>LR738715.1:699030821-699092865 GCA_902687465.1 Secale cereale
GTGGTTTTCGGTAGAACCATGTGCCGGGCGGGATGCCCCTATTTATTCATTTAACTTTTTATTCTCTATTTTTTATCTGACCTTTTCATCTTTAAAACAATACTACTATATTTTTAGAAACTTCTAAATTACAAACAAATTGTGAATTTTGAAGAAAAAACCGAGAAATCATAATATTATCATGCATTCAAAAAAGTTCATGATTATAATAAATGTTCAGCCAATCATAAAATGTTCAAGGATTCAAAAAATGAGAGTCATTTTCAAAAAGTGTTCAAAATTCACAAAATGTGGAATATTCTGAATAAAATGGTCCTAGTTTAGAAGAAGTTTGCATATTCAAAAAGTGTTGGTGAAGTTAAAAATAATCGTGAAATTTATTTTAAAAAGTTAACAAAAATTCATAAAATAATCACAAATTTCAACATTACTTCCCAACTTTCAAATAAAGTTCTCTCATTAAAAAAATCAAAGAATTCGAAAATGTTCGTTAGTTTCAAAACATGATCATAAAATACATGTTCATGAATTTCAATATTTGTTCCCAAATTTCAAAATATCTTAGTCAATTCATAAAAATCATGAATTTATAAAAAAATAGTTTCAAAATTTATAAAATTGGTCCATGGTTTTAAGAAAAACTACAAAATCATAATGCTCATGAATTTGAAAGATGCTCGTCAAATAAAAATTAAAATTAAAAAATAGAAGTGAACATGAAAAAAACGAAAATGAAAATGAAAATTAGAAAATAGAACGAAAAAGGAAAAATGGAAAAGAAAAAGGAAGAAAATAAATAAATAAGTAAATAACCAAGCAAAATAACAAAAGGAAAAGAAAAACCGGTTCGAGGAAGGTCCTAGAACTTCCTGAAACGGGTTTAGAAAACAAAAAAGGTTGGCCCATACAGTGGAGAGGCACTGGGGCGTGGGGGTGCGTGCTAGGTCGCTACACAACGATCTATGCGCCAAATAGGAGCCGCGTTCAGGAGGGGAGCAGCGAAATCGCTAGTTATAAAGATTACATCTTGCAAAGGTCACCCCTCACCTTCTTTTTTTCGATAAAGGGTGAGTTTTATTGGCTCAAATGGAGCATCGAGAAGATACAATATGAGCACACACCCGGCCTCTGCATAATTAGAATGCATACAGCCAACCCAACACACACAAAAAAACGCCAACAACTAGCAAGGTCACAAGACCAAAAGCTATGCATAGGCGTGGAGAAGAGAAAATAAAAAGGAAAAGGAAAAAACTCCATAGCGATCAGATCAACAATGGACAAACTACAGCTAAGACCATATCCGCACCAACCATTGACATCACATGGAGGTCGATATTCTTCAACAGCAACGCCTTCAGGAAGGAAGCGACACTCAAGCGTCGCCGTTGCCGGATCCAACCACAAAGGCCAGAACCAAAGTTTTCACCCTGAAAGATAGTCTGAACATATCCGAGCAATGCCTCCAACAAGGTAACGTCATAGAAAACATCGCCATTGCCAGGTGTGACCACTCGGGTCTGACCTAGGCTTTCATCCCAGAGCTCGGGACCAGATGCTCACAACACCACCATCAAAGCCAGGCATGTGTTGTCGCCACCACTTTTCTGCAATACCAGCAGCTAAAATTTGACCGCCGCTACTCCACAAAACATCCATGTGCGTCAAGTCGTTGTCCATAGTTTGTAACACACCACAGAAAGTCATCCACCGGATCAAAAGATAACACCTCCTGAAGTCTTTTCTATAACCTCGTCGTCGTGAATCCGTAGGAAGTCACTACAAAACAGTCAGCAATCACCATTGTCTGGCCAATCTAATCTAAATCACCACCAACAACCGAGGATCGCAATGTCGGCGGCCCGCACCGCACACGCAGAAGGCCACCTCATCGCGGCAAACCCTCACCTTCTAGGAGCTCACAAGTGTGCAATGCATGTGGCACTTGTCGCTATGAGGGTTTCCAAATAAATTGTGATTCATTTACTGAAAATCTTTCATCTCTTGAACCAGACGTCCTTTCCAACCGTTTTCATTGTTGGATTCTTTGCGTCAATATCTTCAAACTATTTTTCTATAAAAAAGATGGAAAAGAATAAAAAAAGGAATACAAAAAATGAGAACTGAAAAGACAATCAAGCGAGAAAAAAAACTACCCAAACAACGGTAGAAAAAAAACCAGAGCCCAGAAGCATGGTTGTTGGTTTTTAATTTTTTTTCCTTTTCAAGAAACACAATTATGATTCTCGCTGAAACAAGTCTATGATTTCACAAGAAGCAATTTTGTGCTTGTCGTAGAAGCATAATTTTTTTTTAAAGAACAAATGTGATTCTCGTAGAAGCAAACCTGTGCTTCCACGTATATTTATCATGGAGACACAAATTATTATTTTTCTTTTTGAGGAGCACAGTTGTGTTTCTCCTTGAAGCACAAATGTATTTTTGCTCGAGAATCACAACTCACGGAAGCAAACCTGAACTTCTACGAGAAGCAAATATGTGCTTTTTGTGTAAACACATTTTTTCCTTTTCGAGAAGCACAAGATGGAAGCTTCCAAAAAAAGGATCAGAGACGCTGTTCACTCCTTCTCTTCTTCTCAAGTGGTCGCAAAGCAACAAAAGTTTTGGCTTCCACCTCCTCCGGTGATCCGAGCTCCCAACAACAACAACAAGAATTCTGGTGGCCGTGCTTTCTCCCACCCACCCAACCCAAGCAATCAGTCAAATAATCATTTTCAAGCTTCCAAGTCAAGTGCTCCTTTTTACCGTCCTCTCTCAGAAGTGGTTTGCAACAAGTGTGGCAAGAAGGGTCACTATGCCAACAAGTGTACTCAAAGGCGCCTTCCGCCTCCTCCACCTGTCAGCACTGCTATTGTCAAGCACGATCCCAAGACATCAAGAGTGAATCTGATCAATGCAGCTCAACTGGCAGAGTTGTACACTTCCAGAATTGTGTCCTTACATGGCATTCCTCAAGTTATCTCCTCAGACCATGAAAGTTTGTTCACATCCAAATTCTGGGACTCCTTTCAGTCTGCCATGGGCACTAAGATCCGTTTCAGCACTGCATTTCACCCTCAGACTAGTGGTCAAGTCGAGAGAGTGAACCAGATCCTAGAAGACATGCTCAGAGCTTGTGTCATCTCTTTTGGCATGAAGTGGGAAGATTGTATTCCGTTTGCCGAGTTCTCTTACAACAACAGTTTCCAAGCAAGTGCCGGCAAAGCTCCATTTGAAATCCTCTATGGCAGAAAGTGTCGTACTCCTCTCAACTGGTCCAAGACTGGTGAACGTCAACTTCTTGGCAATGACTTGATCTCAGAAGCCGAAGAAATGTGCAAAGTCATACGTGAGAATCTCAAGGCCGCTCAGTCGCGTCAGAAGAGCTACTATGACGGCAAGCATCGTGATTTGGCCTTCAACATTGGGGATCATGTCTATCTCCGTGTTTATCCTATGAAAGGCACCCAAAGATTCGGTATCAAAGGCAAGCTTGCTCCTAGATATGTGGGCCCTTTCAAGATCCTTGGCAAAAGAGGCGATCTAGCCTATCAACTTGAGCTCCCTTTCAACTTCGCTAATGTTCATGATGTGTTTCACGTGTCTCAACTCCGCAAGTGCTTCAAGACACCTGAACGCACCATTCCGTTCGAGGAGATTGATCTTCAACTAGACTTGTCTTACCGAGAGTACCCTGTTGCTATTCTCGAAGAAACCGAGCGCAAGACCCGCAACAAGTCAATCAAGTTCTTGAAAGTCAAGTGGTCACACCATACCGACCGAGAAGCTACGTGGGAACGAGAAGATCACCTTCGTTCCGAGTACCCTTCCTTCTTACAGTCCTAGATCTCGGGACAAGATCTTTTCGTAGTAGAGGAGAGTTTGTAATGCCCCAGATGTAACACTTTCCCTATATGGCAATATATAAATTTTGGCTTCATCATTTCCTTCCGGGCTCTTCTCTCTTTTCGGGTTTCTTCGTTTTGTCGTGTGTGTGTGTGTGCATTTCATCCATGTCATGTTTTCATGTGCATTGCACTGCATTTGTGTTGTCACTTGCATCCGGTCCCACTCGTCTCTTCCCGTTGTCCATTTCGAGTTCCGACGCTCTCACACGTGCTCGTGGCATCCCCGAGTCCTTCTTTCGTGTTTGGCCATGTAACGTTTCCAGAATGGCGTGAGACTTGTCGTGAAATGTTGTTTTGGTACGTGTAGGCCGCCTGTCAAGTTTCGTCGCGTTTGGAGTTCGTTTGGTACTCCAACGGTTAACCTAGTGGGCTAAAAGTACCTCCTCTTTGAGGCCCAAGACCCCCTCCACAACAGCCCACCAACCCAGCACAACCCTTCCCATCATCTCGGTCATCGAATTGTGATCGCGTGGCCGAAAACCACTCCCCATTTGGAGTCTCCTAGCTCCTTGTGCCTATAAAAACGTCCCCATGCCATTTTTTCGTCCAAAACCCTAGCTTTCTTCCTCCTCCCGCAGCGCCGGACGTGTCCGTCCCTGGCCGGACGTGTCCGCCGCCGCCTTCCGCCACTCCGCGCCCGCCACGTGGCACTCCGCCACTGCGCGCGCCGCCGGCCCGCCGGGGCCCGGGTCGGGCCCCCTCAGCCCATCGCCTCCGCCCGCCGCGCGTTCCCTCCGCCGCCGTCCTCCTCAGCTCCGGCGGCTCGCCGCCGTCGCGAAGCCCCGCCACCGCGCCGCCCGAGCTTCAAGGGTCGCCGGCCCCTCGCAGTCCCGCCGCCGGGTCGTGCGCGCCTGATACGTCCAAAATGCATCACTATTTTATATCATAATTCATCCTTATTCATTGATATATTTCACATTACGATGATGTTCTTATGTTGTTTTGACCTATTTTACACAGTTTGCAACTTTCCGGTGCCGAAGCAGCAGACGCAGGATTCAGCGGTAAAATGTGGACGCTGAGTTGCTGAAGAAGAATACCTCCAAATTACCTGAAAATCGACGGAGGGTATTTTCCAGACGGATCACGAAGGCACGCAAAAGAGCAACCAGAGGGGGGCCACAGGGCGCCCAGGCGGCCACCTGGCACGGCCCCCACCCTGGCCGCGCCGGGGGGGCGCCTGGAGCCCCTGGCCCACTTCCGGCTGCCCCCTTTTGCCTATATACTCCTCGTCATCCAAAAACCCTAAAGGGGAGAGTTTTGACGGAGTTCCGCCGCCGCTCCGTGGAGGAAACCTACAGAGAAGAAAAAGCCATCTCCGGCGGGCAGATTCCGCCGGGGAGATCACCTCCCGGAAGGGGAGATCGTCGCCATCGTCATCACCATCGTCACGGGCATCATCGAGATCATCATCAACATCATCCCCAACATCAGCACCATCTCCATCTTCATCCAATCTCATCTCACAAGTGCAACTTGTGTTGTAATCCGTACTATCTATCCTCTCTACTCTACCGGTGTTGATTACTACTTTGTGGTGAATGCTATTGAGTTTTGTTGGAGAAATATCATTATGTCCAGATTGTTTATCATCCATTTATCTCCACTGATCATGATCTCTTTTATGTCTTGTGAGTAGTTACTTTAGTTCTTGAGGACATGGGAAAAGTCTTGTTGTTAGTAGTCATATGATGTTGAAGTAATATGTGTTGTTTGATTTAAGTTGTGTTGTTATTTTCCTAGTGGTGTTGTGTGAGTCGAACAATCAACACTTCGCCTTATTAAGGACCTAGGGGAATACATTGTGTACAAAGAATGCTTACGGTGGGTTGCCGGAGTGACAGAAACATGAACCCCAGTTCGCACGCTTTTGCACAAGGGAACAATGGATCATCGATCGTATTGCTATGGTTAGGCTTTTGCCTTAAATACTATCTTGTATTTGCGGATGCTTGCAAGGTGTTTAATCATAAGAGTGCACTCATCTTAGTCTGGAGAGTGTACTAGCATAGATCCACCCACTCAGCACTTATCAGCACATAACATAGTACCGATACGGAATATGGCGAAAGCACATGACTACCTCTCCCGTGTGTCCTCAAGAACACTTTAGCCTTTATAAGTTCAGTCGCTAGGCCTCTCCTTTGATCAGAAAGGATTGGGCCACTTGTTACTCTCCATTGCCTTTTACTTTGCTCGCTTTTACCTTCCTGTTGCTTATATCAAGAAAACCCCTAAAAAGTCATCTTTCAGTGCTTGCAGTTATTCCTTGCTCAGAACCACTTATCAATACCTTCTGCTCCTCGTTGGGTTCGACACTCTTACTTATCGAAAACGCTGCAATAGATCCCTTACGGTTGTGGGTCATCAAGTACCGTTTTCTGGCGCCGTTGCCGGGGAGTGTAGCGCTATTGGTAAAGTTAACTGGTAAGGAAGTTTTTATATTTATATTTTGCTGTTGCTGCTCATTGTCCTTATGGACAACCTTGCTATTGGATCGTTGCTTGTGGGAAGACGCCCCACATCTGTGGTGGTTGCTCCTCCCCCTACTGAAATTGTGCCCTATAAAATACCAGCTGGTATTATCGATTATGTTTTGGCTAATCGTTATGCAGGAGATAGACATCCCGGTGAACACTTGCTATATCTGTCACAACTATGTTCATTATTTAAGCTTGCAGGTGTATCAATGGAGTTTGTCATGAGGAAATTGTTCTCCGTATCGCTTATAGATAAAGCTTCAGATTGGTATAAGCTTCTCAATAACTCACACTTGCTTGATTGGCAAGAGCTCATGTCTCTCTTTTATACCAAGTTTTATCCTCTTCATGAAATTCATCGAGACAAGAACTATATCTATAACTTTAGGTCTCGTGACGGAGAAAGCATTGCTCAAGCTTGGGGGATATTGAAGTCCCTAATGCTCAAATGTCCTATTCATGAGCTCCCCAAGAAAATTATACTTACAAATTTTTATGCCAGGCTTTCTCGTCAGGATAAGGAGATGCTGGATGCCTCCTCTAGTGGCGTATTTCAGACGAAGAGTGTTGAAGAAAGGTGGGATCTCATTGAAAGGATCCAGAGGAATACCGAAGATTGGGAAATCGATAAAGGTATTGAACCCACTATAAATTATGAGCATGATTATATTGAGAGCTATGTGAAAACTGATTACTTCAATACCTTTTGCTCTAAGATTGGTCTTGATTCCCATCTAATGATTGATTTCTGTACGGATTTTGCCTCTCACGTTGATTCTTTAAAAAAAAAAGAGATCAGCATCATGAACCTTTCAAAGAGTTACCTGTTGATATTCATGTTGCTGACCCTATTTTGCCTGCAGTTATATATGAAAAGCCTCCTTTTCCCGAAAGGATAAGGGAGCACTCTCTTGTGACAGGCATTATAAATAAAAGTGAGAGAAGAAGTGATGAGCCTGAGGACTAGATCAAGGTCGATCCTCAAGTTGCATTGGTTAAAGACCTTGTTACTAATGATGTTTTGGATTCCAATGTAAATTTTTGTGCTGTTTCCACTAACCTTGTCACAACCAAGAATAAAGGCCCAATTTCAGGTACTCCAGTAGTATCTGTTAAAATAGGAGATCATAATTATTATGGGCTATGCGATTTGGGATCGAGTGCTAGTGCTATCCCCTATTCACTTTATCAAGAGATCATCGGTGAGATTTCACCTTGTGAACTTGAAGAAGTTGATGTTACCATTCATCTTGCAAACAGAGCAACTATCTCTCCTATCGGAATTGTGAGAGACGTTGAAGTCCTATGTGGAAAGGTAAAATACCCTACCGACTTTCTAGTACTTGGTTCAGTGAGGGACAATTTTTGTCCTATTATTTTTGGTAGACCTTTTCTCAGAACTTGTGGAGCTATAATAGATTGCAAGAAAGGTAAAGTTTCTGTTGAATTCAATGGTGAGCCGTATGAATTTAACTTTTCTAAGTTCTCTAAGCAGCCCCGTGGTACCGATTTACCTAGTGATGATAAAATTATTATAAGTATTGCTTCTATTGCTATTCCCCCTAATGATCCTTTGCAGCAATATATGGAGGACCACGAGAATGATTTGCATATGCAGGAAAGAAATGAACTAGATGAAATATTCTTGAGACAACCTACTATCCTGAAGCACAACCTTCCGGTTGAACCTTTGGGAATTTTATCAAAACCAAAAGAAGACCCGGTGTTCGATCTTAAACCTCTTCCCGATACGCTCAAGTATGCTTATTTAGATGAAAATAAAGTATATCCTGTTATTATCAACTCTAACCTTTCAGGATATGAAGAAGAGCGACTATTGGAAGTACTTCGTAAACACCGAGGTGCAATCGGCTATACCCTTGATGACCTTAAGGGGATTAGTCCATCTATCTGTCAACATACTATCAACCTTGAGCCCGATGCTAAACCAGTTGTTGATCATCAACGACGGTTGAACCCGAAGATGATGGATGTTGTAAGAACTGAGATTCTCAAGCTTCTAGCCGCAGGTATTATCTACCCTATAGCTGATAGTAAGTGGGTAAGCCCGGTACATTGTGTTCCTAAGAAAGGAGGTACAACTGTGGTTCCTAATGATAAGAATGAATTAATAACTCAGAGAATTATTATTGGATATATAATGTGTATTGATTACAGGAAGCTGAACAAGGCAACCAGGAAGGATCACTACCCGTTGCTGTTCATCGACCAAATGCTTGAAAGGTTATCCAAAAATACCCACTTTTGTTACCTCGATGGTTATTCTGGCTTCTCTCAAATTCATGTTAACACTGCTGATCAAGAGAAGACCACTTTTACTTGTCCCTTTGGTACTTATGCTTACAGGCGTATGCCTTTTGGTTTATGTAATGCCCCTGCTACTTTTCAAAGGTGTATGTCTGCTGTCTTTCATGGTTTCTGTGAGGAGATTGTGGAAGTCGTCATGGACGATTTCTCCGTCTATGGAACTTCCTTTGACCATTGTCTCCACAACCTTAATAAAGTTTTGCAGAGATGTGAGGAGACAAATCTGGTACTCAACTGGGAGAAGTGCCACTTCATGGTTAACGAAGGAATTGTTCTTGGTCACAAGATTTCCGAAAGGGGAATTGAGGTGGACAAGGCCAAGATCGAAGCAATTGAGAGGATGCCCTATCCAAGGGACATCAAAGGTATTCGCAGTTTTCTCGGCCATGCTGGTTTCTATAGAAGATTTATTAAAGACTTTTCTAAGACTTCGAGACCCCTCACTAATCTTCTCCAGAAGGACGTTCCTTTTGTATTTGAAGAAGATTGTAAGGAGGCTTTTGAATTTCTCAAGAAAGCTTTAATAACCGCTCCTATAGTACAACCACCTGACTGGAATTTACCTTTTGAGATTATGTGTGATGCTAGTGATTTTGCTGTTGGAGCTGTTTTAGGGCAAAGGGTCGATAAGAAATTGAATGTTACACATTATGCTAGTAAAACCCTTGATAGTGCTCAAAAGAATTATGCTACTACTGAGAAAGAATTCTTAGATGTAGTGTTTGCTTGTGATAAGTTTAGGCAGTATATTGTTGATTCCAAAGTTATTATTCATACTGACCATGCTGCCATTAAGTACCTTATGACAAAGAAGGATGCCAAGCCAAGGCTTATCAGATGGGTACTCCTTCTTCAAGAATTTGATTTGCAGATTGTTGATAGGAAGGGAGAAGACAATCCGGTGGTGGACAATCTTTCAAGGATGGAAGATATACCGCATGATCCCATCCCAGTCAACGACAGTTTTCCAGACGAGCAACTTGCCGTTGTAAAAGTACAATCTCTTTCCGATCCTTGGTTTGCAGATTATGCTAATTTTATCGTTGCAAAGTATTTGCCTCTAGGTTTAACATTTCAGCAAAGGAAGAAGTTCTTTCATGATTTGAGGCACTACTTTTGGGATGATCCACATCTTTTCAAAGAAGGTCCCGACGGGATCGTGAGAAGATGCATACCGGAACATGAGCAGAAAGACATTCTCAGACAATGTCATGATAGTCCCTATGGAGGACATCATGCCGGTGAGAGGACCGCACATAAGGTTCTTCAATCAGGTTTTTATTGGCCTACTCTCTTTAAGGATGCTAGAAAATATGTTTTAGCCTGTGATAAATGTCAGATAGTTGGTAACATTAGTAGAAGGAATGAGATGCCTATGAATTACTCACTAGTGATTGAACCCTTTGATTGCTGGGGTTTTGATTTTATGGGTCCTTTTCCTTCTTCGCACAAGTACACTCACATTTTAGTAGCCGTTGATTATGTGACCAAGTGGGTTGAAGCAATCCCCACTGAAAGTGCTGATCACAAGACATCTTTGAAAATGCTCAAAGATGTGATTTTCCCTAGGTTTGGTGTACCTAGATATATCATGACTGATGGAGGATCACACTTCACGCATGGAGCTTTTAGAAAAGCTTTAGCCAAGTACGATGTCAATCATAGAATTGCTTCACCGTACCATCCTCAAACTAGTGGGCAAGTTGAGCTCACCAATAGAGAGATCAAGTTGATCTTGCAGAAGACAGTAAATAGAAATAGAAAGGACTGGTCAAAAAAGTTAGGAGATGCTTTGTGGGCGTATAGAACTGCTTACAAAAACCCCATGGGCATGTCCCCCTATAAGATGGTTTATGGCAAGGCTTGCCATTTGCCATTAGAATTAGAGCACAAAGCTTTCTGGGCTGTTAGAGAGCTTAATGCTGACCCAAAGTTAGCTGGTGAGAAGCGTCTCATGAACTTGACTTCTCTAGATGAGTGGAGAAGTGAAGCTTACGAGAGCGCTAAAATGTTCAAGGAAAAGGTAAAGAAGTGGCATGATAGGAGGATTCTGAAACGTGAATTTAATGTTGGTGATAAAGTTTTATTGTTTAGATCCCGTTTCAGGTTTTCTCCAGGCAAACTACTTTCCAGGTGGGAAGGACCATTTCATATTGAAGAAGTCTATCGGTCTGGTGCAATCAAGATTAACAATTTTGAAGGCACCAAACCTCAAGTTGTGAATGGGCAAAGACTTAAGCATTACATAGCAGGAGACCCTGTCAATGTTGATGTGAATATGATATACACAACAACTCACGAAGAACATGTTGCAGCCCTGTTTTAGACACCAGCAGAAGCAGAATAAGAAATGGTATGTATTACGGTAAGGAAACATCGCGAACCGCCATAAAAGTTCCATATTATGAGTTTTTGCAAAATTAGTAAAATTCTAAGCCTAAGTGGAACCGGAGACAAGCTCCAGGGGGCCCAGGCGCCCCCCTGGCGCGGCCTACCTCCTGGCCGCGCCGGGAGGCCGCCTGGGCACCCAGGAGTCCGTCTCCGACCCCTCTTTAGCCTGTTACCTTCCTTTCTGTGCATAAATTTTTGCTATATATTTGCCCGGATTGTTCTGGCAACGTATCTCGCGATTTCGTGTGTTTTCTTTTCGATCTGTTTCTGCCAGGGAATCTTTTAGCTGGACCTAGGTGCCATGGCTTCTCCAAGTCCCCCCAAGGACAAGTTCGTCATCAATGTCATCAACCCTTACCTCGCTGAGGTGAAGAAGCACCCTCAGGTTGTTCGGATGGAGGACTGTGTCCTCCATCAAGAAGATCTGAAGGGACCTATCAAGGAGGGGAGCATCCAGGCCAGGCTAGAAGAAGTGGAGCAAGAAGTCTTCAAGTACAAGAAGATGATCGAGCGTGGTGTTGAAGCTAACTTTGACATCATCAACGAGATGAAGACCTACTTCCTGAAGGAGATGAAGGAGATGTGGAAAAGCATCACCGCATCTGAAGAAAGAATTGAAGAGCTCCAAGGGCAAATTTATGATCTACATCACCAGAACTGTGAGTATGAACTAAGGTTTATGCGCATGGGTTTGGGTGCTGCATGCAGGATTCAGGAGACAAACTTCTCATATGCGACTTGAGAACCCCTTCCATGGAAGCGCTTCGCCGAGGACTACGTGATCAACGTCAACAAGAATGAGGAGTGAAATCTCCTTGGGTAATGGCATTCCCTTGGCTTGTTCCAAGCTTGGGGGAGTGCCCGGTATCTTTATCTTTATCTTTTGTCTTTTAGAGTCAAGTAGAGTCGTATCATGTTTAGGAAGGTTATTATATGAAATAGGTGTGTGCATTGAGGTCTATCACTCCTTCTGTGGAGAGATTGTATCCGTGAGTGTGGAGTCGTCTATGATGGAATATTAATGAGAAGTCTATTGGTTCCTTTGCTGCACTCGGTATTCTCTTCACGCAATTGACCTTATATGATGATTCTTATGGGGAGTATTGACCTTATATCAGGTATGGCTTTGAAAACCTTATTTAATCTTGGCAAACATAGCTTTGGTCATAACAACAAGCATGATTTTCTTAAAGTAGCGACATAGCCAAAACCTTTATGTTATTATGCTTGAAGTGTTATGCTTACAAGGAAGACAACTTGATGTGTTATGTTTATTCTAATGTTTACGCTTTATATTGCTTTGCATCTTAGTCATCATCAATTGTCTGTTCTCTTAAAGCCTTTGCTAGCCTAAACTATGTACTAAGCGGAATTCTGCTTGTGCATCCATACCCTTAAACCAATACCTTCCATATGAGTCCACCACACCTTCCTATTCGTGGTATTCCACTACCACCTCCTAAAGTATAAAATTTGTGTGTTATCCTTAAATGTTCAAAATCTTCTATTTTGTGCCCCTATTTTAGCTCATGAGGAAATAATAGTTAATTCATGATCTTTTTTAAGTTGGACAAGTTTTACCCCGGGATTGCATGTCTAATCTGCAAACCCCTAATACGAGAAGGAACTGGCATGAGTGCGCCCGGCTCATAAAAGATAATACAACAAACAAACCCTCCTTCACGCTTTGTTCATGAGAAATCAGAAAACTTTGGCAGCGATAAACAAAGGAGATTAAGGGAATGTGATCGTCCCCGTGCGGGAGCCGTTCCTCGAAACTTGTCCAGCTCGAGAAGTAATTGAGTTATCTATTAGCATTCGTTGACAAATCATGCACCTCTCAAAACTTGTTTTCATTCTGTTTGATTTAAGGATAGCACATGAGTTTTCCCTACTTCCCTAGAGCTGGGCCTATCTCTTAGTTTTAGGTTGAGTCAGTTATTCCTACTTCCTTCTATTCTTGAAGAGAGCAGACATTTGATGTTGACGAGGATTCATTCATATAAAGTTGCATTAAGATTTGTCATCTCATATCCTTGTTGACATTATCATTTGATAAGTAAGTTGTTTGTCAAGCCCAGCTTAAGCAAACATCTTCCTTTGTGTTAACACTTTCACTTCTTGCTTAATAACATGTTCTTACAAAAGCTTAAATTGATCTCATCAAAACATAAAGAGAAAGAGCAAAAGTAAGAGCTATTAGTTGTTCTTTGACCAAAGGACATGTTTGTCATGATTTGATGAGTTTCCTTAGCCCTACTTTTGATTATAAGTGTTACCACTCTTATATAAGGGCCTTATGAGTTGAAGATTGCTGTTGAGGATATTTGAGTTTGGTGAAGAGACTGTGATGCTTCTTGTCCGTAATCTATTTATCGACACTTCACTCTCTAAACTTGTGGACAGGTTTACCGAGCTCAGTATTCGCTTGGGGACAAGCGAGGTCTAAGCTTGGGGGTGTTGATACGTCCAAAATGCATCACTATTTTATATCGTAATTCATCCTTATTCATTGATATATTTCACATTACGATGATGTTCTTATGTTGTTTTGGCCTATTTTACACAGTTTGTAACTTTCCGGTGCCGAAGCAGCAGACGCAGGATTCAGCGGTAAAAAGTGGACGCTGAGTTGCTGAAGAAGAATACCTCCAAATTACCTGAAAATCGACGGAGGGTATTTTCCAGACGGATCACGAAGGCACGCAAAAAGAGCAACCAGAGGGGGGCCACAGGGCGCCCAGGCGGCCACCTGGCGCGGCCCCCACCCTGGCCGCGCCGGGGGGGCGCTTGGAGCCCCTGGCCCACTTCCGGCTGCCCCCTTTTGCCTATATACTCCTCGTCATCCAAAAACCCTAAAGGGGAGAGTTTTGACGGAGTTCCGCCGCCGCTCCGTGGCGGAAACCTACAGAGAAGAAAAAGCCATCTCCGACGGGCAGATTCCGCCGGGGAGATCACCTCCTGGAAGGGGAGATCGTCGCCATCGTCATCACCATTGTCACGGGCATCATCGAGATCATCATCAACATCATCCCCAACATCAGCACCATCTCCATCTTCATCCAATCTCATCTCACAAGTGCAACTTGTGTTGTAATCCGTACTATCTACCCTCTCTACTCTACCGGTGTTGATTACTACTTTGTGGTGAATGCTATTGAGTTTTGTTGGAGAAATATCATTATGTCCAGATTGTTTATCATCCATTTATCTCCACTGATCATGATCTCTTTTATGTCTTGTGAGTAGTTACTTTAGTTCTTGAGGACATGGGAAAAGTCTTGTTGTTACTAGTCATATGATGTTGAAGTAATATGTGTTGTTTGATACTTAAGTTGTGTTGTTATTTTCCTAGTGGTGTTGTGTGAGTCAAACACTCAACACTTCGCCTTATTAAGGACCTAGGGGAATACATTGTGTACAAAGAATGCTTACGGTGGGTTGCCGGAGTGACAGAAACATGAACCCCAGTTCGCACGCTTTTGCACAAGGGAACAATGGATCATCGATTGTATTGCTATGGTTAGGCTTTTGCCTTAAATACTATCTTGTATTTGCGGATGCTTGCAAGGTGTTTAATCATAAGAGTGCACTCATCTTAGTCTAGAGAGTGTACTAGCATAGATCCACCCACTCAGCACTTATCAACACATAACATAGTACCGATACGGAATATGGCGAAACCACATGACTACCTCTCCCGTGTGTCCTCAAGAACACTTTAGCCTTTATAAGTTCAGTCGCTAGGCCTCTCCTTTGCTCAGAAAGGATTGGGCCACTTGTTACTCTCCATTGCCTTTTACTTTGCTCGCTTTTACCTTCCTGTTGCTTATATCAAGAAAATCCCTAAATAGTCATCTTTCAGTGCTTGCAGTTATTCCTTGCTCAGAACCACTTATCAATACCTTCTGCTCCTCGTTGGGTTCGACACTCTTACTTATCGAAAACGCTGCAATAGATCCCTTACGGTTGTGGGTCATCAGCGCCGTCGGTCGAGGCCGCCCCGCCGGATCTGCAGCCAGCGGTCACCGCCCCTCGCCGCGCACCGCCGGGCCCTCGCCGCCGGCCATCTCCGCCGCTTCCCCGCCGGCTAGCCCCGCCGCTCCCGCCGGGATCGAGGGCAGCAGCCCGATCTGATCGAGGGCAGCAGCGCCGCCGGATCTCCAGCAGTCGAACCCTAACGGGCGAGCGACCTGGTACCCGCAACCAGCGCGCCCGATCCGCCGCTCCGACCCGCGCCCGCGTTGACCGATCCGCTGGGTCAACCCGACCCGCGAGGTGATTCCCTGTTTTTTTTGCTAAGTCATTTGTTGTTTTTTTGTCTGATGCATTTTTGTATTGGCAATAACTTTTAGTGTGCTAGTCCGATTTGTGCGTATGATATGTCAAAATGATCGTGGTGACATGTACTACGTTTTGTTCCATTGTGTCATGCTTGTTTGAGTCCATCTAGATGTCGTAATCTTCATGACAAGAGTGCTACATGATATAAACTGCTGTTACTTGTTATTTTCATGCCATGTTTGAGATGTGATAACTTGGTGCATGTTTATCCAAATGAAGCAAATGATATGTCAAAATGTTCATCATGAGATGCTCTACATGTTGGTTGCTATAGCATGCATGTTAGAGTTCATATTGCCATGTTTATCTCTGTTGCAAAAGTGCATATGGTTGTTAGGTTTTGTAACTTGTTACGAGATGCGTAGTTAAGGAGCTCGTTGCTATTGATGTGTTTGCCCTCATGTCACATGCTCATATGTTTTAGATTCCCCATCATGTGATCTTTCCTGTGGTGCAAACCATTCGCCATGTTATGCCTTGAGGTGGCTTAAACATGCTCACAAACATGCCATGATAATATTGCTGTTTTAACACAGTGAAATTTCACTAAGTCTGGAATCTGTCATATCCTCATGCTATGTTTGCTTGATGCCCTAGGCAAATCCATGATAGTTTTGGGGTGGCCATTGATCATTCCTTGTTACATATGTTGTTCTCTATCCATCCATGCCCTCACATGCTCATTTGGGTTGTTGTAGCATATTTAATTCTTGCTCCCAAGTTGCTATAAATATTACTGTCAGGTTTTTAGTGTCATGTTCAAAATGTTGAAGCTTGTTGCTATTGATCCATGCCTCCTATGGAGATGCTCCAATGGAGTTGTTTGATGTAGGATATGTCTACTTCATGTCCATGCTTCTTGTCACCATGTTCGAGTGCTGTAGAGTATATATTTCTTGCTCCAAAGTTGCTATGTGGTTGTTAGTTTCAGCTTTGCATTGTTTCTTGTTTCGGGTGTATCTTTTAGTCCGTTGCTCCGTTTTGAGCAAGTCCTATATGAAACTTGTGTGATTTTGCATGTAGATTCATAATATAATCTTGTTAACATGTTTGGAGTATGTTTGCTTGATGTTTGGGTGCATTTTTCACCGTTGCCATGCTTATCTTGTTTTGATCATATCTTCTAGACCGTAGCTCTGTTTTAAACAAACTTTATATGAAACTTGACTAGAATTTCGTGTAGATTGTCATGGTGCATGCTAGCTTGCTGTTTATCAACTTTAACTTAAGGTTTGTTCAGATCTGGACTAATTCCAAACTATGCATATGAGGACTTACCGGATTTTTCTTAATTAGTTTCCGGCCTCATTTAAACCTGTTGTTTCTTGTGTTGTTTCTCTGTGTGCTTCCTACCTTGCCATGTTTTGCATCCTAAATAGACTTGTCTTGCATCCTACTTGCTTGAGTATATTGTCTTGTTCTTGTGTTGTTTCTCTGTGCTTCCTGTGTTGTCATGTTATGCATCCTAAGTGCATCATACATGCATCCTGTAGTTTGCGCATTGCACCTTGTTTGATTTCGTGCCTCGTGTGTTCTTGTGTTGAGTAGAGCCGGAAGCCGAGACTGAGTACGAGAACGAGGTTACTACCGAGGTTGAGAACGAGGAGCCGTCTTACGATCCCATCAACGACTCGACAGGCAAGATGACCTGACCCAGATATCATTACTATCTTTGCCTATTGCTAGAAGTCTCGCTCTTTAGCTTATTGCCTCGATGCCCATCTTTGTCTGTCAGCCTCCTGTTGTAACCATGAATCTGTCTAACCACCCTACCTATGCAAACCTTTGATTGGCTACGTAGGCTTCGCTCATCCCCTCTTATAGCATTGCTAGTTGCAGGAGAAGAATTGAAGATTCTTGCTTCATGTTGAAGCTTGTTGGGATATCACACTATATAAATTCTTAAATGAAATCATCTATATATTGGTAATGGGTGGAAGGCTAAGCCTCTTGCTTGGTGATTTGTTCCACTCATGCCGCCCTAGGAACCGTATAAACCGGTGTTATGTTCCTTGATTTTGCGTTCCTCACACGGTTGGGGTTATGGGACCCCCTCGATAAACCGCTTAGCGCTAAGGCTTTTCCAGCAAGTCCCAACATTGGTACTCCATTTGCCTAATAACTAAAACTTGCATAGGGACTAGCTATCCCCTTTTATTAATCAACCCCCGGGCCAGTGCTCCACATGAGTGTTGGTCCGAACTGAGCAGACTGCGGGGCCGCCTTGGGGAAACCCGAGGTATTTGGTATTCACCTGTAGGATGTCTCATCCGGTCGTGGCCTGAGACTAGATACGCGCGGCTACTGTCAGGGTGTCGGCACGCCGGGAGGATTTGCTAGATTAGTCTTACCTTAGTCGGAGTATCTTGAGCACGGGATTCCGAGGATACTCGGGCCTTCCCACCTTGGAGTTGCGACTCCGCGGATCGTGGGCTTGTAATGGGCCAAGTTGGAACACCCCTGCAGGGTTTTGAACTTTCGAAAGCCGTGCCCACGGTTATGTGGCAGATGGGAATTTGTTAATATCCGGTTGTAGAAAACTTGACACCATGTTCAGAACACACTACCAGCATGAGTAACCGTGACGGTCATTTTCCGAAAGGGGTTCTGGAAGTGAACACGGTGGGGTTATGATTGACGTTCTTAGATAGGATCACTTCGTGATCACTTTGTCGCTCGTGGCACTTCTCTTCTCGCTCTTAACACGTAAGCTAGTGCTAGTGCTGCTGCAACCTTTTATCTTTCTTCAGCCTTGTTCCACACCCAAGGCTTAGATAGTTCTGTTACCCGGGAACGGGATTGCTGAGTCCTCTGTGGCTCACAGATTCTACACCACACCAGATGCAGGTACCATGGTGAACTACTCAGGTGACGGCACAGAGCTGTTCTGGGAGTACGATGAAGAACATAGTCGTTATTATGTGCGCTATCCCGATGATCAATAGTGGTTTCTACTAGAGGCGATTCGGACCTGTGGCTTTATGTATTTTGGTATCTTTCATTTGGATCTTCACCCGTAGTCGGGCTGTGATGTTATTTGGATGATGATTGATTATGTAATGAATTGTGTGATGTGGCGAGTGTAAGCCAACAACTATCTCTTTTGCTTTTCATCCCTATTTTACATGAGATGTGCAAAGATACCGAACTTGAGATCATTCCAGAATGGGCTTATACCTTTAAGTCGTGCCTCGACACGTAGGAGGTATAGTCCCATCCTGGGCATTACAAGTTGGTATCTAGGGTTCCTGCCTCTCGCCGGTGCCGGCGCAGGTCCGCCTCGTCTCCACTGGCCTTAGGGCCATGGAGGCGCGGTAGATCCTGGCAAGGGCCGGCGGGAGGGCTCCGTTTTTAGTCGATTTTTTCAATCTTGCTAGGGTTTGTGCCCTGCTCAGGAAGACGAGACGGCGGTGGCTCCCTGAAGATGGAATAGAAGTCTCCCCGCCTAGCCCCGTTCCGGTGATGCGTCTACCATCGTTGGTGGGCGTGTGGAGGTGTGTCTTCGGCACATCTATCTTTGATGGATTTGTTCGGATCTTGTCGTTGTTCGTCTACGTTCGTGTGTCTTCGGTTTGGATCCTTCCGATCTACGTTATTTTTCATCGGCGACGGTTGCTGTTCTGGGGTGCTGGTCCTACGGGGCCTTAGCACGACGACTTCCCGACTGTCTACTACAACAAGGTGTGCCCGACTCCGGCGATGGAGGGGTGATGACGGCGCTAGGTGGGGAGACTGTCTACGTTATTTTTCAGTGCTTGTAGTCGTCGCTAGGTGGTCTACAAATCTAGATGTAATTTTTATTTCTTGTGTTCGTTGTACTGTCATGATTGAAGATGAATAGATTGGAAGTTTTCTCGCAAAAAAAGAAAAGTACAGTTGTGTTTCACAGAAAAATGAATTTCTCCAAATCCTAGGGAAAACCAGGGGAAAACAGGAAAGCCAAAAACCAAAAAAAAAAGAGATCGAAATCCCGAAAAAACATACAGAAAAAATAGGGAGCACGCTACCCTCGACACATGGCAGTGAATGGACGCACCACATTGCGTGCTCCCATGCCCATAAAGTGACTTTTGCAGGGGCTTCAAGGGTAACCATTAGTTATTTGGTCTCGCGGAGCGGCTATACTTTGCTTAGAGCGATTTGCACTGTAGCATCGCCTGCAGAGCGCCGGTCAATAGACCAGGCCAGGGCGCATCACGTTTTTGCCGGGAGTCAGCGTATCAATGTTTTGTTTTCTCTTCCGGTGTTCAATTCGTAGTTTTTTTGTTTTCCATTTTAATTTGTTTTGCTTTTCATTTTTTAATTTTTTTTCTATTTCCTCTCTTTTGTTTTGTTTTGTTTTATTTTTATTTTTATTTTTCACTTTTATTTTTAAAGTGTTCATCACACATATAAAAAATATTAAACACGTATTTAAAAAAATGTTAAACATGTATAAAAATGTTTCTAATGTACACGAAAATGTAAAACGAGTATAAAACAAAACAATTGTTTGAAAAACATGGTAATCATGTTTCAAATAAATGTTAACAACGTATTACAAATATGTTAAACATGTATGAAACAAAGTTTGTAGACATCAAAATATATAGCCCTCACGCTTTGAAAGTATCGATAGGTCGTCTCCTGACCGTTATGTTAAGTTCGCGATAAAGTTGGCTTTCCCCTAAACCACCCTTCTCCAAAAAAATGTGTTGGGTACCCTGAACTAGTTGATTAAGCTAAACAACAACTTGAAGAGTTGAAAGATAAAACATTCACCTAACTTAGTTCATTTTGAAGGGTTATCTTTTGTGTTTGTGTGTGTGCTGAAGAAAGATGATATCTTCATCGACTGATTTCATGATCAGTTTTTGGATCTATTGTCTTATACAATCTTTGATTTGAGAATATAAGTGAAGCACAACAGTAAATGGAAAATTACTCCAAAAGATATAAGTGAAGATCAAATGAGTAGTCAAACAATTAAGTAACTATGTGAGGACTCTCTCTCATTTAAAAACTTCCAGATCAAAGTATTTTATTTAAACAAGCAAAAAAAGGACACACCATGTATAACACATATCATTTGAACAAGTAAAAACTTAGGCTCAACCTAAACTAACCGATAGTTGTTGAATAAGAAATGTGGGATGTCTACGAGGGCATCCCCAAGCTTAGATGCTTGGGACTCCTTGGAATATTATTTTGGGAAGCCTTGGGCATCCCAAGATTGAGCTGTCGTGTCTCTTTAATTCCTCTCATGTCACGATTGTTGGATCGTGGGTTCCGGCAAACCCTTGAGGTTCGAACACTGGGGTGCGCACGAAGATCTCTCCTTCCCGCTCTAGTTCGCTCTCGCACCGATTCCTTGGCCTAGCTTGTCGAACCAGAAGAACAAGAGACACTAGGATTTATACTGGTTCGGGCCACCGTTGTGGTGTAATACCCTACTCCAGTGTGGTGTGGTGGATTGCCTTGTAGGCTGTCGATGAACAAGTACACGGGAGAGGTGTTCTTGGGCTCGGTGAGCTAGTGGATGTAAGGGTGGTCTCCCTCATCCTCCCCCTTCCTATGGTGGTGGCTAGTCCTATTTATAGAGGCCCGGGTCCTCTTCCCAAATATTGAGCAGGAAGGGATCCCACAACGGCCAAGTTCGAAGGGGGCAGCTAGTACAGGCTATCCTGACAAATGGTGGTCTTCGCCTGCCAAAGGCTCTGGTGGTGATGTCGTCGTGGGCTCCGTGGTGACCTTCACCATGCCGTCCTGCTGGTCTTGGTCTCGTTGCACCGATATGGAAACATTTGCCTGACGCCTCAGGACTCCTCGCCTGCTCTTGCCCCTTTAGCACCAAAGAGGAAACCGGCTTCCTGCGCTCGCCTGGCCTTGGTCGTCATGGCTCACGTCACGCGAACCTCGCAAGGTGTCCCTTGCCTTGATATCTCCGCTTCTCGGGAGCCAGCCTAGTGAGGCCGCCCCAGGGGAGGTCTTGCGTTGTCCGCCTCGCGAGGCTTGGCCCCTCGCGAGGGTCTTGAGTGGTTGCTGATGAAGATGGGCCGTACCAGGCCGCTGGATGAGCCAAGCTCTGGGCTGCAGGCAGGCAAGTCTGGGTACCCCCGTTCCCAGAACGCTGACAGTAGCCCCCGGGCCCAAGGTGCGCTCGGACTTGGCTTCGCGACGAAGCCAAGGGTCAAGTGTGGAGCGCCGCGTGCCCCAAAAGCCTACAACCTTGATTGATGCGTGGCGACTGACGGGACGTGGGCGTCTCCACTTCCCCACACAGCCTCGATTTCCGCCTGGCTAGGCGGCCACCGTTGCTTACACAACTCCACCTCCATTGCCGGCAGCACGCCCCGCAACTTCTTCGTCTTCTGGATCCCTTCTCCTAGCTCGATTCGACACCAACTCCCCCCGCCACCATGGCACCCGGCCGAAAGAAGGAGGGGAAGAAGGAGTCCCGTACCTCGGCCCCCATGCCACCGATTTTCGAGCCCGCCACCGAGAGGTCCGTGGTGCTCAACCAAGAGGCGATGGACAAGGTGGGCCCGGCGCTCGCCGCCGATTCCAATGAGTGGGGGGCGATGGTAGCCTGGCCCGCTTCCCGCGTCGAAATTGACAGGACGGCCACCGAGGTCCCCCTCCACCTTCACGCCTTCTGGGCAGGCCTGATTCCTCCCTTCTCTAATTTCTTCAATGCGGTGCTCTCGCATTACCAGATCAACGCGCTGCACCTCGATCCCCAATCCATCATCCTCCTCGCTGTTTTCGCCTTTGTCTGCGAAGTCATGATGGGCATTGCCCCCTCTGTGGCCTTGCTCCACCACTTCTTCTCGCTGCACCTGACGGGTGCTCTCTAGCGCTCAGGGTGTGTATCCATTTAGGCCATCGCCGCGACGACCGGCTCGGGGATCGATTTCGAACTCTCGCCGGTCGTCGGAGGTTTTAGGAAGCGGTGGGTTGATACGTCCATTTTGCATCATGCTTATATGTTGATATTTATTGCATTATGTGCTGTTATTACATGTTCTGTCACAATACTTATGCCTTATATCTCTTATTTTTACAAGGTTTACATGAAGGGGGAGAATGCCGGCAACTGGAATTCTGGGCTGGAAAAGAAGCAAACTCTGAAAACCTATTCTGCACAACTCAAAAAGCTCCGAAACTTCACAGGACACCGTTTCAGAAAATATAAAAAATATCTGGCGAAAGAAGATCACCAGGGGGGCCACCACCTGTCCACGAGGGTGGGGGAGCGCCCCCAGCCTCGTGGGCCCCCCGATGCCCATCGTCTCCTATATGAGGTGTTTTGACCTAGAAAAAATGAGGAGGAGGCTTTCGGGACCAAACATCACCGTCTCGAGGCGGAACCTTGGCGGAAACCAATCTAGGGCTCCGGCAGAGCTGTTCTGCCGGGGATACTTCCCTCCAGGGGGGGGGGGAATCGTTACCGCCATCATCACCAACAACACTCCCATCTTGGGGAGGGCTATCTTCATCAACATCTTCACCAGCACCATCTCCTCTCAAACCCTAGTTCATCTCTTGTATCCAATCTTTGTACCCAAACCTCAAATTGGTACCTGTGGGTTGCTAGTAGTGTTGATTACTCCTTGTAGTTGATGCTAGTTGGTTTATTTGGTGGAAGATCATATGTTCAGATCCATTATGTCTATTAATACCCCTCTGATCATGAACAATATTATGTCTTGTGAGTAGTTACTTTTGTTCCTGAGGACATGGGAGAAGTCTTGCTATAAGTAGTCATGTGAATTTGGTATTCGTTCGATATTTTGATGAGATGTATGTTGTCTCTCCTCTAGTGGTGTCATGTGAATGTCGACTACATGACACTTCACAATTATTTAGGCCAAGAGGAAGGCATTGGGAAGTAATAAGTAGATGATGGGTTGCTAGAGTGATAGAAGCTTAAACCCTAGTTTATGCGTTGCTTCGTAAGGGGCTGATTTGGATCCACTTGTTTCATGCTTTGGTTAGGTTTACCTTAATACTTATTTTGTAGTTGCGGATGCTTGCATTAGAGGTTAATCATAAGTGGGAGGCTTGTCCAAGTAAGGACAGTACCCAAGCACCGGTCCACCCACATACCAAATTATCAAAGTACCGAACGCGAATGAGATGATCGTGATGAAAACTAGCTTGACGATAATTCCCATGTGTCCTCGGGAGCGCTTTCCTTCATATAAGAGTTTGTCCAGGCTTGTCCTTTGTTACAAAAAGGATTGGGCCATCTTTCTGCACCTTATTTACTTTTACCTTTTGTTACTTGCTACCAATTACCTTATCACAAAACTATCTGTTACCTATAATTTCAGTGCTTGCAGAGAATACCTTACTGAAAACTGCCTATCATTTTCTTCTGCTCCTCGTTGGGTTCGACACTCTTACTTATCAAAAGGAATACGATAGATCCCCTACACTTGTGGGTCATCAAGACTCTTTTCTGGCCCCGTTGCCGGGGAGTGAAGCGCCTTTGGTAAGGAAAAATATATATACTGTGCTAAAATTTACTGTCACTTGTTACTATGGCTCATCATCCTTTGAGGGGCTTGTTCGGGGTATCTTCACCCCAACCAGAGGAGAAAAGAGTTGCTCCTCAACCTACTGCACCTACTGAAAATGTTTGCTTTGAAACTCCTTCGGGTATGATAGAGAAACTGGTAGATAATCCTTTTACACTGCATCCCGATTTACACCTAATCTATGTGGATGAAGTTTGTCGATTATTTAAGCTTGCAGGTATGCCCGAGGATGTTATCAAGAAGAAGGCCTTCCCTTTATCTTCGAAGGGATATGCATTGACATGGTTTAGGCTATGTGATGATATTGGATCATGGAACTATAATCGTCTGAAGTTGGAATTTCATCAGAAGTTCTACCCTATGCACCAGGTTCATCGTGATCGTAATTATATCTATAATTTTTGGCCTCGCAAAGGAGAAAGCATCGCTCAAGCTTGGGGGAGGCTTAAGTCAATGTTATATTCATGCCCCAATCATGAGCTCTCAAGAATCATTCAAAAAATTTATGCTCGGCTTTCTCTCAATAATCACTCCATGCTCGATACTTCTTTGTTCTGGCTCTTTTATGATGAAGACTATTGAATTCAAATGAGATTTATTGGAAAGAATTAAACGCAGCTCTGAAGATTGGGATCTCGATGAAGGTAAGGAGTCAGGTATGACCCCTAAGTTTGATTGTGTTAAAGCTTTTATGGATACTGATGTTTTCCGTGAGTTTAGCACTAAATATGGACTTGACTCTGAGATAGTAGCTTCTTTCTGTGAATCATTTGCTACTCATGTTGATCTTCCCAAGGAGAAGTGGTTTAAATACCATCCTCTCATTGAAGTAAAAGTAGTTGAACCTATTAAAGTTGAAGATAAGACTATCACTTATAATGTTGATCCTATTGTTCTTACTGCTTATATTGAGAAACCACCTTTCCCCGTTACAATAAAGGATCATGCTAAAGCTTCAACTGTAGTTCGTAAGAGTAATACTAGAACACCTACACCCTCTAAGAAAATTAAAGTTGAACCTAGTGTTGCTATGGTTAAAGATCTCTTGGTTGAAGATTTAGATGGACATGTTATTTACCTCCAAGAGGAAGCTGCTAGAATAGCCAAACCCGATGCTAGGAATAAACATACACCTGTTGTAGGCTTGCCTGTTATCTCTCTTAAAATAGGAGATCATTGCTATCATGGTTTATGTGATGTAGGTGCTAGTGCAAGTATAATCCCTCATTCCATATATCAAGAAATTATGCATGATATTGCACCTATTGAGTTAGAAGGGATTGATGTCACTATCAAGCTTGCTAATAGAGACACTATTTCACCAGTTTGGATTGTTAGAGATGTTGAAGTCTTGTGTGGGAAAGTTAAATACCCTGCTGATTTTCTTATTCTTAGTTCCCCACAAGATGACTTTTGCCCCATTATATTTGGTAGACCCTTCTTGAATACTATTAATGCTAAGATAGACTGCGTGAAAGATATTGTTACTGTTGGTTTAGGGGATATGTCTCATGATTTTAACTTTGCTAAATTTCGTAGACAACCCCTTGATAAAGTATTACCTAGTAAGAATGAAATTATTGGTCTTGCTTCTATCGATGTGCCTCCTAATGATCCTTTAGAACAATATTTGCTAGATCATGAAAATGATATGATATGAATGAGAGAAGGGAAATATATGAAATATTCTTTAATGAGGGACCCGTATTGAAAAACAACTTGCCTGTTGAAATCCTAGGGGATCCTCCTCCACCCAAGGGTGATCCCGTGTTTGAACTTAAACCTTTACCTGATAATCTTAAGTATGTTTATCTTGATGAAAAGAAGATATATCCTGTTATTATCAGTGCTAACCTTTCAGAGCTGGAAGAAGACAAATTATTGAAAACTCTGAAGAAGCACCATGCTGCTATTGGATATACTCTGGATGATCTTAAGGGTATTAGTCCCACTTTATGCCAACACAAGATAAAATTGGAAGAAAACGCTAAACCGGTTATTGATCATCAGCGACGGTTAAATCCTAAGATGAAGGAAGTGGTAAGGAAGGAAGTACTAAAGCTTCTAGAGGTAGGTATTATCTATCCAGTTGCTGATAGCCAGTGGGTAAGTCCTGTCCATTGTGTCCCCAAGAAGGGAGGTATGACTGTTGTTCCTAATGATAAAGATGAATTGATACCACAAAGAATTGTTACATGTTATAGGATGGTAACTGATTTCCGCAAATTAAATAAAGCTACTAAGAAAGATCATTACCCCTTGCCTTTTATTGATCAAATGCTAGAAAGGTTATCCAAACATACTCATTTTTGCTTTCTAGATGGTTATTCTGGTTTCTCTCAAATACCTGTGTCAAAAGGGGATCAAGAAAAGACCACTTTTACTTGTCCTTTCGGTACCTTTGCTTATAGACGTATGCCTTTTGGTTTATGTAATGCACCTACTACCTTTCGAAGATGCATGGTGGCTATATTCTTTGATTTTTGTGAAAAGATTGTTGAGATTTTCATGGATGATTTCTCCGTTTACGGAACTTCTTTTGATGATTGCTTGAGCAACCTTGATCGAGTTTTGCAGAGATGTGATAACACTAATCTTGTCTTGAATTGGGAGAAGTGCCACTTTATGGTTAATGAAGGCATTGTCTCGGGACATAAAATTTCTGAAAGAGGTATTGAAGTTGACAAGGCTAAAGTTGATGCTATTGAAAAGATGCCATGCCCCAAGGAAATCAAAGGTATACGAAGTTTCCTTGGTCATGCCGGGTTTTATAGGAGGTTCATTAAGGACTTCTCCAAAATCTTGAGACCTCTGACTAATCTCTTACAAAAAGATATTCCTTTTGTCTTTGATGATGATTGTCTAGAAGCATTTGAAATACTTAAGAAAGCATTGGTCTCTGCACCTATTCTCCAGTCTCCTGACTGGAATTTACCATTTGAGATTATGTGCGATGCTAGTGATTATGATGTAGGTGTTGTTTTAGGGCAAAGAGTTGATAATAAATTGAATGTTATCCAATATGCTAGTAAAACTCTAGACAGTAACCAAAGAAATTATGCTACTACTGAGAAAGAATTTTTAGCAGTTGTATTTGCTTGTGATAAGTTTAGACCTTATATTGTTGATTCTAAAGTAACTATTCACACTGATCATGCTGCTATCAAATACCTTATTGAAAAGAAAGATGCTAAACCGAGACTTATTAGATGAGTTCTCTTGCTGCAAGAATTTGAATTGCATATTATTGATAGAAAGGGAGCTGAGAGCCCCGTTGCAGATAACTTGTCTAGGCTAGAGAATATACTTGATGACCCGCAACCTATTGATGATAGCTTTCCTGATGAACAATTAGCTGTCATAAATACTTCTCGTACTGCTCCATGGTATGCTGATTACGCTAATTACATTGTTGCTAAGTTTATACCCCCTAGCTTCACATGCCACAAAAGAAAAAGTTCTTCTATGATTTGAGACATTACTTCTGGGATAACCCACATCTTTATAAAGAAGGAGTAGATGGTATTATTAGACGTTGTGTACCTGAGCATGAACAGGAACAGATCCTGCGCAAGTGCCACGCCGAAGCTTATGGAGGACACCATGCTGGAGATAGAACAACACATAAGGTATTGCAATCTGGTTTTTATTGGCCTACTCTCTTCAAGGATGCCCGTAAGTTTGTCTTATCTTGTGATGAATGTCAAAGAATTGGTAATATTAGTAGACGTCAATAAATGCCTATGAATTATTCACTTGTTATTGAACCATTTGATGTTTGGGGCTTTGATTATATGGGACCGTTTCCTGCCTCTAATGGGTACACACATATTCTAGTTGCTGTTGATTACGTTACTAAATGGGTAGAAGCTATTCCAACTAATAGTGCTGATCACAACACCTCTATTAAGATGCTTAAAGAAGTCATTTTCCCGTGTTTTGGAGTCCCTAGATACTTAATGACTGATGGTGGTTCACACTTTATTCATGGTGCTTTCCGTAAAATGCTTGCTAAGTATGATGTAAATCATACAATTGCATCCCCTTATCACCCTCAGACTAGTGGTCAAGTAGAATTAAGTAACAGAGAGCTGAAATTAATTTTGCAAAAGACAGTTAATAGGTCTAGAAAGAATTGGTCCAAGAAACTTGATGATGCATTATGGGCCTATAGAACTGCATACAAAGTCCTATGGGCATGTCTCCATATAAGATGATTTATGGAAAAGCTTGTCACTTACCTCTTGAGCTAGAACATAAGGCATATTGGGATATTAAAGAGCTCAATTATGATTTCAAACTTGTCGATGAGAAGAGGTTATTTGACATTATCTCTCTTGATGAATGGAGGACCCACGCATATGAGAATGCCAAGCTGTTTAAAGAAAAAGTTAAAAGATGGCATGACAAAAAGATACAAAAGCATGAGTTTAACGTAGTTGATTGTGTCTTGCTATACAACTCTCGTTTAAGATTTTTTGCAGGAAAACTTCTCTCTAAGTGGGAAGGCCCTTACGTTATCGAGGAGGTCTACCGTTCCGGTGCCATAAAATTCAACAACTTCGAAGGCACAAATCCGAAGGTGGTGAACGACTAAAGAATCAAACATTATATCTCAGGTAATCCTATAAATGTTGAAACCAATGTTATTGAAACCGTAACCCCGGAGGAATACATAAGGGACACTTTCCAGAACGATACAGACCCCGAAAAGGAACAGGTATGTGGTACGGTAAGTAAACCGACTCCAAAACAGTTCTAAAGGCAAATTTTCACCGTTTTGGAATATTTAGAAAAATAGAAAAATAAGTGGCAGTCTGGAAGAGACACGATGCATCCATGAGGGTGGAGGGCGCGCCCCCTGCCTTGTGGGCACCTCGTGTGCCTCCCAGACTCCGATTTCTTGTATGTTACTCCTTTTGGCCGGTAAAAATTCATTATATATACTCCCGAAAGTTTTGACCTCTGTATAACGCAAAAATCCTCTATTTTCGTTTCGAGCTGTTGTTTTTGACAGATCTAGATCATCATGGCGTCTTCCAACACCCCAAGGACAAGTTCTTCGAGAAGGTCATCAACCCCTACCTTGCGGAGGTGCTGCATCACCCTCAAACCATGGAGTTGCATGAGGGGGTGCTGCATATCCGCGATGTTGAGGGTCCAAGGAGGACCGGAAGCGTGGAGACAAGACTAGAAGCAATGGAGCAGCAAGTTTTTAAGTGCCAAGGTATGGTGGAGCGGGGACTCAACGCCAACCACATGATGATCACGGAGCTCACCAACAACCTCAAGCTGGACTCAAGGATCTTCGGGGAAGCCATCTCCAATCTCCAAGAGAATTTCGAACACCTCTAGGCCCAGATCTATGACTTGCAAAACCGAACTGTGAGTATGAATATAGATTCAAGAAGATGAGTTTGGCTGCAGATTTGAGTATTCCGGAGACTCGATCATCCTTCTATGATGGTGAGCCCATGCCTTGGAAGAGGGACGACAAGCCTACATCATCAACAACCCCATCATCACCACTTCCGAAGAAGGAGACATAATCATATGGGTATGGGCACTCCCCTTGGCAACTGCCAAGCTTGGGGGAGTGACCCCGGTATCGTATCACCATCACTCCTATCTTTACCGTTTTTCTTAGTTTGATCCTTTTGGTAGTATCTTGATCTAGTAGAATAAAGTTAGCATGATCTAGTTGTGAGCTTTTGCTTTATGATCTTTACCTTTGTAATCGAGTCCATGAGCTATATAATAAAGATTAGTGTTGAGTTAAGGGCTTGATTTCCTCACTTTCATCATGGTAGAATAAAAGAAAACATAAAAAGTATCAAAGAGATCATATTGATCTTATGGGAAGTAATGACTTCACATATAAAGAGTATGATGAATAAAAGTTGTTGGGAGTTGACAAACATAGTTTTGGTCATCGTTGCAATTAATAGGAAGTAATAAAGAAAGAGAGGTTTCACATACAAATATACTATCTTAGACATCTTTTATGATTGTGAGCACTCATTAAAATATGACATGCTAAAGAGTTGATGTTGGACAAGGAAGACAATGTAATGGGTTATGTTTTCTTATATCTAAAATAAAGTATATTGTCATGGATCATCCAACATGTTGAGCTTGACTTTCCCCTCATGCTAGCCAAAACTCCTCGCACCAAGTAGAGATACTACTTGTGCTTCCATACATCCTTAAACCCAGTTTTGCCATGAGAGTCCACCATAACTACCTATGGATTGAGTAAGATCCTTCCAAGTAAGTTGTCATGTTGCAAACTCGCTAAAATATGTATGATTTATTAGTGTGGAGGAAATAAGCTTTATACGATCTTGTGATATGGAAGTAATAAAAGCGACGAACTGCATAATAAAGGTCCTTATCACAAGTGGCAATATAAAGTGATGTTCTTCTGTGCTAAGACTTTGTGCATCCAACCATAAAAGCACATGACAACCTCTGCTTCCCTCTGCGAAGGGCCTATCTTTTATTCTTGCCTTATAAGAGTCAAGGTGAAATTCACCTTTCCTTTTTACATTTTATCCTTTGGCAAGCACATTGTGTTGGAAAGATCCTGACATATATACCCACTTTGATGTAAGTTTTCATGGTCTATTACTGTTGACATTACCCTTGAGGTAAAAGGTTGGAAGGCAACACCATAAGCCCCTATCTTTCTCTGTGTCCGATTAAAACTCCATAACCATAAGTATTGCGTGAGTGTGAGCAATTGTGAAAGACTATATGATAGTTGAGTATGTAGGCTTGTCGAAAAGCTCTTATATTGACTCTTTTCGATGTTATGATAAATTGCAATTGCTTCAATGACCATGATCATAGTTTGTTGGTTTTCAATGAAGTTTATGCATGGTTCATGCTCGATATTGTGAATGAATTGTTACTTTAGGATAAGAATCATATGAATATATATATATATATATATATATATATATATATATATATATATATATGTTGTTGTTGTTGTTGTTGTTGTTATGAGAATGATCATGATGCCCCCATGTCTGTATTTTATTTTTATTGACACCTCTATCTCTAAACATGTGGACATATTTTTCGATATCGGCTTTCGCTTGAGGACAAGCGAGGTCTAAGCTTGGGGGAGTTCATACATCCATTTTGCATCATGCTTATATGTTGATATTTATTGCATTATGGGCTTTTATTACACGTTATGTCACAATACTTATGCCTTTTCTCTCTTATTTTACAAGGTTTATATGAAGAGGGAGAATGCCGGCAGCTGGAATTCTGGGCTGGAAAAGAAGCAAACTCTGGAAACCTATTCTGCATAACTCAAAAAGCTCCGAAACTTCATAGGACACCGTTTCAGAAAATATAAAAAATATCAGGTGAAAGAAGATCACCAGGGGGCTACCACCTGTCCACGAGGGTGGGGGGCGCGCCTAGGGGGCGCGCCCCCTACCTCGTGGGTCCCCCGATGCCCATCTTCTCCTATATGAGGTTTTTGACCTAGAAAAAAATGAGGAGGAGGCTTTCGGGACCAGACGCCGCCGTCTCGAGGCGGAACCTTGGCGGAAACCAATTTAGGGCTCCGGCAGAGCTGTTTTGCCGGGGACACTTCCCTTCGGGAGGGAGAAATCCTCACCGCCGTCATCACCAACAACTCTCCCATCTTGGGGAGGGCTATCTTCATCAACATATTCACCAGCACCATCTCCTCTCAAACCCTAGTTCATCTCTTGTATCCAATCTTTGTACCCAAACCTCCTATTGGTACCTGTGGGTTGCTAGTAGTGTTGATTACTCCTTGTAGTTGATGCTAGTTGGTTTATTTGGTGGAAGATCATATGATCAGATCCATTATGCCTATTAATACCCCTCTGATCATGAATAATATTATGCCTTGTGAGTAGTTACTTTTGTTCTTGAGGACATGTGAGAAGTCTTGCTATAAGTAGTCATGTGAATTTGGTATTCGTTCGATATTTTGATGAGATGTATGTTGTCTCTCCTCTAGTGGTGTCATGTGAACGTCGACTATATGACACTTCACCATTATTTGGGCCTAGAGGAAGGCATTGGAAAGTAATAAGCAGATGATGGGTTGCTAGAGTGACAAAAGCTTAAACCCTAGTTTATGCATTGCTTCGTAAGAGGCTGATTTGGATCCACTTGTTTCATGCTATGGTTAGGTTTACCTTAATACTTCTTTTGTAGTTGTGGATTCTTGCATTAGAGGTTAATCATAAGTGGGAGGCTTGTCCAAGTAAGGACAGCACCCAAGCACCGGTCCACCCACATACCAAATTATCAAAGTACCGAACGCGAATCAGATGATCGTGATGAAAACTAGCTTGACGATAATTCCCATGTGTCATCGGGAGCGCTTTCCTTCATATAAGAGTTTGTCCAGGCTTGTCCTTTGTTACAAAAAGGATTGGGCCATCTTGCTGCACCTTATTTACTTTTACCTTTTGTTACTTGCTACCAATTGCCATATCACAAAACTATCTGTTACCTATAGTTTCAGTGCTTGCAGAGAATACCTTACTGAAAACTGCCTATCATTTCCTTCTGCTCCTCGTTGGGTTCGACACTCTTACTTATCGAAAGGACTACGGTAGATCCCCTACACTTGTGGGTCATCATGGGTGTTTGTGGATGTTGGTGTGCGCAGCCCTCTGATGCTTCTTCCGTGGATTCCGACTGCTCCGAGCTCCGGCTGGAAGCACGAGAAGCTTGCCGACCAGCGGCTAACCCATGTTTGGCACTGGCTAGCCAAGTTGAAGAAGCTTGGGGTGACGGCGCCCATGGTGGTGAAGGAGTACATCCAGTGCCGCATCGCTCCACTTCAGCGCCACTCTCGGCCGATGTGGACCTTCTCCGGCTACGGGGATCGCATGAGGCTTCAAACGCCTGCTCTTCCTCTTGAGGTACGATGCATGGTGCTCGAGCTTCTGACGGGCGACCCAGCGCCAGCTAGCTTGCCAGATGAAGGTTGTCTTCTGTACTGCTACTCGAACAAGGTGGAGTTTGTGAAGCAGATGCCCTCCTTCGACGAATGGGGGCTTCGCCTGATTGGCCTTGAGGGGCCTCGCGAAAGCCCTGTATGCGTGGCTCCCCTGCCCGCTGCCGCCGCGGCGCTCGCCCCAGAAGGGGGCGCGCGGGGGGAGGGGGGTGATTGCCGCCGAGTGCTGGTGGCGTGGCTGCTCCGGCGTCGGCGTCTCCTGGGGCTCCTGAAGCGCCGTCCCCTGGGGATCAGGAGAGCCACCCAGAGGGAGCGGCCGAGGGGTCGGTGCAGCCTGGTGCTCCTGAGGCCAAAGCCCCCGAGGCCCCAGCGAGTCGCCACGAGGCGGGGGCCAAGGGCCCTGCACGGCCCAGCTTTCCTGAGGGCGCCTCCTCGGGAGCTACACCGATCGTTCCCGGCGCTGGTGACTGCATCCAGGGCTTCGGCCAGTTCCGGTCGAACTTCGACGCACTCTGTAAGAGGAAGGGATCTCCAAGCCGCAGCGGTGATGCCTTCCTGCCAGTGAAGCACTGGAAGTATATTGCCATAAATGAGTGAGTACCTTATCTTTGTAATTCCTTGAGTGCTGCTTTCCCTCCCGACCGTGGTTCCTCAGGGCCCCTTCTGCTAAGGCGACGAAATCTCCCAAGAAGTAGCCCCCTCCTGCCCCGAGTCCTCCGTTGATCCTGAGCGCCCTCAGCCAGCCTGCCGACTTTGGCGCGAGGTCGGCCAGGGGGGCGGATGCGCCGGCCTGGCCTCTCGACCATGCGTTCTTGTTGTTCCTCCTTCACGGTCCTGCCTGGGGTGCAGAAGGCGTGCCAAGGGCTCTTCCCCTGGTTATTGACCGCGGCTAGGTGACCTCGGCCCTCGCGTCTTCTTCGAGCAACGAGCCTCCGCCCCTCCGGGCCCCAGCTGAGGCCCGAAAGACGACTTGAAAGGAGGCGACCTCAAGCCCCCCGCCGGGAGGGGACGATCCTCCTCGAACTTCTTCAACGACCTCTGCTACTTCTTGAGCTTGCGTTGTATTCCCTCGAAGAGGAAAGGGAGATGCAGCACAGTAGCGTAAGTATTTCCCTCAGTTTTTGAGAACCAAGGTATCAATCCAGTAGGAGGCCACGCGCGAGTCCCTCGCACCTGCACAAACAAATAAGAACTTCGTGGTAGATAATAACGAGAATAAACGAGACACAAGAGACACGGATTTAACGTGGAAACCCTTGCGGGAGAAAACCACGGACGCATGAAGGCGCAATCACTATGAGGAGGAGTATTACAAGAACGAGACGACAGGCCGTCTTAGGTGCGACTATGTGGGGTATATAAGAGGGCAATACATAAGAGTCCTTGGAGGACAAGTAAACGAGTTGTACTCGTACACGTCGACGTCAACGGAAAAGGCCCACACCTGTTGTACTACGTCTAGTCCAACACGGTATAATTTGGATCACAATATAACAATCTCCACCTTGATCCAAATTCCCTCCAGTAGTCGAAGAAAGTGAATAACTCCATCCAAATCAGCATAAACACCTTGTGCGTCAAAGTTCATAGGACTAGTGAGAAATACCAACTAAGCCTGAGCAAAGCTCAAACTTATTGGTAGGAACTGGCTTTGTCATCATATCAGCAGGATTATCATGAGTACTTATCTTGCATACCTTCAAATTGCCTTCAGCAACAACATCTCGAATATAGTGAAATCTAACATCAATGTGCTTCGTTCTCTCATGATACATTGGATTCTTTGTAAGATATATAGCACTTTGACTGTAACTAAATACGGTAGGGCAAGATGAATCTCCACAAAGCTCAGTGTACAAACCTCTCAACCAAATAGCTTCTTTGCATGCCTCAGAAATAGCCATATACTCGGCATCAGTAGTGGAACAAGCCACAATAGACTGCAAGTTGCTCTCCAACTCACAGCACAACCACCAATGGTGAAAACATAACCTGTGAGTGATCTTCTCTTATCCAAATCACCAGCAAAATCAGAATCAACAAAACCAACAAGTCCATCTCCAGTTTTCCCAAACTGTAAATAAGCATTAGAAGTACCTCGTAGGTATATGAAAATCCACTGAACTGCTTTCCAATGCTCTTTTCCAGGATTAGCCATGTATCTACTAACAACACTCAAAGCATATGATAAATCCGGACGGGAACAAACCATGGCATACATAAGTGAACCAACTGCACTTGAATAGGGAACTCTAGACATGTACTCAATATCTGCATCTGACTTAGGACATAAAGCTGATGATAATTTGAAGTGTGCAGCTAACGGAGTACTTACTGGCTTGGCATTATGCATATTAAAATGACGAAGAACTTTATCAATATACCCCTTCTGACTTAGATATACCTTTCCAGACGGTCTATCTCTGGATATTTCCATGCCAAGAATTTTCTTTGCTGCACCCAAATCCTTCATCTCAAATTCATTACTCAATTGCTTCTTTAGTTCATCAACATCTGACATACTCTTTGCAGCAATAAGCATATCATCAACATAAAGGAGCAAATAAATAGTTGAACCTTTGACAGTTTTCAAATAAACACAACTATCATAATTAGACCTTTTGAAACCTTGAGAGAGCATAAAGGTGTCAAATCTCTTGTACCACTGTCTAGGGGATTGCTTCAATCCATAAAGAGATTTCTTTAACTTGCAGACAAGCTTTTCTTTTCCAGGAATAACAAAACCTTCAGGTTGTTCCATATAAATATCCTCTTCTAATTCTCCATGTAAAAATGCAGTTTTAACATCCAATTGTTCAAGCTCAAAATCATGCATGGCAACAATACTAAGTAAAGTGTGAATAGAGCTATGCTTCACAACAGGAGAAAATACTTCGTTATAGTCAATACCTGGAATCTGACTGTAACCTTTAGCAACTAACCTTGCTTTATATCTTGTCTCATCATTAGGAGAAACACCTTCTTTTCTCTTGAAAACCCACTTGCAACGAATAGGTTTCTTCTCTCTAGGTAATCTTACTAAATCCCAAGTGCCATTCTTTTCAAGTGATTCCATCTCATCATGCATAGCGGTCATCCACTTATTACTATCACCAGAAATAATAGCCTCGGAATATGAAGAAGGCTCAGCATTACCTTCAATTTCCTCTGCAACAGATAAAGCAAAAGAAACAATATTGCACTCTTCAATTAACCTTTTAGGTTTATCAATACCCCGCCTAACTCTGTCACGTGCAAGATTCCAACCGGGTGGAACAATAGGCTGATTTGGAGTGGGAGTGACATGTCCATCATCAATGACGGGTTCATCATGTGCATCAACAATTTCATTACCAGATGTATCACCTGAATCAATAACATGCTCCACCTGAACAGTAGGATGCTGAATAGTAGCCTGATGTTCACTTTCAACGGGAACATTAGTAGATGGAACATCATGTAACATAGCAGATTCATTAAAGATAACGTTTCTGCTAATAACAACCTTCTGGGTTTTAGGATTCCACAATTTAAAACCTTTAACACCAGACTTATAACCAAGAAAGATGCACTTAACAACCCTAGGCTCCAATTTTCCATTATCAACATGAGCATAAGCAGTGCAACCAAAAACTCTCAACTGTGAATAATCAGCAGGTGAACCAGACCATACCTCAATTGGAGTTTTCTTATTAAGAGCAATAGATGGTGAACGATTAATGAGATAACAAGCAGTGGAAGCGGCCTCAGCCCAAAAACGCTTATGCAAACCTGCATTAGACAACATGCAACGGGCTCTGGAAATAATGGTCCTGTTCATACGCTCAGCAACACCGTTTTGTTGAGGAGTATAAGGAACGGTGTAGTGTCTGACAATGCCTTCAGACTTGCAATAATTCTTAAATTGCTTAGAACAGAATTCCATACCATTATCAGTGCGAAGTATTTTTACCTTCCTTTCAATTTGTCTTTCAATCATAATCTTCCACTCCTTAAATGCTGAGAATGCTTGCCATTTATGCTTCAAGAAATAAGGCCAAACTTTTCTTGAATAATCGTCAATTATGGTCAGCATGTAACTAGCACCACCTAGTGACTTCTTGCGAGATGGTCCCCATAAATCAGAATGCACATAATCAAGAATACCTTCAGTTGTATGAGTCGAAGTATTGAACTTCACCCTCTTGTGCTTGCCGAAGATACAATGCTCACAAATTTTTAATTTGCCAGTTTCATATCCTTTAAGAAGACCTCTTTTATTTAACTCTGCCAAACCAAGTTCACTCATATGTCCAAGACGCATATGCCAAAGGTTAGCAGCATCACAATCAGAATTCTTGGAAATAACTGGAGTAGCGTTACCTAAAACGGTAGAACCTCGAAGGTAATAAAGACCATTGGTTGAACTTAAGTCACCTTTCATCACAATAAGGGAACCTCTGGTGACCTTCAAAACACTATCTCCACCTGAATACTTGTAGCCCTTTGCATCAAGGGCACTCACAGAGATAAGATTTCTCTTCATCTTCAGAATATACCGAACATCTGTCAAAGTTCTGATTGTGCCATCAAACATCTTGATTCGAACGGAACCTATGCCTTCAATCTTGCATGGTGAATTATCAAAACCCAAAACGGAACCAGCAGCAGTAGTGGAATCGAAAGTAGTGAACCAATCTCTATGCGGGCACATATGAAAAGTACATGCAGTGTCAAGTACCCACTCATCATTGGTCTCAGCACATCCAGCAATAACGAGAAGAGCATCATCGGAACTATCATCACGAGCAACGTTAGCAGAATTTTCACCTTGTTTGTTACCTTTCCTCTTTTCTTTATTCTGCAATTGAAACACTCGGAGATGTCATGCCCGTATCTCTTGCAATATCTGCAATACTTCTTGTCTCTGGATTGCGACTGGCCCCTGTGGCCGTTCTTACTTTTGCCTCTGTTTCCATTATTGGAGTTCTTCTCCTTTGTCCTGCCACGAACAGATAATCCCTCGGCTTGGGATGAACTCAAACCATCATGAGGCACCATTAATTTCATCTTCTCCTTAGAGTTCAAAGCTTCATAAACTTCATTAAGTGTGAGAGTATCACGACTATATAATATGGTGTCTCTAAAATTGGTATAAGAACTTGGCAGTGAACAAAGTAACATTAAAGCAGTGTCTTCCTCTTCATACTTAACCTCCATTGCAGCTAGATCGGATATGATCTCTTTAAATTCAGAAATATGATTTAAAACATTACCTCCCTCGGGTAACCTGTGCAGGAATAATTTTTGCTTCAGATGCATCTTGCTGGTAAGATCTTTTGTCATGCAAATGCTTTCCAGCTTTAACCATAGAGCGGCGGCAGTTTTCTCGCTCAAAACTTCCTGCAAAATATTATTATGCAAATGGAGTTGAATTTGTGACAAAGCCTTACGATCCCTTCTTTTCTCATCAGCAGTCCAGTCCTGAATTCGGTCCTTCCCAAAACTATCCAGTGCATCATCATAGTCGGCCTGTGCCAACAACACCCGCATCTTGACTTGCCATAGGGTAAACCTTGTGTCACGGTCCAACAGCGGAAGATCGTACTTCATGGATGCCATGAGTCGAATAAATCACACAAAGTAATACAAGTCGGAGTAGAATAATTCTTGACAGAATTAATATGCAAAGCAAAGAACTAAAATAAATAGCACCTGGTAGCCTTTTTGGAGTGGCCGTAGCTATTGGAGGATTAAAGAAAAAAATTGAACAAGTAGTCAGCTAGGCCTTCACGTGAACAGTACTCAATTAGTAGTAGTATTGTACTCGGAAGCTGAATGATCTTCACGTGGAGTAATAGGAGCAGCAGCTACGGTTGCTAGTCCTCGGGACTTGATGCCGGCCAAATAGCGCACCGGCGGCTTGGTGGATCAATCCTCCACGATTTGGCTTCACGGTGAAAACAACTGGAGGCTGCCTCGGAACTTGAATCATGTACTTAGATGGGAATACGTGGCCGTGATGAAACTCCCGTCAGTCTTGGCTTCGTACGGCGGCGGCAGCAGCAAATATCGATCCGACTTCGGATCAACGGATCGCCGGACCCGTGCGGCGGCGCACACGGAACCCTAATCCTCTCGTCTCAAATCTCGTATCTAAAACCTCAGCTCTGTATACCACTTTTTAGATAATAACGAGAATAAACGAGACACAAGAGACACGGATTTAACGTGGAAACTCTTGCGGGAGAAAACCACGGACGCACGAAGGCGCAATCACTATGAGGAGGAGTATTACAAGCACGAGACGACAGGCCGTCTTAGGTGCGACTATGTGGGGTATATAAGAGGGCAATACATAAGAGTCCTTGGAGGACAAGTAAACGAGTTGTACTCGTACACGTCGACGTCAATGGAAAAGGCCCACACCTGTTGTACTACGTCTAGTCCAACACGGTATAATTTGGATCACATTTTAACACTTCGCAGCCAACGCGATAAGGGGTTGTCAATCCCTTTACGGTCACTTACGAAAGTGAGATCTGATAGAGATGATAGTTTACATTTTTGGTATCTTCATTTATAAGAACAAAAAGTAAAAGTGGAATAAGTAAAGTAGGTGTAGATTAATATGTTGAGAATAGACCCGGGGGCCATAGTATTCTCTAGTGGCTTCTCTCATGATAGCGATATTCTACGGCGGGTAAACAAATTACTGTTGAGCAATTGATAGAAAAGCGAATAATTATGAGACTATCTAGGCATGATCATTATGTATAGGCATCACGCCCGAGACAAGTAGACCGACTCCCGCCTGCATCTACTACTATTACTCCACACATCAACTGCTATCCAGCATGCATCTAGTGTATTGAGTTCATAAGAACAAAGTAACACCTTAAGCAACATGACATGATGTAGAGGGATAAACTCAAGCAATATGATATAAACCCCATCTTTTTATCCTCGATGGCAGCAATACAATACGTGCCTTGCTGCCCCTACTGTCACTGGGAAAGGACACCGCAAGATTGAACCCAAAGCCAAGCACTCTCCCATTGCAAGAACTATAGATCTAGTAGGCCAAACCAAACCAATAATTCGAAGAGACTAGCAAGGATATTATGAGCACACATAAAGAGTTCAGAAAAGAACCAAATATTTCTCATAGATAATCTTGATCATAAACCCACAATTCATCGGATCTCGACAAACACACCACAAAAAGAGATTACATCGAATAGATCTCCTCGAGACCGAGGAGAACTTTGTATTGAGATCCAAAGAGAGAGAAGAAGCCATCTAGATACTAGCTATGGACCCGAAGGTCTGTGGTAAACTACTCACAACTCATGGTGAGGCGATGATGATGATGTAGAAGCACTCCGTGGTAGATCCCCCCTCCGGCGGAGCTTCGGAACAGGCCCCAAGATGGGATCTCACCAAAAATCTGATGACCATTCTAGTGAGCGCTAACGATTCTGTTTTTCATAGGAAGATCACATAAACTTCACACAAGTCTTCCCAAAGGTTCTACTTGGCACAAACATTAAACAAAACATGAAACCACATCTAAATAGAAGCTAGATGCAATATTTATTCCCTAACAGAAGCAAAAACAAAAAATATAAAATTGGGTTGCCTCCCAACAAGCACTATCATTTTACGCCCCTAGTTAGGCACGATACATGGATAGATCTAGGTATTGCCATCTTTGGAAGGCAATCCATAAGTGGATCTCATGATAGATTCATATGGTAATTTGATTTTCTTTCTAGGAAAGTATTCCATGCCTTTCCTTAATGGAAATTGGAATCTAATATTTCCTTCCTACATATCAATAATTGCACCAATCGTTCTAAGGAAAGGTCTACCAAGAATAATAGGACATGAAGGATTGCAATCTACATCAAGAACAATGAAATCTACGGGCACATAATTCCTATTGGCAACAATAAGAAGATCATTAATCCTTCCCATAGGTTTCTTAATAGTGGAATCCGCAAGATGCAAATTTAAAGAACAATCATCAAGTTCATGTAAACCTGATGGGCCTCTAACCCCTCGTTGGTTACCCCAAGTGGAAGGTGTGAGATGCAGTGTTGTGGAAGTTTTTCCCTTAGCAAAGATGCCAAGGATCGAATCCCCAGAGACTCCTAGGTTCAACAAGTAGGTGTCAACTGCTAACGGCGCCAGATATTAGCAATCAACGTGGACCTGCACACAGATACAAATAACTTTGCTCCCAACGAGTACAGAGAGGTTGTCAATCCCTCCGGCCTTGTAGCTCACAAAGGATTAAACGCAAATGATAGTAGTGATAGATAATGTTTGCAATAGTAAATAATAGCGAAAAGTAAATAGCGGATATGATCAATGATGGTAATATGGACCGGAGTCTCATGATGTTCACTAGTGATGTCTCTCTCCCAAAAGACGATAAAACAGCTATGTGAGGTAAACGAATTACAGCTGGGCAATTGACAGGACCACGAACGCAAACCAATGCTGACTACATTGCAAGAAAGGTTGAGGTTCAAAGCATGGGCCGTACGCCAAAGTAAGTAGACCGAAATCCATCAATATCTACTACTAATCATCCACCTTGAGATATCTATCCAGAACATCTCGCTGGTATTAAGTTGCGAGCCCCACCCATAGTGTAAACTCAAAGCAACAGACAACTGCATTAAAAGAACTTTGCGTAAAGTAAACAATCCTTGCACCCGCGGGCACAAGCACCGTTGTTTTCCCCCTTGTGGCAACAGCACATCCCCTAGACTCATGTTTCTGTCACTCAAGCTAGTCATCAAGGGGCATGAACCCACAATCGAGCATAACGTTCCCTCTTGGAGTCACTACCTATTACTTGGCCAAAGCAATAAATAACAACGGAGAACATGCAAGAATTACTTATGAACATAAATATAAAAGAGGTAGATAAAATATATTACTCAATCACAATCTGAACATAATCTCATAATCCATCGGATCCGAGCAAACTCATCATAGCAACAGCATAAGGATTACATATGTGCCTCGATCATGTAGGGCAGCTCATGAGGACTAATTAGTGAAGCACAAGAACGGGAGGAGAACATCACATAGCTACTGGTCATGGACTCATGGTCCAAGGGAGACTACTCACAACTCATCCGGGAGGCGTCCATGGTGGTGGAGAGGCTCCCGATGGTGATCCTCCCCTCCGGCAGGGTGCCGGGAAGAGTTCTCCTGGTGCTCCCGATCTTGGAAGCGGCGGCGGCGGCGGAACAGAGATGAGATCGCAAAAAAGAGTTCTCGTCCCGAGGGTTTCGAAGGACGCTCTGAATATATGCCAAAGGGGGCACCAGATGGGGCTCGGGGGGCCCAGGCGCCCCCCCGGCGCGGCCCGGGGGCGCGCCGCCAGGGCGCCTGGGGCCCTGGTGGCCCCCCCCGGGTGTACTTCGGGCGCAAGGTAGGTTCTGAAACGCTGTTTTTTTATATAATTTTTCTGGATTTTTCCTGACATTTCTCGTAATGTGAAAACCTGAAATACAAAAATAGCCGAAAACAGAAACTGGCACTGGGGTGCACTGGATTAGTAGGTTAGTCCAAATATGATCAAAAGTGTATGGAAGTGTATAAATATCATAGCAATATCACCCAAAAGTGGCACGGAGCAAGCAGAAATTATAGATACGTTTTGGACGTTTCAAAACCTAACAAATCACACAAAGTAGGGGTGGGCATAAAAACCGATGAACCGAAAACCGAACCGAAGCCGATACCGAAAAAACCGAATTTTCGGTTTTTGTTGCTGCTACAGTAAATTTCGGTTTCCAGCTGTATTAACCGAATTAAATTCGGCAGGTTCGGTTTAATACCGATTCACCGAAACATAAACCGAAGTAACCTGATTGAGCAGCAGAAAGCTTGGCTTCTTGGTGCCCACGTAGCTAACGACAAAATGAAATGACGTAGCAAGGCTGCCAGGGTACTATGCGTGGTCGCTCGTGAGTCAGAGCCCGCACTCGTTTTATTTAGGTGCATGCCCGCACTAGCATGGGCTGACCACATACGTGGTACTATGAAGGCCCAATCTTCTTGTCACCTCCCAGCCCATGTCGCTCTTTGCTAAAAGAGGCAGTGGGCGTGCGAGCGTCCAACCAGCACCATTTTAGTCCCACATCGCCTGGCTGCTGAGAAAACGTGGGGACTTGCGGCTATATTAGAGGGCACTCTGACCATAGCCACAAAGGCAAGGTTCAGTCGGTATTAACCGAATACCGTACCGAATCAGTCGGTTAACCGAAATTTCGGTTTTCTGATTTATGTTGGCATTTTCGGTTTCTAGTTTTGCAAACCGAATTTGAATAAATACCGAACGGTAGAAACCGAAAATTCGGTTTATACCGAATGCCCACCCCTAACACAAAGTTTTTGGGATAGTGGAGACACTTGCACCCAAATCACACAAAGCATAGCATTCATGATCTTTAATTTTTATTTTGATAGTAGGTTCCCACTCATCATAAAGCTTTCTAGGGATAGAAACTTCTGGCTCAAGTTTTTCTTCATAAGATTGCATCAAATCATCAACTATGTGTTTGGTAAAAGCTTTATTTTGACTATAAGCATGCGGAGAGTTTAGTACGGATTGCAACAAGGAAATACAATCAATCAAAGAGCAATTATCATAATTGAATCCCTTGAAATCCAAAGTAGTGGGTTCACGAGGACTAATTAGTGAAGCACAAGAACGGGAGGAGAACATCACATAGCTACTGGTCATGGACTCATGGTCCAAGGGAGACTACTCACAACTCATCCGGGAGGCGTCCATGGTGGTGGAGAGGCTCCCGATGGTGATCCTCCCCTCCGGCAGGGTGCCTTGAAGAGTTCTCCTGGTGCTCCCGATCTTGGAAGCGGCGGCGGCGGCGGAACAGAGATGAGATCGCGAAAAAGAGTTTTCGTCCCGAGGGTTTCGAAGGACGCTCTAAATATATGCCAAAGGGGGGCACCAGACAGGGCTCGGGGGGCCCAGGCGCCCCCCCCGGCGCGGCCCAGGGGGGCGCGCCTGGTGCCCCCCCGGCTGTACTTCGGGCGCAAGGTAGGTTCTGGAACGCTGATTTTTTATATAATTTTTCTGGATTTTTCCTGACAGTTCTCATAATGTGAAAACCTGAAATACAAAAACAGCCGAAAACAGAAACTGGCACTGGGGTGCACTGGATTAGTAGGTTAGTCCAAATATGATCAAAAGTGCATGGAATTGTATAAATATCATAGCAATATCACCCAAAAGTGGCATGGAGCAAGCAGAAATTATAGATACGTTTTGGACGTATCAACATCCCCAAGCTTAATTCCTGCTCGTCCTCGAGTAGGTAAATGATAACAAGAATAATTTCTGTGGTGACATGCTATTAACCATATAGGACTTTTTATAGTCATATGACAAAAGCTTACTGAGACAATGAATCTGTAGTAATTAAGTTGCCTCATGAGAAAATCACAAAGGACTGAAAGTTTTACAATATGAAACTGAAACATCAAAAAGATTTGCAATGAACATGGTGTGAAAATATGATAAAGTGATATCTAGCTTGCCCCCTTTAGTGAAGCAAAACATAAATGCAGGGGCACCTTCAAGGTTTAAGTGATGACTAGATACAATGATTTCAAAATAAACGATATCACAATCATGCAAAAGACAATGCTACTTTGGAACAATGCACATTACACTTAGAATGTCAATCATGCTCTCAGTAGTTGGTGCTTGAAGAAAGAAGGTGGAGACTCAACATAAAAGTAAAAGAATGGTTATGTGCTAGAACTTTTTTTTTATTTTGAAAACATAGAAGCAATTTTGTCAACGGTAGTAGTACTTCATATGTGTTATGCATAAGACATCCTATAAGCTGCAAGCCTCATGCATCGAATACCAATAGTGCTCGCACCTTGTCCTAATTAGCTCGGATTTCCATGGATTGTCATTGCATTACATATGTTTCAACCAAGTGTCACAAAGGGGTACCTCTATGCCACCTGTACAAAGGTCCAAGGAGATAAATCGCATTTGATTTCTCGTTTTTGATAGATCTCAACTTGAGGACATCCATACCGGGACAACATAGAAAATAGAGGATGGACTCCTCTTTAATGCTTAAGCATATTCTCATAAGAGATTGAGGATTACTGTCCAAGCTACAACTTCCACCATGATACATGGCTTTGGTTGGCGGCCCAATGTTCTTCTCTAACAATATGCATACTCATTCAACCCATGGCAAATCACCCTTACTTCAGACAAGACGAACATGCATAGCAACTCACATGATATTCAACAAAAGTGTAACAGTTGATGGCGTCCCCAGAAACATGGTTACCGCTCAGCAAGCAACTTATAAGAAATAAGATACATAAGCAACATATTCTTTACCACAATAGTTTTTAAGCTACTTTCCCATGAGCTATATATTGCAAAGTTAGTTTGCTTAGTACAGGTGGAGGTTAGCAAAAGACTGGGAGCGACCAACTAAGAGAGCAATGACGGTCATAATCATGCAGAGCGACAAAGCAACATTGAATCAGGCATGGTAGTTATATCGCTACTCAGAAATAAAAGATCATCAAGGCTTGACAGACTTTCTTTATAGTCTTAAATATGCGTGAGCATACGCCAAGTCAATCAGAATAAATTCTTGAAGGAAGATATTACTAAACCATACCACATCATAGGCAAACAAATCAAGTTGGTACTCCAATAACACATTGGGAATCCCCCAGCTATTTGAGATTAACCATAAGAAAACCTGAACTACTAAGCGCCATTATGCACGTAGCATCTTTATCATAGACATATTAACCAATGCAACGGAAGCAAACTCTCTTAATAAGGTGAGCATGATAATTAAAGAGAGTTCAAGCAACCAACTAAACGAAAGCTCTTTGAAAAGATAAGCATGAATACTAAGAGCTGAACATGATAGTAGCTATTTAAAAGACAAAGAACACACACAACAAAGATAGACATGAAAATTCTATGTTATGTTCTTGGTAGAAGTGGAGCGTGTTTCTCTCCCACATAAAGAACGCTGAGTTCCGACTCGTTATGAAAAACTAAAAAGAAAACTAAAAGCAAGACGCTCCAAGCATAGCACATAACACATGAAGTGATAAAAATATAGCGGAACGAAAGACGAACTGATAATGTTGATGGAGAAGGGGATGCACGGGGGCATCCCCAAGCTTAGACGCTTGAGTCTCATTGAATATTTCTTGGGGGTGCACAGGGGCATCCCCAAGCTTGAGCGCTTGACACTCCTGAATCTTTTTATCATCTTCCCTCGCACACTTGAAAACTCCCTTCATACATAACTCATTATAATCTGATTAGCGAGGTTAGTACCCGTAATAAAATAATTGTTCTTCGCTGGAAATAAAGATATTATTGAAGGTCTACTGTTTCTCAAGATTGCCAAAAGGTTTTTGCAAAGAAAAAGCAAGCTCTTGGTTTGCAAAATGAAGAAAAGGCAAAACAGGACAGAATCTGTGAAAAACAGAACAGCAGGTAGTAATTGATTTGTTCGGGGTACTTCTGCAACTCAAATCAAAAAACTCAGAACAGACACACGAAATAAAATTATATAGAGAACTCTGTCGAAAAAATTCATACCAAAAAGATGACCTGGTGATTTTATACGAATTTTTCTATCCAAGGACAGAATCTGTTTCCTGGACAGCACCTCACAACTTTTGAACTTTCTAGCAATCAGAGGCTATACTTGGCACAAATATGAAAAGCAAAGATACAATGATGATGCTACTGTAGTAAACAACATCAAGACACAACAAAAGCAAAATATATTAATTTATTCATGTGGGCTGCCTCCCAAAAGGGCTTTCTTTTATGCCTTTAAGCTAGGCATAAGACTTTAATGATGCTCTCGTAGGAATAAGAGTTGAAGAACAAAAGAGAGCATCAAGAAGCAAATACCAAACACATTTAAGCCTAACATGCTTCCTATGCATAGGAATATTGCAATAGAATAATTCATTGAAGCACAAAGCAATAAGCATAGGAAGACAAAACAAGTGCAGCTTCAAAACCTTCAACATAAAGAAAGGGAACTTGATATTATTGAAATATCTATAAGCATATGTTCCCTTCTCATAATAATTTTCAGTGGGATCACGAATAAACTCAACAATATAAGCATCACATAAAGCATTGTTACCATGATCCACATGCAAAAAGGTACTCTTACTCTCCACATAAGTATCATGAAGAGGATAAAACTTAGTATAAAAGAGAGACATAAGCTCTTGCCAATCAAGCAAGTGCGAGTTATCGAGAAGCTTATACCAATCTGAAGCCTTATCTATAAGTGATACGGCGAACAATTTCCTCATGACAAACTCCCTTGATACACCTGCAAGCTTAAATAATGAACATAGTTGTGACAGATATAGCAAGTGTTCACCGGGATGTCTGTCTCCTGCATAACGATTAGCCAAAACATAATCGATAATACCAGCTGGTATTTTATAGGGCACAATTTCAGTAGGGGGAGGAGCAACCACCACAGGTGTGGGGCGTCTTCCTGCAAGCAACGATCCAATAGCAAGGTTGTCCATAAGCATAACTAGTGAAATACATAAAGAAAACTGAAAGGTAAACTAACAAGACTAAAAAGCAAAGGTAAAAGATAGCATGCAACTCCCCTATCCTGAAGAGTGGAGTCCCCGGCAACGGCGCCAGAAAAACTCCTTGATGGGCCTCTAACCCCTCGTTGGTTACCCCAAGTGGAAGGTGTGAGATGAAGTGTTGTGGAAGTTTTTCCCTTAGCAAAGATGCCAAGGATCGAATCCCCAGAGACTCCTAGGTTCAACAAGTAGGTGTCAACTGCTAACGGCGCCAGATAATAGCAATCAACATGGACCTGCACACAGATACAAATAACTTTGCTCCCAACGAGTACAGAGAGGTTGTCAATCCCTCCGGCCTTGTAGCTCACAAAGGATTAAACACAAATGATAGTAGTGATAGATAATGTTTGCAATAGTAAATAATAGCGAAAAGTAAATAGCGGATGTGATCAATGATGGTAATATGGACCGGAGTCTCATGATGTTCACTAGTGATGTCTCTCTCCCAAAAGACGATAAAACAGCTATGTGAGGTAAACGAATTACAGCTGGGCAATTGACAGGACCACGAACGCAAACCAATGCTGACTACATTGCAAGAAAGGTTGAGGTTCAAAGCATGGGCGGTACGCCAAAGTAAGTAGACCGAAATCCATCAATATCTACTACTAATCATCCACCTTGATATATCTATCCAGAACATCTCGCTGGTATTAAGTTGCGAGCCCCACCCATAGTGTAAACTCAAAGCAACAGACAACTGCATTAAAAGAACTTTGCGTAAAGTAAACAATCCTTGCACCCGCGGGCACAAGCACTGTTGTTTTCCCCCTTGTGGAAACAGCACATCCCCTAGACTCATGTTTCTGTCACTCAAGCTAGTCATCGAGGGGCATGAACCCACAATCGAGCATAACGTTCCCTCTTGGAGTCACTACCTATTACTTGGCCAAAGCAATAAATAACAACGGAGAACATGCAGGAATTACTTATGAACATAAATATAAAAGAGGTAGATCAAATATATTACTCAATCACAATCTAAACATAATCTCATAATCCATCGGATCCCAGCAAACTCATCATAGCAACAGCATAAGGATTACATATGTGCCTCGATCATGTAGGGCAGCTCACGAGGACTAATTAGTGAAGCACAAGAACGGGAGGAGAACATCACATAGCTACTGGTCATGGACTCATGGTCCAAGGGAGACTACTCACAACTCATCCGGGAGGCGTCCATGGTGGTGGAGAGGCTCCCGATGGTGATCCTCCCCTCTGGCAGGGTGCCGGGAAGAGTTCTCCTGGTGCTCCCGATCTTGGAAGCGGCGGCGGCGGCGGAACAGAGATGAGATCGCGAAAAAGAGTTTTCGTCCCGAGGGTTTCGAAGGACGCTCTGAATATATGCCAAAGCGGGGCACCAGATGGGGCTCGGGGGGCCCAGGCGCCCCCCCCGGCGCGGCCCAGGGGGGGCGCGCCGCCAGGGCGCCTAGGGCCCTGGTGCCCCCCCCGGCTGTACTTCGGGCGCAAGGTAGGTTCTGGAACGATGATTTTTTATATAATTTTTCTGGATTTTTCCTGACAGTTCTCGTAATGTGAAAACCTGAAATACAAAAACAGCCGAAAACAGAAACTGGCACTGGGTTGCACTGGATTAGTAGGTTAGTCCAAATATGATCAAAAGTGTATGGAAGTGTATAAATATCATAGCAATATCACCCAAAAGTGGCATGGAGCAAGCAGAAATTATAGATACGTTTTGGACGTATCAAAACCTAACAAATCACACAAAGTTTTTGGGATAGTGGAGACACTTGCACCCAAATCACACAAAGCATAGCATTCATGATCTTTAATTTTTATTTTGATAGTAGGTTCCCACTCATCATAAAGCTTTCTAGGGATAGAAACTTCTGGCTCAAGTTTTTCTTCATAAGATTGCATCAAAGCATCAACTATGTGTTTGGTAAAAGCTTTATTTTGGCTATAAGCATGCGGAGAGTTTAGTATGTATTGCAACAAGGAAATACAATCAATCAAAGAGCAATTATCATAATTGAATCCCTTGAAATCCAAAGTAGTGGGTTCATTACTATGCAAAGTTTTGATCTCTTCACTCCCACTTTTATCAATTTTAGCATCAAGATCTAAAAACTCTGAATCATTGGGAAACCTTAAAGTAGAATCATCTCCAATCCTATCTTCATCAAGATTTATACTAGAAAACAAGGATCTAATAGGATACACATCAACAACTTTCAGATCTTCATCTTTATTTTCATGATAACTAGAAGAACACGCTCTTATATAATTCTCTCTTTTAGCACGCATCCTAGCGGTTCTTTCTTTGCATTCATAAATGGAAATTCTCATGGCTTTGAGAGACTCATTGATATCATGCTTAGGTGGGATAGATCTAAGTTTCAAAGAATCAACATCAAGAGTAATTCTATCCACACTTCTAGCCAATTCATCAATCTTAAGCAATTTCTCTTCAAGCATAGCATTGAAATTCTTTTGCGAGATCATAAACTCCTTAACACTAGTTTCAAATTCAGAAGGCATCTTTCCATAAGAGTTGTTGTAGGAATTACCATAATTATTAGAGGAATTACTAGGAAAAGGCCTAGGATTAAAATTCCCTCTATAAGCGTTGTTACCAAAATTATTCCTACCAACAAAATTCACATCCAAAGATTCATTGTTATTTTCAATTAAAGTGAACAAAAGCATATCATTAGGATCAGAAGAAGCACTCTTAGCAGCAAATAATTTCATAAGTTCATCCATCTTTTCACTCAAAACACTAATCTCTTCAATAGCATGCACTTTTTTACTAGTAGATCTTTCGGTGTGCCATTGAGAATAATTAACCATAATAGTATCTAGGAGTTTGGTAGCTTCTCCTAAGGTAGTTTCCATGAAAGTGCCTCCTGCTGACGAATATAAAAGATTTCTAGAAGAAAAATTCTAGCCAGCATAAAAGTTCTGAATAATCATCCATAAGTTCAAACCATGTGTAGGGCAATTACGTATCATTAGTTTCATTCTCTCCCAAGCTTGTGCAACATGCTCATGATATAGTTGCTTAAAAATCATAATATCGTTCCTAAGAGAGATTATCTTAGCAGGAGGGAAATACTTAGAGATAAAAGCATCTTTGCACTTATTCCATGAATCAATACTATTTCTAGGCAAAGAGGAAAACCAAGTTTTAGCACGATCTCTAAGTGAAAACGGAAATAACTTCAATTTAACAATATCGTTATCCGTATCCCTTTTCTTTTGAATATCACACAAATCAACAAAGTTGTTTAGATGGGTAGCGGCATCTTCACTAGGAAGGCTGGAGAATTGATCTTTCATGACAAGATTCAACAAAGCAGCATTGATCTCACAAGATTCAGCGTCGGTAATAGGAGTAATCGGGGTGCTAATAAAATCATTATTGTTGGTATTGGATAATTCACACAATTTGGTATTGTTCTGAGCCATAGTGACAAGCAAGCAATCCAACACACAAGCAAAAACGAGGCAAGCGAACGATAAAGACACGACAGAAGAAGGGCAAATAAAACGGCAAGGGTGAAGTGGGGGAGAGGAAAAAAAGAGGCAAAAAATGTAATGCAAAGGATAAGGGTTTGTGATAGGTACTTGGTATATGACTTTTGTGTAAGCCTCCCCGGCAATGGCGCCAGAAATTCTTCTTGCTACTTCTTGAGCTTGCGTTGTATTCCCTCAAAGAGGAAAGGGAGATGCAGCACCATAGCGTAAGTATTTCCCTCAGTTTTTGAGAACCAAGGTATCAATCCAGTAGGAGACCACGCGCGAGTCCATCGCACCTGCACAAACAAATAAGAACATCGCAGCCAACGCGATAAGGGGTTGTCAATCCCTTTACGGTCACTTACGAAAGTGAGATCTGATAGAGATGATAGTTTATAATTTTGGTATTTTTGTTTATAAGAACATAAAGTAAAAGGGGGAAAAGTAAAGTAGGTGTAGATTAATATGTTGAGAATAGACCCGGGGGCCATAGTGTTCTCTAGTGGCTTCTCTCATGATAGCGATATTCTATAGCGGGTAAACAAATTACTGTCGAGCAATTGATAGAAAGCAAATAATTATGAGACTATCTAGGCATGATCATTATATATAGGCATCACGTCCGAGACAAGTAGACCGACTCCTGCCCGCATTTACTACTATTACTCCACACATCGACCGCTATCCAAGATGCATCTAGTGTATTGAGTTCATAAGAGCAAAGTAACGCCTTAAGCAAGATGACATGATGTAGAGGGATAAACTCAAGCAATATGATATAAACCCCACCTTTTTATCCTCGATGGCAACAATACAATATGTGCCTTGCTGTCACTATTGTCACTGGGAAAGGACACCGCAAGATTGAACCCAAAGCCAAGCACTTCTCCCATTGCAAGAACTATAGATCTAGTAGGCCAAACCAAACCAATAATTCGAAGATACTTGCAAGGATACTATGAGCACACATAAAGAGTTCAGAAAAGAACCAAATATTTCACATAGATAATCTTGATCATAAATTCACAATTCATCGGATCTCGACAAACATACCGCAAAAAGAGATTACATCGAATAGATCTCCTCGAAGACCGAGGAGAACTTTGTATTGAGATCCAAAGAGAGAGAACAAGCCATCTAGATACTAGCTATGGACCCGAAGGTATGTGGTAAACTACTCACAACTCATGGTGAGGCGATGCTGATGATGTAGAAGCACTCCGTGGTAGATCCCCCTCCGACGGAGCTCCGGAACAGGCCCCAAGATGGGATCTCATGGGAAATAGAAGGTTACGGCGGTGGAACTAGGGTTTTCTCTGTTGTTTTGAAAGTTTCGGGGTGCGTAGGTATATATAGGAGGAAGGAGGGCACCGGGGCCCTTACGTGGGACCCACGAGGCAGGGGGCGCACCCTAGGGGGGCGCCCCCACCCTCGTGGGCACCACGTGGCCCCTACTCCATGGTTATGAAGTCTCCCGTGCGTGATTTTCTCCAAAAATATCTCTCCCGAAGGTTTCATTCTGTTTGGACTCCGTTTGATATCCCTTTTCTGTAAAACCCTGAAACAGGCAAAAAACAGCAATCTGGACTGGGCCTTTGGGTTAGTAGGTTAGTCCCAAAAATAATATAAAAGTGTATAACAAAGCCCATTAAACATCCAAAACATCATAAATAATAGCATGGAACAATAAAAAATTATAGATACATTGGAGACGTATCAACCTCCAGCGCGGAGGACGAACCCGGTCACGCGTTCGAGTTTGCGCGCAAGCGGGGCGCTGTCCATCATGAGCTTTTGCAGGAGGCGATGAGTGTGCTGAATCGACTTGGGGAAGAGCTCGTGGATGTTGATGCCCGCCTTGAAACCGAGGGCCTCCGGCTGGTGGACGAATGGCATCAACTAAAGGTGGCCATCAACCTCGGGCGTCTCCAGCACGAGTGTGCCAACGCGAAGGTCGAGGCGTCCCTTGCAACCTCGCGTGAGGCTAGTTCCCGAGCCCTAGAGGAGGCCAGGGAGGCTGACCACCGCCGCGAGGTTGGAGAGAAGCGCAGACAGGAGCTCCAGGCCCTGAACGCCTCCCTGGAGCAGCGAGCTAAGGCGCGCATGGCGGCCTTGGCGTCGATGAAAGGGGCACCTTCTGAAGAGGAGGAGATCTTAAGGCGTGAGTAAGCATTGATGTTGGAGGCCACGGAGCGCAGCCTCGAGCTCGAGTGGTTGGAGACGAGGGAGCGCTTGGTCGCCCAAGCGGAAGATTATGCTAGCGCGCGCGAGGCCAGGATCCAGGAGGAAGTTGACTGTAGGGTGGTGGAGGCCCGCGAGGGTCTCGCTAATGGGTACGCCCTGAAGCTGGAGTACCTGGAGGCCGAAGCTGAGGGTTGGACCACCACCCTCAGGGCACAGAAGGATGAGGCTGAGCGGCGCGAGAAGGCTGCCGCAGCGGCCCTGGTCTCTGTCCAGGCCAAGTTGGCCTCCACCCGCGCCGAATTGCTCCCGCTCGAGCAGCGGGTTGCTGATGCTGAATCCCTCACGCGACAGTGCAGGGAAGAGGCGAGTCGCCGGCACACGCTACAGCGCGATCACGCCCCTATGCTCCAGGACCTCAGGGTGTGGGCCAACCGGGCGCTGGGCGATATCTGTGAAGAGCGCACCCCTCATCCCCACGTGGACGATTACGTCAGCCATCTCTGCTTCTTCCCGGCGTTGTGACACGCTTGGAGGACCGGCCCGCTGATGGGCCTCGAACCCCTCGTTGGTTACCCCAAGTGGAAGGTGTAAGATGCAGTAAGTAGAAGTGTTTTCCCCTAGCAAAGATGCCAAGGATCGATTCCCCAGAGACTCCTAGGTTCAACAAGTAGGTGTCAATTGCTACGGCGCTAGATTAGTAGCAACCAACGTGGACCTGCACACAGATACAAATAACTTTGCTCCCAACGAGTAGAGAGAGGTTGTCAATCTCTCCGGCCTTGTAGTTCACAAAGGATTAAAAGCAATGATACTAGTGATAGATAATGTTTTGCAATAGTAAGTAATAACGAAAAGTAAAATAGTGGATGTGATCAATGATGGTAATATGGACCGGAGTCTCATGATGTTCACTAGTGATGTCTCTCTCCCAAAAGACGATAAAACAGCTATGTGAGGTAAACAAATTACAGCTGGGCAATTAGCAGGACCACGAACGCAAACCAATGCTGACTACATTGCAAGAAAGGTTGAGGTTCAAAGCATGGGCGGTACGCCAAAGTAAGTAGACCGAAATCCATCAATATCTACTACTAATCATCCACCTTGAGATATCTATCCAGAACATCTCGCTGGTATTAAGTTGCGAGTCCCACCCATAGTGTAAACTCAATGCAACAGACAACTGCATTAAAAGAACTTTGCGTAAAGTAAACAATCCTTGCACCCGCGGGCACAAGCACCGTTGTTTTCCCCCTTGTGGCAACAGCACATCCCCTAGACTCATGTTTATGTCACTCAAGCTAGTCATCGACGGGCATGAACCCACAATCGAGCATAACGTTCCCTCTTGGAGTCACTACCTACTACTCGGCCAAAGCAATAAATAACAACGGAGAACATGCAAGAATTACTTATGAACAAAAATATAAAAGAGGTGAATCAAATATATCACTCAAGATCAATCTGAACATAATCTCATAATCCATCGGATCCCAGCAAACTCAACATAGCAACAGCATAAGGATTACATAGGTGCCTCGATTATGTAGGGCAGCTCATGAGGACTAATTAGTGAAGCACAAGAACGGGAGGAGAACATCACATAGCTACTGGTCATGGACTCATGGTCCAAGGAAGACTACTCACGAGTCATCCGGGAGGCGTCCATGGTGGTGGATAAGCTCCCGGTGGTGATCCTCCCCTCCGGCAGGGTGCCGGGAAGAGTTCTCCTGGTGCTCCGAATCTTGGAAGCGGCGGCGGCGGCGGAACAGAGATGGGATCGCGAAAAGAGTTCCTTTTCTGAGGGTTTCGGAGGTCCCTCTAAATATATGCCAAAGGGGGGCACCGGACGGGCTTCGGGGGGCCCAGGCGCCCCCCCGGCGCTTCCCGGGGGGGGGGGGGCGCCCACCGGGCGCCTGGAGCCCCTGTGGCCCCCCCAGGCTGCCCTTCGGACGCAGTGTTGTTTACGGATCGCTGATTTTTTATATAATTTTTCTGGGCAGTTCTCGAAACGTGAAAACCTGAAATACAAAAACAGCCCAAAACAGAAACTGGCTCTGGGGTGCACTAGATTAGTAAGTTAGTCCAAATATGATCAAAAGTGTATGGACGTGTATGAATATCATAGCAATATCACCCAAAAGTGGCATGGAGCAAGCAGAAATTATAGATACGTTTTGGACGTATCAACATCCCCAAGCTTAATTCCTGCTCGTCCTCGAGTAGGTAAATGATAACAAGAATAATTTCTGTGGTGACATGCTATTAACCATATAGGACTTTCTCATAGTCATATGACAAAAGCTTACTGAGACAATGATTCTAAAGTAATTAAGTTGCCTCAAGAGAAAATCACAAATGACTGAAAGTTTTACAACATGAAACTGAAACATCAAAAAGATTTGCAATGAACATGATGTGCAAATATGACAAAGTGATATCTAGCTTGCCCCCTTTAGTGATGCAAAACATAAGTGCAGGGGAACCTTCAAGGTTTAAGTGATGACTAGATACAATCATTTCAGAATAAACGATATCACAATCATGCAAAAGACAATGCTACTTTGGGACAATGCACATTACACTCAGAATGACAATCATGCTCTCAGTAGTTGGTGCTTCAACATAAAGGTAAAAGAAAGGTTAAGTGCTAGAGCTTTTTATTTGAAAACATGGAAGCAATTGTGTCAACGGTAGTAGTACTTCATATGTGTCATGTATAAAACATCCTATAAGTTGCAAGCCTCATGCATCGTATACCAATAGTGCTCGCTCCTTGTCCTAATTAGCTCGGATCCCCATGGGTTATCATTGCATTACATATGTTTCAACCAAGTGTCACAAAGGGGTACCTCTATGCCACCTATACAAAGGTCCAAGGAGATAGATCGCATTTGATTTCTCGTTTTTGATAGATCTCAACTTGAGGACATCCATACCGGGACAACATAGAAAATAGATGATGGACTCCTCTTTAATGCATAAGCATATTCTCATGAGAGATCAAGGATTAAGGTCCAAGCTAAAACTTCCACCATGATGCATGTCTTTGGTTGGCGGCCCAATGTTCTTCTCTAACAATATGCATAGTTATTCAACCCACGGTAAATCACCCTTACTTCAGACAAGACGAACATGCATAGCAACTCACATGATATTCAACAAGAGTGTGACAGTTGATGGCGTCCCCAGAAACATGGTTACCGCTCAGCAAGCAACTTATAAGAAATAAGATACATAATCAACATATTCTTTACCACAATAGTTTTTAGGCTACTTTCCCATGAGCTATGTATTGCATGGTTAATTTGCTTAGTATAGGTGGAGGTTAGCAAAAAAAAGACTGGGAGCGACCAACTAAGAGAGCAATGACAGTCATAATCATGCAGAGCGACAAAGCAATATTGAATCAGGCATGGTAGTTATATCGCTACTTAGAAATAAAAGATCATCAAGGCTTGACAAACTTTCTTTACAGTCTTAAATATGCGTGAGCATACGCCAAGTCAATCAAAATTAATTCTCGAAGGAAGATATTACTAAACCATACCATATCATAGGCAAACAAACCAAGTTGGTACTCCAATAACACATTGGGAACCCCCCAGCTATTTTAGATTAACCATAAGAAAACCTGAACTACTAGGCACCATCATGCAAGTAGCATCTTTATCATAGACACATTAACCCATGCAACGGAAGCAAACTCTCTTAATAAGGTGAGCATGGTAATTAAAGAGAGTTCAAGCAACCAACTAAATAAAAGCTCTTGAAAAGATAAGCATGAATACTAAGAGCAGAGTATGATAGTAGCTATTAAAAGACAAAGAACACACACAGTATAGATAGACATGAAAATTCTATGTTATGTTCTAGGTAGAGGTGGAGCGTGTTTCTCTCCCACATAAAGGAATGCTGGGTTCCGACTCATTATGAAAAACTAAAAAGAAAACTAAAAGCAAGACGCTCCAAGCATAGCACATAACACATGAAGTGATAAAAATATAGCGAAACGAAAGACGAACTGATAATGTTGATGGAGAAGGGGATGCACGGGGGCATCCCCAAGCTTAGACGCTTGAGTCTCCTTGAATATTTCTTGGGGGTGCACGGGGGAATCCCCAAGCTTGAGCGCTTGACACTCCTGAATCTTTTTATCATCTTCCCTCGCACACTTGAAAACTCCCTTCATACACAACTCATCATAATCTGATTAGCGAGGTTAGTACCCTTAATAAAATAATTATACCTTGCTGGAAATAAGGATATTCTTGAAGTTCTACTGTTTCTCAAGATTGCCAAAAGGTTTTTGCAAAGAAAAAACAAGTTCTTGATTTGCAAAGTGAAGGTAAGGCAAAACAAGACAGAATCTGTGAAAAACAGAACAGCAGGCAGTAATTGATCTGTTCGGGATACTTCTGCAACTCAAATAAAAAAACTTAGAACTGACGCACGAAAGACATTTATATAGAGAACGCTGTCGAAAAAATTCAGACCAAAAAGATGATCTGGTGATTTTATACGATTTTTTCTATCCAAGGACAGAATCTGTTTCCTGGACAACACCTCACAACTTTTGAACTTTCTAGCAATCGGAGGCTATACTTGGCACAAATATGAAAAGCAAAGATACAATGATGATGCTACAGCAGTAAACAACATCAAGACACAACAAAAGCAAAATTTTTATTCATGTGGGCTGCCTCCCAAAAGCGCTTTCTTTTATGCCTTTAAGCTAGGCATAATGCATAGATCAAGTTTTATCAAGAGTAAAAGAATAGCTAGCCCGTACAACGGACTCAAAAGGTAACTTGATCTTCTTTCGAGGGAAGTGTTCCATCCCTTTCTTGAGAGGAAACTGAAATTTTATATTACCCTCTTTCATGTCAATGACAGCACTAACGGTGCGCAAAAAGGGACGTCCCAAAATAATTGGACATGAAGGATCACATTCAATATCCATAATAGTGAAATCAACGGGCACATAATTATCATTGACAACAATAAGAACATCATCGATCCTCCCCAAAGGTTTCTTTATGGAAGAATCAATGAGACGAACACCAAAAGAACAAGAATCATAAGGTTTCAATTTAAGCATATCATATATTCTTTTGGGCATAACAGAGGTACTAGCTACAATATCACATAAGGCATAGCATGAGAAATTGTTTATCTTAATTTTAATCATAGAATCCCAACCATCTTCTAGCTTTCTAGGTATGGAGGCTTCTACTCTAAGTTTCTCCTCCCTAGCTTTGATGAGAGCATTAGTGACATGCTCTGTGAAGGCAAGATTAAGCGTGCTAGTGTTGGGATCTTTAGCCATTCCTTGTAGAAAGGTGACAACTTCTGAAATACTACAATTATCAAAATCAATTTTATCATTAGTGGGCAGAATTGTAGTGTCATCCTCTTTGTTTAATTCGCTCTCTATTATAAGAGTTTGAACATCTTCCCAAGTTTGGGGAAGCTTAGGAGCAATTTTAAACTGAGGCTCATACTTTTTTCCTGGAAGACCATGCCATGGGCATAACTCTCCATCAAAACTAGTATAATCACAAGGTTTATTACTTTTGTAAATCCCGTCAGTGATAATTGGGGCAATGGAAGTAGGGGTGTACTCCTCCCATTTAGTATTTTTGGTAGAACCCATAGTAGCAAGCAAGCAAGATAACTATTTTTGTGATTTTCGATAAAAAGGTACTAAAGCAAAAATGAAAGGTAAACTAACAAGACTAAAAAGCAAAGGTAAAAGATAGCATGCAACTCCCCTATCCTGAAGAGTGGAGTCCCCGGCAACGGCGCCATAAAATACTCCTTGATGGGCCTCGAACCCCTCGTTGGTTACCCCAAGTAGAAGGTGTAAGATGCAGTAAGTAGAAGTGTTTTCCCCTAGCAAAGATGCCAAGGATCGATTCCCCAGAGACTCCTAGGTTCAACAAGTAGGTGTCAATTGCTACGGCGCCAGATTAGTAGCAACCAACGTGGAACTACACACAGATACAAATAACTTTGCTCCCAACGAGTACAGCGAGGTTGTCAATCTCTCCGGCCTTGTAGTTCACAAAGGATTAAAAGCAATGATAGTAGTGATAGATAATGTTTTGCAATAGTAAGTAATAACGAAAAGTAAAATAGTGGATGTGATCAATGATGGTAATATGGACCGGAGTCTCATGATGTTCACTAGTGATGTCTCTCTCCCAAAAGACGATAAAATAGCTATGTGAGGTAAACAAATTATAGCTGGGCAATTGACATGACCACGAACGCAAACCAATGCTGACTACATTGCAAGAAAGGTTGAGGTTCAAAGCATGGGCGGTACGCCAAAGTAAGTAGACCGAAATCCATCAATATCTACTACTAATCATCCACCTTGAGATATCTATCCAGAACATCTCGCTGGTATTAAGTTGTGAGTCCCACCCATAGTGTAAACTCAATGCAACAGACAACTGCATTAAAAGAACTTTGCGTAAAGTAAATAATCCTTGCACCCGCGGGCACAAGCACCGTTGTTTTCCCCCTTGTGGCAACAGCACATCCCCTAGACTCATGTTTCTGTCACTCAAGCAAGTCATCGAGGGGCATGAACCCACAATCGAGCATAACGTTCCCTCTTGGAGTCACTACCTACTACTCGGCCAAAGCAATAAATAACAACGGAGAACATGCAAGAATTACTTATGAACAAAAATATAAAAGAGGTGAATCAAATATATTACTCGAGATCAATCTGAACATAATCTCATAATCCATCAGATCCCAGCAAACTCAACATAGCAACAACATAAGGATGACATAGGTGCCTCGATCATGTAGGGCAGCTCACGCGGACTAATTAGTGAAGCACAAGAACGGGAGGAGAACATCACGTAGCTACTGGTCATGGACTCATGGTCCAAGCGAGACTACTCACGAGTCATCCGGGAGGCGTCCATGGTGGTGGAGAAGCACCCGGTGGTGATCCTCCCCTCCGGCAGGGTGCCGGGAAGAGTTCTCCTGGTGCTCCCGATCTTGGAAGCGGCGGCGGTGGCGGAACAGAGATGGGATCGCGAAAAGAGTTCCTTTTCTGAGGGTTTCGGAGGACGCTCTAAATATATGCCAAAGGGGGGCACCGGACGGGCTTCAGGGGGCCCAGGCGCCCCCCCCGGCGCGGCCCAGGGGGGGGGGGGGCGCCCACAGGGCGCCTGGAGCCCCTGTGGCCCCCCCAGGCTGCCCTTCGGACGCAGTGTTGTTTCCGGATCGCTGATTTTTTATATAATTTTTCTGGATTTTTCTGGGCAGTTCTCGAAACGTGAAAACCTGAAATACAAAAACAGCCGAAAACAGAAACTGGCACTAGGGTGCACTGGATTAGTAAGTTAGTCCAAATATGATCAAAAGTGTATGGAAGTGTATGAATATCATAGCAATATCACCCAAAAGTGGCATGGAGCAAGCAGAAATTATAGATACGTTTTGGACGTATCACCCGCGAGGGCCCGCGAGCTTGTTGAAGAAAGGAGCCGAGGCCTCCTCGAGCACGCGTTCTCTTGAGTCTTCAGTCATCTCTAGAACATCGACCCCCACTTTGATTTTGATGCCGCCATCTCCCCAGTGCCCAGGGCCATCCGAGACAACCTGGCGCACTGGGTGGATGACAACATGGATGCTCTGGTCAGGGCCTTTTCCATTGAGGACAATGTGGCCGTGGTCGTGGCAGACGAAGGTGGCGTGGTTGACCATGGTGAAGACGATGCTAGCGACAGCGCTAGCAGTGTGCACGAGAGTGACTCGGACGACGCGGCGAGCGACATGTCCGATTGAGCTCGTGCTCCTCCGCTTCGATCCTGGATGCAAGGACTAGGACATGGCCCCGCAGGGTATGAGAGCATTTTGATGGGGGGAGCCCCCTATGTGTGTAAACTGATGTTCTGCTCTTCTTTTTCGCTTCTTAAAGCCGAACTTGGGACGTGCTTCCACGAGTTTGCGAGCTCTTGAGCAGGGTTGTCATTGTAACTCACCTTGATCCTACCTGGCCTCGTGTAGGTTGTGAGGCCGTTGGCACGCCTCTCTTTTGGGATAGATCACTAGGGGTCCACGGCCCTGAGCTTCCTGAGCAGCATGCGGCCCCGCTCTGGGGAGTGTGGCCAGGGGCGTCATCCAGACCGCGGCAGGATGCCAACGCGGAAATTTTGCGGCGCGTATGCTCTTAGCCCGAGGGGGTCTTGCCGAGGTTACAGAGATCCGCCCAGTGGGATCGGCCATCTGGCCCCCGAGCCAAAGGGCTCGAGGCGCGAGCCTTAAAAACAAGGTACACGACCAGAAAGCAATAGAACCAGCAGAAATCAAAGGAAAATTCCCCCCACTTTTGGCAACGAGAAAGACTTCAAATTCAATTCGAAAGGGCGGCGAACCAAGTTACAAAGAAAAGGATAGGAAAGCAAATAGCCGCGTCCGGCACCTAGCTAGTCTTCTAGTCTTCCACCAGCGCGAAGCTAAGTGCTTCCACTAGGACGTGGGCGGGAGCCCCCGAGGCCCGAGGGCGGCACTCCGGAGACTCCGGGGCGTGTACAACCCCACTCATTATTACGTGAGAGTGTCATGAGCGGAGACCTTCACAGGCGCGAGCCTTACTTCATATCGCCAGGCGGGGGCCCTGCCTTGCGCCGCCCCCGACCACCGTTGGGGCATCCGGAAACCAGGACGAGACCAAGGGGCAATGTGGACGCTAGCGGCGCCCCCGGCGACCACGGGCCCTCTGCCGGGCGGGGGGGG
>LR738715.1:699092974-699114610 GCA_902687465.1 Secale cereale
GGGGGGGGGGGGGGGGGAGAGCTCGCCAACGCTTCCCTCGGCAGAGGACCTACCTCCGTATGGCGCCTTGCTCCACGCGGCGCGGGGGAGGCCGTGGCTCTAGGCCCTCCACGCGCAGCCCCCAGCGTTCTGCTCCGGTCGGGGGCGGAACCGCCGCCCTTGGGTCTCCGACCACCGTTGCGGTCTGGTCCACCTGCAACCCATTGTTAGTGCACGCCTGCTACTGTGATACCTGCTGCACCCCGTCGTCGTCGCTGAAGGGGTCGACGGAGCCTCCAGGTGGCTCGTGGTAATCTCCTTCTTCAAGCGTCCCGTCGTTCCATCTCGGCCCGAGGAAGGCATTGGGGCCCTCCCGGAACGCGTACTCCAGGTTCACCATGCGGGGCACACAGGCATCGTCGGTTGCCCCACCGAGGACACCACCTGAGTGCCCCGCGCCTTGAGCTTCCAGCCGCGGCACCCGGTCCTGGTGGCTGCTGGGTTGCACTCCGACGCTCCCTCGCAGTAGGCCGCCAACACTTGCTCCTGCCTGTGACGAAGTAGCAGCAGTAGGACGGGTGGCGCCAGTGCCCATGTTGGCGTCGTCAGGACCCCATCCCCCCAGGGGGCGCGCAAGCTCGTCGGGACCTCACGCGCGCCTCAGCCACAACCTGAGGCGTGGGCAAGGAGCAGAAAGGCGGCACGCCCCTACAGGCGCAGTCCAGCAGTTCGGCGACATGTTCTAGCAGCACGTCGTGGTCGCCCTCGGCCAACCTACACCGTAACATCTCTCGCGCCACGGTGAGAGTTGCCCGCATGTTCGCCTGCTCCTGTCTGGTGTGCGGTGCTGTTGCCGCGGCGTAGCTTGAAGATCGCGCGGTGGCGCGCGCGTGCCGTGGTGCGAGGGCGGAAGTTGCAGGTCAGCGCCGCCCGTGACTGGTGGCGTTAGGCGGTGTGCATGCCGCCTAGAGCACGGAGTTGAGGTCTTCTTGAGAGGACGATGCTACCCGCGCGGGCCAGGCCGCCCAACGGTTGGCATGAGCCCCCTGATCGTCGGCCATCGGGACAGTAGAGCAGTGACAAGCCGAATGATGGAAGAGAGGATTCGGCGCACCCCTACCTAGCGTGCCAAATGTCGGATCGTGGGTTACGACAAATCCTTGAGGTTCGAACACTGGGGTGCGCATGAAGATCTCTCCTTCCCGCTCTAGTTCGTCCTCGCACCGATTCCTAGGCCTAGCTCATCAAACTCGAAGAACAAGAGACACGAGGATTTATATTGGTTCGGGACACCGTTGTGGTGTAATACCCTACTCTAGTGTGGTGTGGTGGATTGCCTTGTAGGTTGTGGATGAACAAGTACACGGGAAGAACAGCCTCCCGAGGAGAGGTGTTCTTGGGCACGGTGAGCTAGTGGATGTAAGGGTGGTCTCCCTCATCCTCCCCCTTCCTATGGTGGTGGCTAGTCCTATTTATAGAGGCCCGGGGTCCTCTTCCCAAATATTGAGTGGGAAGGGATCCCACAACGGCCAAGTTTGAAGGGGGACAACTAGTACATGCTATCCTGACAAAAGGTGGTCTTCGCCTGCCAAAGGCTCTGGTGTTGACGTCGTCATGGGCTCCGTGGTGATGTTCGCCCTGCCATCCTGCTGGTCTTGGTCTCGTTGCATCGATATGGAAACCTTGGCCTGATGCCTCGGGACTCCTCGCCTGCGCTTGCCCCTTTAGCACCAAAGGGGAAACTGGCTTCCTGCGCCCGCTGACGCCCGCCTGGCCTTGGTCGTCATGGCTCACGTCACGCGAACCTCGCAAGATGTCCCTTGCCTTGATATCTCCGCTCCTCACCGGGCCGCTGGATGAGCCACACTCTGGGTCGCAGGCAAGCAAGTCTGGGTACCCCCGTTCCCAGAACGCCGACAACGGTTTCCCTAAATATTAAAAACTTTATCCACACAAAAGTTAATAAGAACTCATGAGAGAAGTTAGTATAAATCAATGCAAAACGTTATCATTCTTTATTGTAACAAATCACTAAAATTATTATTAAGCATTGTATACTAAATTCCTCTGCCTATTTACTACTCCTATCCTTAGATAGAATCATTAAACAAGCAAACATATGCAAACAAAAGAGCAATTTGTCTAAATAGAACAGTCTGTAAAGGATGAAGTACGATCCATACTTCTTTAACTAAAAAATTACCACTCTGTAGAAAATTTATCATAGCTTACCGTGTCAAAATTTCAACAGTTTATCACATTCTGACTTTTCTAGAGAACTCACGCAAGAACGGAAAACTTTCTGTTTTGAAACAACAACTCATATATTTGCAAATTGAGCAAGGTAAAGGCTATACTTGACATTTTTATTTAAATAATGATACAAAACATTATTATAAATTACAGCAAGGAAATCTTGACAAAAGAAAATGGCACCCCAAGCAAAACACATATCATGTGACGAATAAAAATATAGCTCCAAGTAAGGTTACTAATAATATTGAAGACGAAAGAGGAGATGCCTTCCGAGGCATCCACAAGCTTAGTTGATTGGGTATTCCTTGAATATTACCTTGGGGTGGCTTGGTAATCCCCAAGCTTAGGGTCTTGCCACTCCTTATTCTCCTCATATCGATATCTCACCCAAAACTTGAAAACTTGAATCACACAAAATTTAATGGAACTTCATGAGATAAGTTAGTATGACAAAGAGCAAATCATTCACTTTGGTACTGCCAAGACAAGATTCATAATTGTTAACACACAATACCTATTGTATCACATCATTTCCACAATTTATATCACTTAATATAAGCTATGGAAACACTAAAACAAGCAAACTATGCATTGAAAATAGAACCTGTCAAAAATAAAACAGTATGTAATGATCCGAACAATGACCATACTTATGCAACTCTACAAATTCTGAAACATTAGGACAACGTAGGAAATTTGTATATCAATCATCGGTAGGAATTTCAAAAAATTACCACATTCCATTAATTTATAGGATTTTCTGCACTTAATGCAAAACTTTCTATTTTTGCACAAAATCAAGTCAACTATCATGCACACTATCCCAAAGGCTTTTGTTGGCACTTTATTGAAACAAAAGCCTTAAAACATGATTAATACAGTAGCTTAATCATGTGAACACACAAATTTAGTAGGTAGAAATATTGGGTTGTCTCCCAATAAGCGCTTTTCTTAATGCTTTTTTAGCTAGGTATGATGATTTCAATGATGCTCACATAGGAGCAAAGAATTGAAACATAACAGGAGAATCATGAATGACATGACAAGCACATTTAATCCTAACACACTTCCTATGCATAGGAATTTTGTGAGCAAACAATTTATGAGAACAACAATCAACTAGCATAGGAAGGCAAAACAAGCAATACTTCAAAACTTTAGACATAAAGAGAGGAAACTTGATATTGCTAAGATATGTAAAAGCATAAGTTCCTCTCACATAATAATTTTAAGTGGCATCATGAATGAATTCAACAATATAACTTTCACATAAAGCATTATTTTCATGATCCACAAGCATAGAAATTTTATTACTCTCTACATAAGCATATTTATTCTCATTCATAATAGTGGGAGGGAATTCAAGACATAAATATCATGTGACACATGATTGGCATAATCCAACTGAAAATTGAAATCATGATAACAAGTTTCATGGTTATCATTATTCTTTATAGCATACATGTCTTCACAATAATTACCATATATAGCAAGTTTGTTGTCACAATCAATTGAAACCTCTTCCAAAATAGTGGATTCATCACTACATATAGTCATGACCTCACCAAATCCATTTTATCATTATAATAAGATTCAACACCCTACAAATTAGTGGGATCATTACCTAGAGTTGACACTCTTTCAAACCCACACTCATCATTGTAATCATCATAAATAGGAGGCATGCAATCATCATAAGGATTTTGCATATTAAAACTGGGGGAACTAAAAATATCATCTTTATTAAAAAATACTATCCCCATGTTTATGGCTTTGCATATCATTAGCATCATGGATATTCAAAGAATTAATACTAGCAATATTGCAACCATGCTTATCATTCAAATATTTTATGCCAAATATTTTATTGGATTCTTATTCTATCAACTAAGCATAATTTTCCGATCCATCATTTTCAAGGAAGACATTATAAAGATGAATAATATGAGGCAATCTCAATTTCATTTTTTGTAGTTTCTTTTATAAAGTAACTAGTGATAAACAAGAAACTAAGACATTCAGTTGCAAGATCTAAAGATATACCTTCAAGCACTCACCTCTCGACAACGGCACCAGAAAAGAGCTTGATGTCTACTACACAACTTATTGTTGTAGACTCGTGTTGGGCCTCCAAACGCAGAGTTTTGTAGGATAGTGGGAATTTTCCCTCAAGTGGATGACCTAAGGTTTATTAATCCGTGGGAGGCGTAGGAAGAAGATGGACTCTCTCAAACAACCTTGCAATCAAATACAAGAAATACTTGTGTCCCCAACACACCCAATACAATGGCAAATTGTATAGGTGTACTAGTTCAGTGAAAAGATGGTGATACAAGTGTAGTATGGATAATAGATTGTCGGTGTACTAAAGTAGGGGTACCTTAGTATCCCGACTTGTGCACGGGCAGTAGCAGCGTCCCGTGGTCAGGCTCACCACGCGCCCGCCAAGGCCCACTCTAGATCCTTTGGCGCCATTCAAGAACAAAGTACTCAAGTTAAGAGACAAGACCCCGGCAAGAGGAGCTTGCCGGGAAGGCCGCACCAGGCTCAAGGTTATCATTCCAGCGCAAGACCCTGGCAAGAGGAGCTTGCCAGGAAGGCCAAAGAACAGCACCTCAGAAGATATATTGTGACGCATCATGCACCACGGCAGGACCCGGAGAGCGACAAGCTTCCGAGCCCGGCAAGATAGCAACCCTGGCAAGGTGCTTGCCGGGGAAGGCTTACACTGTGTGCCTGCGCTCCAGCTCATCTGGCCACGCGTCGCCCTGGTGCCCTTCCAGGGGCACGTGGCAGATGGCTGTGCAGCCTGGGGTACACGGTGGCGAGCCGCGGTGACAAGGCCATCGCCGTGGCGAACGGAGACGCATGGACGGACGCTTTTGGGGTGACGGCGACGGGCATTCAATGCCCTTGTCCCCCACCGTCAGGGTTAGGTATAAACCACTGTGCATACACTGTTCATGCACTATTACAACTACCACCAATTTTACGCTTTTACCCTCCTCTACGTTGACACCTGTCGGTGACCCCTTTGAGCTATAAAAGGAGGCCCATGCACAACGTAGAGGGGGTTCGATTCCAGAAACTAGGTCACTCTCACACTCGGTGTAGCTAATACTGTAGATCTTCAAGCTCCCAAGCTCAAGAACTCAATAGCAAAACCAAGGCAGGAGTAGGGTTTTACGCATCCGTGCGGCCCGAACCTGGGTAAGCTGCCCGCGTGTGCCCCTCGATCTGCTCTTTGTGCTCCCTCCGCACCCTTGCCGTACCGAAAAGGGGCTCCGGTCCCATAGGTGTTCGTGTGCGGTCAGTTTCCCCGACATCTTTGGCGCGCCAGGTAGGGGGCGTCGAGGTTGTGCGAACCTGATCCGGCGCCCACGCGGGCGCAGTCTTCAGCAACTTCATCAACCTCTCCAGCTTCATCAACATGCCACCGAAGAAGAAGGCTTCGGAGGTCGGAGGCCCGTCTGCGTCGATCCCACCACCACCAGAACCAACGGTTGGTGGGGTAGACGCTGGCGGAAGGGTGGAGGCCGGCGAGGACACTCACGGCGCCGCCAAGTCCAAGGACAAGACGGACGACCGGGCGAACTCCAAGGCCTCGGCGTCCGTGCACGCACCTCGTCCCTCTCAGGAGGTGCCGGGCCAGCAGCGACATGGTACCCACGGTACCATCCGTCTGCTGGGACAAGGCCAAGCCGGCGGGTCGCGGGACGCTCAAGGCCAGTGCGCTGGTACGAGCAAGGCGCGGTCGCCGGGGCGAGACCCTGCTCCTTCTAACCCTGTTAGAAGTCCGAGCATATCTCGCTCCTCACACCGCTCGCCACCGCTTCCCTCCTCTCCAGCAGAAGCCCTAGCCAGAGCTCAACTGCTCCACGACTTCCCTCCAGCGGTAGACAAGGCCGAAGACTGGAGGGCTACAATCCAGAGCCTCATCGTCTTCGCCAACAACGACTCGCTGCAGCAGCCGGCGACGTCACGGCCGCCGCAAGTCAGCCAAGCGAAGGCCGATGGCGACAAGACCGCCGGGGGTGCTACTACCGTGCACTCCCCGCCGCGGAAGCAGAAATCGCCGACTCGCCGGATCAACATCGACGATGACTCCACGGCATCGTCGGATCCGCGGGCTCGCCGCGATCAACGCTAAGTCCTCGACGACAGACGACAAGAAGACGCTCGGACTCGCATCGAGCGTCGAAGAGAAGCACGACGACAGTCTGATCAGCGTGCTGGGACTACTGTCAACATGCACGCGCCCGGTGAACCAGGCGACTTGCCGTACACGGCAGGTTGCCCTGCGTTCACCCGAGAGCTGCGGCAAGTCCAGTGGCCCAGCATGAAAAACTTCAAGCCCGACGTACCCGAGAAGTACGACGGCAAGACCCATCCCTCGGAGTTCCTCAGCATCTACACCATTGCGGTGCAGGCTGCCGGGGGACGCGACGAGAAGATCTTAGCGAACTACTTCCCGCTCGTGCTTAAGCCAAACGTCAGATCTTGGCTTATGCACTTGCCGGAGAACTCCATCTCTTCTTGGGCAGATCTGTGCCACCAGTTTGTCGGCGCCTTCACGGGCGGCCACAAACCCCACGGCCAGGAGAGCGATCTCCACATTCTTGCCAAGAAGGAAGGAGAGTCCCTGCGCAAGTACATCCAGAGGTTCAGCCGCGTCCAGCACAACATCCCGGATGTCCACCCTACCGCGGTTATCAGCGTGTTCCACCAGTACATGCGTAACCGCCGGATGAGGGAGGAGATGGCGATGACCAAGATTCGGGACGTCAGCGAGCTTTACGCTCTGGCTGACAAGTGCGCGCGCGCTGAAGAGGGGAGGAGACTCCCCGGAGAGGATACTGGAGCAGGAGGAACAGACAGCGAGGATGCCGCCCCGGCAAGGAAAAACCGGCAGCGGAACAATAAGAAGAAGAAGAACAAGGAAGTACTGGTTGTCGAGCAGTCCGGCAAGGAGGCTCCCGCCAAGAAGACACAGGCTGGTGGCTCCGGCAAGGAGCCTGCCCCTGTAGCCGCCGCCGACAAGCAGGACGGCTCCGACAAGCAGTACTGCAAGATCCACCGCACCAAGGGCCACGATCTCCAGAACTGCAAGAGGGTAGAGTACCTCGTAGAACAGCAGAAGGCTGAATACGAGCGTCGCGACAAGGAGAAGGCCCAAGGAGGCGGAGGAGAGTCCGGCAAGAAGCGGCCATTCAATGGCCGGGGAGGACGCCGCGGCAAGGCCAAGCAGCGGCAAGGAGACAGACCTCCCCGGGGCCGCGACAAGGACGAAGACGAAGACGATGACGAGGACATAGATGACGGAGACAACAGCGAACAGGAGTTCCAGAAGGCCACAGAAGTTTTGTGCGTCGATGGAGGTGCCTCTCTGCACACTTCCCACCGCCAACTTAAGCAATGGGTGCGGGAAGTGAATGCAGCTGAGCCACCCGTCGAGTCGCGCAAGCTGCTGAAGTGGTCCAGCACGCCCATCATCTTCGACCTTGAGGACCTCCCTGACCGCACAACTGCGGTCGGGTGCTTGCCGATGTTGGTTTCGCCAACCATCCGCAACCTCAAGGTCACCAAGATGTTGGTTGACGGCGGGGCCGGCCTCAACTTAATCTCCTCTGCTGTAATCCGCAAGCCGCAGTTCCCCGACAGCGAGCTCGAGGAGACCGGGACTTTCCAAGGAATCAACCCGGGGAGGAGCAAGCCGAAGGGGAAGATAACACTGCCAGTGACCTTTGGTGGAGAGTTGAACTTCAGGACTGAGAGGATCACCTTCGACGTTGCCGATATCCCATTGCCATACAATGGGATACTTGGCCGTCCTGCGCTCGCCAAGTTCATGGCAGCCTCTCACTATGCATACAATATGCTCAAGATGCTAGGGCCAATAAGCGTCATCTCTGTCCCCGGCGACAAGAAGGACGTGCTTATCTGCGCCGACAAGATCTACCGGGACGCAGCAGCTGCGGCAGACAGCAAGACACTTGCCGCCGAAGCTCCCGGGGGGGAAGACCAAGACCAAGTCCGGCAAGAGCTCTGGAGCCCACTCCGGCAAACGCACCTCTTCGGAGTGCTGTGCTGCCGTCGAGGACGCACCATCGAGCTCCACCGGCAATTGCAAGAAAGGAATGTCAGCTCCACCTGCAACCAAGAAGGTGTCCGCCAAGGAGGACGGCACTGGTGGTACTTTCGCCATCAGTGCTACGCTCGACCCCAAATAGGAAAGCGTGCTCGTTGCCTTCCTGCGGGCGAATGTCGACGTGTTTACATGGCAACCGTCTGACATTCCCGGCATTCCCAGGAAGGTAATTGAGCACAAGCTTGCTGTTTGTCCTCACGCGCGGCCTGTCAAGCAGAAGGTCAGGAAGCAAGCGGTGGAGCGCCAAGAGTTCATAGCTGAAGAAATCAAGAAGTTGGAAGCAACAGGCTTTGTTAGAGGTGTACTTCAACCCACGTGGCTGGCCAATCCAGTTGTCGTGTGCAAGGCTAATGGGAAGTGGAGACTTTGTATAGACTTCACTGATGTGAATAAAGCTTGTCCCAAGGATCCATTTCCCTTGCCGCGCATTGACCAGATTGTTGACTCCACGACTGGATGTGAGTTGCTTTCATTTCTCGATGCATACTCAGGTTACCACCAGATATTCATGGTTGAGGAAGACGAAGAGAAGACCGCATTCATTACTCCATGTGGCACTTACTGTTTCATACGTATGCCCTTTGGACTGAAGAATGCGGGCTCGACATTTGCAAGGGTGGTCCACACTGCTTTTGAGCCACAAATACACAGGAATATAGAAGCCTACATGGATGATATAGTGGTCAAGAGCAAGAGCAAGGATACCCTGATTCAAGACTTAGAAGAAACCTTTGAGAATCTGCACAAGATACAACTCAAGCTTAACCCCGAGAAGTGCGTCTTCGGAGTCCCCTCCGGCAAGCTTCTCGGGTTCTTTGTGTCCCAGAGGGGGATTGAAGCCAATCCCGACAAGATCAAAGCCATCGAGCAGATCGAAGCTCTGAAGCGCGTCAAGGATGTCCGAAGACTTGCTGGTTGTGTGGCTGCTCTCAGCAGGTTCATTTCAAAGTCTGCAGAACGCGCCCTGCCTTTCTTCAAAATCTTGAAAAAGGCAGGTCCAATGAAATGGACTCCGGAAGCGGAGGCAGCGCTGCATGACTTGAAAGGATACCTGTCCTCTACTCCAATACTTGTCGCACCTAGGCCACAAGAGAAGTTGCTGCTATACTTAGCAGCAACCAATCAAGTGGTTAGTGCTGCGTTGGTAGCGGAGAGGGAGCCGGATGAGGAACCCACAGGCCCGGCAAGCGCATCCAGCGACAAGCAGGGGGCTTCCCCGACAAGCTCTGGCCCCGACAAGGACAAGTCTGCGCAGGAACAAGGAGAAGTGCGAAAGAAGATGGTGCAGCGCCCAGTTTATTTTGTAAGTTCCCTCTTGCAGGGAGCTAGATCAAGATACTCTGGGGTCCAGAAACTGCTTTTCGGCCTCCTCATGGCCTCGAGAAAGCTGCGCCACAACTTCGAAGCACATGAGATAACAGTGGTCACTCGCTTTCCGCTGAAGAGGATATTGCAAAACCCAGAAGCGACATGAAGGATTGTCGAGTGGGCACTGGAACTGTCAAGCTTTGGTCTTAAGTTTGAGAGTACTTCAACTATACAGAGCAGAGCTTTGGCAGAGTTCATAGCAGAATGGACCCCAACACCAGATGAAGAAGTTCCAGAGACAAGCATCCCTGTCCAAGAAGCAAGCAAAGAGTGGATAATTTACTTCGATGGTGCCTTCTCGCTGCAAGGCGCCGGTGCTGGCGTGTTACTCATAGCACCCACCGGAGAGCACCTCAAGTACGTTGTTCAAATGCACTTTCCCAAGGAGCAAGCGACAAACAATACCGCTGAGTATGAAGGTTTGCTTGCCGGCCTCAGAATTGCGGCCGAACTTGGGATCAAGAAGCTGATCGTGCAGGGAGATTCGCAATTGGTGGTCCGACAAGTAAACAAGAGCTACCAGAGCCCTTTGATGGAAGCTAATGTCGATGAAGTGAGGAAGCTTGAAGAACACTTTGAAGGCCTGCAGATGGAGCATGTCCCAAGAGCTCAGAATGATATCGCGGATGGCCTCTCAAAGTGTGCTGCAATGAAGTTACCTGTGGAACCAGGGGTCTTCGTGCTCAAGCTAACTCAACCATCCGTTACACCATCATTTGGGCAAAGCAAGAAGAGGAAGTTGGTCTCCGGCGACTATTTGCCGGCGGATCTTCCTGAAGCCGCCGCCAAGGTCCCCAAGATCAACAACCAAGATGCTGAGGAATAGTCTGCTCCTGCGGACCCAAGGGTCTGTACAGTTGAAGCAGGCGTTCCCGACAAGTCTTGCCCCGACAAGCTTGCCAGGGAACACTCAGCTCCGGCAGAGCTGCAGGTTCTTGCCGTAGAAGCTGAGGTTCCCGCAGCAGTCCTGATGCCTTTAGTCCTTGTTGTTGAGCCTCAGGCTCCAGCATGGGCACAGCAAATCATCTGTTTTCTTCAAAATGGAGAACTTCCCGAAGGACCAGAAGAGATAGAGAGGATAACCAGGCAGTCAAATATGTACCAGTTCGTCGGCAATGAACTGTACAGAAGAAGACTCAATGGTGTCAGATTGAAGTGCATTTCCCGGGAAGATGGACAGAAGCTGTTGGCAGAGATACACGGAGGCATATGTGGCCACCACATTGGCGCAAGAGCACTTGCCGGGAAGGCGTTCCGGCAAGGTTTCTTTTGGCCAGAAGCCCTCCAAGATGCAACTGCACAAGTAACCAAGTGTGAAGCGTGCCAGTTTCATGCCAAGCAAATACATCAGCCAGCTCAAGCTCTCCAGACGATCCCTTTGTCCTGGCCCTTCTCGGTCTGGGGGCTCGACATCCTCGGCCCCTTTCCCCGTGCCGTCGGGGGCTTTGAGTACTTGTACGTTGCTATCGACAAGTTCACAAAGTGGCCGGAAGTGGAACCAGTGAGAAAGGTGACCGCACAGTCAGCAGTGAAGTTCTTCAGGTCAATTGTTTGCCGTTTCGGAATCCCTAACAGGATCATCACCGACAACGGCACACAGTTCACGAGTCGCACCTTCATGCAGTACGTCCAAGACCTTGGCGCCAAGGTCTGCTTCGCTTCTGTTGCTCACCCGAGGAGCAACGGTCAAGCGGAGAGGGCCAATGCTGAAGTGCTGCGCGGGCTCAAGACAAGAACCTTCGACAAGCTACACAAGTGCGGAAGAAACTGGATTGAGGAGTTGCCGGCGGCTCTTTGGTCAATCAGGACGACACCAAATCGAGCCACCAGACAGACACCCTTTGCTCTTGTCTATGGAGCAGAGGCAGTTCTCCCCACGGAACTCGTATACGGGTCTCCTCGAGTGCTCGCTTACGATGAGCTCGAGCAAGAGCAATTGCGGCAAGATGATGCATTGCTCCTCGAGGAGGACCGTCTCCAGGCTGCTGTACGAGCTGCTCGATACCAGCAAGCTTTGCGTCGCTATCATAGCCGCAAAGTCAAGGCCAGGAGTCTCGAGGAAGGCGACCTTGTTCTTCGGTGCGTTCAGTCCACCAAGAATTCCAACAAGTTGACGCCGAAGTGGGAAGGCCCTTATCGGGTGAGACAAGTCACAAGGCCCGGCGCTGTCCGCCTTGAGACCGAAGAAGGCCTACCGGTGAGCAACTCCTGGAACATAGAGCATCTTCGCAAGTTTCACCCATAAGGCGCGGTTGCCGTGATCCGCTCCGGCAACCACCTTTTGTACAAGTCTTGCCGCTGTTGCATGTCAACCTTTGTACAAAGCCGGGTGCAGACCCCGTGCATCAGTAAAACTTTAGTGCTTCGCACGGCTTGTCGTTTCATGCATTCGTGCTTTCATTGCATGCATTATCTGACACTTTGTGCAGCACACGATCCCGGTAAGCAATAACAAGCCGCAAGGCTCCATATCTATGTTTCCTCCCTTCTTCCTTTTTTCTCTCAGGCAGAAGAAGTGTTCCTCGCACACAAGTTTGCCGGGGGGAAGGAGACAGTGGTATGGACCAAGTGCTGTTCAAGAAAGGAAAGCCTTGCCGGGAAGCAAACAATCCATGAAAGCTAAGTTGCCAAAGTTTGAGCATTCAAATTTTTAAAATTTTTAGTTATCTTCCTTGAACAACCACACTTTGTATGGAAAACCCGTGCGCAGAAGAACCTACCCGTGGCTAGCCGCGCCCTTACTTTGTTTCGAGCATGCTCGACGGCTTAAGTGAGCTGCGACAAGTGTCGCGCCCTTATTTCGTTTTTGAGTTCGCTCAACAACCTAAGTGTGCTGCGACTAGCTGCGGCAAGGTTTCTTGCCGGCGAGGGCATTGCCAGCAGGCTGCTAAGAGTCCCGCACTCAGCGCTCGCGGCAAGGGTCCCTTTGCCAGCAAGTTCCCTAAACGCGTAGGGTGGAAAGTATACAAAGTGAAGGAACCAAGCAAGGGAGATAACACTGCATTGACTATCCAAAATAAAGTTATATTACAAGACAACTTGCCGCTATTCTAACCAACTACTACCCATGACTTAATCGACAGCGGCAAGGGAAGCAGAAAGAAGGGAGCCTAATCCACACGGTCTCCGTCAACCCTCTTGATCTTGCCCGCCTTGGCCACGATGTGGGCAACTCGTGCCTTCAGCGCTTCCATGCCAGCTTCAGGCGGCAAGGTCCGGAGGACGTTCTCAAGATTGATCCCAGGGTTGCGGTAGACGATCTTCGTCAGCACCCGCTCCATAGTACCCATACAAAGCCGGCGCGCCTCGTTAGCCAGCTGCGTGGGGACCCTCTCCCGTAGCTACGCGAGGGCCGGCGCTACTCCTCTGAAGAACAGGCTCAGCTTGGCGCTGTGGGGAAGGCTCTCGTCGGGGGAGTACACGAGGTGCTCCGCCCTCAGCGCCACCATCTCCTTGTCAATGTTGGCGGCGGAGGTGACGAGCTCCTCGGTCCACTGCTCCACCGTCCGCTGGAAATTGTTCTGCGACAGGGCGACACTGTCCAGCAGCGCCCTTTCGGCCCGGAGATCATCCTTCAGCTTCGTTTCACGGTCCCGGGCGGCGTCAAGCGAGTCGGTGAGGGTGGAAACCTTCAGCTCCAAGTCTGCAATGGAGTCCTTGGCGTCGTTGAGCTCCTTGCCGTTCTAGGAGAGACGGACTTGCAGTTCCGAGTTGGTGTGGGCGTCCTTCTCCCGCGCCACATTGAGCGCGGCAACCCTGTCTTCGCTCGCCTTCAAGCCCGTCTCCAACTGCGCCACCCTGGCCTCCAGATCCCTCTTGGCGGTCTCTGCAGAAGCAGCGGCGTCCCTCGCCTCCTGCAGAGCCCCGCCAATGGCCTGCTCGCGAGCGGTGAGGTCGTCCTCGTGGCTATCGAGGTCGACCTTCCGCTGGTTGAGCTATCCCTCCCGCCGAGACAGATCCTCGGCGGCCAGTCGCTGCTGCTCCTCCACCTCGGCCTTCTCGAGGAGGAACGCCTGGTGTGCTCCGACGAGCTCTTCGCGCTCCTCCGCCAAGTTCCGGAGGGCCGCCTGGTTGGCGGCACGGAGCTTTGCGGCGCGTTTCTCCAGATCAGCACCGGCCTTGGCAGCCAGAGCCTCTCGGGACTCTAGCTTGGCTTGCCTGGCCCGGTACAATCCCAGGAGTCGATGTAGGAGTTGCTCCTCTTCGGCCTCGTTGCTGCTACCGGGCACGTCGACAACCCTCAGCCCGGCGGAGGCGAGAACTTCTCCATCGAAGGTCTCCCCCTCCGCGGGTGCCCTTGATGAGGACGCCCACGGGACTTGGATAAAGACCCCGTTGGCGGCCTCCAGATAGACACCCGACCCAGCCGCGGGGGCGGAGGGGTCGGCGGCCGGCGCAGCGTCCGGCGCTCCTGCGGCCTCAGGGCCAGCAGTGCAGTCGCCGGTCCCTTCCCCAGCTGCCGCGTCAGCGGTCGGGGCGGTCTCCTCGGCGGCTGGCTCGTCAGCACCAGCCATTCCTTCAGTGGTGGTGGCGTCGCCAGCATTGCCGCGAACGTCTTCCTCGGTGATGGTCTCTGTCTCCATCGGCTCCGGGACGGGCGGATCTAACAACAGAAAAAGAAAAGAAAGAATCGTCAAGCAAATATCCAAAAAGAAGATTTCAAAAGAAAGAAAGTACAAGGGTTTACCTGCGCGGGCCTCTTCAGTAACGGGGTCCCTCGCCGGGGAGTTCTCCCTTGGCGGCGTAGTAGTGGCCCCTGCTGGCGGAGGGCCGCTTGCGCCTTCCCTTGGCGGGGTGCCCACCCTTGGCGGGGTGCTCGCCCTTGGCGGAGTACCCATCATTGGCGGAGCGCTGTCCCTCGTCGGGGAGCTCCTCCTTGGCGGGGAGGGTGGAACAAGCGGCTCGTCGGGGGTGGTCTCTTGGTGCTCCTGCGGCTGCGGCTCCACTTCTGCACAAGACAACAAGCAAACAAGACGTCAATAAGGATAAGAGGCTCAAGCGCGCCCAATAGGCAGAAAAGTGAACACAAGACTTACGCTGGGGGCTGCGCTGGGGGCTGCTCTCCGGAGCAGCCGGCTGGTCTGGCAAGCCTGTCGCGGGCGCATCCCCTGCCACGGCGGCGGGCTCGTCGTCCTCAAGGTCAACCACGGGGATCTTGGCCCTCTTCGCCAACCTCTGGGTCAAGGTCCTGGAAGCCAAACAAGATCAGAGTTAGGCAAAGAGAAATCAAGACAAGAACAACAAGAATCAGAAGAAATGAAAGTTGCAAGTGCTTACTCTTCCTCCTCCTCGTCAGAGCTAAGGGTGGAGAAGTCGAAGACCGCCTCGCGCGTCCCTGCGCGAGGAGCTGGAGGAGTAGGCTCCCTCGGGCGCTTGGCGGGCTCCGGAGCCGTGGGTTGTGAAGACCCCGCTCCGGTCGTCGCCGAGGACCGAGGGGCAGAAGGAACACCAGAGCCGCTTCGGGAAGATCCCCCTCCGCTTGCCGCAGGAACACGGGGCGCCTCCTTGACGAGCTTGCTCGTCGTGGTGGCACGCGTCGCACGACGTTTCGGCTGCTGTCGGGGCGCCGGTTGCCTCGCCGTCTAAGTGGTCTTGCGGAGGCGCTTCTTCTGCGGTGGCGGAGGACTCGGTGGTGGCGGAGAGTTCTCTGAGGACGAGGAGGCGTCGTCGAGGTTCAGTGACCCGCCCGAGTCTTCGTCGGAATCGCCCGATTCGGCGTCCTCCTCGGCGGGCTCACTGGACTCAGTGCCTTGCCCGGCAGCCTCGCCCGTCCTGGCAGGCTCCCCGGCAGGCTTCCCAGCGGGCCTCAGCAGTTTGAGGATTTCCTCCTCCTCGGCCCGGCTCACTGCGTCCGCTGCTTCTGCTTCATCCACGGTGCACCCAAACTCGCCCGCGGCCGCAGCTGCGGCGGCCTCCTCCATTCTGGTGGCTATATATGCCACATCCCGCTTGGTGGTCGTCCGGGTGAGGCCTTTCTTCTCCTCGGGGTTACGCGGCCGCTCAACCAGATTGTCGAAGAAGGTCTGCACGGTCTGTTCCGAAGGCATCAGCCAGGTGGGATCAACCCCATGGGAATCGCACTGAGGCATTGCCGCGCGGATGGCACTAAGGGTAGTGTTGTTGCATAGTGGAACTACTCCGTCCGACGGGGTGAACCACTCCGGGTGCTTGGGGTCGTGCTTGAACATCGAGCGGATCATTCCTTTGAGTTCCAAGACGGTGAAGTTATAATTCAGCCCAGGGCGCAGCCGCATGCAGTCTGCCGCATTACCGAACTCCCAAGCAGGTCTCTTCCTATCCTGCAGGGGAGCAATGCGGCGGCGAAGGAAATCAGCTCCAACCTCACCTACAGTAAGGATGGCGGCCCGGAGGCGAAGGATCCTAATAAGGGCAATCTTCAGCTTGTCGTCCTCCGGAGCCAAGTCACTCCAATCCTTGCCGCGCACTATTGCCGCTCGGCGCGGGGAGGTAAACTGCTGGGGTTCCTCTTCCACAACCCAGCACCAATCAGCCCTCCATTCGTCCCACTTGCCGCGGAGCTCTCCAATCAAATACGCCTCTTTCTTGTTGAGCCTGAAGATCCAGGAGATGCCGCCGGAGAGTGGGGATCCAGACTCTACTCTAGGCGTGAAGAAGTGGCGGAAGAGAGCTACGTTGGGGTGGACCCCGACAAAGTTCTCGCACAGATGTGCGAAAACGGCCATTGTGAGAACAATGTTCGGGCTGAAATCTAAGAGGTGGAATCCGTATGTGTTCATCACATCGCAGAAAAACTCAGAGTACGGAGGACAAAGACCACAGTGGAAGAACAGAGCAAAGTAGTAGTAACCTCCCGGGTACATGTCGATGGCTTGGGCGGGGAGGACTCTGGTGCGCGGGTGAGCCTTCGTCTCCCTCGCCCAGAACAGGTAATACTTGTCCCGCAGCTCCCTCGCGCCGAGCCTCGACGGGAAAACCACCATCCTCTTCCGCATAGCTGCCAGCTTCGCCGCCTTGTCGGACTTATCGCTCTTTGCCTTGCTGCTCTTCGGGGCCATGGCGGGGACGGCGAGAAGGGTCGGCGGTGCCGGGGAGGCAGGCGGCGGCGGGAGCAGGGTGGAGCTCGGCTCTCTATCGACCTTTGGGGAGGCGGAGGGCGACGGGGGTTTCTGGAGATTGAAGACACAATGAAAGTAATGGGGGGAAACTGCCCCTGCTTCCTCTGCTTTTAAGGGGAAGTGGGGGACGTTCCGCATTTTCCCATTAAAGAAACAGGCCACGATCTCTCCCACGACGCCGCAATCGACGCGTGCCGTTAGGGAGGGATGCGGCGAATCTGGAGTGGGAAACGGCGTGCCGTGGGCCGCGTGTGCCCGTGCACTGTTTTGGGCCTGGCCCAACAACGCTCGGCACCGTGTGTGGCCCAGGCCCGGGGGCTCCTGTCGGTGTACTATAGTAGGGGTACCTTAGTATCCCGACTTGTGCACGGGCAGTAGCAACGTCCCGTGGTCAGGCTCACCACGCGCCCGCCAAGGCCCACTCTAGATCCTTTGGAGCCATTCAAGAACAAAGTACTCAAGTTAAGAGACAAGACCCCGGCAAGAGGAGCTTGCCGGGAAGGCCGCACCAGGCTCAAGGTTATCATTCCAGCGCAAGACCCTGGCAAGAGGAGCTTGCCAGGAAGGCCAAAGAACAGCACCTCGGAAGATATATCGTGACGCATCATGCGCCACGGCAGGACCTGGAGAGCGACAAGCTTCCGGGCCCGACAAGATAGCAACCCCGGCAAGGTGCTTGCCGGGGAAGGCTTACACTGTGTGCCTGCGCTCCAGCTCATCTAGCCACGCGTCGCCCTGGGGCCCTTCCAGGGGCACGTGGCAGATGGCTGTGCAGCCTGGGGTACACGGTGCCGAGCCGCGGTGACAAGGCCATCGCCGTGGCGAACGGAGACGCATGGACGGACGCTTTTGGGGTGACGGCGACGGGCATTCAATGCCCTTGTCCCCCATCGTCAGGGTTAGGTATAAACCACTGTGCATACACTGTTCATGCACTATTACAACTACCACCAATTTTACGCTTTTACCCTCCTCTACGTTGACACCTGTCGGTGACCCCTTTGAGCTATAAAAGGAGGCCCATGCACAACGTAGAGGGGGTTCGATTCTAGAAACTAGGTCACTCCCACACTCGGTGTAGCTAATACTGTAGATCTTCAAGCTCCCGAGCTCAAGAACTCAATAGCAAAACCAAGGCAGGAGTAGGGTTTTACGCATCCGTGCGGCCCGAACCTGGGTAAACTGCCCTCGTGTGCCCCTCGATCTGCTCTTTGTGCTCCCTCCGCACCCTTGCCGTACCGAAAAGGGGCTCCGGTCCCATAGGTGTTCGTGGGCGGTCAGTTTCCCCGACATAGATATATGTTTTTGTAATCTGAAAATATAAAAATAGCAAGGTGGCAAGTGATAAAACGGAGCACAAACGGTATTGCAATGCTTAGAAACAATGCCTAGTGTCGGGGATATTACCCCGCGATATAAACCGGCCGGAATTATGACCCGGCCGGACTTCGCATTTTACTTAAGACGGTTTATATTTGGCAAGTTACTGATGACCCAGCAGGCGGATCATGGATGACAAGGCCCAAGGCCCAGAAGGCCGGTTCATATTAATAGTGGGCCGGTTTAATAATAAAGCGCAAGGAATATTCTCCATAAAGGAAGCAATACTAGGACTCCTTGTAATAGATCAATCCTAGTCCTACTAGGACTAGTCATGTAAACCCGCCCCTTCAACATATATAAGGAGGGGCAGGGCTCCCCAAAGAGGGACAGGTTAGAAGAAACAATCTCTAGGGCTAGACACAAAGAGCCGGTTTACCGGCGACACCACGTGGATCATAATGAGACCTAGCCTCAAACAGCACGTAGGGTTATTACCGGATGATGTTTCCCGGGGCCCGAAGCTGTCTAAATCCGTGTCTTGCATCGCGTCTCTCGATTCCGCTCAACCCCTCTCAAGCTACTACATAGATGCGCGGCCTCACCACTAAGTCCGTAATCCGGACATCTGACGTGTTAATTCCACGACAGTTGGCGCCCACCGTGGGGCCTGCGCATGGTGGTGATGAGTTCTTGGAGGGATCTTTCCAAAGGATCGAGAAGCTCATCATCGGCCAGATGAAGAAAAGCCTGTTAGAAGAATCTACATCGACTCCATGTTCAAACCATTAGAGATCCAGTCAATTCTTATCAAGGACAGAAGAAAAATTCACCAAACGGCGCACGCACACGGAAAAATCCCGAAGGATAGCGTCAAGCCGCCGTGTTCATCAGCAATATCGATCTACCGTCATCAGGTGGACGAAACCAGGAATACGTGGAAAGAGACCCGGACGTGGGCGAGTAAAAACTGCCACGACTCGGAATCTAGTCACGACCCGGACTCCTCGATGGAGTTTCCGTTGCCGAGTCACTCGCGGTTCTGGGCCGCCGGATTGAGCCACTGTCGACCGCACCAGACTAGCATCGCCACTGCCCCGAGCCATTCTATTAGGCCGTGCGGCGCCTCGTGTCTCCGTCGCGGTTTTCGCCCTTGCGGAAAGCCACCTCGAGTCAACCGGCCTTGAGTCGCCGCTAGCGCTCCGTCTTCTGTCCGAGTCGCCAGCCACGCCTCTTACCTCGTGAGGAACACAGAAAAAGCTGCAGACCGAAGCAGTATGCAAAGCCAATTAGGATACATTGCAAATAAACAAAGTCAATAGTGCAGAACCGTGGGATTGATGGCAGCCAACAACAAGGGAATTATTTAGCCTGGCACGAATTTCAAGGCTACAGTCTCAGGAGTTATGCCTCACGAATAGGCTGTGCATGCATGTGCTGAAGCATTGGCAATTTCTCAAAAAAAAAATGGGGAGGGAGCAGCGACCTGGATATGGATGGACTCAGTCCTACCCGCAGAACTGTAACCCCGCCAGCGCCTTCGATCCCTCCAAGGTGAGCGACCTCCTGAGCAGCGCACGGAGTGGCCGACGCTGGCGTGCCCGGCGAGCGATGGGCTCCAGTTCCGACGCGTAGCGACTGCTTCTCCGTACCAAGCGGAGTCAAATCCCCAGGAAAGTACTGATCCACCGCCGCTGTTTTATGTGAGAAGACCAAGACACCACGTCCACCGAGGCATATTATTGATTACTACAAAGGATACGAATCATCCGACGTCCGAACAAACCCAGGTGATATTTTTCCTATAGATTTTAACAGCAAATTAATTCATCCGACAACAGTTACTCTCGCATGTAATATTTTTTACACAGGGCGATCATTAAAAGCGGCAGCCGGATCACCGCCAGGATATATCGCGGCTTCATGAACGTGCATGCTGCGATCCGGTTTGCATCAAAGTGCGACCGCCGGCTCGTCTGCCCGCGCCCGCGCGCGCTGGCTTCCAACACTACGAACAACTCTTTCGTCAATAGACGTGCACACGTCACCGCTTCCGCGGTCCGGTCTACATTAACACGCCGGTGCCGCACCCATCCTCATAAGCCGGCCGACAGATACACGTGCGAATCGTTACCCCCGTTGCAGCGTTTACATCAATACGCGGCCGGCTCATCTGTTGTCCGGGCGAATCAGGTGATATCTATCCTATTTATTTTTAATACATATTAATTCGTCCGAGCAAAAAAATTTCTCGCCCTGCTGTATTTTATATACAGGAAAATTATTCATTGTAAAATGATATTATGCCACGGAGGTGGAGGCACGCCAAACATTGTTTGACACAAGTGATCGTCGCAATTCCACGGGTTCAAGCGCCGGTTCACAACGCCGTGGCCATCTCTTGCGACCGCGCCGGCCGGCCCATCTGTTCTTCAAACAAATCAGGTGTTATCTCTCTATATACTTTATCAGGATATTTTTCCTCTGAGCACCATTACTCTGCCCTATTGGTATTTTCGTATATAGGTAAAATCATTGTTACACTAAGGATATAAACACGCATTGGCCATATTTTACAAACGGCGTTTTTCCTTTGTGTCACATTACCTGATGAACGAACGGCCGGTTCACGCGTCCGCACCGGTTTACAACACGGAGGATAACTCGTTCATCTCCGCCGACTTATAATACCGCGGCCGATTCATATATCTGTGGTGCTACTGATGCTGTGGTCGTTTACCGTCCACCCTGTGATCCGGTCTATTCAACATACCGGTTCAAATTCACTCAGGTGATATCTATCTACAGTATTATTTCTCTTATTATATATCATTTTTCATTAAGAAAATAAGATGCTTTGATCAGTCTACCTGGTTGTGCAGAAAATATGCGCTCAGAAGCAGTAAAACTCCCTGAAACGGTTCAAAGAAAAGACGCTTCACGACTTACCCACCGGTTCAGGAGGAACCCTAGGGACCCTCTGAAAAGTTGGATAAATCCACGTTCAGTGATTGGTTTACGTTGACCCTCCGGTTCAGGAGGAACCCTGGAGGCCCCCTGGGAGTTGGTATCATCCGCTCCCAGTGATCGGATTAAGTTTCATAATTCTTGCAACCCTCTGAAAAGTTGGATAGTACCACATTCAGTGATTGGTTTAGATTGACCCACCGGTTCAGGAGGAACCCTGGAGGCCCCCTGGGAGTGTCGGTCAATCCGCGTCCCAGTGATCGGAATAATAGATACAATTCTTTCGGCCCTCTGAACAGTTGATACGCTCACGTTCAGTGATTGGCTAGGCCCCTTGGAACAGATGGTTTGCCCACATTCCATTGATCGGATCGGTTTTTATTTACAAATTCTTTCGGCCCTCTGAACAGTTGATACGCTCACGTTCAGTGATTGGCTAGGCCCCTTGGAACAGATGGTTTGCCCACGTTCCATTGATCGGATCGGTTTTTATTTACAAAT
>LR738715.1:699114620-699295032 GCA_902687465.1 Secale cereale
TTCTTTCGGCCCTCTGAACAGTTGATACGCTCACGTTCAGTGATTGGCTAGGCCCCTTGGGACAGATGGTTTGCCCACGTTCCATTGATCGGATCGGTTTTTATTTACAAATTCTTTCGGCCCTCTGAACAGTTGATACGCTCACGTTCAGTGATTGGCTAGGCCCCTTGGGACAGATGGTTTGCCCACGTTCCATTGATCGGATCGGTTTTTATTTGCGGTTCTATCGGCCCTCTGAACAGTTGATACGCTCACGTTCAGTGATTGGCTAGGCTCCTTGGGACAGTAGGTTTGCCCACGTCCCATTGATTGGCTGAACCTTGCTTTGAGCCTGGCAGCTCTTTGAAAAAGCCTCGACTACATGGTCTTATTTGCAAAAATTGCATGTTTTTTTTGGTGTTTTTGTTCTATAACCTTTTAAAACGGAGTGGAACAGCTACACAAGTTGACCACATATCTATCAAACGGAAAATCTAGATCATGTATATCAGACCAAGTAAACCGGTGTTTGCTATAACCCGGATCATCTATCAGGCTACAAGCCACAAATTTCTGAACAAAGTAAACCGGTGTCTGTTATCAAGCCCGGAATTATTATTGGAATCTATCAAAGACTCCCACAGAAAATTGCAAGTTTCGCCGGATTAAAGAATATCAAGCATATCTTGATCGCAGGTATGAAGTATTTTATTTTCAAATATATATTTGGCAGTATATGATCAGTTATAATGACTGGTGTTTATTAAACCGGCCTGGTTTTGACTATAAGTCACCAGTATGAGACAAAATAATGACCGGTGTTTATTAAACCCGGCCCGATTGTGATCAAACATCATTGGAACCGGTCTTCAAACCGGATTATATTCTTCAATAGCCAACACGGCTGGATTTTTACTATGGTTATCAATATTATGATTGAGGTTTTCAAAGTCGCTTTAAGCGCAATGGATATTATTTCGTCAATGGAAGTGATTTATTCTACAAAGGAATATTCCCGAGTTGCTGCAGGCTTACAACCCGGCACTTGGGAGCTACATTATTCAGATTGAGATTACATCAAATACACAAGTCTCAAGCACACAAACAAGTTGTCTACTTGACACTTGGGGGCTAATGGGCAGTTGAAGCAGTAAAACAACAACAATTCAAAGACAAAAGTCTCAAGCACACAAGCAAGTTGTCTACTTGACACTTGGGGGCTAATGGAAAGATCATTTGCTTCATCTGGAAGTACCGGTTCACCTTCTAAAAGTAGCTAAACCGGAACTTGGGGGCTACCAATCGCTCCTGTCAACAATTCAAGGTACACAAGTATTCATCCATTATATTGAAATGTCCACTTCTCAGTTGGTAAAGCACAAAGCTCTTAACCTTGTGGACGTGGATTCAAACCCCACGATGGAAGTTATATTATATAGTGTTATTTTCAATGATTATATCTACAAAGTCCCTGCTCATTATTGCATAATGACCCGACACTTGGGGGCTATATGTTGCTATTCAAGTTTACATGATCATATTTTGAAAGTCCCTGCTCATTATTGCATAATGACCCGGCACTTGGGGGCTACATAATATGGAATATTCAGTTTCATAGTAATTGGGATGAATGATCCGGATTTCTTCAAGATTATACAAGGCTATGTTTAATGAAGTATATACAAAGTCCCTGCTCATTATTACATAATGACCCGGCACTTGGGGGCTATAGGTAATATGCATATAAAGGAGGAACATCTTCAAATTTTCAGTTCTGGCAAATCCGGATTAATTGTGTGACCCGGCAATTTTGGCAATCATAAACCGGCAAGTTCTACATCTTTAAGCCGGCTGGATATCAGTTGAATATTTCAAGGACCAATATTTTTTCAAGTCAAAGCATTAAAGGCCGATTGAAATGAATTCTTCATTTACAATATTTCTTATGCAAGCAAGTTGATTATGAAGTTGGTCTGTTGACCCGGATTTTTTAGAAGAAGAAATAACAAGGACTTAAGGATGATCAAGTGATGGTTTACAAGAAATTCTTAACCCGGAGCACAACCTATCAGATTCGCTATTGTGTTTATTTTGCAGCATAAGTTTACCATGGACACGTCCAAGCTAAACTTGGGGGCTAATGTCGGGGATATTACCCCGCGATATAAACCGGCCGGAATTATGACCCGGCCGGACTTCGCATTTTACTTAAGACGGTTTACATTTGGCAAGTTACTGATGACCCAGCAGGCGGATCATGGATGACAAGGCCCAAGGCCCAGAAGGCCGGTTCATATTAATAGTGGGCCGGTTTAATAATAAAGCGCAAGGAATATTCTCCATAAAGGAAGCAATACTAGGACTCCTTGTAATAGATCAATCCTAGTCCTACTAGGACTAGTCATGTAAACCCGCCCCTTCAACATATATAAGGAGGGGCAGGGCTCCCCAAAGAGGGACAGGTTAGAAGAAACAATCTCTAGGCTAGACACAAAGAGCCGGTTTACCGGCGACACCACGTGGATCATAATGAGACCTAGCCTCAAATAGCACGTAGGGTTATTACCGGATGATGTTTCCCGGGGCCCGAAGCTGTCTAAATCCGTGTCTTGCATCGCGTCTCTCGATTCCGCTCAACCCCTCTCAAGCTACTACATAGATGCGCGGCCTCACCACTAAGTCCGTAATCCGGACATCTGACGTGTTAATTCCACGACACCTAGGGTGTTGGAAATATGCCCTAGAGGCAATAATAAAAGTATTATTATTATATTTCCTTGTTCATGATAATTGTCTGTTATTCATGCTTGAATTGTATTGTACGGAAACAGCGATACATGTGTGAATACATAGACCACAACGTGTCCCTGGTAAGCCTCTAGTTACTAGCTCGTTGATCAATAGATGGTCACGGTTTCCTGACCATGGACATTGGATGTCATTGATAACGGGATCACATCATTAGTAGAATGATGTGATGGACAAGACCCAATCCTAAGCCTAGCACGAGATCGTTTAGTTCGTAATGCTTAAGCTTTTCCGGTGTCAAGTATTTATTACTTAGACCGTGAGGTTGTGCAACTCCTGGATACCGTAGGAATACTTTGGGTGTGCCAAACGTCACAACGTAACTGGGTGGCTATAAAGGTACGCAACGGGTATCTCCGAAAGTGTCTATTGAGTTGGTACGAACCGAGACTGGAATATTGTCACTCCGTATGACGGAGAGGTACCTCTGGGACCTCTCGGTAAGACATCATCATAATGAGCTCAAAGTGACTAAGGAGTTAGTCACGGGATGATGGATTACGGAACAAGTAAAGAGACTTGCCATGACGAGATTGAACAAGGTATCGGGTATACCGACGATCGAATCTCGGGCAAGTACCGTACCGATAGACAAAGGGAATAACATACGGGATTGAGTGAATCCTTGACACAGTGGTTCATCCGATGAGATCATCGAGGAACACGTGGGAACCAACATGGGTATCCAGATCCCGCTGTTGGTTATTGACCGGAGAGTCATCTCGGTCATGTTTGCGTGTCTCCCGAACCCGTAGGGTCTACACACTTAAGGTTCGGTGACGCTAGGGTTGTAGAGATACATGCACATGGAAACCTGATTGTTGTTCGGAGTCCCGGATGAGATCCCGGACGTCACAAGGAGTTCCGGATTGGTCCGGAGGTAAAGAATGATATATAGGAAGTCTAGTTTCGGCCATCGGGTGAACTCCGGGAGTCACCGGGAGTGTCCCGGGACCACCGGAGGGGTCCCGGGGGTCCATCGGGTGGGGCCACCCATCCCGGTGGGTCCCCTAGGCCGCAAGGAGGAAGGGGCCAGCCCCTGGTGGGCTGGCGCACCACATGGGCCCCCCTTCATGCGCCTAGGGTTGAAACCCTAGATGGAGGGGGCTCCCCCTATGCCTTGGGGGGCAAGTTTACCCCCCCAGGCCGCCGCCCCTTGGAGATCTGATCTCCCCAGGGCCGGTGCCCCCCTGGCTCGTATATATAGTGGGGGGGGGAGAGGGCAGCCGCACCCCAAGCCTCTGGCGCCTCTCCCCCCTCCCGTCACACTTCCTACTCCTTACGCAGGGCGCCGGCGAAGCCCTGCAGGATTTCCTGTTGCATCCACCACCACGCCGTCGTGCTGCTGGATCTCCGACAACCTCTCCTCCGCCCTTGCTGGATCAAGAAGGAGGAGACGTCGCTGTACCGTACGTGTGTTGAACACGGAGGTGCCGTCCGTTCGGCGCTGGGATCATCGGTGACGAGGATCACAAAGAGTACGACTACTTCATCCACGTTCCTTCGAACGCTTCCGCACACGATCTACAAAAGGGTATGTAGATGCACTCCAGTATGCTCGTTGCTAGATGACTCCTTAGATTGATCTTGGTGAAGCGTAGGATTTTTTTTGAATTCTGCTACGTTCCCCAACAGTGGTATCAGAGCTAGGTCTTTGCGTAGCATCTTGCACGAGTAGAATACAAACAAGTTGTCGGCGTTGAGTTTGCTCAATTTTCTTGCCGTTACTAGTCCAATCTTGATTCGGCGGCATTGTGGGATGAAGCGACCCGGACCGACCTTACACGTACGCTTACGTGAGACTGGTTCCACCGACAGACATGCACTAGATGCATAAGGTGGCTGGCGGGTGTGTGTCTCTCCCACTTTAGTCGGATCGGATTCGATGAACAGGGTCCTTATGAAGGGTAAATAGAAATTGACAAATCACGTTGTGGTTTTGGCGTAGGTAAGAAACGTTCTTGCTAGAAAACCTATAGAAGCCACGTAAAACTTGCAACAACAATTAGAGGTCGTCTAACTTGTTCTTGCAGCATGTGCTATGTGATGTGGTATGGCCAAGAAGATGTGATGAATGATATATGTGATGTATGAGATTGATCATGTTCTTGTAATAAGGAATCACGACTTGCATGTCGATGAAAATGACAACCGGCATGAGCCATATGAGTTGTCTTAATTATTGTATGACCTGCGTGTCACTGAATAACGCCATGTAATTACTTTACTTCATTGCTAAACGTTAGCCATAGTAGTAGAAGTAATAGTTGGCGTGACGACTTCGTGAAGACACGATGATGGAGATAATGATGATGGAGATCATGGTGTCATGCCGGTGACAAAGATGATCATGGTGCCCCGAAGATGGAGATCGAAGGAGCAAAATGATATTGGCCATATCATGTCACTTTATTTGATTGCATGTGATGTTTATCATGTTTATGCATCTTGTTTACTTAGAACGACGATAGTAAATAAGATGATCTCTCACTAAACATTTCAAGAATTGTGTTCCCCCTAACTGTGCACCGTTGCTAAGGATCGTTGTTCCGAAGCACCACGTGATGATCGGGTGTGATAGGCTCTAACGTTCGCATACAACGGGTGTAAGCCAGATTTACACACGCAATACACTTAGGGTTCACTTGACGAGCCTAGCATGTACAGACATGGCCTCAAAACATGGAAGACCAAAAGGTCGAACATGAGCCGTATAGAAGATACGATCAACATGAAGATGTTCACCGTTGATAACTAGTCCGTCTCACGTGATGATCGGACATGGGCTAGTCAATTCGGATCATGTATCACTTAGATGACTAGAGAGATGTCAATCTGAGTGGGAGTTCATTAAAATTTGATTTAGATGAACTTAATTATCATGAACTTAGTCTAAATTCTTTACAAAATGTCTTGTAGATCAAATGGCCCACGCTCATGTCACCCTCAACTTCAACGCGTTCCTAGAGAAATCCAAGCTGAAAGACGATGGTAGCAACTATACGGACTAGGTCCGTAACCTGAGGATCATCCTCATAGCTGCCAAGAAAACTTATGTTATAGAAGCACTGCTAGGTGATGCTCCCGCCCCGGCAAACCAAGATGTTATGAACGCTTGGCAGTCGCATTGTGATGATTACTCCCTGGTTCAGTGCGGTATGCTCTACAGCTTAGAATCAGGGCTCCAAAAGCGTTTTGAGCACCACGGGGCATATGAGATGTTCCAAGAGCTGAAAATGGTTTTCCAGGCTCATGCCCGAGTTGAGAGATATGATGTCTCCAACGCATTCTACAACTGTAAGATGAAGGAAAACAGTTCTGTTAGTGAGCACATCCTCAAGATTTCTGGGTTGCACAACCGCTTGTCTCAGTTGGGAATGAATCTCCCGGACGAAGCGGTCGTTGACAGAATCCTCCAGTCGCTTCCACCTAGCTACAAGAGCTTCGTGTTGAACTTCAATATGCAGGGGATGGAGAAGTCCATTCCCGAGGTGTATTCAATGCTGAAATCAGCGGAGGGGGAGATCAAGAAAGAGCATCAAGTGTTGATGGTCAATAAAACCACTAAGTTCAAGAAGGGAAGGGTAAGAAGAACTTCAAGAAGGACGGCAAGGGAGTTGCCGCGCCTGGTAAGCCAGTTGCCGGGAAGAAGCCAAAGTATGGACCCAAGCCTGAGACTGAGTGCTTTTATTGCAAGGGAACGGGTCACTGGAAGCGGAACTGCCCCAAATACTTAGCGAACAAGAAGGCCGGCAACGTCAAAGGTATATGTGATATACATGTTATTGATGTGTACCTTACCAGCGCTCGTAGTAGCTCCTGGGTATTTGATACCGGTGCAATTGCTCATATTTGTAACTCAAAGCAGGAGCTGCGGAATAAGCGGAGACTGGCGAAGGACGAGGTGACGATGCGCGTCGGGAATGGTTCCAAGGTCGGTGTGATCGCCGTCGGCACGCTGCCTCTACATCTACCCTCGGGATTAGTTTTAAACCTTAATAATTGTTATTTAGTACCAGCTTTGAGCATGAACATTGTATCTGGATCTTGTTTGATGCGAGATGGCTACTCATTTAAATCCGAGAATAATGGTTGTTCTATTTATTTGAGAGATATGTTTTATGGTCATGCCCTGCTGGTCAATGGTTTATTTTTGATGAATCTCGATCGTGATGATACACATGTTCATAGTGTGAATGCCAAAAGATGTAAAGTTGATAATGATAGTCCCACATACTTGTGGCATTGCCGCCTTGGTCATATTGGTGTCAAACGTATGAAGAAGCTTCATGCAGATGGACTTCTAGAGTCTCTTGATTATGAATCATTTGACACGTGCGAACCATGCCTCTTGGGCAAGATGACCAAGTCTCCGTTCTCCGGAACAATGGAGCGAGCAACCAACTTATTGGAAATCATACATACCGATGTGTGCGGTCCAACGAGTGTTGAGGCTTGCGGAGGCTATCGTTATGTTCTCACCCTCACAGATGACTTGAGTAGATATGGGTATATCTACTTGATGAAACACAAGTCTGAGACCTTTGAAAAGTTCAAGGAATTTCAGAATGAGGTTGAGAATCAACGTGACAGAAAAATAAAGTTCTTGCGATCGGATCGTGTGGGTGAATATTTAAGTCATGAATTTGGCACGCACCTAAGGAACTATGGAATTGTTTCACAATTGACATCGCCCGGAACACCTCAGCGTAACGGTGTGTCCGAATGTCGAAATCGTACTCTGTTGGACATGGTGCGATCTATGATGTCTCTCACCGATTTACCACTATCTTTTTGGGGTTATGCTTTAGAGACTGCCGCATTCACTTTAAATAGGGCTCCGTCGAAATCCGTTGAGACGACACCGTATGAACTTTGGTTTGGCAAGAAACCGAAGCTGTCGTTTCTAAAAGTTTGGGGTTGCGATGCTTATGTCAAGAAACTTCAACCTGAAAAGCTCGAACCCAAATCGGAAAAATGCGTCTTCATAGGATACCCAAAGGAAACTATTGGGTACACCTTCTACCACAGATCCGAAGGCAAAGTCTTTGTTGCCAAGAATGGATCCTTTCTGGAGAAAGAGTTTCTCTCGAAAGAAGTGAGTGGGAGGAAGGTAGAACTTGATGAGGTGACAGTCACCCCTCCCGAACCGGAAAGTAGCGCAGCGCAGGAAATTGTTCCTGAGGTGCCTGCACCGACAAGGGAGGAAGTTAATGATGATGATCATGAAGATACAGATCAAGTTACTACTGAACTTTGAAGGTCCACAAGGACACGTTCCGCACCAGAGTGGTACGGCAACCCTATCATGGGAATCATGTTGTTGGACAACGGTGAACCTTCGAACTATGAAGAAGCGATGGCGGGCCCGGATTCCAATAAATGGCTTGGAGCCATGAAATCCGAGATAGAATCCATGTATGAAAACAAAGTATGGTCTTTGGTGGACTTGCCCGATGATAGGCATGCCATAGAAAATAAATGGATATTTAAGAAGAAGACAGACGCGGATGGTAATGTGATCATCTATAAGGCTCGGCTTGTCGCTAAGGGTTATCGACAAGTTCAAGGGATTGACTACGACGAGACTTTCTCTCCCGTAGCGATGCTGAAGTCAGTCAGAATCATGTTAGCAATTGCCGCATTCTATGATTATGAGATATGGCAAATGGACGTCAAAACGGCATTCCTTAATGGCTTCCTCAAGGAAGAGCTGTATATGATGCAACCGGAAGGTTTTGTCGATCCAAAAAATGCTAACAAGGTATGCAAGCTCCAGCGCTCGATTTACGGGCTGTGCAAGCATCTCGGAGGTGGAATATTCGCTTTAATGATGTGATCAAAGCGTTTGGCTTTATACAGACTTGGGGAGAAGCCTGTATTTACAAGAAAGTGAGTGGGAGCTCTGTAGCATTTCTCATATTATATGTGGATGCCATATTGCTGATGGGAAATGATATAGAATTCTTGGAAAGTGTAAAGGCCTACTTGAATAAGAGTTTTTCAATGAAGGACCTTGGAGAAGCTGCTTACATATTAGGCATCAAAATCTATAGAGATAGATCAAGACGCCTCATTGGTCTTTCACAAAGCACATACCTTGACAAGATATTGAAGAAGTTCAATACGGATCAGTCCAAGAAGGGGTTCTTGCCTATTTTGCAAGGTATAAGATTGAGCAAGGCTCAGTCCCCGACCACGGCAGAAGATAGAGAAAAGATGAGTGTCATTCCCTATGCCTCGGCCATAGGTTCTATCATGTATGCCATGCTGTGTACCAGACATGATGAGAACCTTGCCATAAGTTTGGTAGGGAGGTACCAAAGTGATCCCGGTATGGAACACTGGACAGCGGTCAAGAACATCCTAAAGTACCTAAAGAGGACTAAGGATATGTTTCTCGTTTATGGAGGTGACGAAGAGCTCGTCGTAAAGGGTTACGTCAATGCTAGCTTCGACACAGATCTGGATGACTCTAAGTCTCAAACCGGATACGTGTATGTTTTGAATGGTGGAGCAGTCAGCTGGTGCAGTTGCAAGCAGAGCGTCGTGGCGCATTCTACATGTGAAGCGAATTACATAGCTGCTTGTGAAGCAGCACAAGAAGGAGTCTGGATGAAGGAGTTCATCACCGACCTAGGAGTCATTCCAAGCGCGTCAAGCCCGATGACTCTCTTCTGTGACAACACTGGAGCTATTGCCATTACCAAGGAGCCCAGGTTTCACAAGAAGACCAAGCACATCAAACGCCGTTTCAACTCCATCTAGAATTATGTTCAAGATGGAGACATAGATATTTGTAAAGTGCATACGGATCTGAATGTCGCAGACCCGTTGACTAAACCTCTACCATGGGCAAAACATGATCAACACCAGAACTCTATGGGTGTTCGATTCATCACAATGTAACTAGATAATTGACTCTAGTGCAAGTGGGAGACTGTTGGAAATATGCCCTAGAGGCAATAATAAAAGTATTATTATTATATTTCCTTGTTCATGATAATTGTCTGTTATTCATGCTTGAATTGTATTGTACGGAAACAGCGATACATGTGTGAATACATAGACCACAACGTGTCCCTGGTAAGCCTCTAGTTACTAGCTCGTTGATCAATAGATGGTCACGGTTTCCTAACCATGGACATTAGATGTCATTGATAATGGGATCACATCATTAGGAGAATGATGTGATGGACAAGACCCAATCCTAAGCCTAGCACGAGATCGTTTAGTTCGTAATGCTTAAGCTTTTCCGGTGTCAAGTATTTATTCCTTAGACCATGAGGTTGTGCAACTCCCGGATACCGTAGGAATACTTTGGGTGTGCCAAACGTCACAACGTAACTGGGTGCCTATAAAGGTACGCAACGGGTATCTCCGAAAGTGTCTGTTGAGTTGGTACGAACTGAGACTGGAATATTGTCACTCCGTATGACGGAGAGGTACCTCTGGGCCCTCTCGGTAAGACATCATCATAATGAGCTCAAAGTGACTAAGGAGTTAGTCACGGGATGATGGATTACGGAACGAGTAAAGAGACTTGCCATGACGAGATTGAACAAGGTATCGGGTATACCGACGATCGAATCTCGGGCAAGTACCATACCGATAGACAAAGGGAATAACATACGGGATTGAGTGAATCCTTGGCACAGTGGTTCCTCCGATGAGATCATCGAGGAACACGTGGGAACCAACATGGGTATCCAGATCCCGCTGTTGGTTATTGATTGGAGAGTCGTCTCGGTCATGTCTGCGTGTCTCCCGAACCCGTAGGGTCTACACACTTAAGGTTCGGTGACGCTAGGGTTGTAGAGATACATGCACATGGAAACACGAATATTGTTCGGAGTCCCGGATGAGATCCCGGACGTCACAAGGAGTTCCGGAATGGTCTAGAGGTAAATAATGATATATAGGAAGTCCAGTTTCGGCCATCGGGTGAACTCCGGGGGTCACCGGGAGTGTCCCGGGACCACGGGAGGGGTACCCGGGGTCCACCGGGTGGGGCCACCCATCCCGGTGGGTCCCCTAGGCCGCAAGGAGGAAGGGGCCAGCCCCTGGTGGGCTGACGCACCACATGGGCCCCCCTCCATGCGCCTAGGGTTGAAACCCTAGGGGGAGGGGGCGCCCCCTATGCCTTGGGGGGCAAGTCTACCCCCCTGGCCGCCGCCCCTTGGAGATCTGATCTCCCCAGGGTCGGCGCCCCCCTGGCCCCTATATATAGTGGGGGGGGAGAGGGCAGCCGCAGCCCAAGCCTCTGGCGCCTCTCCCCCCTCCCGTCACACTTCCTACTCCTTACGCAAGGCGCCGGCGAAGCCCTGCAGGATTTCCTGTTGCATCCACCACCACGCCATCGTGGTGCTGGATCTCCGACAACCTCTCCTCCGCCCTTGCTGGATCAAGAAGGAGGAGACGTCGCTGTACCGTACGTGTATTGAACGCGGAGGTGCCGTCCGTTCGGCGCTGGGATCATCGGTGATGAGGATCACGAAGAGTACGACTACTTCATCCACGTTCCTTCGAACGCTTCCGCACGCTATCTACAAACGTGTATGTAGATGCACTCCGGTATGCTTGTTGCTAGATGACTCCTTAGATTGATCTTGGTGAAGCGTAGGAAATTTTTTGAATTCTGCTACGTTCCCCAACATAGGGTTCATACTTTCACTAGTGCAATCTCTCAACAGTGCTAACATGATTGAATCATATAACCATCCCTCAACGTGCGACGAAGAATCACTCCAAAGTTCTTATCATGCGGAGAACATAAGAATAAATTGTTGTAGGGTACGAAACCACCTCAAAGTTATCTTTTCTAATCAATCTATTGAGCTATTTCTATAAGTGTCACAAACAGACTTAGAGTGTGTACTAAAATAACACCATATGATACGCATCAACCAACTCTAATGTCAACTAGATACTCCAATGTCACCACAAGTATCCGTGAGTGAATTATATGATACACATCAAACTACTTCAGATTCATAATATCAATCCAGCACAAAGAACTTCGAAGAGTGCCCCGAGATTTCTATCGGAGAAAGTAGGACAAAACCATGTATCAACCCCTATGCATAGATTACCCCAACGTCACCTCGGGAATCCGCAAGTTGAGTACAAAATCATACATCAAGTGAATCAATAGAACACCCCATTGTCACCACGAGTATCCGCATGCAAGACATACATGAAGTGTTCTCAAATCCATAAAAGTATTCAATCCGATAATAGTGAAACCTCAAAGGTAAAAACTCATCAGAACAACATAGAGAAGGACAAACACCATATGATCCAACTATATTAACAAAGCTCGTGGTACATCAAGATCGTGCCAAATCAATAACATGTGAGAGAGAGAGAAGGAGAGAGAGAGAGAGAGAGAGAGAGAGAGAGAGAGAGAGAGAGAGAGAGAGAGAGAGAGAGAGAGGGAGGGAGAGAGAGATCAAACACCTAGCTACTAGTAAATACCCTCAGCCCCGAGAGTGAACTACTCCCTCCTCGTCATGGAGACCAACAGGATGATGAAGATGGCCTTCGGTGATGATTCCCCTCTCTGGTAGGGTCCCAGAAAAGGGTTGTAGATGAGATTGCTTTGGTACAGAGGCTTGCGGCGGCGGAGTCGGAGTTCTAGGTTAACTTTTGGGGGTTTCTCTATTTATAGAATTTTCAGAGTTGGAATCACGCGAAAATGTGCCACACGGAGGCTGATACGTCTCCAACGTATCTACTTTTCCTAGCGCTCTTCCTCTTGTTTTGGACTCTAATTTGCATGATTTGAATGAAACTAACCCCGGACTAACGCTGTTTTCAGCAGAACTACCATGGTGTTGTTTTTGTGCAGAAATAAAAGTTCTCGGAATGGAACGAAACATTGTGAGGAATTTTTATACAATAAAAGAAAAATACTGGAGCCAAGAACCACTGGAGGGGGCGCCTGGGTGGGCACAACCCACCAGGGCGCCCCCTCCTAGCGCGCCCAGGTGGGTTGTCCCCACCTAGTGGCCCTGCTGACCTCAACCCTGACACTATATATTCACATTTACGAAGAAAAAAACCAGGGAAAAAGAATTATCGCAATCCACGAGACGGAGCCACCGGCACCTCTTATTCTTCATTGGGAGTCCAGATCTGGAGTCCGTTTGGGGCTCCGGAGAGGGGGGGGGGGTCTTTGTTCTTCGTCATCACCAACCCTTCTCCATCGCCAATTTCATGATGCTCCCCACTGGGAGTGAGTAATTCCTTCGTAGGCTTGCTAGTCGGTGAGGAGTTGGATGAGATTCATCATGTAATCTTGTTAGTTTTGTTAGGATCGATCCCTAGTATCCACTAAGTTCTGAGATTGATGTTGCTATGACTTTGCCATGCTTAATGCTTGTCACTTTGGGCCCGGGTGCCATGATGTCAGATCTGAACCGTTTATGGTATCACCATTATATTCATGTTCTAGATCCGATCTTGCAAGTTATAGCACTACAAAAGAAATACACTTCCGTGATGATACGTGTTTGTGACAGTAGGTCACGTTTTTTGTCATGCATGTACATCCATGACGCTTTTATGACAGAATCAAGATAGTCATACCTGTGCTGTCGTAGAAGTGTTCCATTACATTACCAAAATTATCATCACGGAAGTGTCCACTTCCATGACGATAAATCACGCGTCACAGAAGTGCTTTCATCAAGGGTGACCGACACGTGGCATCCACTGTAATGGAACGCCATTAAGCTATCGGGTCCGGTTTTGAATCCGATAACCCGTTAACAGCCCCGACCAATGGGGATTTTCCACGTGTAAAATCATCATTGGCTGGAGGTAACATGTGTCGGCTTGCCGTTGGAACAGATGTCATCCACTCATTGGACCCTGTCACAGCCTGATGTTAGGCCCTTTCTTTTTCTTTGGATTTTCTGATATTTTTGCGTGAGTTTTCTTTTTCCGTGGCTATGTGGTCTGGAAACTGAAGAAGATGACCTCTTCTTTCTTTCCAGAGTGGCTTGTCATCCTCATATCTATCAGTAGACTCTGTTATTTTCATACTTGCCCCAACTCAATATTCCTTTTCCAAAGAATATTCCTTTTCTATTAAAGGAATAATTCTTTTTGCCCTAGGTTGTGAAGCAACCTATATCTCTGTCATTCTAAAAATTCCCAAATAAATTTTAATAAATTGTTTGGGTCATATCTTGATAAAATATGGCAAAATATTTCATTGCCATGTTCAAAAGTAATCCTCCAAAAATAATTTTCCTATTCTGCCCTAAATGTCACTTTGTGAAGCAAGTGCTATTTATCTTTGCCCAATTTCCCTCAAACTTGGGGGACATCTTTTCATGTCCATATTATTGCCCTATGCCAATTTTCATACTCATTTTACTAGTAATTATTTTCCAGTGATTTTTCAAAGTTTCTGTCTAGAAAGAAACTTTGTGAAGGAAGTATACTCTAGGCATGTTTAGATGACATGAAACTTGGTCACATACTTCATTTGATCAAATCATGCATGTCCACCAAATTTGAGCTCATGGAGATCATCTATGTGAGCTCAGGTCCAAATCTTGATTTCTGGTAAAATTTTCACTTTGTGAAGCAACACTATTTTATCTTGCTTCATTTGAACTGCCAATTTAGCAAGCAATTCTTACATCTACCTCTACCTCCTCCACCGAGTTATGGATCAATCCAGTTATCCGTTTACCCTCAGTAAATTCTCCAAGATTCTGACTAGATTGGAGCTTTGTGAAGGAAGTGTTACTTTGGTAACTCCAAATGGCATGATCTTTTTATAGCTGCTCCATACGGCCAAATGATTCAACTCCACCAAAATTCAGCTCATGACACATAAGTATGTGAGTGCAACATCATCATCTTTAATTCTGGCCAGTTTTGCACTCTCCACAGCAACCCTAAGCTAAACTCCTCTTCTTAGTCTGGTTTTTGGTGATCTATATCACCATAGTGTAAGATCATCGCCACACAAACTTTCTACCAAGTTACCCAGATGGTTTAACCACAGGAAGTTACAAACACCTTGTTGTTGTTTTACCATGGAGCCATCTGCAAATCTTATCTTTGCCCCTGGATCATTTTCTTTCTACATTTCTACTAAGGGCACTAAGGTAAACCTACTGGACACGGTTGGCCACGCCAAAGCTCGCCGCTTGCACCAGTGCGCGTGGTGACCGCACCTGCATCATGCACAGGGCGCGCTCTGGAACGGTTGGGCCGCTGTGCTCGTCGCCTCCCTCCTTGTCTCGACCCTAAACCATGTCCTGGAGCTAGCCCGTGCTGGTCTGCACCTCCCAGCACCTCTGCCTCGTCGTGGCTCACCGGCAGCACGCCGTCACAACAGTGCCACTGCCATGAACCGCCTCTGACCTCCATTAGCGCCCTGTTTGAGCTCGCTAGCGAGCGTCCAGAGCCTCCTCCTCGCCTATATAAGCGACCCCCGACTCCTCCCGCACCTCACCAGCCCCTCCCCCGCTTCATTTAGCCACCAGAACACCTCCACGTCGCCGGAGTTCGTCTTTGTCCGCCATGGCCGCCTCGGTCTCGGCCTAGTATCGACCACCACAGCGCTCCCCTCTCCTCTGGTGCTGTCCATCGCGTTCCCCTCATCCCACCGAGCCGCCCCACCTCCTTGCCCCCTCGCCGGAGCGCCCACAGCACCGAGAAGCTCCACTGCCCGAGTTCTCTGTACTCCTCCATGGCGCCACCTCTCCTATCCTCTCCACTCCTCCCCGGCGCCGGCTAGGTCTCTCAACGGAACCGCCGCGCCGCCTAGAGCCCGCCGGTGGCCTCACCTTGGCCGGGGGTGGCCGGAGCTGGCTGGCCCCTTGGCCGCTTCCCTCCCCTACCGCTGCCCTGCTTCACGTGAGGCACAACGGCGAGAGGAAGAAGACGACCCGTGCCCTCTCCCCCTGCCCGCGGACCCCACCGGTAAGTGGCACAAACCCCGGGTCCATCTGTTTGAAGTGGAGACGTCTTCTTGAAAGGCGTTTTCTGTTTCTGAAGGCGTATTTCCTTTCTTCTTCAGCCCAAAGTGCATTTCCTGTTCTGGAAGCATATTTTCTTATTCTGTGCTTCTGTCTTATCCACTCAGGGACCTGTTGGTGATAGAAATATTCACAGAATAGGCCCTGAGCTTCAACACTTCATAACCTTTCAACCGTAACTCCGAATCAGGTAATTCCAAAGCCCACGTCTTCGTCTCGTCGAGACCTTTATGTTGGTATCATTTTCACTATGGTTTGACATACTGGAAATGACCATTTTGCCCTTGCCATAAACAGCCCCCTCCGAGAGAGAACTATTTCCGGTGATTCTTTCCGCGATTGTTCCGCACTTCTTCCTGGAGTCTCCGTCACCCCATGCAAGCCACAATACCCACTTGCAGGATAGTCATGCAGTAGCCATGGTTTTCAGATTGAATATTTATTTAATGATTGCTGGTTTAAAGTATGGTTATCGTTGTTTCGGTAATACTTCAGAGTTATTTTTTATTTTCTTGCTATGTTGTTATGCACCTGGTTATCATGCCCTGCTAGTTGCTAGTATTCCTTTCATATGTTTATGCTTGCTAGTAGTACATGTTGATGTTGGTGATGGTCTTCGGTGCATGACTGCCGTCTGTACCGAGTACCGTTGTCATGCATGTTCCTTTGCATCCAGTTAGCTAAATGCTTGCATGTTGGTATTATTGATATGTTCTTGCATGATATTTGCTGTTGATGTTAGTAGTTATTTTTTGGACAAATATGTACTTATGATTGTTCATGTTAGTCAGTATGCCATGCTTATGATTCATCGTTGATATGGTGGTTAGTTATGGTTCTCTCAAGATTATGTTGTTATTCATGCTCATGCATTGTAATTGCATCATGTATTTTATGATGGCTCAGCATATTTGCATTCAAGTTTAACCGGATTAAATTAAACTTGAACAACTGTTCTTTGAGTCATGGTGCCACCATATCGAACTGACCAGTGCAACCACGTTTACCTTTATGGGAAGGTCCTAACTGGGTCTATTGTGATGCCTCCCACCGGTGCCTCCAACAAGGGAAGGTTATGGGCATGCGATAGCTTGGTCGGGTAAGCAGACATAACCTTGTGTGCCCGTTGTTGTTATTATGGATCCGGGTCCCCGTTTGGGACCGTTTATGTTTGGCCACGACGGTGGTCGTTGTGTCTTTGGTAGACACGGGGCCACCCAGGACTTAGCCCAAAAAGGGAGTTGGTCGGAGTGGTCGGGAGAGTGTCATGATAGTAGATCAGTTTTGTCGGAACACCGTTGGTCCACCCGAATGGGAGAACGAGGCCATGGGTTTCGTAGTGTGGGTACAGTGCGCTACCTCTGCAGAGTGTATATTAAATCTATCGATAGCCGTGCCCGCGGATAAGGGTCCAGTTCGTAGTTGGTCACACTATGAGTCAACAGTATTAAAAATAATGTGCTTAATAACAACCCCGGTTCGATGATGAGATAAGTTGGCTGTGATCGCCGGTAAGATCACCGTTTGAGACCAAGTGTTGGTCATGGTTGTGATCGTATAAATTCCAAGGTTGGTAAGTGATGCAGGTGTTGGTTACGAGGTAACCCGAACAAAATAAATGGTGCATGTAGTGTCATCATGTTGCATGCTAGTATCATCAGATTTATATGTCCATGCCATGCTCATATTGTCTAGCTGTATTATGTTCATGTTGTTCATGCTATGTTATTCTGATGATTTCATGATAATTTCTGATTAACCTGTAATTGCCATGCTGTTGTTTGTCTTGAATGCTTCTGGTTTATTGTGAGCTTGCAAGTACATTCAATGTATTGACCTGGCGTGTCATGCCAGCTTGCAGGTCGTGCGTGGATTGTTTGCTTGTTTGGTGTTGTTCCCTTGTTCGTGAGCTAGGATAAACGTTCCAGCCAGAGTCCCTGCGGATTGGAGTCCGTCATCGCCGTTCGTTGTTCCGCTGCCAGTAGTTGTTCCGCTGCTTTAAGTTGTTATGCTGCTTGTATAGAGCAACCATGGTCGGCGTAGTGTCGCCGTGCCGATGTTATTCATTGTAATATCGGAACCCTTGTAATCATATTCGCGTTGTAATAAAGAGTTGGTTTGTTCTATACTAAGAAGTGCCGTATTCCAGAAGACTTCATCTCGATCTCTGGGCTGGAATATGGGGCGTTCCGGTTTCCTCCGAGCCGGGGTGCCATAGGCTTGGTATCAGAGCAGGTCTGGTTGTAGAGCGTCCTTGTCCGCTGGAACGTTTGAAAGCAGTAGTATAGGGTCTTGTTGTTGCCCTTGCTTGCTGCATTTGGTTGTTGCATTTGTTTGCTGCATGTAGTCTTATTTCGGTTACCATTAACCCCTATTTTCATGCGTAGATGGCGGTCAACTTCCATGATTTCAGTGTCCTTTCCTTAGCTCCCGGTGCTGTTCCCATTGAGTTCAATCCCACTCCTGCACCTCTCAGCTTTGCCGCCCTCCTTGACGACATGTGGCATAGTATTTATCCCCTCGGAGATCCACCTCATTATCAAGTATTCCAGTTTTCTGCTGAAGGAAGAATTAAGGAATATGTTGCTCATGTTCATCTGTCAGCCCCGGTTCCCGTCGGTAAGCGCACCTATAGTTTCCATGATGGTTACGGCGCTACTCCTAAGCGTGCCGTTCAGCTTGCCGCAATGGCAGGAGTCACCGGTCTTCGTCATCAAGAGAGCATGGTGCAAGAGAACCCTGCTTATCAATATTATCCCACCATCATCGAAAACCCTAGGCGAATCCAATTTCCCTCCGCCAACCCTCAAGATGACCCGGCTATCCTCGCCATGTCTCATTACATGACGGCCGAGTGTCTTCTTATTTATGAGTTAGACCGAGACGCCATTCGAGCCAGTAGATTGCTTGGTGTCGCTTTATCTCAGTCTCCGCCAGCTTCTCCAACTCCTTCACCTCGTCCATCCGGAGTTTCAGAGTCAGCGGTTCCACTCGCTACTCCCTTAGCTTCCTCGTTAGTTCGCGAGCGTTTGCTCAAGCGTAGGATGTAATCCTTCGTGTAGTGTTTGTGCATCTGCTGTAGCATCATGCTTGTGTGTGCCTGTGTGAAGCAGGTTTGTAGCTTGTTTGCTGTATGATTTGTTGCAATAAATCGTTTTTCTTGTGCTTCTTTGTTTTAAATCCTCGGTGTTACCCCCTTATGGAAATTATTCCTCGACCGACACCGGATCAGAAGAAGCGTGAGCAGCACAGATATACACCAAGGAATTCAGATTTTCAGCCGACAACATTGTATTATATCCGGTCTGAATACAAGTATATTCTTCTCAGATTTTCAGCAACAAGTACCTGTCAGGGATACACGTTATCGCAGCAGTGATTAAATCAGCAAGAGAACAAAGATGGATCAACAGTGCATTCCTAGTCAAAGGTATGGTACGTACGCGATGATTGAATCTGCTATAAGACAATTTTAAAGCATTGAGACACCCAGAAGTCAGTCCAAATACGCCTTGAATTCAGTAAGGACGGTAAGAAAATTGTTGCCATACAAATAATCAGCTGCCGGACCAACAAAGATATATATATATGTATATATATATATATATATATATATATATGTGTGTGTGTGTGTGTGTGTGTGTGTGTGTGTGTGTGTGTGTGTGTGTGTGTGTGTGTGTGTCAGTACAATCACCAAGACAATCAATTCCATCCATCTCAAAAATTTATTGACAAAGTGTACAAAGATAAGGTTCCCAGTCTGCATCGGTAAGGAATGAATGATTCCCATACTGCAAAAGCTTCTGGCATAAGGTACCGAGTCTTCCCTAGCAAAGTCTTTAAGGGGGGAAGCTTATGAGGTACGATACCCCGTTTCTCCTCAAGAAGATATCCACCAAAGGCTTCGAGCATAAGCCACTCAGTCTTCCTCAACACGACACCCCGATGGTTTCCGAACGCAAGCTGCCCAGTATTCTTCTGTATGGCACAAATACAAGACATTAAATTTGGAATTTTCAGCATATGGCAGCGTTTTCCAAGTGGCAGATCTGCAACATTTGGTCTGAAATAAAAATCGGTCAGAGGTATGCCTCGAGAATCAGATATTTATTCAGTATGCTACCAAGTCCATGCAAGTCTCTCGCACAAGGAAAAATTCGCGGTACACATCCGACAGCCTCACTGGTTATTCAAGAAACAAAAACTAGTGGGTGATGCCATAATCAACAAGTCTTGAAGGAAAGACAACACTGAGACAATAATCTTGGCAGTAATTGTCAAGGCCAGTCCCGCACATCCAGCAATATGATGTTATTAACCCTGTCACTGTCCGGCATGAATAGTACTGAGATCTGTATAACCACACATGAGCCGGATAAATGTACCGAGGCTCAAAACATGAACTAGACCAAGGTATGATTGCCAGATATTGTACGTAATCGTATTCAGGGTTGCGAAAATGAACAACGATCTATATAAGGCCCCGCTCTTTCAGTTGAGGATCCAGATGAGAAAGTAATAATCAAAGAGGAAAACCAACAATACAGGTATGCCGATTATTATGTGAAAAATATGGATGCCCCAGGGCAGTCTTATTCCACGGCAAACCCAAGCAAAGATCCACCTAAGAGGTATACTCCATTGTGGTAAGGACCTCATAGCAAGGCAACCAGCTCAGTCCACAGCATGCTCAGAACTGTCAGCATTGAATACCCGAGTCTGTCCGGTCAGACTTATGGACAACTCAATATGGAGATGAAACCCAAAAGATTTTCGTTGGGGCGTAACCCTCTCAGCGACGCGCCACATCGGAACCCGGGTGTGGTGTCAAATGGGCAAGGGCCGGGACGTTACCCCCTTAGTGGCGCGCCGTATCTTGATCTGGATACGGTGGCAAGTGAACGAGGATCGGGTCTTCGCATCCTTAGTGGCGCGCTACATCGGCGCCCGGATGTAGTGGAAAATGAGCAAGGGTCTTCGCATTTGACTCGACGAGTGCGAAGGGTAAGGAAGCTAGCTGAGCCTAGGAGGATCCGCTTAGGTAGCTGGAACGTAGGGTCCCTGACAGGGAAGCTTCGGGAGCTAGTCGATGCAGCGGTGAGGAGAAGTGTTGATATCCTTTGTGTCCAAGAAAGCAAGTGGAGGGGACAGAAGGCAAAGGAGGTGGAGGGTACCGGCTTCAAGCTGTGGTACACCGGGTTGGCTGCAAACAGGAATGGCGTAGGCATCTTGATCAACAAGAGCCTCAAGCATGGAGGGGTAGGTGTCACGAGACGTGGGGACCGGATTATCCTGGCCAAGCTGGTAGTTGGGGACCTAGTTCTCAATGTTATCAGCGCGTATGCCCCGCAAGTAGGCCACACTGAGAACACCAAGAGGGAGTTCTGGGAAGGCTTGGAAGACATGGTTAGGAGTGTACCGATTGGTGAGAAGCTCTTCATCGGAGGAGACCTCAATGGCCACGTGGGTACATCTAACACAAGTTTTGAAGGGGTGCATGGGGGCTTTGGCTATGGCACCAGGAATCAGGAAGGAGAAGATGTCCTAAGCTTTGCTCTAGCCTACGACATGATTGTAGCTAACACCCTCTTTAGAAAGAGAGAATCACATCTAGTGACTTTTAGTAGTGGCCAACACTCTAGCCAGATTGATTTCATCCTCTCGAGAAGAGAAGATAGGCGTGCGTGCCTAGATTGTAAGGTGATACCTGGAGAGAGTGTTGTACCTCAACTTAAGCTGGTGGTTGCTGACTTCCGCTTTCGGACTCGTGTCCGGCGGGATAGGCGTGCCAAAGTCGCTAGAACGAAGTGGTGGAAGCTCAAGGGGGAGTTAGCTCAGGCGTTCAAGGAGAGGGTCATTAAGGAGGGCCCTTGGGAGGAAGGAGGGGATGTGGACAATGTCTGGATGAAGATGGTGACTTGCATTCGTAAGGTGGCCTCGGAGGAGTTTGGAGTGTCCAGGGGAAGGAGAAGCGAAGATAAGGATACCTGGTAGTGGAATGATGCCGTCCAGAAGGCGATTAAAGAGAAGAAAGATTGCTTCAGATGCCTGTACTTGGATAGGAGTGCAGACAACATAGAGAAGTACAAGATGGCCAAGAAGGCCGCAAAGCGAGCTGTTGGTGCAGCAAGGGGTAGGGCGTATGAGGGCCTCTGCCAACGGTTAGGCATGAAGGAAGGGGAATGGGACATCTATAAGATGGCCAAGATCCGAGAGAGGAAGACAAGGGATATTGGCCAAGTCAAATGCATCAAGGACGGAGCAGACCAACTCCTCGTGAAGGATGAGGAGATTAAGCATAGGTGGCGGGAGTACTTCGACAAGCTGTTCAATGGGGAGAATGAGAGTTCTACCATTGAACTTGATGACTCCTTTGATGAGACCAGCATGCGTTTTGTGCGGCGAATCCAGGAGTCTGAGGTCAAGGAGGCTCTAAAAAGGATGAAAGGAGGCAAGGCGATGGGCCCTGATTGTATGCCCATTGAGGTGTGGAAAGGCCTCGGGGACATAGCGATATTATGGCTAACCAAGCTTTTCAGCCTCATTTTTCGGGCAAACAAGATGCCAGAAGAATGGAGATGGAGTATAGTAGTACCGATCTTCAAGAACAAGGGGGATGTTCAGAGTTGTACTAATTACCATGGAATTAAGCTGATGAGCCATATAATGAAGCTATGGGAGAGAGTCATTGAGCACTACTTGAGAAGAATGACAAACGTGACCAAAAATCGGTTTGGTTTCATGCCTGGGAGGTCGACGATGGAAGCCATTTTCTTGGTTCGACAACTTATGGAGAGATACAGGGAGCAAAAGAAGGACATGCATATGGTGTTCATTGACTTGGAGAAGGCCTATGATAAGATACCACGGAATGTCATGTGGTGGGCCTTGGAGAAACACAAAGTCCCAGCAAAGTACATTACCCTCATCAAGGACATGTACGATAATGTTGTGACAAGTGTTCGAACAAGTGATGTCGACACTGATGACTTCCCGATTACGATAGGACTGCATCAAGGGTCAGCTTTGAGCCCTTATCTTTTTGCCTTGGTGATGGATGAGGTCACAAGGGATATACAAAGAGATATCCCATGGTGTATGCTCTTTGCGGACGATGTGGTGCTAGTTGACGATAGTCAGACGGGGGTAAATAGAAAGTTAGAGTTATGGAGACAAACCTTGGAATCGAAAGGGTTTAAGCTTAGTAGAACTAAAACCGAGTACATGATGTGTGGTTTCAGTACTACTAGGTGTGAGGAGGAGGAGGTTAGCCTTGATGGACAGGTGGTGCCTCAGAAGAACACCTTTCGATATTTGGGGTCAATGCTGCAGGAGGATGGGGGTATTGATGAAGATGTGAACCATCGAATCAAAGCCGGATGGGTGAAGTGGCGCCAAGCTTCTGGCATTCTCTGTGACAAGAGAGTGCCACAAAAGCTAAAAGGCAAGTTCTACAGGATGTCGGTTCGACCCGCAATGCTGTATGGCGCCGAGTGTTGGCCGACTAAAAGGCGACGTGTTCAACAGTTAGTTGTGGCGGAGATGCGTATGTTGAGATGGATGTGTGGCCACACGAGGAAGGATCGAGTCCGGAATGATGATATACGAGATAGAGTTGGGGTAGCACCTATTGAAGAGAAGCTTGTCCAACATCGTCTGAGATGGTTTGGGCATATTCAGCGCAGGCCTCCAGAAGCCCCAGTGCATAGCGGACGGCTAAAGCGTGCGGAGAATATCAAGAGAGGTCGGGGTAGACCGAATTTGACATGGGAGGAGTCCGTTAAGAGAGACCTGTAGGATTGGAGTATCACCAGAGAACTAGCTATGGACAGGGGTGCATGGAAGCTTGCTATCCATGTGCCGGAGCCATGAGTTGGTCACGAGATCTTATGGGTTTCACCTCTAGACTACCCTAACTAGTTTGGGACTAAAGGCTTTGTTGTTGTTGTTTGTTAGTGTTATCTCTCGTATAGGGGAAGCAATTAAAAGAATAGCTTGTGTGGATGGGATTCTTTGCCAAGATCACCGCCAGTCAAGACTGCAAATTTTATCATCAGAGGATGGTGCATTCTTCTATCAGCCCCGACAAGCGGCCGTTAAACCTTTGGTACAACTTGGATACTTTAGACTAAGAAGACAGTCAAGATAAGTCAGAAACTCCTACAAGATGACATCATCCGTTAGCAAAAACAGACACATCATTGTTTTGGAACGAGAAGGCATGCCTATATTCGAGGAATCTGATGCCTGGATAGAAGGGATTCTTTGTTCCACGGGAAGATATGCTCCCCAACTCCGTGGAATATTCTGGGTACTCATATTTCTAGCAGGGATCAATATCAAGAAGGACAAGTATGTCCGTAGAAATAATATTTCGGATGCTAGCTCAGCCAGCAGATATGAAATAAAATTTGAGTCCGTATAAATAGGAACATCTAAGGTACGTCCTGTCAGAATGTCAGATACAACAAAGCAAACCACCCGAAATTTAGACAGTCAGTCAGATCCAATTCAGTGGAAATATTATGTAAAAAATAAACCTGAGTTGGAAACGGTTTCTTCAAGTCAGAAAAATTATTTAACCCTGAACAACCAAATCTCGAGGACGAGATTTCTTTAAGGGGGGGGGGGGAAGAGTTGTCACAGCCTGATTTTTGCCCTTTCTTTTTCTTTGGATTTTCTGAGATTTTTGCGTGAGTTTTATTTTTCCGTGGCTATGTGGTCTGGAAACTGAAGAAGATGACCTCTTCTTTCTTTCCAGAGTGGCTTGTCAACCTCATATCTATCAGTAGACCCTGTCATTTTCATACTTACCCCAACTCAATATTCTTTTCCCAAAGAATATTCCTTTTCTATTAAAGGAATAATTCTTTTTGCCCTAGGTTGTGAAGCAACCTATATCTCTGTCATTATAAAAATTCCCAAATAAATTTCAATAATTTTTTTGGGTCATATCTTGATCAAATCTGGCAAAACATTTCATTGCCATGTTCAAAAATAATCCTCCAAAAACCATTTTCCTATTCTGGCCTAAATGGCACTTTGTGAAGCAAGTGCTATTTATCTTTGCCCAATTGCCCTCAAACTTGGATGACATCTTTTCATGTCCATATCATTGCCCTGTGTTAATTTTGATACTCATTTGCCTAGTAATTATTTTCCAGTGATTTTTCAAAGTTTCTGTCCAGAAAGAAACTTTGTGAAGGAAGTATATTCTAGGGATGTCCAAATGACATGAAACTTGGTCACATCCTTCATTTGATAAAATCATGCATCTCCACCAAATTTGAGCTCATTGAGATCATCTATGTGAGCTCAGGTCCAAATCTTGGTTTCTGGTAAAATTTTCACTTTGTGAAGCAACACTATTTTACCTAGCTTCATTTGAGCTGCCAATTTACCAGGCCATTCTTACATCTACCTCTACCTCCTCCACCAAGTTATGGCTCAGTCCAGTTATCCGTTTACCCTCAGTAAATTCTCCAAGATTCTGACCAGATTGGAGCTTTGTGAAGGAAGTGTTACTTTGGCAACTCCAAATGGAATGATCTTTTTACAGCAGCTCCATATGGTCAAATGATTCAACTCCACAAAAATTCAGCTCATGAAACTTAAGTATGTGAGTGCAACATCATCATCTTTAATTATGGCCAGTTTTGCACTCTCCACAGCAACCCTAAGCTAAACTCCTCTTCTTAGTCTGATTTTTGGTGATCTATATCACCATAGTGTAAGATCATCGCCAGACAAACTTTCTACCAAGTTACCCAGATGGTTTAACCACAGGAAGTTACAAACACATTGCTGTTGTTTTACCATGGAGCCATCTGCAAATCTCTTCTTTGCCCCTGGATCATTTTCTTTCCGCATTTCTACTAAGGGCACTAAGGTAAACCTACTGGACATGGCTGGCCACGCCAAAGCTCACTGCTTGCACGAGTGCGCGTGGTGACCGTACCTGCGTCATGCACAGGGCGCGCTCTGGAATGGTCGGGCCACTGTGCTCGTCGCCTCCCTCCTCGTCTCAACCCCAAACCATGTCCTAGAGCTAGCCCATGCTCGCCTGCACCTCCCTGCATCTCTGCCGCGTCGTGGCTCGCCGACAGCACGCCGTCACAATAGTGCCACTGCCCTGAACCGCCTCTGACCTCCATTAGCGCCCTCGAGTGTCCAGAGCCTCCTCCTCGCCTATATAAGCGACCCCCGACTCCTCCCGCACCTCACCAGCCCCTCCCCCGCTTCATTTAGCCACCAGAACAACTCCACGTCGCTAGAGTTCGTCTCTGTCCGCCATGGCCGCCTTGGTCTCGGCCTAGTTCTGACCGCCACAGCGCTCCCCTCTCCTCTGGAGCTGTCCATCGTATTCCCCTCGTCCCACCGAGCCGCCCCACCTCCTTGCCCCCTCGCCGGAGCGCTCGCAGCACCGAGAAGCTCCACCGCCCAAGCTCTCTGTACTCCTGCATGGCGCCACCTCTCCTATCCTCTCCACTCCTCCCCGGCGCCGGCTAGGTCTCTGAACGGAACTGCCGCGCCGCCCCGATCCCGCCGGTGGCCTCGCCTTAGCTAGGGGTAGCCGAAGCTGGCCGGCACCTTGGTTGCTTCCCTCCCCTAGTGCTACCCTGCTTCACGTGAGGCACAACGGTGAGAGGAAGAAGAGGACCCGTGCCCTCTCCCCCTGCCCACGGACCCCACCGGTAAGTGGCACAAACCCCGGGCCCATCTGTTTTACGTGGAGACGTCTTCTTGAAAGGCATTTTCTATTTCTGAAGGCGTATTTCCTTTCTTCTTCAGCCCAAAGTGCGTTTTCCTATTCTGGAAGCGTATTTTCTTATTCCGTGCTTCTGTCTTATCCACTAAGGGACCCGTTGGTGATAGAAATATTCACATAATAGTCCCTGAGCTTCAACACTTCATAACCTTTCAACCCGAACTACGAATCAGGTGATTCCAAATCCCACGTCTTCGTCTCGTCGAGACCTTTCTGTTGGTATCATTTTCACTATGGTTTGACAGACTGGAAATGACCATTTTGCCCTTGCCGTACACAGCCCCCTCCAAGAGAGAACTGTTTCCGACGATTCTTTTCGCGATCGTTCCACACTTCTTTCTGGAGTCTCCGTCACCCCAGGCAAGCCACAATACCCACTTGCAGGATAGTCATGCAGTAGCCATGGTTTTCAACTTGAATATTTTTTTAATGATTGCTGGTTTAAAATATGGTTATCGTTGTTTCGGTAATACTTCAGAGTTATTGTTTATTTTCTTGCTATGTTGTTATGCACCTGGTTATCATGCCCTGCTAGTTGCTAGTATTCCTTTCATATGTTTATGCTTGCTAGTAGTACATGTTGATGTTGGTGATGGTCTTCGGTGCATGATTGCCGTCTGTACCGAGTACCGTTGTCATGCATGTTCCTTTGCATCCAGTTAGCTAAATGCTTGCATGTTGGTATTATTGATATGTTCTTGCATGATATTTGCTGTTGATGTTAGCAGTTATTTTTCGGACAAATATGTACTTATGATTGTTCATGTTAGTCAGTATGCCATGCTTATGATTCATCGTTGATATGGTGGTTAGTTATGGTTCTCTCAAGATTATGTTGTTATTCATGCTCATGCATTGTAATTGCATCATGTATTTTATCATGGCTCAACATATTTGCATTCAAGTTTAACCGGATTAAATTGAACTTGAACAACTGTTGTGTGAGTCATGGTGCCACCATATCGAACTGACCAGTGCAACCACGTTTACCTTTATGGGAAGGTCCTAACTGGGTCTATTGTCATGCCTCCCGCCGGTGCCTCCAACAAGGTAAGGTTATGGGCATGCGATACCTTGGCCGGGTAAGCAGACATAACCTTGTGTGCCCGTTGTTGTTGTTATGGATCCGGGTCCCCGTTTGGAACCGTTTATGTTTGGCCACGACATTGGTCGTTGTGTCTTTGGTAGACACGGGGCCACCCAGGACTTAGCCCAAAAAGGGAGTTGGTCGGAGTGGCTGGGAGAGTCTCATGATAGTAGATCGGTTCTGTCGGAACGCTGTTCGTCCACCCGAATGGGAGAACGAGGCCATGGGTTCCATAGTGTGGGTACAGTGCGCTAACTCTGTAGAGTGTATATTAAATCTATCGATAGCCGTGCCCGCGGATAAGGGCCCAGTTCGTAGTTGGTCACACTATGAGTCAACAGTAATAAAAATAATGTGCTTAATAACAACCCCGGTTCGATGATGAGATAAGTTGGCTGTGATCGCCGGTAAGATCACCGTTTGAGACCAAGTGTTGGTCATGGTTGTGATCGTATAAAGTCCAAGGTTGGTAAGTGATGCAGGTGTTGGTTACGAGGTAACCCGAACACAATAAATGGTGCATGTAGTGTCATCATGTTGCATGCTAGTATCATCAGATTTATATGTCCATGCCATGCTCATATTGTCTAGCTGTATTATGTTCATGTTGTTCATGCTATGTTATTTTGATGATTTCATGATAATTTCTGATTAACCTGTAATTGCCATGCTGTTCTTTGTCTTGAATGCTTCTGGTTTATTGTGAGCTTGCAAGTACATTGTCGGGACCCCGATCCTAAGTCACACAGGTCTAGCCTGTAACACATCATATCACTTTGCGGCCTCACGCACGGTATCCCCACGGGTGCCACCATACCTGGCCCGGGACCGTTTGCGCATTTTGGCACACGTATATGATAGTGTCGCTAGCATCCATATGACAAAGAACCCGGGCTGACATGACTAGTTATAAACCAAAAGTGGCACTAAATTACAGAGACATGCATACATGACCCAGCAACGAACGTGTCGGTCATCAACGTATGAACCCAAGTCGTAGCAAGCTACAAGGACTTAAAGGAACAACGTGTGACATTTCCCCTAAGGGACAGAGACAGGAACGAAGAAGGACACATGCCGGCCAGCCTAAGTGTTCCGGAGCAGTAGCAAGCTACCAAGGCTCAGTGGAAGCACTAGGAGACATTTCCCTGTAAGATAGGCTACCAAGTGTAAACAACTAGGTGTCGGATCCCACACATAGCAATACACATTACACGTACACATAACATGCAAGTATGTGTTGTACAACATGGCATCACAACATAACTCAACAACTCATATAGATAAAGGCCCAGAAGAGCCATCATATCATTTATTACAAACAGAGGTCACATGACCCAACATACAGAGCATACATGCAACGGAAGCATAACATGTCTGAGTACAGACATCTACAAATGAAAAGGGCTGAGAAGCCTGACTAACTACAAGACCCTCCCAAGGGTACAAGATCGTAGCTGAGGTAACAAGCTAAATGTCGAAGTCCACGTGGAACCACTAGCGAGACTGAAGTCTCTCTGCAAAACATAAATTAAGCAAACGTGAGTACAAAGGTACTCAGCAAGACTTACAACAGAACTAGCTACATATGCATCAGTATCAACAAAGGGGTGGTGGGGTTTGACTGCAGCAAGCCAGCTTTGAATCGGTGGCTATCCTAAACTACGACTGCAAGTAACTCCTTTGAAGTGGCGCACACGAGTCCACATATTCACCAATCAATACACCACTATGGATCCGCTCCCGTCTCCCTACGAGAAGGCCATCCATAGCACTCACGCTTATCTTGCGTGTTTTAGAGTATCCACTTTCACTTGTCTATGAACTGTTATAGGCAACCCAGAATTCCATTTCCGCGGACACGGCTATTCGAATAGATCATATATAAACCTGCAGGGGTGTACTTCTTCACACACGCTCTCGCCACTTACCGCCATGTACACGTCATGTATCTTGGCAACCTTCAAGCGGAAGCCTGGCGAGGGTGTCGGCCACGACCTGACTAACCACACAAGTCTCTTGTCCAGGTTTATCGCCTATTTGGGTTCCATCCGTGGGGAGATCCAGTCGGGGTGTCGCTCACGGCCCCAAACGATGTGTACAGGGTTCCCGCGTCACAGCCCACCCCGAGGGTCAGCGCTGCGCATGACCTCCAGTAAACTACAAACACCAGAAACTAATTGCAACTCCTGGACAGAGATCATGTTGATTAATAAGTCGAGAGAGTCAATTAAGGATCCCAATGCGTGGTAGTAGCTGTTTCATGGATCACAAACACATAACTCAGTTCCTAAGGACGGCTGCAATGAGACAACCCACCATGTACTCCTACATGGCCTCTCATCGCTACCTTTACCAAATCGTGTTCACACACTTAGCTCTTAGCAGTAAATGCGAAAGGAGGCGGCCCGCGCCTTCCCCATAAACGGGGGGAGGTGTGGGGAGTGGCCCGCTGACTGGATGGGGCCGAGGCGCGGTCTGCAAGGCGTCCACTCCCCACAATCACGGGGTGGGGAGAGGTCGCCTCACCCGTCCCTTCGGTCATGCGCGTTCGCCACGTGCCTCCATGCGTTGGAGGTGGCGAGCGGTGGAGGCGGGAAATCGAGCCGTCGTTGGTTGGGGCGGCGGGTCGGTCCCAGCCCCTCTCGCCTTCTGCGTCTTGATTGGTCGAGTGGGGCGGTCGAGCTCCAGCCCGCCCCTTTATAAAGGGCAAAGGGAGGGGACAGCGCTCCGCACTCCTCCATCTCCTTTCTCCTTCAGCTTCTGCTCCTTTCTTCTATCCGCCATGAAGAAGGAAAACCCCGGCTCCTCAACGGTGACGGCGAGGGTCGCTGCTCGACAGCGCGTCCCTCCTTCTCCTGCAACCGCAGTGGCCGAACCAGCCACGAGGGGAAGAGGGAGGGGGCGGAGCCGTGGGCGAGGCTGGGGTTCTCGGGGAAGAGGAAGACGGGGCGGTTCGTCGGCCTCGCCCCCGCCAGCGGCTCCTCCTCTGGTTGTAGGTCATGTTGGAGATGACCCCTGCGAATTCTTCATTAGGATGCGGGGGTCGCCACGCCGTCGCCTTCGCCTCCCGACCCCGTTTGCGCGGGAGATGGAGGTGAACCCGCCGGAGTCGCTGCGGCTGGACATGAGGGGTTGTGGGGTCAGTGGCACGCGAGCCCGCATCGACTTTCCCGCCCCTCACGTGATGTATCTTCGCCAAGGATGGAAGAGGTTCGCTCGCATCCACAGCCTGACGGACGGGCTCACCCTCCACTTCAAGCTGATGGGGGATGGCCACCTCTCCGTCAAGGTCTTCGGGCACCTCGGAACTCACGCGAGGTGCTGCATGGAGAGCTCCTCTGATGACGAAGACTCCTCCTCGAATGAGGGTGACGAGGAGGACAGTGACAGCGACGACGAGGGTGGGGGACGGCGGGATGACGGGTCCGACTAGGTGTCGGGCGCCGCTCCTGGTGGCACCGGCGACCCCATCATCCGCGTCGCCGGCTCCTTGAACTTCTCGGGGTCGTCTCCTTGGCGGCTGGCGTAGGGAGTCTGCGGAAGAGGAAGAGGAAGAAGGTGGGCGACAAGGTCGTCATGTCGGAGTACGCGGGCACCGACGCCTTCGTCTCCTACTGACGTCCTGCCGCCTCGTCTTCGAGCTCAGCCTCCGGCGCCGTCATCACCGTCCAGCCCTAGGGAGGCCGCCGAGATGCCTTCTCGGTGTCTTCTGCCACCCGTAGCTCGCCTAGGCGCCCCTTTTGCCCTTATCGCCTCCTTGACCTACCTCCTGAGGAGAGGGACAAGAAAGGCATCAGGGGCATCTTATCTCTTTTTAGTCTGTAAGCCTTCGGGCATCTGTTAAGTTTAAAACTTGTAATCCCCCTTATTCATGTTTTTCATTCCCCATGGACTGTACCTGAATGGAATGTTTTTAATGAAAAAGGAATGTCTGCCGGGTCCTTTGCTCGTAGGTAGAAACCAACAATAGGGAATAAATCGCTGATATTCTTAAGATGAACATTTTCTCGCCCGGCAATAAGCCCTGCCGTTTCCCTACTTCGCTCGACCTTTCTCACGCCCTTGGTGGAGGCAGGGATGAAGTGGGCCTAGGCTCCTCGTTTTATCCTTTTGCTGCCGCGACTACGACCAAACTTGGTCCGAGGGACGAGCCTTAAGACCTAGAGTTATGGGAGCACGGTAGCTTAAGGAAAAGAACGAGGTTTCACATACCTCAGTCCATAACGGAATGCATGACAAGGGAAGAAGGACTTATCTGAAATTGCAGCCCCCGGCAACCCTGGTCTGCCGCGGGCGAATTCTTGCTCCTGTAGCCCCCGGCAACGCTGGCTTGCCGGGGCCTAAGTACTGATTTGTTCTTCTCTCCTCCCTCCAAGTGGCCTCGGCAAGGATGCCTGTGCGTCCTATAAACCAAGGAAGACAGAGGAAAGACAAAGACTCGACCTCTAAGCTAGGGGTTAGCCGCTGTTAAGCACTATCAACCCTAACCAAGGACGAGACTCGACTCAGCATGCATGCTAAAACTCAGGGCGCCAGCGCTTCATTTATTTATGCTCAGGGTCTGCGCCTGACTTTGTACAAAGGGTTACATGCCTTGCCGGCAAAGCTTGTACAAAAGGGTGGCTTGCCGGGGGGCCCGGCAAGACGCGCCTTATGGGTAAAACTTGCAAAGATGCTCGATGTTCCAGGAGTTACTCACCGGAACGGCATCCTCGGTCTCCAGGCGGACTGCGCCAGGCCTGGTGACTCGTATTACCCGATAAGGGACCTCCCACTTTGGTGTCAACTTGTTCGTATTCCTGGCCGATTGAACGCGCCGGAGAACAAGGTCACCTTCCTCAAAGCTTCGGGCATGAACCTTGCGGCTATGGTAGCGGCACAAGGCTTGCTGGTAGCGCGCTGCTCTCACAGCTGCCCGAAGACGATCATCCTCAAGGAGCATCGTGTCATCTTGCCGCAATTGCTCTTTCTCAAGCTCATCATAAGCGAGCACTCAAGGCGACCCGTATATGAGTTCCATGGGGAGAACTGCTTCTGCCCCGTATATCAGGGCAAAGTGCGTCTGCCCGTTGGCTCGATTTGGCGTCGTCCTGATCGACCAAAGAACCGCCGACAATTCATCAATCCAGGGCCTCCCGCTCTTGTGCAGCCTGTCAAAGGTCTTTGTCCTTAATCCTCGCAGCACTTCAGCATTTGCCCTCTCAGCTTGACCATTGCTTCGGGGGTGAGCAACGGATGCGAAACAGACCTTGCTGCCGAGGCCTTGGGTATATTGCATGAAGGTGTGGCTCGTAAACTGGGTGCCGTTGTCAGTGATAATCCTGTTGGGTACACCAAAACGGCACACTAGCCCCTTGAAGAACTTGACGGCTGACTGAGCTGTGACCTTCCTCACTGCTTCCACTTCTGGCCACTTTGTGAACTTGTCGATTGCAACGTACAAGTACTCAAAGCCCCCGATGGCGCGGGGGAAAGGGCCCAGTATGTCGAGCCCCCAGACCGAGAAGGGCCAGGAGAGAGGAATGGTTTGAAGGGCTTGAGCTGGTTGATGAAGTTTCTTTGAATGGAATTGGCACGCTTCACACCTGGTGACCAGCGCCGCCGCATCCTGGAGGGCAGTGGGGCAGAAGAAGCCTTGCCAGAATGCCTTGCCGGCAAGGGCTCTTGACCCTATGTGGGATCCACATATGCCTCCATGTATTTCCGCCAACAGCTCCAGCCCTTCCTCTCGAGGGATGCACTTCAATTTCACACTGTTCGGTCTTCTCCTGTACAGGACGTCATCGACGAATTGATACATGGCGGACCGACGGGATACTTTCTCCGCTTCTTCCTGCTCCTCAGGAAGTTCCCAGTCTGAAGGAATCGGACGGTATGCTGCGCCCACGCTGGAGCCTGGGGCTCGACGGCGAGGACTAAAGGCATTTCCTCCGCCAAGGGGGTGGCCATCTCGACGACAAAAGCTTGACGCTCCGCCGGAGTTAGCCCTCCGGTGGCGGGCTCAGTGTCCCCGGCAACATCCTTGCCGGCGGCTCCGGGGAGCTCGGCGGGAAAGTACTTGCCGGGCCCTGACTTCCTCCTCTTGTTCTGCTCTGTCGGTGGATCAACAGATGGCTGAGAAAGCTGGAGCACAAAGGTACCTGGTTCCACAGGTAACTTGAGAGCAGCGCGCTTTGATAGGTAATCGGCGATGTCGTTCTCCGCTCGGGGAACGTGCTCCGCCTGTATACCGTCAAAGTGCTCTTCCAACTTCCTCACTTCATCAACGTAGGCCTTCATCAACGGGCTCTGGTAATCCTTGTTGACTTTTTTGACGACAAGCTGTGAGTCGCCTCTGACAATGAGCTTCTTGATTCCGAGGTCCGCCGCGATCCTAAGACCGGCAAGCAGCCCCTCGTACTCAGCAGTGTTGTTCGTTGATACCTCCCTAGGGAAGTGCATCTGGACCACGTACTTGAGGTGCTCTCCGGTGGGCGCGACCAGCAGTACGCCAGCCCCGGTGCCCTGCAAAGAGAAAGCGCCATCAAAGTACATGACCCAGTTGCAACTTGCCTCTTTGATGGGGAGAGCAGTTTCTTGGACTTCTTCATCAGGCGTTGCGGTCCATTCTGCGACGAACTCTGCCAGGACTCGGCTCTGAATTGTCGAGGTGCTTTCAGACTTGAGGCCAAAGCTGGACAGCTCCAGTGCCCACTCTACAATCCTTCCTGTTGCATCTGGGTTGTGCAATATCCGTTGCAGAGGGAGGCGAGTGACGACAGTGAACTCGTGCGCCTGGAAGTAGTGACGCAGCTTCCTCGAGGCCATAAAAAGGCCGAAGAGCAGTTTCTGCACACCGGAGTACCTTGAACTAGCCCCCTGCAAGAGGGAGCTAACGAAGTAGACCGGGTGCTGCATCATCTTCTTCTTCGGCTGCACTTCAATCGGCTGTGTCGTCTCTACGCCAGTGGCACCAGGCTCCGTCGCTGCCATCACCTCATCATCGATTTCTCTCCGCGCCACCAGTGCAGCACTGACCACCTGGTTCGTTGCCGCTAAGTATAGCAGCAACGGTTCCTGTGGTCGAGGCGCAACCAGTATTGGCGTGGAGGAAAGATACTTCTTCAGATCCTGTAACGCTGCTTCGGCTTCTGGCGTCCACTCCATTGGGCCCGCCTTTTTCAAAATCTTGAAAAAGGGGAGGGCACGCTCAGCAGACTTGGAGATGAATCTGCTCATGGCGGCAACGCAGCCAGCAAGCCGACGCACATCCTTGACCCGTTTGGGTGCTTCGATCTGCTCTATAGCTTTGATCTTGTCCGAATTGGCTTCTATCCCACGCTATGACACAAAGAACCCGAGAAGCTTGCCAGACGGAACGCCGAAGACGCACTTCTCAGGGTTCAGCTTGAGGTTGATCTTGTGCTGGTTCACAAATGTTTCTTGTAAATCCGGTACAAGGGTTGCCCTGTCCTTGGTTTTGACCACTATATCATCCATATAAGCCTCCATATTTCTATGGAGCTGGGGTTCAAAACCAATCTGGACTGCCCTTGCAAATGTCGAGCCAGCACTCTTCAACCCGAAAGGCATTCATACGAAACAGTACGTACCACATGGGGTGATGAATGCTGTCTTCTCCTCGTCTTCTCTCGCCATGAAGATCTGGTGGTAGCCGGAGTAGGCATCGAGGAATGATAGCAGGTCACACCCTGCCGTGAAGTCAACAATCTGGTCTATGCGCGGCAACGGGAAGGGGTCCTTGGGACAAGCTTTATTGATATCTGTGTAATCAATACACAGCCTCCACTTCCCATTTGCCTTGCGCACTACCACTGGATTGGCCAACCACGTTGGGTGGAGCACTCCTCTCACCAAACCCGCAGCTTCCAGTTTCCGGATCTCCTCGGTGATGAACTCCTGTCGTTCCAAAGCTTGCTTCCTGACCTTCTGCTTGACGGGCCGCAAGGTGGTGCTCAATCACCTCCCTGGGAACGCCGGGGATGTCGGATGCTTGCCAGGCAAACACGTCGACATTCGCCCGCAGGAAGGTGACGAGCGCGCCTTCCTATTTGTTGTCAAGGGTGGAGCTTATGGTAAAAGCCCCTCCCGTGCCGTCCTCCTTGACAGAAACCTTCTTGGTTCCTGGCGGCGTAGCCCTTGATCTCTTGTTCCTGCCGGTGGAGCTCTCTGGCACGTCCTCGACGGGAGCGCGACACTCCGAAGAGGTGTGCTTGCCGGAGTGGGTGTTTGAGGTCTCGTCGATCTTCTTCTTTCCGGTGGAGCTCTCACGCACGTCCTCGACGGGAGCACAGTACTCCGAAGAGGTGCGCTTGCCGGAGTGGGCGCCCGAGGTCTCGCCAGTCTTCTTCTTCTTCCCTCCCGGGGCTCCAGTGGCAGGAGCAAATGCCCCCGTAGCGGCAGTTGCTGCAACTGCTTGCTGGTACAATTGGTCGGCGCAAATCAGCGCGTCTTTCTTGTCGGAGGGGATGGTGATGATCGTCACGGGCCCTGGCATCTTCAGGGTGTTGTAGGCATAGTGCGCCACCACCATGAACTTGGCTAGCGCTGGGCGGCCAAGGATCCCATTGTAAGGCAGGGGGATCCTGGCGACATCGAACACGATCCTCTCCGTCCTGTAGTTCAGATCACTTCCAAAAGTCACGGGCAGTGTGCCTTTCCCCTTTGGTTGGCTCCTTCCTGGGCTGACCCCTTGAAACGTGCCTGTCTCCTCGAGGTCTCCATCAGGAACTTGTAGCTTCTCGATCATGGTGGGCGAGAGTAGGTTTAGGCCGGCCCCGCCATCGACTAGCATCTTCGTCACCTTGAGGTTGCGTATTGTTGGTGAAACCAACAATGGCAAGCACCCGACCACAGTAATGCGATCAGGGTGATCCTCAGCGTCAAAGATGATAGGTGTGCTGGACCATTTCAGCGGCTTTTGGGCACCGGGCGACGGCTCTGCCGCAATAATCTCTCGCGCCCACTGTTTAAGCCGGCGGTGAGAAGCATGCAGCGAGGCGCCACCATCGACGCACATGGCGTCCGTGGCCTTCTGAAACTCTTCTCCGCCGGACTCGTCGTCCTCTTCGTGATCGTCGTCTTCAGGTCTTCTATCGTGGCCCCGGCGCAGGGCTTCGCCTAAGCACTGCAACGGTATGACCGAGGTGTGTTTCTGTGGAGGGGGGCACCGCACACGGCTAAAACAATTCAACTTGTGTGTATTTGGGTGCCCCCTGCCCCCGTATATAAAGGAGCAAGGGGGGAGGCCGGCCGGCCCCTTGTGGCGCGCCTAGGAGGTGCAATTCTACTAGGAATAGGATTGCAACCCTATTCCTAGTAGGAACTACCAAAAGGGAGAAGGGGGAAAGGAAGGAGAGGGAGAAGGAGAAGGAAAGGGGCGCCGACCCCCTTCCCTCCTTGTCCAATTCGGACCAAGGGGTGGGGGCACGCGGCCCAGCCCTATCCCTCCTTCCCTCTTTCTCCTACGGCCCATTAAGGCCCATAGCTTCCCCAGGGGTTCCGGTAAACCCCCCGGTATTCCGGTAAATTCCGAAACTTTATGAAACACTTCCGTTGTCCGAATATAGTCGTCCAATATATCAATCTTTACGTCTCGGACATTCCGAGACTCCTCGTCATGTCCGTGATCTCATCTGGGACTCCGAACTACCTTCAGTACATCAAAACTCATAAACTCATAATTCCGATCGTCATCAAATGTTAAGCGTGTGGACCCTACGGGTTCGAGAACTATGTAGACATGACCGAGACTCATCTCCGGTCAATAACCAATAGCAGAACCTGGATGCTCATATTGGCTCCTACATATTCTACGAAGATCTTTATCGGTCAAACCGCATAACAACATATGTTGTTCCTTTTGTCATCGGTATGTTACTTGCCCGAGATTCGATCGTCGGTATCTCTATACCTAGTTCAATCTTGTTACCGGCAAGTCTCTTTACTCGTTTCGTAATACATCATCTCGTGACTAACTCATTAGTCTTTTGCTTGCAAGGCTTATTATGATGTGCATTACCGAGAGGGCCCAGAGATACCTCTCCGACATTCGGAGTGACAAATCCTAGTCTTGATCTATGCCAACACCACGAACACTTTCTGAGACACCTGTAGAGCATTTTTATGATCACCCAGTTATGTTGTGATGTTTGATAGCACACAAGGTGTTCCTACGGTATTCGGGAGTTGCATAATCTCATAGTCATAGGAACATGTATAAGTCATGAAGAAAGCAATAGCAGTAAAACTAAACGATCATAGTGCTCAGCTAACGGATGGGTCTAGTCCATCACATCATTCTCCTAATGATGTGATCCCGTTGATCAAATGACAACTCATGTCTATGGTTAGGAAACATAACCATCTTTGATCAATGAGCTAGTCTAGTAGAGGCATGCTAGGGACACTCTGTTTTGTCTATGTATTCACACATGTATTAAGTTTCCGGTTAATACAATTCTAGCATGAATAATAAACATTTATCATGATATAAGGAAATATAAAATACAACTTTATTATTGCCTCTAGGGCATATTTCCTTCATGAGGGACGTCGAGGTGTTGCTGTGGACGACGTCGTCGGGGAAGAGGCTTTATGGGAGTCCTATACCTAATAGGATTCAAATATACCTTTTGAAAGATTTTTCACACCTTAAATAAGGTACTTGTAGTGCAAACCTCAATTCAGGGGTTTTTGGAAAACTAATTTTAGAAAATACTATTTGGCCAAAATATTTTTATAAGAAAATACTATACTGTTCTATACACATGGCATGATCATTGGGAAAAGGTTTTGGATCAAGGAGATGAAGTATAAGAGTTGGAGGATTTATTTGATTTTTAGAGCACTAGCAAGCAGCAAATAGAAAACCAATCAAGCAAAGTCAAAAACACTCAAAAGTTTTTGTTAAACCATATTTTAGCACGATTATTAGCTTAAGTGATGTGGCATGAAAATCAGGGTGTGACAGACCTACCCCCCTTACAAGAATCTCGTCCCCGAGATTCATAGACTAGGCGTGGAAAGGAATACGAAAACTTGGATATGGGGTAGTCTTCACTTCTTCTTGTTGGTTCTGCTTCCGAGTGGTGCTCCATGGAATCTTGAAGTACTTGGTGGTGTGGCTTCTTGCTTGTTGCCCTCTTTGATGCAGGTTGCTGAGGGGTCTCTTGTATGGGTTAGGTTGAGCTAGATGTCAAAGGCTCAGTGATCGATGTCCTTGCGGGGACCGGGCTAGTTAGGAAGTAAGAAGTACTTCCAGAGTGGTGACCCGTGGAATATTTGGTGCACGGTGGGTATCTCAGGTGGTAAATCTAGCTGGTAGCCGTCTACTATTTGACTTGTAGTGGTCTTGAAGAAGGTCGATAAATCTTGGTGTGAGCGTTCCTTCGACATGGAAATGCTTGGTTTCTTCGAGAGGAGTGGTTGCAGATACGCCCGGTCTTCGACGCGGAAGTTTATCTCTTGATGATGGTGGTCGATGCAGTTCTTCCTTCTTGACATGTCGGTCTTCAATCGTCTTCTAACCAGCTGCACAGCTCTTCCTTCGTCTTCGGGTAGTCAAGTATGTTGCCAAATAAAGATGACAACTAACTTGTCCAAGTACTCCATGAAGTCTATGGGGTACGCAAGGTAGGCTGTGGTATTGGTGGTGGTCTCCGTTGAGTATTGGCAGAGGTCTTCTTGACTCAGAGTCAAGGCTGTGGTCAGGATCTGACCATGTTGTGGCTCGGTGGGGCTTAAGGGTTTCAAGGATTCTAGTGAGTGAGTGAACGTATATTATCTTATCCTTAAGCACGGTTTCTGAGATGCCAATAGCTCTATCTAGTATTCCAAACGAATAACCTTATACCGCTAAATGCATCCTCTCGTATAGACCAACTTCAATCACCACTCATGCCATACACATCCTCATGACTCCCAAGAGGCGATCTAACAAAATCGTACATATCTACGATCCCAATAATCATATGCATGGCTACCCCTAAAAATCCACGGGTAGGGCATACAAGCTGCCAAGCAAGGGTCAAACACCACAATCCAAGCGCCCAACCTATTCTTGCAAGGTTCAAGATAATGCATCTCTATACTAAGGAAACACGTCATATGCCACTCCAAGATTTTGTTTCCTTCCTATAGATCAACTCCAATAGCCCGGTAATTTCCATCAATCACCACATAATCCAACAATTCTACAAATCCGGTGTCTACGGTGTTCCACAAGATCTCAAGTCCCTATAATATCCAAATACTTGGAAGAACTATGCATTACGATAGTAAGTCCACCAAATTCCCATCATCCGGGTCAAGTAAACTCCAAGGTCATGATTATATAGATCCCTAGATAAACTACGATAATTAATCCAATCTCCTAGTTTATTGTCCACCGGGAAACATGGTATCAAGATCAACGGTCTAAATCCAATTTACTCCGAACCATGTAGACATACTTAGCATCTATACCCAATCAGAATCACCTACATAAATCCAAATCTCATGTCTAACGAGTACTCCTACATTTCCCCCAAGTCATTCTCAAAATGTCAACTATCTCCCATCAATATTATCTGATCAAGTCAAATCCTTACACCTCCAAGAATTTCATCTTGCAATCACAATTGCCCTGCAAATCCAAGTTATTCCAGGGTGATGAAAGTTATGCCACCCCATTAATCATGATCCCACCAACATGAAAACCTCACAATCCATCAAGGTCTCAGATAATTCCTCGAAGTCACTGATATAAAGCCACCAAGTCATCTGTCTTATATCCTCAAATTGGTCTATCTATGGCATCGTCAGTTCTTGTGCTATATTAGGATGAAAATGTGCTCACTCACTGTGTCCACTAGTTCCATTACGAACCCAGTGTTGTGCAAGGTTGTAGAGGCTTAACTGGTTCTCTTGTAATTCTATGGTTTAGGCACATGGTTAAGGGTTCGTGTTGGAGTATCTCGTGAAGTCTCAAAGGGTCTAGGAATGGGTTACTAGTCTGGAGGGTTAAACATAATTCTACGGGGTTGCACTTGGTCGTGGAGGTTGTAGCAGAAGTCTTCATTGTTAGTTGGTCGCCGAGTTGGAATCCTTGGTACTTCTTGTCTTGCAGATCTTCAGTGGAGGAGAGAGAAGAGAGGGAAAAAGTAGCACAAAGGAGGGGAATGCCTAAAGGGGGTTCTATAGTGCAAGTGCAAACAAACAGGTGCAAAAAGGCCGAAATAAAAGAAACAAGGCAAGGAAGGTGATATAGTCGTGTACTTGTTTCCTAGGGCAACAGTGCGACTTATATCAAAACACAAACAATTAAAATCAAGCAACACACAATCATGGTTATATTCGAACCATCATACGGACTCGACTGCGCATAGGGGGTACACGACTCATCCTACCCTAGGGGTTCTCGGACTCAGTGTCGTGACTTGTGCCTCGTGCAGTCTTCTGAGTTTTCCTCATGTGTTGCTATGTCCCTCGTAGTTGTTTGATGAACGATCCGGGTTGAGCCTGAAGAATCTTCAACAACTTCTCGCCTGATGAGGTGATGTGGTGAAGGTGTCTCCTTGTAGCTGGCGTTGACTTGGTCTTCTCATGTCTCTTTAATCATGACGATCCCTTGTGCCTTCTGGGGCGTCGAGGGTACCAGGTAGGCAATCCTTTATGCAATGACCTTAACATGGCATAGTAGAGGTTCAACATCTCGGTTACTTTGATGACAACATCGACACCAAGAGCGGGGAACAGAGAGAACCGTTTTCCTGCTCACTATAGTGAGGCGGACCAAATGGCGAGGTTCTCATCCACTGGTGGTTGCCGATACAACAACGGTAGTGACAGGATTACTCTATTAGCGATGTATATCATGATTTTGCACAACTCATGCCATGGCCATCGTAGGCTAGGGTTGCACCATCTTGGGGCAGTGTCAAGGATGTTACCATCTTCTGGGTCTTCATGTCTTCATTCCTCGAGGATGTATCTTTTGTTGGCATCGTCTTGTTGTGGTGTCGCCAATCTTGTGTTCAGAAGAGGTGGTCAAGATATCATCCTTCTAGATTATCTACGAGGATCTCAGGAAATCCAGTGGTCTGGGGCATAAGGGTTCTATCGACCAAAGTTTTGAAGGGGAAGAGATCAAGTATAGCCTAGTTTTTGAAAAATAGAGAAGGGATAGAAGTATAGATAGTTTTGAAAAGTAGTAATAGTTTTGGAAATAGTTTTACCCTAACTAACAACCATGCTAACTAAGGCTTCCTACAGTCAGGATGGCTCTGATACCAGCTCTGTGGGGACCCCGACTCATAAGTCGTGATCACCGAATGCACGTGTACAGTGATCCCAGAGATCAATGCTCACTGAACACACAGAAGCTGAATAACAAGAGTCTTACATCCATACATACCGTATTAAACAAATAGGACCATTATGGTCAAGTCTTGAGTATATCACTACAGCGGAAATCTTCAATAACAACTTGGACCCATGCCATCTACCTTAACCCTACAGGCATTCTGACTAGGAAGCGTCCTAGCTCGCATGTTCGTCACCAATAAATCTTCATCATATCCTGTTCTCTCATGCCTGGCCAATAAAATAACCAGTGGCAAGCCAATGAGTACTTTGAATGTACTCGCAAGCAACCCAAGTGTGATGACAGAATAATTATGCAAGGCTCTACTGCTAAATTGGCAGTTTTGCGGAAAGCTAGTTTTTCATATGCAAGTATGATCAACATATAACATGGACATGCATGTGTCTGCAACAAGTATCAGGAGGTTTCAGACATCAATATCGAGAAAGAGTCATGAACAACTCTTGCTCACGCTCATCGTGACTTTCTCACAATCACATCAATAGATTTACCCAAACCGTGTTGTTTTCCAGAAACTTATGGACATAGTCTAAGAAGCACCACCCAACTGTCCTTGACCGTGGACACGGCTATTCGAATAGTTTGACACTCTGCAGAGGTTGCGCACTTTACCCACAAGATCCGGGAAGCTTTCGTGTCACCCACGATCTCGCAGTACCTCAAGCACTCGGAGGAAGCACCCGGTCATTACCTTTCCCTAGACGACACTAACATAGGGTCCACTCGTTGGTGCACGGCCCTCGAGTACAATCAATAGGTCATGGGACTTGCCCCTTTTCAATGTCACGCGTACACGAAGGGACCAACTGTGTGTCCGGTGCCCTGTAAAAACAGTCATGGTCGCCTATCCAAGCACGACCCCGTCCCGGGAGTGACCTCAAGTCTCCCCCGTCACTAGTGATGTGGGCACCATGCTAGTATCAGCCTAAGTAATCAATAATGCCCCATCCCATAAGGGGTAGAGTGGTTGCACATGTTTGGTTGGGATGGTAGTCACACATAAATCTAATCCATCTCTGTAAACAACACTTTCATCAAGCCTCGGTACACTACTTCTTCACCAAGTAGTGCCCTAGTTCCTCAGCATCTCCCAGGGGCATTAGTGGCACCCACTGGGTCATTTGCAAGTATGTCAAACCACGCTTGTTTCTCTCAATGCATAACCTTCACCCATTTGCGTAGCCAACTACTATAACACACATCTATCTATTCCCATCGGCATGACCCTCATAAGAAGGTAGGGTCATGCTCAATGCAAGTATCAACGAGGAAGTGCAGTGGCAATCCATCAAAGTGGTTCCACCTCATCATGATTCCGTAACAACAATATTATGGTACTATATGACATGCATAAAAAGGTTTCTCAAACATGGTCAAAGGGCTGCTTGCCTTGTCCTTCCGAGTCTTCAAACCTTCTGGTCCATCTCCGAGTACTCCGTTTATTTCATCAACTAATGATGGAAATAATCATAATAAGCAACACAACAAGGCAAAAAGTAAAAGTGCTCTAAAAATAGAAGCTGGACTTTTCTATGATACCTCTGGTCATATGAGAAATGACCAAGGTGTTTTCATAGGTATTGGATTGATGGATAGTTTGGAACATTTCAATATGATGGAATCAAGGGGTTTATGGATTTGAAAGAAGTGTACAGAAATATATTTTTAAAAAATGAGCAAAGGTGCCCATTTAACAAATCATGGTTTTAGAAGCATCTAGGAGTTGGTTTCACTGGATTTGGAGTTCAACTGAATTTCCTAGGATTTTGCAAAGTTGATAAATATGAAGAAATGGCTCATTATTTGGTGGGGTACAGAAAGTATTAGGAAAAATGTTCCAAAACTAAGTTTTGATATTACAAGCATCTAGGAATTTGATCCATTGCATTTGGATCAAATTTGAGCTCTCTGTGATTTTTTGAAGTTTATCACAGAAAATGGAATAATGACATTTGATAATTATTTGTGAAGAAAAAGTCTCTGGAAAAATGTGCATGTTGCACCATGTGATAGAGCATGATTTTATGAACTACTAGAAATTTGAATCATCAAATTTGGAGTTCATTTGAATTATTTATGGGTTTTTGAAGTTTACTGGAAAAGAAAAAGAAAAGGAATCTACCTAGATGGGCTGGATTACACCCTGCGCTGGCGTGCACTGAGCAAGGAGTAGCGCCAGAACGCTACTGGGCCGGCCCAATGGCTCGGCCACGTGGGCAGAGGGCGACGTCGAAGGCGCCATCTCCCGAGTACGCCTTCGCCTGGGGGAGGCGGATATGGCGATGCCGTCTCCACTTAAACTCCTGGGCCCGCTGGCCAGGCCGCTGACAGGTGGGCCCCCCCCCCGTAGGGTCATCTTCCTCCTCCCGCTCCCGCGATAGAGGGGAGGGGAGGCCCTGGCCGCGCGAGGCCGGCGCTTGCCCTCCGGCGGAACAGGCCACCTCTGGCCATGCTGAAGCCACTGAAGGGACCCTCGGGGAGCGGCGCATCAGGGAGGTGGGCTGGGGTCAGCGGTCGACGGCTGAGGCGCCCCCAGCATGGGCCTTGGCGGACGGCCATTCGGGCATCTGTGAGCAGGGGGGCACGGTGCCCTGGAGCGTTGGGAGAAGAGGGGAAGAGAGTCGCCAGACCCTGGCACTTTTTCTGGTGGGGAGAGGAGGAGCGGGGAAGTCCGCTCTTGCCCGAATCAGAGCAGAGGCCGCCGGCGGCATCCTTGCCATGGAGGACGCCAGAAGGCTTAAGAGGGAGAGGGAGCCTATGTGGGAGGTTTGTGGGATGCAGGGGGTTCGATCAGAGGCGAGAGGGAGAGTTGGGGATAGCTTAAATAGGTGTGGCCGCGGTGCACCGTGAGCAATGTCCATGGACGCGCTCGGGCGAGCTCACGGAGGGATAAGGGGGGCAAGGGAGGAGGGGCCCGACAGCGAGGCGTGTCGTGGACGTCGAGGCAACCTCGATGGACACGCTCGCTCTGCCCAATGCCGCCTGGGTGCCTCGGGAGGGCCGAGCTACGGTGCCTTCGTGCACTATAGCGCGCTCCAGAGTGCGTCTTTGGCCGGCATGGTCATGTCCCTTGCACCCTGGCCGTGTCCCCCGGTGTCCAACAACTCTAGGGGTTAATAAACAATGCACAGACGGCCTGGGATGCCCTGGGGAGCCAGTAGGAGAAGAGAGAGGCAGAAGAAGAGGGAGAGAGGGGCTGTCCAGGGAGGTAAAATGAGGGTTTTCACCCCTCAATCATTGAGCTCTAGTCATGGGAGAGTTACTGGATGTAGAAGGTGACTAGGTGATGCTGTGGTAAAAAGTTGAATCAAAGGTTAATAGTATAAGGGGGCAAAACAGTGGTTTTGGTAAAATGGCAGAAGGTGTTTGATGTGGTTTTGGGCAAACAAATGACTTCCAATTGACATGAGACTTAACAGGATCAAATGTCACATACATTTAGGCCCTTCCACCAAATTTGAGCTCATTTGGGCAAAGTTGCCAATGCAACTTTGGTGAACCCTAGAAATCAACAGAAATGGATTTCTCAAGATTAGGTTAAGCAAATCATCTCTCCTTGATGCACCATTTGGTGTAGTGTCATCATCTGGGTTTGTGAGCATGCCCACAAAATTTGAGGCCCCAAGTAAAAAGTTGACAATGTAGAGTTGTTCAAATTTGGATCTGGTCAGAAAGGGTTTTGGGGCACTTAGATCAAGTTATGCTTCTCCAATACTTGTGCCATTTGGTCTAGATGCATATTTACATCTTTTGAGCATGTGCACCAAGTTTGAGAGCATTTGGACAAGTTTGGCAATGTAAAGTTGCTCAAACTTCAAAATGGACAGAAATGGTTTTGAGGGGATTAGATGATGTTTCCTTGATCTTCAAGGCATGAGGCTTTGTCAGATCATCAAATATGTCATATTTGACATGATAGAATTTCCCTGGAATTTTTGGAGAATATTTCCTTTGTAAATATTTCAAAAGCTTGAAATATCCAGAAAGGGTTAATGAAGGATTTGTCCAATATTTTGAACATGACCATGTGTTGAAACTCTTATATATGGACAATATATGTCCTATGAGTTTCCCTGAATTTTGGAAAATATTTTTGAAATAGCTAAATAATTTTTACCTATTAAAGACCATTTCTGGCCTAAAGAAAAAGCATTTAAATAAAATATAAAAATAACTTTTAAAATTATAATTTTGTGGTTTATGGGAGTCATATACCTAATAGGATTCAAATATACATTTTGAAAGATTTTTCACACCCTAAATAAGGTACTTGTAGTGCAAACCTCAATTCAGGGGTTTTTGGAAAACTAATTTTAGAAAATACTATTTGGCCAAAATATTTTTATAAGAAAATACTATACTGTTCTATACACATGGCATGATCATTGGGAAAAGGTTTTGGATCAAGAAGATGAAGTATAAGAGTTGGAGGATTTATTTGATTTTTAGAGCACTAGCAAGCAACAAACAGAAAACCAATCAAGCAAAGTCAAAAACACTCAAAAGTTTTTGTTAAACCATATTTTAGCACGATTATTAGCTTAAGTGATGTGGCATGAAAATCTGGGTGTGACACTCTTACACCCACACAATCCTCTAACCTTTGTAGCTACCACTAACTTTCTCTCGTGCATGCACACGCCCTCCTCGCCCTCCCCCTCCCTCAGCATTCTATCCATCGCGCACATCCATTTTGTTTTCTGTAGGTCATTCTCCCACAGTCTCCACAACTCCTTTCTGACACACACTGATCGATAAACCTCTCCAGCGATGTCTGCCTACAACATACACATGCACCTTTAATCTCCTCCTTTATGTGTCCTTGCCTCGTGTCTCTCATACAGTCCCACACACGTGTAAACTCTCGCCCCTCTTTTCATCGATCTCACAACAGCACACTCCTCCCCCTATCTAGCTAGTAGCTGGGCCTCTCGCACGACCTCCTAGCTCCATTCTCTCTGTCTATCCGTCTCGCCGGGCCTTATTTGCCTCTAACAAATGGATGTACATTGACCGATCTCCTGCTATACATATAGCTAGCTAGGACCTTATAACTCGTTTTCCCCCACGCGTCGATCGATCTACCTCATTAGTTATGTCTCTTCCTTCCTCCGACAAACAACAATTGATCTACCGATCTAGTTAGGTTTGCTTACCAAACACATGGTTCCCCTTCATCATCCATGGATGTGTCCCGACAGATCTATCATGCACAGGCACACACAGAAACACATCCCCACTCTTATTGATAATATTGCAGTTCCACCCTTAGTTTGTCTAGTAGGCCTCTCCCACCATCTTCGAGAAGCAACTCCATCACCCATCCAACACTCTACCCCTCTCCCTCCCTCTCTCTCTCCTCTCTCTCTCTATCTCTATCCCATCCTATTTCCCGTCCTTCAGTTATGTATGGATGTCGACCGATCTCCCTCAAGACATAGCTGGGTTTCTCCTTCTCAACACATATACGAGTTGTTCTACCTCTATAGTTAGGTCTCTGCCTACCCCTCCCCAAACCCTCTCCCACACACACACACACACCGATACATCGAGTGCTATAGTCATGTCTCCCTGCCGCACACAAACTTGACCTGTGCCCTCTGACGATCCGGTAGCTAGGTCAGTCGCCCTATATCTTTGACTTGAACACACACAAAATTTCGATGGCTCTCTTCATCGATCTCGCATCCACCCACGTGATCCTCTCTTTGACTCTATCGATATCTATGACCCCTCCCTCTCTTCTTGTGGATCGCCTGACCCTCTATGTATGATATGGATAGGCCTCCATTTCACACACATTGCATGCAAAATTTTGTTTGAGATGTCATCGACACATATTCCCGCAAATACATTCACGAAATCAACCTCCCCGCAAAACAAAAAACACCCATGAACACACACAAGCCATTTGTCTAGGTTTGTATCTCTCACACACACCCACGTAGGTGGGGGACGTGCACGAAGAGAAGAGGTGCACGCACGACGCACGTACTCCCGACTCTTTCCCAACCACACCCACGCAGGTACATGGTGGAGCTCATTTCTATACGAAAAGGCAGCCCAGGTGGTAACTTGACACGTGTACTGGTTGTCCACTAGATGGAGGGAGGATCGCCTACAAGCAAGATTAATAACATAGCCGGCTGCTAGCTCTATCTTTGTGCCACCTCACTCATAGCCAACCTAAAAGCCCGTTCATATAATAGTTTCTGGCTATATACATCATGTAGTTAATGCTTGACCCCACTTTCTTCTCTCACAAAATGCATTGGAGCTTGTGCTACAACTGGCTACAAGTTTACAGTCCACTCCTCTTCTCTCTCCTATCCTCTCTCCTCCACATCATCATAAATCTGAGCTGGCAACCCTTATAGCCCGCTTACATTAGCCTATTATACTTGCTCTAGTACGGGTGAACAAACAAATTGTGACTTGACGCGTTATGTTAAAAAAGAGGCAAACCATGTGGGGCTTACCTTAGAGGCAAGGCTCTATACACTGGAGTACTTTTGATGTGTCCCGTCAACTCGGAATGAGGAGAAGCTTGCTTAGTATGCCATCTCCCCCGCCCACGGGCGTGGTGGCTCGCAGGACGAGGTGAAGCTTGCTTACTACGCCTTACGCCCGCTCCCTCGCCCACGCGCGCGGTGGATCGCTGGACGAGGAGAAATTTTTACTACTCCCTCCGTTTACTCCTCGTCCCTACTACCTTGGTTAGAGAGATTATCATATTTTTTGGAATATATATGTCCTTTAGTAGATTTCAATATGAACTACTAGTACGTACTCCAAACACTGATGTATATAGACGTATTTTAGAGTGTAGATTCACTCATTTTGCTTCGTATGTAGCATAAAGTTGAGACACTTATTTTGGAACGGAGGGAGTACATATTTGCTATGATCTGTCAATCATTGAGATGCAATAGCATGCATGTTAGTCTCCTTTGTATTAGATTAAATGTTGCAACGGATAACCTTGGACACAAGATACATGTAACAGAAGCTGGAAGCTTCATAACATTGTACTATCTCACTGATAAATTACAGTACGTACTCCCTCCGTTCCTAAATATAAGTCTTTGTAGAGATTCCACTAGGTGGATGATGTATACACACGCTTCTACTCTTGTAGACTATGTTGGGCCTCCAAGCGCAGAGGTTTGTAGGACAGCAGCAATTTCCCTCAAGTGGATGACCTAAGGTTTATCGAACTCAGGGAAGTAGAGGTTGAAGATGGTCTCTCTCAAGCAACCCTGCAACTAAGATACAAGAAGTCTCTTGTGTCCCCAACACACCTAATACAACTAGGAGTTGTATAGGTGCACTAGTTCGGCGAAGAGATGGTAAAATATGGATGATAGGAGTGGCAAAGCAAAGTAATATAAATCTGTAATAAAAAGTGCAGCAAGCAAACAAGTGGTAAACATGAGCACAAATGGTATTGCAATGGTGGAAACAAGGCCTAGGGATCATACTTTCACTAGTGGCAACTCCCAACAACATTAACATAATTGAAACACATGATATTTCCCATAAAACATGCAATGGAGATGCACCCGGAGGTCATTCCTTCGTGGTCAAGAGAGGACGAGAATTATGTAGGGCTACAAAAGCACACCTCAAAGTTCGTAGTTCTCAATCTAAGGATTTCCCAATGTCACCGCGGCCATCCAAAGAGAGTCCCACAATCACCACAACATATCTAAAGGATAGTCAAAGACAAGCACCAAGATACTCTCAATCTTCAGTCAACACACAAGAGAGGAAATCACTCATGAAAATATTTTTCTAATCCATGTCCAATAGACCGCTGTCACCTTGGTCTCGGGGATTATACTAGATAAAGACAAGTGAGTACATCAATCCAATACATAGAGGAAGGGGAAATATCATGGGATCACCCTAGATTAACATAGCCTATGATCACAACGAAGATCACATCATGGGAGAGAGAGATAACCACATAGCTACTGGTAGAAACCTCAGCCCCGAGGAGGAACTACTCCCGCATCATGGAGGGAGGAAGCAACGTCGATGGAGATGAATCCGGGGGCACTTCCCCGTCCCGGCCGGGTGCCGACACAGGAATTCTGGTCCCCCGAAGCTTGATGGCGATGGCGGCGGAGATCGGAATTGCGTCTGGAGAAAAGGGGTCTGGAATCAGGGTTTCCTCGACGGGTGTTAAATATATGCCAAAGGGGGTCGCCAGGGGAGCTAAGGGGGGCCCAGGCGCCCCCCGGCGCGGCCTGGAGGGGGGCCGCGTGGCCAGGGCGCCTCGAGCCCTGGTGGCCCCCCTCCGGCCCTACTTTGTCCGCATGGAAGCTTCCGGAACGCTGATTTTTTATATATTTTTCCCGGAATTTTTCTGGCAGTTTACGTAATGGGAAAACCTAAAATACAAAAACAGCAGAAAACAGAAACTGGCACTGGGGTGCACTGAGTTAATAGGTTAGTCCAAATATGATCAAAAGTGTATGGAAGTGTATAAATAACATAGCAATATCACACAAAAGAGGCATGGAGCAAGCAGAAATTATAGATACGTTTTGGATGTATCAGTGGACTACATACAGAACAAAATGAATGAATCTACACTTAAAATGCATCTATATACATCCGTATGTGGTTCATGGTGAAATCTCTACAAAGACTTATATTTAGGAACGAAGGAAGTACTATTACTATGTAAAGAGTTTTTTTGCGATTGTACTATGTAAAGAGTTAGGTGTCGCACGGTGTCCAGAAAATATGGTGATAGTGTGAGGTGGGCCATGTAATCACTGAGCGTGCGTGTTTTCACTGCTCTTGCACTCCTCCGCCGTAAGAATGGAGAAAATTGTAATATAGTAGTACCTCCTTTCGCTGAAAGCGTCGGACATCCAGCAGTCCTACCACCTCCGTAATAATGAACAATGAGTCGTCAAATCACATAGTCCCAACAGTAAGTTGGACGGACGAAGCAACCATTTCTCTTGAATCCTCTTCTCCCTTCAACGCAGGTGCCGGTGAGAGGCCGCGTCCGCTCTGCCCGGGCATGAATGCGGCACCAATTCTTTGGAGCGGCGCTGACCGTTTCGAGCGGGAAGCGCGCACGGGCGATGGAGGGGCTTTGTGTGGGCCAGGCTTTTCAGGAGCGGGCGTGGCAGCTGTCCGCCTGTCCCTACCGGATGCCTGGAAACGAGAGGATGCACCGACTCTCGCGGCTAAAATCGTACACTACACACCATCTGTCTGTAGGAGTATGTCGATATGTCGCTCTCTCTAACACACACATGCTGTTAAACACACACACGCACACACATGTTCATAGAATAGGAAATCGTGCGAGTGCGAAGCCACATGAAGTGAGATACAAATGGAGTACGTACAAACTATGACCAGCCTAAGCAATGTAATCAAACGCTCCTTACTCTGCCTTGTTATCTCCCCCGGAAACCCAATGCATGGATCACAAATACGCGTTGATCAGTCAAGAAATCAAAGTCGGCTTGCATGCGAGTTAATATGTGGCCCTGCATGGTAGCTAAAATGGCATCTCTTAGTTGTTTGGATCAATTGTTGCATTTAGAGACAGAAATCAGGGCTTTGATTGGAGGAATGACCGGTCAAGTTTCTCTTTCTCCTCCAATCTGCTTGCACCTTGGTCCTGCTACACCTTCTAACATGACTTATTACACCTAGACGGAAGGGGTCATACGAGATACGGTGGCACACTGACTTAGGTCGAATACAAGTGCCCAAAATTGTGTGCATGTTATAATAAGGATTCACTTAAAATAGTACGTGAGCGAACAGAGGGATCAATTGGACAGTGTTCCCGAGCAGGAGCGAGATGTGTGAGGTAAGATACACCGCTGGCTAATTTTTCTTATTAATTTGTTTGCTTCACCCTTTGACTGGTGGGACCCAACATACTACGTGGAGAGAGGTAAGGTGACTAAGGCTACATTATTTTTGCACCACTGTGGATAGTCTTACCACCAAAGCCACATGACACGATTATGATTTAAATCCCAATGACTCCCACACACAAAAAAATTGTATAAAAGGTTATTTTCCTCTCGTTGAACATAACGGGAGGGTTGTGTAGCTGGTTAGCCTGTTCGCTCATCAAACTTGAGGTATCTGGTTTGATAACTACACTTGAGCATAATTCGTGCCAGGAGGATTCTTTGACTGGTCAAAATGGATGGATACGGAGCTATACGACCTCGTAGTGACAGTATAATCACCTCATCACGTATAAGCTGTAGCCTCGGCGCTTGTTTTCTAGGGTTTGCACTCTTCACATCCACTCCAGTATATATATACACGCTGCAGCCTCAGCGCTTGTAGTTGTTCTCTTCACACTCTCTCACCCTCTCCAGATCTAAACAAGACTTCTTAACCTCTCTCTCCCCTCACTGCTGGTATGCTTGTAGTTGCTCTCTTCACACTCTCTCAGCCGGCAGGATCCGTCCACCGGGAAGGGAAGGAGGCTTAACGCTGTCGCCGTCGGTGCGGGAGGGAATCCACTACCGGCGCAGCTGTTCACTTTCACCCAGTGGCGGCGCGGGAGGGCCTCTGACCCCTTCTTCTTCTCCGCCGTACATAGTGTGGGTCGAACGGCCTCCGGTCGCCCACCGAACCACACCCCAAGAACCTTAAGGTATAATTTGCTTATTCCACATGCATTGCTCTAGCTGGATGTGGGCTTTTTCCGCTTCTGCACTCGAATCTAGGTGTTGGATCGAACATGAAAGTAGTGGGGAAAGTTGTATACCATGAATCTAGGACGTGGTTCAAAGAGGAAAGGAATGGGGGAAAGTAATGGGAAAAGTTGTATAGCATGAATCTAGGACGTGGTTCAAAAATGAAAGGAAGGGGGAAAGTAGTGGGGAAAGTTGTATCGCATGAATCTAAGACGTGGTTCAAAGAGGACAGGAATGGGGGAAAGTAGTGGGGAAAGTTGTATAGCATAAATCTAGGACGTGGTTCACAGAGGAAAGGAAGTGGGGAAAGTACTAGTACAGACTGGCTATCCAACACCTACGTTGGTCGAAAAGGGAAAACAATGACAAACGCATTACGTACATCTGTAACGAAATGATATTTTGTTTTGGGGGACAAGGCTGTAGAGTTTGAGCAGGAATAGATTTGCTGCGCTCACATAGGGAAAGGTGTCTAAAGATAACAAAACTGGGACCAACACAAATATGCTCCTTAGTTGTTTGTTCTTTGTTGCAACAGACTGTGCATCACCCCAGTACATCGGTAGATGCACATGGTGCTGGTGCGTCCACTGTCCCGTGCAACTCTTTAGCTGTTGTTAATCTAAGGCCCTGTTTGGTTAAAAACTCCCTAGTCCCTACTTGCTTGGTTCCAGGGACTAAACATGGACTAGAGCTGATTAAATGACATGCTAAAATACCATGTTACCCCTAGTAATGAACTAATAGAGACAAGGTGCCATGCGTGGCAGGGGAAACTGTTGGAAAAAGTCCCAAAAAGACTCTTCCTCGGGGTCTTCTTTCTTTAGTCCCAAATGCCCACTTTTAGTCCCTAAAAGTCCCTCCTGTTTGGATTAGATGGGACTGACACGGAGTTTTTTTAGTCCCTCCACCAAAATGTCCCTGTAAACAAGCACCCTCTAATAATGCCGCTGGAAAATTGATGCAATGCCACAGTTAAAAGAAAATTACATATTTAATGAATTTTATTGTTAATATAATCTCTCTGTTAATATTAGTCAATGCCACCGTTTGAGAAATGCTACTGTCTTGCTTTCTTTCCTATTTAGATAAGGTAGATGCTTCTTTTTGTTGGCTTCTGTGTCATCCACCGTTATTGACCACTAGTTGTTTCCTTTGCACCTCTGTGTAAATAGGGTTATCTACTTCTCCTCGTTGCCATTGTGACCTTTTGTTGCACTGCACAAAACACTTTTGTTTTAAGAGTGTATTGTACAATTCAACCAAAATGTCACACCGACAACGTTGCTTGATTGCTTGATCTTAGTGGAACTGCACAAGTGGAGATCTTACTTCCTATCTGTGTTGGCAAATTTGGTTCAGATCTTCTTCTTGTGACTTGTTTGAATTTCGTGTCATGAAAGGTCAGTACTAGCCTTCTTTCGCATTGAAGGCGAAGCTTGTCTGTTATTGAACCAAGTGATGAAGGGAAGAACGAGCGAAAGAAAACCAAAAATTAACTCCTAGTGTTGTAAAGAAGCACTGGAACTGTGATGACACAAGTAATGATATAGTTTTGCATCTTAATTTATTGCTATGGCTGGAACGAGAAATTGTTTTGCCACTGATTTGATGCCACTCTTAATGTAATACGTAATTATCTCTACTTGTGCAAACAAGGATCTTCTTTGAAGATACCATATATTTTAGTGGAACTGCACAAGAAGATGTTGGAAACATTAATCTAATCGAGGAGTATATAGTAAGCATGGCCACCATAGTAGATAGCAAAAGATGGTTCCGGAGAAGTGCTTCATCTGTATGCTCTACATAATAAGCCTCCTGACAAAGGTTGGTACTCGCCCACTAATTTCATTCATATGATTGAGCTTTGTCATCTCTATTGGTGTTGTGCTACTGTTTAGATACTGTCATCAAAAAGTGGTATTGTCCTTGAGAAGTGCTTCATCTGTGTTGTTCTAAATATTTCCTTTCCTTTTTTCGAGCAAACAGGGATGCTAGCATTTAATTATCCTCTTGTCTTTGCACAACAGGATCATCCTCCTCTGAGGCCTTGTTCGGTTGAGGTGGGTTTTAAGGGGAATGGCAGGGTTTGAGGGGGATTAGATCCCCTACAAGCCAAAATCCTCTCCAATCCACTCCAATCCCCTTGAGAGGAGGATTAAACAAACAAGGCCCGAAGAAGAATATGGAGTACGTGAAGTGACTAGTTCCGATTATGCCAGGATGAAGAAGCCCTGTCTATCTTCTCATCAGAAGGAGCAGTTGAAGGATGGTTACATTACCCCCCACAAGACCAAACTAACTTCAGCTCAGAAGGACTGACAAATCTCCATTTCCTTGCTGTGATGCGCAAGTACAATGTTGTTCTAGGATTCTTTCCGGTGAGTTCCATTTTTCTAAAAGTGTGCTCTACATCGACCATGTAGGTGCATGTTTAAACTGTCAATTCATAGTACAGTTTGCTTTATACTAATCACTTTTTTTGTATTTGTGCAAACAGGGGTGCTCAGCTTGATTCCACCACTAGAAAGGAGGTGCCGATAAGTTCAAGGCGTTGCAACATATAAGGGAGAAATCATACAAGCTACGCGCGAATTTGGTTGATTTTGGTGGAACTGCACAAAAATAACAACTGGTTTATTTAGCACGAGTTGCCATGTCAATGTCCGAACTGATGGTAAACCCTGCCCATTCCACAATCGTAGGCATTTGATATTTTGGAATGGGATAACCTTGTCAAATTTTGCTCATTGATTTTAGCAAGAAGACATGCGTTTGATATTTTTGAATGGGACGCCCTTTGCTGTCAGCAACGTCGATCCATTTTTTCTTTATTGTTTAGTTGTGAAGTAAATATTGGCTCTGACATGTGAATCGCTAAGATGCATAATCATAGATTGTTTTGAATGTTCTCTATGAATTGCCAGGCCTGTGTGTTTGATTGCAATGTACAAGAACGCTAAAAAGCTGCTCAAACTCTTTATACTCCTTCTATTCCTTTTTACTTCGCACATTGTGAAACTGCATACTTTTTTCTATAAGATTGGTCAAAGTAGAGATTCTTTGACTGCAGACAAAACTTGTATGCAGACTAGAAAGGACCGGAGGGAGTACATGTGAAACTGCTGCAAACAAGGTGATCACCCTGGGAGTACATGTGAAACTTGTATGTATTGTTTTGCATGTTCATCCAATGCCAGTGATACAAGAATTCGAACTAATCGAAATAAATTCATTCATACACGGTCGGATTTCATATGAACATGCCGGATTTCATTACATTTCATACATTCTTCAACTAAAAAGGGGTGCGCTGGAGGTATAATTAATTAACCGAAGCTACCCACCTTTGTCCGGCTGAGCCGAACAGAAGCTTCAGTGACTTAACTACAGGTGCAGTTGCGTAACTGACATGTGGCCCAGATGCCTGTTGGGCCCACGTGTCAGTCAGCCAACTGCACCAGCAGTTAAGTAGAAGCAGCGTCCTTCTCCAACATAGCTCTCCGACTCCACGTCGCCGCCAAGAAGCTAACCGGCCGTCAGTGGTCAACCCGCCTAGCTTGTCATAGCAATTAGGGTAGCGGTGGCCTTACTTGGACCCGAGCGGCGGCGACCTACCGTGTTCTACTCTTCCTCGTTTTCTGTGTGGCGCGGCCTCGTTGGCAGCGGGGCGGGGCCTCGGCGGAGCCGGCGATGTCCTCTCTCTAGTTGCCCGTGGGTGGCGCCTCGGCGGAGCGGGGGAAATCCTCCCCTCGTTGCCGGCAGGGTGGGGCCTCGGCGGAGCCGGCGGTGTCCTCTGCCTCATTGTTGGCGCCGTGGGGCCTCGGCGGAGCAGGGCATCGTTGACGCCAGCGGAGCGGGGACTTCTCGGAGCCGGCATTGTCCTCTGCCTCGTCCTCAGTCTCGCCAAACAGCACCTCGCCCGCTTCATCACCCTCTTTGTAGGCGGCCGCAGCCTCCGCCACTCGCATGCGGTACCTCCAGCGCTCGAGGCGGCCCTCGCGGGCGGAGAGGTACCAGTCGAGCAGCGCCTCCTGCTCCGCCCGCTCCGCGGCGATCTGATCCTCCGCCTGCAGGTGCTCCTGGAAGAGATGGTGGTTGTAGGCGGCGTCGGCCTGTGCCTCCCGGAACTGCTCCTCACGCTTCTGCCTCACCGTGTCCATATATTGGGCACGGGCCTCGCCGATGGTCATGGTGCAATGCACCAGCGAGGATGGTGCGGAGGAGGGGGTTGGCGCCGGATCTTTGACTACCATGTTCCCCATTGGGACGTCACGTGTGGCGCCGGAGTAGCCGCCTCGGTAACCGCGTACCATTAATGTGGGAGGCAGAAGGACGAACGGACGACACTTGTGTCATTTGAAGGCGGAGAAATTGCATGCACTGGGAAGCGGGGCGGGTGGCCTTGACCATTTCGGGTAGAAAGGGCGCGCGGGTGAGGGAGACGGTCTGGGTGGGCCAGGGCAGTCAGACTTGTGCTTGGCAGCGGGTCGGTCCAGCAGCCGGACATGCTAGCTCGCCAGCTACCTCGCCGAGCTGAGCGGCGACAATCAGACAATTGACGTAGCTTCCGACCAGGAGCCGGCGCCACTGTCCAAGCCAGTTCATGCCGTGTTCACAGTAGAGCAGGTGTGGCCGCACTTCGACGCCCTAATGGCGGAAGAGCTACCATCATAGGAGAACATGTGCTGCAACCTCCGTCTCCTCAACGAGCACCGGTGAGCAACAAGCAAACGACAATGTCGTCGCGGATATGTGGCCCTATGATCCTGGCTTCCCGAATGAGCAGCGGGCGCTGTATCAGACCATCCGTAGGGCCCTCTGGGCCCTCTTCGTCGTCCTTCAAGTTGTTACGCTCGCCGTGGCGCCACCATCTCGCGTTGTCAACATGGTCAACGGACATAAGAATGAGGAGATGACTTTACTTGGAGAGGATGACAGTGGGGACCCACTAGGGCCATAGCCGCACGTACACAAGTGCCTCCTTATTAGTATATAAAACATTAAAATTTTTGCTTCCTCCTGGTTTCCAGACATCACGGTCCCACACCATTGTCAACCTATGTAGTCAATAAACGAGAGAATTGCATAAGAAGTGGCCGAAAGCTCGGACCAAGCAGCTCGAGCAGTATTTGTTTTTTTGAGGTGTGAGCACTGCAGAGTTTTTCTTGAGCGATGTTTAGCCCACATATTAATTTTTGTCCTCTGAACAACAACGAAAACATCGCTGCAGCTATTAACTGGGCGGGCTGTGGCCTTTCTAGCCCAGGCCTGATATCCAGCCTAGATATTATTATTTTTCAAGCTGAAAATGGCTAGCCCAGCTATAATTTTTTCTAGGAATACCCAGGCAAGGTCAAGTTGTTATTCTCCGCCCTGCTGGACTGCAAATCTTTCCTAGGAGGGATGCATTAGGCTTAACAAGTGATACGTCCATTTTGCATCATGTTTATAAGTTGATATCTATTGCATTATGGGCTGTTCATACATGTTTTGTCACAATACTTATGCCTTTTCTCTCTTATTTTGCAAGGTTTACATGAAGAGGGAGAATGCTGGCAGCTAGAATTCTGGGCTAAAAAAGGAGCAAACTTTGGAAACCTAATCTGCATAACTCCAAAAGCCCTGAAACTCCACAGAACATCGTTTCGGAAAATATAAAAAATATTTGGCCAAAGAAACCCACGAGAGGGGCCATCGGCTGGCCTCGAGGTTGGGGGGTGCGCCCCCCTTGCCTCGAGGGCCAGCCGACAGGCCCACGGTGCCCATCTTCTCCTATATGAAGCGTTTTGACCTGGAAAAAATAGAGGGGGGCTTTCGGGACCAGACGCCGCCATCTCGAGGCGGAACCGTGGCGGAAACCAATCTAGGGCTCCGGCAGAGCTGTTTTGCCAGGGATACTTCCCTCCGGGAGGGGGAAATCGTCACCGCCGTCATCACCAACAACTCTCCCATCTTGGGGAGGGCTATTTTCATCAACATCTTCACCAGCACCATCTCTTCTCAAACCCTAGTCCATCTCTTGTATCCAATCTTTGTACCCAAACCTCAGATTGGTACCTGTGGGTTGCTAGTAGTGTTGATTACTCCTTGTTGTTGATGCTAGTTGGTTTATTTGGTGGAAGATCATATGTTCAGATCCATTATGCATATTAATACCCCTCTGATCATGAACAATATTATGTCTCGTGAGTAGTTACTTTTGTTCCTGAGGACATGGGAGAAGTCTTGCTATTAGTAGTCATGTGAGTTTGGTCTTCGTTCGATATTTTGATGAGATGTATGTTGTTTCTCCTCTAGTGGTGTCATGTGAACGTCGACTACATGACGCTTCACCATTATTTGGGCCTAGAGGAAGGCATTGGGAAGTAATAAGTAGATGATGGGTTGCTAGAGTGACAGAAGCTTAAACCCTAGTTTATGCGTTGCTTCGTAAGGGGCTGATTTGGATCCATATGTTTCAGGCTATGATTAGGTTTACCTTAATACTTATTTTGTAGTTGGAAATGCTTGCATTAGAGGTTAATCATAAGTGGGAGGCTTGTCCAAGTAAGGGCAGTACCCAAGCACGGGTCCACCCACATACCAAATTATCAAAGTACCGAACGCGAATCAGATGATCGTGATGAAACTAGCTTGACGATAATTCCCATATGTCCTCGGGAGTGCTTTACCTCGCATAAGAGTTTGTATAGGCTTGTCCTTTGCTACAAAAGGGATTGGTCCACATTGCTGCACCTTCTTTACGTTTACCTTTTGTCACTTGCTACCAATTATCTTATCAGAAAACCATTTGTTACCTATAATTTCAGTGCTTGCAGAAAATACCTTACTGAAAACTGCCTATCATTTCCTTATGCTCCTCGTTGGGTTTGACACTCTTACTTATCGAAAGGACTATGAGAGATCCCCTACACTTGTGGGTCATCAAGACTCTTTTCTGGCGCTGTTGCCGGGGAGTGAAGCGCCTTTGGTAAGGAAAAATTTATATAGTGTGCTGAAATTTATTGTCACTTGTTACTATGGCTCAAAATCGTTTGAGGGCTTGTTCGGGGTATCTTCACCCCGAGCAGAAGAGCAAAGAGTTGCTCCTCAACCTACTGCACCTATTGAAAATGTTTGCTTTGAGATTCCTTCGGGTATGATAGAGAAACTGCTTGAAAATCCCTATACAGGAGACGGAACACTTCACCCCGATTTACATCTAATCTATGTGGATGAAGTTTGTGGATTGTGTAAGCTTGCAGGTATGCCCGAGGATGTTATCAAGAAGAAGGTCTTCCCTTTATATTTGAAGGCGGATGCATTGACATGGTTTAGGCTATGCGATGATATGGAGTCATGGAACTATAATCGTCTGAAGTTGGAATTTCATCAGAAGTTCTACCCTATGCACCAGGTTCATCGTGGTCGTAATTATATTTATAATTTCTGGCCTCGCGAAGGAGAAAGCATCGCTCAAGGTTGGGGGAGGCTTAAGTCAATGTTATATTCATGCCCCAATCATGAGCTCTCAAGAGAAATGATTATTCAAAAAAATTATGCTCGTCTTTCTCATAATAATCGCTCCATGCTCGATACTTCTTGTTCTGGCTCTTATATGATGAAGACTATTGACTTCAAATGGGATTTATTGGAAAGAATTAAATGGAACTCTGAAGATTGGGATCTCGACGAAGGTAAGGAGTCAGGTATGACCCCTAAGTTTGACTGTGTTAAAGCTTTTATGGATACCGATGTTTTCCGTGAGTTTAGCACTAAATATGGACTTGACTCTGAGATAGTAGCTTCTTTCTGTGAATCCTTTGCTACTTATGTTGATCCCCCAAGGAGAAGTGGTTTAAATACCATCCCCCTATTGAAGTAAAATTAGTTGAACCTATTAAAGTTGAAGAAAAGACTATCACTTATAATGTTGATCCTGTTATACCTACCGCTTATATTGAGAAACCACCTTTCCCTGTTAGGATAAAGGATCATGCTCAAGCTTGAACTGTAGTTCATAAGAGTAATACTAGAACACCTACACCCTCTGAGCAAATTAAAGTCGAACATAGTGTTGCTATGGTTAAAGATCTCTTGGTAGAAGATTTAGATGGACATGTTATTTATCTCTAGGAAGAGTCTACTAGAATAGCCAAACCCAATGCAAGGAATAAACATAAACCTGTTGTAGGCTTACCTGTTATCTCTGTCAAGATAGGAGATCATTGCTATCATGGTTTATGTGACGTAGGTGCTAGTGCGAGTATTATCCCTTTTGATTTGTACAACGAAATTATGCATGATATTGCACCTATTCAGTTAGAAGGGATTGACGTTACTATTAAACTTTCTAATAGAGATACTATTTCACCAGTTGGGATTGTTAGAGATATTGAAGTCTTGTGTGGGAAGGTTAAATACCCTGCTGATTTTCTCGTTCTTAGTTCCCCACAAGATGCATTCTGTCCCATTATATTTGGTAGACCTTTCTTGAATACCGTTAATGCCAAGATAGACTGCGTGAAAGACATTGTCACTGTTGGATTAGGGGATACGTCTCATGATTTTAACTTTGCTAAATTCCGTAGACAACCCCTTGAAAAGGCACCACCCAGTAAAGATGAAATTATTGGTCTTGCTTCTATTGCCGTGCCACCTAATGATCCCTTAGAACAATACTTGCTAGACCATGAAAATGATATGCATATGAATGAGAGAAGGGAAATAGATGAAATAATCCTTACACAGGGACCCGTATTGAAAAACAACTTGCCTGTTAAAATCCTAGGGGATCCTCCTCCACCCAAGGGTGATCCCGTGTTTGAACTTAAACCTTTACCTGACAATCTTAAGTATGTTTATCTTGATGAAAAGAAGATATATCCTGTTATTATTAGCGCTAACCTTTCAGAGCAGGAAGAAGAAAGATTATTAAAAACTCTGAAGAAGCACCGAGCTGCTATTGGATACACTCTGGATGATCTTAAGGGCATTAGTCCCACTGTATGTCAACACAAGATAAAATTGGAAGAAAATGCTAAACCAATTATTGATCATCAACGACGGTTAAATCCTAAGATGAAAGAAGTGGTGAGAAATGAAATACTAAAGCTCCTAGAAGCAGGTATTATCTATCCAGTTGCTGATAGCCAGTGGGTAAGTCATGTCCATTGTGTTCCTAAGAAAGGAGGTATGACTGTTGTCCCTAATGATAAAGATGAATTGATCCCGCAAAGAGTAGTTACAGGTTATAGGATGGTAATTGATTTCCGTAAGTTAAATAAAGATACTAAGAAAGATCATTACCCCTTGCCATTTATTGATCAAATGCTAGAAAGGTTATCCAAACATACTCATTTCTGCTTTCTAGATGGTTATTCCAGTTTCTCCCAAATACCTGTGTCAAAAGGGGATCAAGAAAAGACCACCTTTACTTGTCCTTTCGGTACCTTTGCTTATAGACGTATGCCTTTTGGTTTATGTAATGCACCTGCTACCTTTCAAAGATGTATGATGGCTATATTCTCTGATCTTTGTGAAAAGATTGTTGAGGTTTTCATGGAAGATTTCTCCGTTTACGGAACTTCTTTTGATGATTGCTTAAGCAACCTTGATCAAGTTTTGCAGAGATGTGAATACACTAACCTTGTTTTGAATTGGGAGAAGTGCCACTTTATGGTTAATGAAGGCATTGTCTTGGGACATAAAATTTCCAAAAGAGGTATTGAAGTTGACAAAGCTAAAGTTGATGCTATTGAAAAGATGCCATGCCCTAACGACATCAAAGGTATACGAAGTTTCCTTGGTCATGCCGGGTTTTATAGGAGGTTCATTAAGGACTTATCCAAAATCTCCAGGCCTCTGACTAATCTCTTACAGAAATATATTCCTTTTGTCTTTGATGATGATTGTCTAGAAGCATTTGAAATACTTAAGAAAGCATCTCTGCACCTATTGTCCAGCCTCCTGACTGGAATTTACCCTTTGAGATTATGTGCGATGCTAGTGATTATGCTGTAGGAGCTGTTTTAGGGCAAAGAGTTGGTAAGAAATTGAAAGTTATCCAGTATGCTAGTAAAACTCTAGATAGTGCCCAAAGAAATTATGCTACCACGGAGAAAGAATTTTTAGCAGTTGTATTTGCTTGTGATAAGTTTAGACCCTACATTATTGATTCTAAAGTAACTATTCACACTTATCATGCTGCTATCAAATACCTTATGAAAAAGAAAGATGCTAAACCGAGACTTATTAGATGGGTTCTCTTGCTGCAAGAATTTGACTTGCATATTACTGATAGAAAGGGAGCTGAGAACCCCGTAGCAGATAACTTGTCTAGGTTAGAGAATATACTTGATAACCCACAACCTATTGATGATAGCTTTCCTGATGAACAATTAGCTGTCATAAGTACTTCTCGTACTGCTGCTTGGTATGCTGATTATGCTAATTACATTTTTGCTAAGTTTATACCTCCTAGCTTCACTTACCAGCAAAAGAAAAAGTTCTTCTATGATTTGAGACATTACTTCTAGGATGACCCACATCTTTATAAAGAAGGAGTAGATAGTATTATTAGATGTTGTGTGCCTGAGCATGAACAGGAACAGATCCTACGCAAGTGCCACTTCAAAGCCTACGGAGGACACCATGCGGGAGACAGAACTGCACACAAGGTATTGCAATCCGGTTTCTATTGGCCTACTCTCTTCAAGGATGCCCGTAAGTTTGTCTTATCATGTGATGAATGTCAAAGAATTGGTAATATCAGTAGACGTCAAGAAATGCCTATGAATTATTCACTTGTTATTCAACCATTTGATGTTTGGGGTTTCGATTATATGGGACCTTTTCCCGCCTCTAACGGGTACACACAAATTTTAGTTGTTGTTGATTACGTTACTAAGTGGGTAGAAGCTATTCCAACTAGTAGTGCTGATCATAACACCTCTATTAAGATGCTTAAAGAAGTTATATTTCCGAGGTTTGGAGTCCCTAGATATCTAATGACCGATGGTGGTTCACATTTTATTCATGGTGCTTTCCGTAAGATGCTTGCTAAGTATGATGTCAACCATAGAATTGCATCACCTTATGACCCACAGACTAGTGGTCAAGTAGAACTTAGTAATAGGGAGTTGAAATTAACTTGCAAAAGACAGTTAATAGGTCTAGAAAGAATTGGTCCAAGAAACTTGATGATGCATTATGGGCCTATAGAACTACATACAAAATCCTATGGGTATGTCTCCATATAAGATGGTATATGGAAAAGCATGTCACTTACCTCTTGAGCTAGAACATAAGGCATATTGGGCTGTTAAAGAGCTCAACTATGATTTCAAACTTGCCGGTGAGAAGAGGCTATTTGACATTAGCTGTCTCAATGAATGGAGAACACAGGCCTATGAGAATGCCAAGCTATTTAAAGAAAAAGTTAAGAGATGGCATGACAAAAGGATACAAAAGCGTGAGTTTAACGTAGGTGATTATGTCTTGCTATTCAACTCTCGTTTAAGATTTTTTGCAGGAAAACTTCTCTCCAAGTGGGAAGGACCTTACATTATCGAGGAGGTCTATCGTTCCGGTGCCATAAAAATCAACAACTTCGAAGGCACAAATCTGAAGGTGGTGAATGGTCAAAGGATCAAACATTATATATTAGGTAATTCTATAAATGTTGAAACTAATATTATTGAAACCATAACACCGGAGGAATACATAAGGGACACTTTCCAGAATGATCCAGCCTCCGAAAAGGAAGAGGTATGTGATACGGTAAGTAAACCGACCCCAAAACAGTTCTAAAGGCAATTTTTCTCTGTTTTGGCTATTTAGAAAAATAGAAAAATAAACCGTAGTCCGGAGGAGACACGGGTCCTCCTCGAGGGTAGGGGGCGCGCCCCTTCCCAGGGCGCGCCCCCTGCCTCAAGGGCACCCAGTGTGTCCCCTGGACTCCGTTTTCTTGTGGGTTACTCCTTGTGTTCGAGAAAAAATCATTATATATACTCCCGAAGGTTTTGACCTCTGTATCACGCAGAATTCCCCTGTTTTCATTTCAAGCTGTTTATGACACAGATAAAGGCAACATGTCGTCCCAGGATTCGGAGGGAGAAAGCTATGTGGCTAATTTCCGTGCTGATCCTAAGGTCTATGGTGACTCGGAGTATTATGGCTGGACCACAGAGGAAGAAGAGGACCATGATCCTAAGGGGAAGGATTGGACCAGCTCAGAGAAAGACCAATTTCCACTGCCTCAACCCGGGGACATGCATGTGGAGTTCAAAAAGTCAAGCCTCCCCAACAAAGTAAAGAAACCTAAGATCGAATTTATCCCTTTTAATTTCTTGCAGGAAAACAAGCAGGCATTACGCCAGAAGATATTAACCCTTGAGCAAGAGATCAATGATCTAAAGGAGCAGAATTCTGCTCTTAAGCGCAAGTTAAGGAAGAATCCATCATCACCAACCCCGAAAAAGGAGACATAATCATATGGGTATGGGCACTCCCCTTGGCAATTGCCAAGCTTGGGGGAGTGACCCCGTTATCGTATCACCATCACTCCTATCTTTACCGTTTTACTTAGTTCGATCCTTTTGGTAGTATCTTGATCTAGTAGAATAAAGTTAGCATGATCTAGTTGTGAGCTTTTGCTTTGTGAGCTTTATCCTTTGTAATCGAGTCCGTGAGCTATATAATAAAGATTAGTGTTGACTCAAGGGCTTGATTTCCTCACATGAGTCATGATAAAAAGAAAGAAAACATAAAGAGTATCGAAGAGATCATATCAATCTTATGGGAAGTAATGACTTCACATACAAGAGTATGATAAATAAAAGTTGTTGGGAGGTGACAAACATAGTTTTGGTCATCGTTGCAATTAATAGGAAATAATAAAAGAAGAGAGGCTTCACATACAAATACACTATCTTGGACATCTTTTATGATTGTGAGCACTCATTAAAGTATGACATGCTAAAGAGTTGATGTTGGACAACGAAGACAACATAATGGGTTATGTCTTCTTATATCCGAAATAAAGTATATAGTCTTGGATCATCCAACATGTTGAGCTTGCCTTTCCCCCTCATGCTATCCAAAACTCCTCGCACTAAGTAGAGATACTACTTGTGCTTCCATACATCCTTAAACCCAGTTTTGCCATGAGAGTCCACCATACCTACCTATGGATTGAGAAAGATCCCTCCAAGTAAGTTGTCATGTTGTAAACTCGCTAAAATATGTATGATTTATTAGTGTGGGAGAAATTAGCTTTATACGATCTTGTGATATGGAAGTAATAAAAGCGATGGACTACATAATAAAGGTCCTTATCACAAGTAGCAATATAAAGCAAAGTTCTTCTATGCTAAGACTTTGTGCATCCAACCATAAAAACACATGACAACCTCTACTTCCCTCTGCGAAGGGCCTATCTTTTATTCTTGTCTTATAAGTGTCAAGGTGAAATCCACCTTTCCTTTTTACATTTTATCCTTTGGCAAGAACATTGTGTTGGAAAGATCAAGACATATATACCCACTTGGATGTAAGTTTTCATGATCTCTTAGTGTTGACATTACCTTGAGGTAAAACGTTGGGAGGCAACACCACAAGCCCCTATATTTCTCCGTGTCCGATTAAAACTCCTTAAACATAATTATTGTGTGAGTGTGAGCAATCGTGAAAGACTATATGATAGTTGAGTATGTAGGCTTGCTGAAAAGCTCTTATATTGACTCTTTCCGATGTTACGATAAATTGCAATTGCTTCAATGACCGAGACCAAAGTTTGTTAGTTTCCAATGAAGTTTATGATGCATACTTGATATTGTGGACGAATTGTTACTTTAGCATAAGAATCATATGACTATATTTATATAAGTTGCTGTTATAAGAATGATCATGATGTCCTCATGTCCGTATTCTGTTTTTATCGACACCTCTATCTCTAAACATGTGGACATATTTTTCAATATCGGCTTTCGCTTGAGGACAAGCGAGGTCTAAGCTTGGGGGAGTTGATACGTCCATTTTCCATCATGCTTATAAGTTGATATCTATTGCTTTATGGGTTGTTCATACATGTTTTGTCACAATACTTATGCCTTTTCTCTCTTACTTTGCAAGGTTTACATGAAGAGGGAGAATGCCGGTAGCTGGAATTCTGGGCTGAAAAAGGAGCAAACTCTAGAAACCTATTCTGCACAACTCCAAAAGCCCTGAAACTCCACAGAACATCGTTTCAGAAAATATAAAAAATATCTGACGAAAGAAACCCATGAGAGGGGCCACCGACTGGCCTCGAGGGTGGGGGGTGCTCCCCCTGCCTCGAGGGCCAGCCGTGAGGCCCACGGTGCCCATCTTCTCCTATATGAAGTGTTTTGATCTAGAAAAAATTAGACCTAGGCTTTCGGGACCAGACGCCGCCGTCTCGAGGTGAAACCAAGGCAGAAACCAATCTAGGGCTCCGGCAAAGCTGTTCTGCCGGGGATACTTCCCTCCGAGAGGGGGAAATCGTCACCGCCATCATCACCAACAACTCTCCCATCTTCGGGAGGGATATCTTCATCAACATCTTCACCAGCACCATCTCCTATCAAACCCTAGTTCATCTCTTGTATCCAATCTTTGTACCCAAACCTCAGATCGGTACCTGTGGGTTGCTAGTAGTGTTGATTACTCCATGTAGTTGATGCTAGTTGGTTTATTTGGTGGAAGATCATATGTTCAGATCCATTATGCATATTAATACCCCTCTGATCATGAACAATATTATGTCTCGTGTGTAGTTACTTTTGTTCCTGAGGACATGGGAGAAGTCTTGCTATTAGTAGTCATGTGAGTTTGGTCTTCGTTCGATATTTTGATGAGATGTATGTTGTCTCTCCTCTAGTGGTGTCATGTGAACGTCGACTACATGACACTTCACCATTATTTGGGCCTAGAGGAAGGCATTGGGAAGTAATAAGTAGATGATGGGTTGCTAGATTGACAGAAGCTTAAACCCTAGTTTATGTGTTGCTTCGTGAGGGGCTGATTTGGATCCATATGTTTCAGGCTATGATTAGGTTTACCTTAATACTTCTTTTGTAGTTGCAAATACTTCTTTTGTACAAGTAAGGGCAGCACCCAAGCACCGGTCCACCCACATACCAAATTATCAAAGTACCGAACGCGAATCAGACGATCGTGATGAAAACTAGCTTGACGATAATTCCCATATATCCTTGGGAGCGCTTTACCTCGCATAAGAGTTTGTCCAGGCTTGTCCTTTGCTACATAAGGGATTGGGCCACCTTGCTGCACCCTATTTACGTTTACCTTTTGTCACTTGCTACCAATTATCTTATCACAAAACTATCTGTTACCTATAATTTCAGTGCTTGCAGAAAATACCTTACTGAAATCTGCCTATCATTTCCTTATGCTCCTCGTTGGGTTCGACACTCTTACTTATTGAAAGGACTACGATAGATCCCCTACACTTGTGGGTCATCAAGACTCTTTTCTACAAGAAAATGGGCTTTAAAAAAGAATAAATGGGATGCAATTATAAAAACTGGGCAGTAACTATAGAAAATGCACCAAACACATAATTACTTTATAAAATATTATTTTTGGATATTGAAAATTTTAATTTCATTAATTGTTGCGAGCGCAATGTTTCGTTGGATTTTTACGTAATATAAATTTATATTGAAATTGTATTTAATCTGACTAGAAATTTCGGGATGGAAATATTTCGGATCCCATCAAAATGTGGGAAATTTTATTGAATTCTGTTTTGAACGGTTGGTTAAAATGGGCTGTACTTTTAACAAACTATAAATGGGCTATAGTAAATTCCATTAGAATTCAATAATTGGCTGCACATTCTTACAAATCTCAAATGGGCTATAAGTCCTCTGCCACACACTTGTGGCCTTACAAAGTTGATGCGTCCCCTAAAAAAGAGAGTTGACGCATATGCAAGGCTTTGTCAACTTATAGTCAACACACGGTTCTAGCAGCAGTGGCCGTTGGATGTCCATCCAATGGATGCCGTGCTTCTTCTTCAATCTCGCATATTCTAGCTTCACCCGCCCAAAAAATGATTCCCCCCTGACATCTGGGGCGCACCGTTTCGGAAGCTGACCTGTGGGCCTACTAAGTTGACGCGTACCAAGGGCTTTGTCAACTTAGTCAATATAAGATTCTAGCTGTGATCGTAAGATGTCCATCCAACGGTCGTCGTGCTTCTTCAACCTCTGGTCTTCTTGCTCAAGCCGCCCAAAGCAGCGCCGGTCGTGCCGCCTACTCCTGCCTCCCATGGTCGGCTCTGCTGCCGCGCAGGCCTCACCGCTCCCTACTACTCCCACCGCTGGCCAGGCCATCCCTCTACTCACCCACACCCCCTGTTATTTTGTGGCGACGGCAGCCTCACACCGCAGCCGAACCAGTGAACCCTCACACTCCTCTCCGCGCGGGCTTCCACTGCCGCGTCTTCCCCGGCTTCGCGTCGTACCCTTCCTAGGCCTCGCCGTCGTCCACCGCCCTGGTGCTCTCGGCGCGGCGTGGTCAACATGGTCAAGGAACGGCTTCCATCGGACGCGGACTGTACGTGGAGAGGCTGACAACTGGGTCCATGACGGCAGCAAGGAAGTGCTTCCTTATTACGCGCAAAATAATGATTCCTCCACCTGACAGCAGGGACCTACCAGACGGGCCACTGTATTTCGCGAAAAAAACGTTTCCCCCCTGATTGCTAGGACCCACCGGACGGGCCACCGTATTGCGCAAAAAAAACATACCCCCCGCTGTCAGCTCGGACCCACCGGAAGTGCCTCCTTATTACGCACAAAAAAATGAATACTCCCCCTGCCGGTTGGGACCCACCTTGGTGGCAGGCTGAGTTGTGGGCCTACTAAGTTGACGAGGATGGTGTGCTTTGTCAACTTAGTCAATATGAACGATTCTAGCTCCACTGACCGTACGATGTCCATCCAATGGCCATAGTGCTTCTTCAACCTCTGGTCTTGTTGCTCCAGCCGCCCAAAGCAGCGCCGGTCGTGCCGCATGCTCCTGCCTCCCGTGGCCGGCTGTGCTGCCGCGGAGGCCTCACCGCCCCCTACTATTCCCACCGCTGGCCAGGCCATCCCTCTACTCACCCACACCCCCTGTTATTCTGCGGCGACGGCAGCCTCACACCGCAACGAACCAGTGAACCCTCGTACTCATCTACGCGTGGGAATCCACTGCCGCGTCTTCCCCGGCTCCGCTTCGTCCCCTTCCTAGGCCTCGCCGTCGTCCACCGCCCTGGTGTTCTCGGCGCGTGTGGTCAACGTGGTCAAGGAACGACTTCCATTGGAAGAGTATTGTACGTGGAGAGGCTGACAGCTGGGTCCACGGCCGTAGCAAGGAAGTGCCTCCTTATTACGCGCAAAATAATTATTCCTCCACCTGACAGCGGGGACCCACCGGACGGGCCACCATATTTTGCAAAAAAAACATTTCCCCCTGACTGCTGGGACCCACCAGCTACATCTTCGCATGCAAGGAAGTGCGTCCGGGCAAAAAAAACCGATTCGCCCCCCTGACTGCTGGGACCCGCCAGCTACATCTTCGCATGCAAGGAAGTGCCTGACAGTTGGGACCCACCTGGTCGAAGCGTACGTAGCGTTGCCATTGTGGTCGCGAATGTGTACGTACATACTGGTCAATGTAGAGGCACACACGTGTCGTAGTAGAGGCGCGCACGTAGCATGTACACGTATGTACAGCGGCAAGTGTGCAAGAAAGAAAATACGGCCACGTACGTACATACGGGCAGGGTCTCGAACGCCTACTCGCGCATACGTACGGCTAGGGCTCGTGTACATGGCTGGGTCGGAACGGAGAAACAGCGTTTTCATCGTGTTCATGGGGAGCCAACCGGCTGGGTCGAAACGGAATGTGTCATCGTGTTCATCGGGAGGGCTTGGACGGAAGAACTGATGGAAACGAGGCCTAACGTACCGCAGAATGGACGAAACGACCTTGTGTTCGACCGGCCACATTCGAAACGGGATCCTATCCATCGAGAGGGGTCTGGCATACCACAAAACGGAGGAAACGTACCTCCTATGGTCGAAACAGGGGTCCTGTTGATCAGGAGGGGTGCGGCGTACCGCAAAACGGAGGAAACAGACTTGTGTCGGAGCGCTACGGTCGAAATGGGGGTCCTGTTCATCGGGAGGGATGTGGCGCACCGTAAAACGGGACTCCACGGGATACTGTTCATCACCACCGTCGACCCCCTCCAGCCTCCATGGGCTACTGTTCATCCACCGTCGATGTCGGGGGAAACTGTCCACCACGAGCACCTATGGGACTGGAGCCCCTTGTTCGTGCGGTAAGGGAGCGGAGGGAGCACAAAGAGCAGATCGTAGAGAGCACGCGGGCAGTTTACCCAGGTTCGGGCCGCGATGGACGCGTAAAAACCCTACTCCTGCTTGGTTTGTATTCAGTTGGGGAGCTCGGGAGCTTGAAGAACTAGCTACACCGAGCGAGAGAGCTATCAAGGTTCCGAACCCTTTCTACGTTGTGCATGGGCCTCCTTTTATAGCTCAAGGGGTCACCGACAGGTGTCAACGTAGAAGAAAGGGCAAAAAAAGTAATTGTGGTGGTAGTTGTAACAGTGCGGGAATAGTGGATGAACAGTGCATGAACAGTGGTCATCACCTACTTTGACAGTGGGGGACAAGAGCATTAAATGCCCGTCGCCGTCGACCCCAAAAGCGCCCGCCCTTGCGTCTCCGTTCGCCACGGCGAAAGCCTCGTCACCGTGGAGTGCCACCGTGTCCCCCAGGCTGCACAGCCATCCGCCACGCGTCCCTGGAAGGGCCCCAGGGCGACGCGTGGGTCGATGAGCTGGAGCGCGGGCACACAGTGTGAGTTCCCCCGGCAAGCACCTTGCCGGGCCTTGACCTTGCCGGGCCCTGAAGCTTGTCGCTCCGCGGGCCCTGCCGGGGCGCATGCTGCGCCGAGGCATGTCTTTTGAAATGTAATCTCCTGGTCTTCCTGGCAAGCTCCTCTTGCCAGGGTCTTGAGTTAATGAGGAAATCTTGAGCCTGGGACGGCCTTCCCGGCAAGCTCCACTTGCCGGGGCCTTGATCTTCTGTCTTGTATACTTTGTTTTTGAATGGCTTAAATAAGGATCAGAGAGGTTTCCGGCAAGCACGTGGTAGACCCTGCCGCGGGAAGCTGCTACTGCCCGTGCACAAGTTGGGGTACTAAGGTACCCCTATCTTAGTACACCGACAGGAGCCCCCGGGCCTGGGCCACACACGGTGCCCAGCGCTGTTGGGCCAGGCCCAAAATAGTGCACGGGCACGCGCGGCCCACGGCGAGCCGTAATTCCCCTTCCGCATCCGCCGCATCCCTCCCTAATGGCACGCGTCGATTGCGGCGTCGTGGGAGAGATCGTGGCCATGTTCTTTAATGGGAAATGTGGAGCGTCCCCCACTTCCCCCTTAAAAGCAGAGGAAGCAGGGGCCGTTACCTTACTTCGTCTTCATTGCTTCTTCCACCTCCAGAAATCCCCCTCTGCGCTCCGCCTACTCATCTCCTCCGCCCTCTTCCGCATCCGCGGCGCCGTCGAGCTTCTCGCCCCCTTCCTCCGCCGCCTCCGCCATGGCCTCGAAGGCCGAGAAGGCGAAAGCGGAGAAGACCAAGAGGGAGAAATCCGAGCAGGCGGCGAAGCTTGTCGCCCTGCGGAAGAGGAACGTCGTCTTCGCGCCGAGGCTCAGCGCGAGGGAGCTCTGGAACAAGTACTATCTGTTCTGGGCCAAGAAGACCAAGGCGCATCCCCGCACCCGAGTCTACCCGGCCGCCGCCAGAGATCTGTACCCCAGCGGGTATTTCTTCTTTGCTGTCTTCTTCCACTGCGGCCTGTGTCCTCCATTCTCTGAATTTTTCTGCGATATCATGAATACATACAACCTCCATCTCTTAGACTTCACCCCCAACGCCATCCTCATGATGGCGGTTTTCGCACATCTGTGCGAAAACTACATAGGGATCTATCCAAACGTAGCGCTCTTTAGGCATTTCTTCATGCCTAGAGCAGAGGCCGGCGCCCCCCTCTCCGGAGGTATCTCTTGGGTCTTCCGCTTGAACAAGAAGGAATCTTATCTGAAAGGGGAGCTCCGCGGCAAGTGGGAGGAGTGGCGCGCGGATTGGTGCTGGATAGTGGAGGACGAGCCGCAACCTTTCACTGCGCCGCGCACAACTGCTATAGTGCGCGGCAGGGACTGGAGTGATTTGGCCGCAGATGACATCAAGCTCAATGCTGCCCTTGTTAGGATTCTTCGTCTCCGGGTAGCCAAGTTGACCATCGGAGAGGTAGGAGCAGACTTCCTCCGCCGCCGCATTGCTCCTTTACAGGAAAGGAAAAGGCCAGCATGGGAGTTTGGCAATGCGGCGGACATAATAAGGTTGCGCCCGGGGCTGAATTACAACTTCACGGCGCTGGAGCTGAAGGGGATGCTCCGGGAGCTTTTCAAGCACGACCCGGCCCACCCGGAGTGGTTTAGACCTCCCCGAGGAGTAGTACCACTATGCAACAGCACCGCCCGGGACGCATTGCGGGCGATGATGCCCGCGTGCGACTCACATGGCGTCGACCCAACATGGATAGTGCCCACGCCGGATGTCGTCATGAGGTTCTTCGATAACTTGGTCGAGGTGCCAAAGAACATCGATGAGATCAAGGGTCTCACCCGGGCCACCACGGATCGGGAGATAGCTTATATCGCTACCCGGGTAGAAGAGGCCGCCGCAGCCGCAGCGGTAGGAGAATTTGGGTTCACCGTCGACGAGGCAGAGGCCGAGGATGCGTCGTGCCAGGCCGAGGAGGCAGAGATCTGGAGACTTCTCAAACTTCCGCCCGACGAGCTCGCCGGGGTCCCTTCTCTGAGGCATGCCGGGATCCCCGGAGTTGTGAGCGAGGCCGCGGCAAGAGGCGAGGTTGCCGGAGGAAGCAGAGGTGCCGGAGGGAGCGGAGCTACCGGAAGGAGCAAAGCCGCGGGGCAGGGTGCTGGGCCCAGCGAGCCCACCGAGGAGGAGGAGGAGGAGGACGCCGGAGCCGACGAGGATACTGGCGGATCTCTGGGGCTCGACGACGACGTCTCCTCGTCCTCGGAGGGCTCCCCGCCCTGGGCAAGTCCCAAGCGAACACCGCCGAAGCGCCTCCGCAAGGCGGCTACGGCGACGAGGACGCAGGCGCCCCGACAGCAGCCCGCTCGCCAGGCGGCGCGCGCCACCAGAGCGAGCCAAACCGCGACGGAGGCGCCCCGCGCTCCAGCGCCAAGCGGAGGAGGATCCTCCCAGAGCGGGGCGGCTGCCCCACCTGCTCCCCGGGCCCCGGCGCCAACAGAGGCTGGGTCTTCGCAGCCCCCAGCCCCGGGGACCGCCAAGCGCCCAAGGGAGCCTTCTCCTCCTGCTCCTCGCGCGGAAGCGCCTCAGGTGGAGTTCGACTTCTCCGTTCTGAGCGACGACGACGACGAGAAAGAGGAGTAAGCACTTGTATTTTGTAGCTTCTTCGATTCTGTCTTGATTCTTTCTTTGATGATTCTGATTTCGTTTCTTGCTTCTATTTCAGGACCCTGGCCCAGCGAGTGGCGAAGAAGGCCAAGGTCCCCGTAGTCGAGGTCGAGGACAACTCGCCCGTCGCGGCTACAGGGGACGCGCCGGCGACGAACTTGCCAGACCCAAGCGCTACTCCGAGGAGCAGCCCCCAGCGCAGCCCCCAGCGTAAGTCTGGGCTTGATCTTTCCGCTCGTCGGGCACGCCTGAGGTTTTTGCCTTGTACTAACATCTTGTTGCTCTGTTTTGTCTTGATTGTCTTGTGCAGAGGTGGAGCCGCAGCCACACGAGCGCCCGGAGACTATTCCCGAGGAGCCGCAGGCCCCGCCATCCCCGCCAAGGGCGAACTCCCCGGCGAGGGAGAGCGCTCCGCCAAGGGCGGGTACTCTGCCAAGGACGAGTACCCCGCCAAGGGCAAGCAGCCCGGCGAGGGCGGCCACCCCGCCAAGGGAGAGCTCCCCGGCGAGGGAGCCTGTCGTCGACGAAGTCCGCGAAGGTAAGTCTTGCAACCTCGTCTTCTTGGACTTGTCTTTTTTGGATATTTGCTTGAACTTTTTCTTTTCTTCTTCTTCTAGATCCTCCCGCGCCAGACCGGATGGAGACCGAGGTCATCGGCGAGGAGGGCGCGCAAGGCGACGGCGGCGACGCCCCTGTCGTTGAAGACATGGCAGGGGCCGACGAGCCTGCCGCGGAGGAGACTGCCCCGACCGCAGACGCAGCGGCCGGGGAGGGGGACGGCGGCCACACTGCCGGCCCGGAAGCGGCAGGAGCGTCAAGCGCTGCGCCGACCGCCGACCCCTCCATCGAGAAGGAGCAGTCCGCCTTCTATCTTGAGGCTCCCAACGGCGTCTTCATACAAGTGCCGTGGGGATCCTCGTCGCGAGCCCCCGAGGAGGGAGAGACCTTCGATGGGGAGGTCCTCGCCTCCGCGGGGCTGAAGATCGTCGAGGCGCCTGGCGGGAGCGATGAGCCCGAGGAGGAGAAACTGCTACACCGGCTCCTGGCCCTTTACCGGGCCAGGCAGGCGAAACTTGAGTCTCGGGAAGCCCTCACCGCCAAGGCCGCAATAGATATGGAGAAACGCGCCGCGGAGCTCCGCGCCGCCAACCAGGCGGCCCTCCACGACTTGGCGGAGGAGCGCGAGAGGCTTGCTGGAGAGTACCAAGAGTTCCTCCTGGAGAAGGCCGAGGCCGAGGAGCAGCAGCGACTCGTCGGAGAAGCGCTGTCCCAGCGAGAAGGAGCGCTCAATCAGCGGAAGGTCGACCTCGACGCTCACGAGGACGACCTTACCGCCCGGGAGCAGGCCCTTGGCGGAGAGTTGAAGGAAGCGAAGGCCGCCGCAGCCACCGCGGAGACCGCCAAGAAGGACCTCGAAGCTAAGGTGGTGCAGCTGGAGGAGTACCTGAAAGCGAGCACGGAGAGGGTCACCGCGCTCAACATAGAGCGCGAGAAGGACGCCCATACCAACTCAGAACTCCAGGTACGCCTCTCCAAGCAGGGCGACGAGCTCAAGGCCGCCAAGGACTCAATTGCTGATCTGGAGCTGAAAGTCTCTACGCTGAAAGATTCACTCGACGCCGTCCGGGACCGCGAAACCAAGCTGAAGGACGAGCTCCGCAAGGAGCGAGGCCTGGTGGAGAGCGCCGCCACTTCAGCTGACAACTTCCGCCGGACCGTCGAAATATGGACTGAAGATCTGGTGGCTTCTGCTAGCAACATCGACAAGGATCTGATGGCGCTGAGGGTCGAGCATCTCATATACTCTCCGGATCCAAATCTCCCCCACAGCGCCAAGCTCAGTCTTTTCTTCAGGGGGATCGCGCCGGCGCTCGCACGTCTGCAGCAGAAGCTCCCCGCGCAGCTGGCCGAGGAGTCGCGCCAGCTCTGCGTGGGGACCTTGGAGCGCGTCTTGACCAAGATTGTTTACCGCAACCCTGGTATAAATCTTGTCAACGTCCTCCGCAGCTTGCCGGCCGACGCGGATCAGGAGGCCTTGAAGGCGCAGGTCGCCCACATCATCGCCAAGGTGAACAAGATCTCCAGGCGTGAAGGCGATCGCGTAGATTAGGCCTCTTTCTTTTTATTTCTTTTGCTGCTGCAAAGTGTGCCATGGACATGAATTAATTAGTGGTTCCGACAAGTTATCCCTTGTAATATATTATCTTATTTTGAGCAATCGATGCAGTGTTATCTCCCTTGCTTTGGGCCATTACTTTGTATGCTTTTAACCCTACGCTTCTAGGGGACTTGCCGGCAAGGGGCCTTTGCCGCGAGCGCTGAGTGCTGGACTCTGAGCAGCCTGCTGGTCAAGGTCTTACCGGCAAGTAACCTTGCCGCAGCTAGTCGCAACGCACTTAGCTTGCTGAGCGAACTCGAAAACGAAGCAAGGGCGCGACACTTGTCGCAGCTCACTTAAGTCGTTGAGCGTACTCGAAAACAAGATAAGGGTGCGGCTAGCCACGGGTAGGTTCCTCCGCGCACAGGTTTTCCATACAAAGTGTGGTATTCAAGGAAGATAACTAAATTTTTTAAAAATTTGAACTGCTCAAATTCTGGTAACTTAGCTTTCGTTTATTGCTTGCTTCCCCGACAAGGCTTCTCTTTCTTGAACAGCACTTGGTTCGTCCTCCATCTCCTTCCCCCCTGGCAAACTTGTGCGCGAGGAACATTCCTTCTGCTTAAGAGGGAAAGAAAAAAGAGGAGGGAAAACAAGTATAGGGCCTTTCGGCGTGCTAATGCTTACCGGGTGTGTGTGCTGCACAGAAATGCCAAATAGTGCATGCAAATAACGAAGAAAAACATGGAGAAGGCAAATAGTGCAAAACACAAAAGCTTTACTGATGCACGGGATCTGCGCCCGGCTTTGTACAAAGGGTTACATGCAACAGCGGCAAGGCTTGTACAAAAGGTGGTTGCCGGAGTGGATCACGGCAACCGCGCCTTATGGGTGAAACTTGCGAAGATGCTCTATGTTCCAGGAGTTGCTCACCGGTAAGCCTTCTTCGGTCTCAAGGCAGACAGCGCCGGGCCTTGTTACTTGTCTCACCTGATAAGGGCCTTCCCACTTCGGCGTCAACTTGTTGGAATTCTTGGCGGACTGAACACGCCGAAGAACAAGGTCGCCTTCCTCGAGACTCCTGGCCTTAACCTTGCGGCTATGATAGCGACGCAAGGCTTGCTGGTATCGAGCAGCTCGTACAGCAGCCTGGAGACGTTCCTCCTCGAGGAACAATGCATCATCTTGTCGCAGTTGCTCTTGCTCGAGCTCATCATAAGCGAGCACTCGAGGAGACCCGTATACGAGTTCCGTGGGGAGAACTGCCTCTGCCCCATAGACTAGGGCAAAGGGTGTCTGTCCGGTGGCTCGACTTGGTGTCGTTCTGATTGACCAAAGAGCCGCCGGCAACTCCTCTATCCAGTTTCTTCCGCACTTGCGCAGCCTGTCAAAGGTCCTTGTCTTGAGTCCGTGCAGCACTTCAGCATTGGCCCTCTCCGCTTGACCGTTGCTCCTCGGGTGAGCAACAGAAGCGAAGCAGACCTTGGCGCCAAGGTCTTGGACGTATTGCATGAAGGTGCGACTAGTGAATTGTGTGCCGTTGTCGGTGATGATCCTGTTAGGGATTCCGAAACGGCAAACAATCGACCTGAAGAACCTGACCGCTGACTGTGCCGTCACCTTTCTCACTGGTTCCACTTCTGGCCACTTTGTGAACTTGTCGATTGCAACGTACAAGTACTCAAAGCCCCCGACAGCACGGGGGAAAGGGCCGAGGATATCGAGCCCCCAGACCGAGAAGGGCCAGGACAAAGGAATCGTCTGGAGAGCTTGAGCTGGCTGATGAATTTGTTTGGCATGGAACTGGCACGCTTCACACTTGGTTACGTGTGCAGTTGCATCTTGGAGGGCTTCTTGCCAGAAGAACCCTTGCCGGAACGCCTTCCCGGCAAGTGCCCTTGCGCCAATGTGGTGGCCACATATGCCTCCATGTATTTCTGCCAACAGCTTTTGTCCATCTTCTCTGGAAATGCACTTCAACCTGACACCATTGAGTCTTCTTCTGTACAGTTCGTTATCCACGAACTGGTACATACTTGTCTGTCTGGTTATTTTCTCTATCTCTTCTGGGTCGTCGGGAAGTTCTCCAGTTTGCAGAAAACGGACGATCTGCTGCGCCCATGCCGGAGCCCGAGGCTCAACGGCAAGGACTAAAGGCATAAGGGCCGCTGCGGGAACCCCAGCTTCTACGGCAAGAACCTCTGATTCTGCCGGAGCTGATGATCCCCCGGCAAGCTCGCCAGGGCGAGGCTTGTCGGGAACGCTTGCTTCAACTGTACAGACCCTAGGATCTGCAGGAGCAAACTGTTCCTCAGCGTTCTGATCGTTGATCTTGGGGACCTTGGCGGCGGCCTCGGGGAGATCCGCCGGCAAGTAGTCGCCGGAGACCAACTTTCTCTTCTTGTGCTGCCCAATAGATGGTGTAACGGATGGCTGAGTCAGCTTGAGCAGGAAGGTCCCTGGTTCCACAGGTAACTTCATCGCAGCACACTTTGAAAGGCCATCTACAATGTCATTCTGAGCTCTCGGGACGTGCTCCATTTGCAGACCTTCAAAGTGCTCTTCAAGCTTCCTCACTTCATCTACATAAGCTTCCATCAAAGGGCTTTGGTAACTCTTGTTAACTTGTCGGACCACCAACTGAGAATCTCCCCGCACAATCAGCTTCTTAATCCCAAGTTCGGCCGCAATCCTGAGGCCGGCGAGCAAGCCTTCATACTCAGCAGTATTATTTGTCGCTTGCTCCCTGGGAAAGTGCATCTGGATAACATACTTGAGGTGCTCTCCGGTGGGCGCGATAAGTACCACGCCGGCACCGGCACCTTGCAGCGAGAAGGCACCATCAAAGTACATTACCCATTTACTCATTGCTTCTTGTACGGGTACACTTGTCTCTGGAACTTCTTCATCGGGCGTTGGGGTCCATTCAGCTATGAATTCTGCCAAAGCTCGGCTCTGGATAGTTGAAGTACTCTCAAACTTGAGACCAAAGCTTGACAGCTCCAGTGCCCACTCGACGATCCTGCCTGTTGCTTCTGGATTGTGCAATATCCTATTCAGCGGAAAGCGAGTGACCACTGTTATCTCGTGTGCTTGGAAGTAATGGCGCAGCTTTCTCGAGGCCATGAGGAGACCGAAAAGCAACTTTTGCACCCCAGAGTATCTTGATCTAGCCCCCTGCAAGAGGGAACTCACAAAATACACTGGGCGCTGCACCATCTTTCTTCGCACTTCTCCCTCCTTCTGCGCAGAGTTGTCCTTGTCGGGGCCAGAGCTTGTCGGAGCAGCCCCCTGCTTGTCGCTGGATTCGCTTGCCGGTGGTGTAAACTCCTCATCGGCCTCCCTCTCCGCTACTAACGCAGCACTAACCACTTGATTGGTTGCCGCTAAGTATAGCAGCAACTTCTCTTGTGGCCTAGGTGCGACAAGTATTGGAGTAGAGGATAGGTACCGTTTCAAGTCTTGCAGCGCTGCCTCCGCTTCCGGAGTCCATTTCATAGGACCTGCCTTCTTCAAGATTTTGAAGAAAGGTAGGGCGCGTTCTGCAGACTTCGAAATGAACCTACTGAGGGCAGCTACACAACCTACAAGCCTCCTGACATCCTTGACGCGCTTCGGGGCTTCTATCTGCTCGATGGCTTTTATCTTGTCGGGATTGGCCTCAATCCCCCTCTGGGACACAAAGAACCCGAGAAGCTTGCCGGAGGGGACTCCAAAGACGCACTTCTCGGGGTTCAACTTGAGCTGGATCTTGCGCAGATTCTCAAATGTCTCTTCCAAATCTTGAATCAGTGTAGCCTTGCTCTTGCTCTTGACCAATATGTCATCCATGTAGGCTTCCACATTTCTGTGGATCTGTGGTTCAAAAGCAGTGTACACTACTCTTGCAAATGTAGAGCCTGCATTCTTCAATCCAAAGGGCATGCGTATGAAACGATATGTGCCACATGGAGTGATAAATGCAGTCTTCTCTTCGTCTTCCTCGGCCATGAATATCTGATGATATCCTGAATATGCATCAAGGAAGGAAAGCAGCTCACATCCAGCAGTGGAGTCAACAATCTGGTCAATGCGCGGCAAGGGAAATGGATCCTTGGGACATGCTTTATTCACATCGGTGAAGTCTATACACAGTCTCCACTTCCCGTTGGCCTTACGCACGACAACTGGGTTTGCTAACCACGTCGGATGGATCACGCCTCTAACCAGGCCTGCTGCTTCTAGCTTCTTGATTTCTTCGGCAATGAATTCTTGGCGCTCCACGGCTTGCTTCCTGACCTTCTGCTTGACGGGCCGCGCATGAGGACAAACAGCAAGCTTGTGCTCAATTACCTTCCTGGGAACACCGGGGATGTCAGATGGTTGCCAGGCAAACACATCGACATTCGCCCGCAGGAAGGCAACGAGCGCGCTTTCCTATTTGCTGTCAAGTGTGGCACTGATGGTGAAGGTACCACCAGTGCCGTCCTCCTTGGCGGACACCTTCTTGGTTGCCGGTGGAGCGGCCATCCCCTTCTTGCACTTGCCGGTGGAGCTCGATGGAACGTCCTCGACGGCAGCGCAGCACTCCGAAGAGGTGCGGTTGCCGGAGTGGGTCCCAGAGCACTTGCCGGACTTGGTCTTGGTCTTCTTCCCCCCGGGAGCTTCAGCGGCAAGTGGGCTGCTCTCCGCCGCAGCTGCTGCATCCCGGTAGATCTTGTCGGCGCAGATAAGCGCGTCCTTCTTGTCGCCATGGACAGAGATGACGCTTTTCGGCCCCGGCATCTTGAGTACATTGTAGGCGTAGTGGGAAGCTGCCATGAACTTGGCGAGGGCAGGACGTCCAAGTATCCCATTGTATGGCAATGGGATATCGGCAACATCGAAGGTTATCCTCTCCGTCCTGAAGTTCAGCTCCCCGCCAAAGGTCACTGGCAGAGTAATCTTCCCCTTGGGCTTGCTCCTCCCCGGGTTTATTCCTTGGAACGAACCGGTCTCTTCGAGCTCGCCGTCTGGGATTTGGAGTTTCTTGATCACAGCCGAGGAGATCAAGTTCAGGCCGGCCCCACCGTCAACCAACATTTTGGTGACCTTGAGGTTGCGGATGGTTGGTGAGACCAACATCGGCAAGCACCCGACCGCTGTGGTGCGGTCAGGGTGATCCTCAAGATAAAAAATGATGGGCGTGCTGGACCACTTCAGCAGCCTGCGCGACTCAACGGGCGGCTCTGCTGCATTTACTTCCCGCACCCACTGCTTGAGTTGGCGGTGGGAAGTATGCAGAGAGGCGCCGCCGTCGACGCACAGGACTTCCATGGCCTTCTGGAACTCCTGCTCGCTGTCATCACCTTCCTCCATGTCGTCGTTGTCGTCTTCTTCGTCCTTGTCGTGGCCCCGGGGAGGTCGATCACCTTGCCGCTGCTTGGCCTTGCCGCGGCGTCCTCCCCGGCCATTAAATGGCCGCTTCTTGCTTGGCTCTCCTCCGCCACCTTGGGCTTTCTCCTTGTCGCGCCGCTCGTACTCAGCTTTCTGCTGCTCGACGAGGTATTCGACGCATTTGCAGTTGGAGAGGTCGTGGCCCTTGGTGCGGTGGATCTTGCAGTATTGCTTGTCGGAGCCGTCCTGCTTGTCGGCTGCCGCTACAGGGGCAGGCTCCTTGCCGGAGCCGCCAGCCTGTGCTTGCTTGGCGGGAGCCTCCTTGCCGGACTTCTCGACGGCAAGCACTTCCTTGCTCTTCTTCTTCCTATTGATCCGCCGCCGGCTCTTCTTTGCCGGGGCGGCATCCTCGCTGTCGCTTCCCCCTGCGCCGGCATCCTCTCCGGGGAGTCTCCTCCCCTCTTCGGCGCGCGCGCACTTATCAGCTAGAGCATAGAGCTCGCTGACATCCCGTATCTTGGTCATGGCCATCTCCTCACGCATGCGGCGGTTACGCACGTTCTGGTGGAACGCGCTAATAACCGCGGCAGGGTGGACGTCGGGGATGTTGTGCTGCACGCGGCTAAAGCGCTGGATGTACTTGCGCGGAGATTCTCCTTCCTTCTGGGCCAAGACGTGGAGATCGCTCTCCTGGCCGTGGGGTTTGTGGCCGCCTGTGAAGGCGCCGACAAACTGGTGGCAAAGATCCGCCCATGAAGAAATGGAGCCTTCCGGCAAGTGCATAAGCCAAGAACGAACGTTCGGCTTAAGCACCAGCGGGAAGTAGTTCGACAGTATCTTCTCGTCGCGCCCCCCGGCAGCCTGCACCGCGATGGTGTAAATGCTGAGGAATTCCGAGGGGTGCGTCTTGCCGTCGTACTTCTCCGGTACGTCGGGCTTGAAGTTTTTCGTGCTGGGCCACTGGATGCGCCGCAGCTCACGGGTAAACGCAGGGCAACCTGCCTCGTACGGCAAGTCGCCTGGTTCACCGGGCGCGTGCGTATCGACAGCGGTCCAAGCTCGCTGATCTGATTGTCGCCGGGCTTCTCGGTGGCGCTCGATCGTCGTCCGAGCGTCTTCTTTTCGCCGATCGTCAAGGACCTAGCGCTGGTCCCGACGAGCCCGCGGATCCGACGACGCCGTGGAGTCGTCGTCGACGTTGATCCGGCGGGGAGGCGTCTTCTGCTTTCGCGGCGGGGAGTGCACGGTGGTTTCTCCCCCGGCGGTCTTGTCGCCATCGGCCTTCGTTTTCTCGACTTGCCGCGGCCGCGACGTCGCCCCGCTGCGGCGTGTCGTTGTTGGCGAAGGAGATAAGGCTTTGGATTGTTGCCCTCCAGTCTTCGGCCTTGTCAGCCGCTGGAGGGAAATCGAGGAGCAGTTGCGCTCTTGCGAGCGCTTCTGCTGGAGAGGAGGGGAGCGGGGGCGAGCGGCGCGAGGAGCGGGATATGCTCGGACTCCTAACGGGGTTAGAAGGAGCAGTTTCCCGCCCCGGTGACCGCACCTTGCTCGTGCCCGGACGGTGGTCCGGAGCATCCCGCGAACCTCCGGCTTGCTCTTGTCCCAGCAAGCGGATGGTACCTCCTGTACCACGGCGCTGCTGGGTTGTCGTCTGTTGCGATGGACGTGGCGCATCTACGGACACCGAGGCTCGGTCGTCCGTCTTGTCCTTAGATTTGGTGGTGCCACGAGTTTCCTCGCCGGCGACCACCCTTCCGCCAGCGTCTCCTCCACCCACCGTTAGTTCTGGTGGCGGTGGAACAGACGCAGACGGGCCTCCGACCTCCGAGGCTTTCTTCTTCGGGGCCATGCTGTTGTTGCTGATGAAATTGATGTAGCTGGAGAAGTTGATGAAGAATGCGCCCGCGTGAACGCCGGATCAGGTTCGCACAACCTCGATGCCCCTGTTGACGCTCAAAAGTGGCATAATCGTAAAAGTTGCTTTAATCTATGTCAAGATTACTTCAAACTTATGATTGGAAGTCACCATGAGATGGCTTTCTTTGAGAAGATCAAGATGGATATGAAAGTGGTCTAAAACGGAGTCCGGATGCAAAAGTTATGACAAGTTCAGAGATGCTCATGGTGACAACAGATTAAAAATGGCTTGGAACCCAATTAAGATGACCTCAAATGGAAAAAGTTTCAACACGAAAGTTGTGCGTCTCGTCGAAACGGTCGATTTTGATATAAAAATCGTCCCAATCCGAGTTCGTATGCAAAAGTTACAGACATCGGAACACAGCCCTGTCACAGAGCCATAAGTGGCGCGCCCCATCAGCCACGTGTCTGATGGGTAGCGCGAATAACAGCCTGTATTGCGTGACCGTTTTGGTCTAGAAGATGGCTTCAAATCGAAAAACGTTCAACATGAAAATTGTTCGTCTCGTCGAAACGGTCAAGATTGCTTTTGGACTCTTTTCCATCCGAGGTCGTTTACCACCTCAAACATTACCCGCAAGGTACAGCCAGTTTAAACCGAACAGTTTTGGAAAGTTCGGACAAAACCAATCCGAATTTGGCTAGGGTTTTGGACGTGAATCCAAGCCTTTTCCTTGCACGGGAAGTCCAGCCGCCTCTTATATACCTAAGGGGTGACGGCTGATTGAACAACACACAATCGATCAATTCATCCACCACTTTTTACCCTTTACCTTTATCTCTCTCCCTTGTTCTTCTTCTTCCTCGTTCTTCGTCTGTTCTTCTTGTTGCAGGACGGCGAACCTCGAGGCCCTAGGGGCGATCAGGTCGACCTAGGGCAGCCCATAGCCGCCGCGCGTCCAGACGGGGTCCCTCCCGGACGTGTGGGGTTTCGGGTCTTCAAAAGCGCCCGCCGGATTGCTTGCGTACCGCGCTTCCGGACGGGTCTCCTTGGACGTGAGCTGCGGTGCATCACCCTCGGCGTTGGAGGTACACGGTGACGTGTTCGTGTGCGAACACACTTTTTGGCGACTCCGCTGGGGACGAAGCTTTGAACGGTCTCTGGTCCGTTCTTGCTACGAAGAGATCGTCATCTAGGGTTTGCAATCTACAAAAGTAATATGAATACCCAATTCACATATGTAGATGCAAATAATGCATATGTTGTTGCTAGATCATCTAATGAGCATAATGTATCGGCTAGCCCTAGCTTTATCAATCATGCATCTAATTATGTGCAAGGGCCAATGCAACAAAATCTCCATGATTCTACTTCATATAATTTTAGCAACATGCAACATATGTATCCCAACTCCCATGCATTGGCAACCCCACAAATCCATATGCCGATGAAAAACATGATGAGTTCGGTTAATCAAGTTGAAACACCCCATGTAGGATCTTTCAATGGCATGCAACATAGTGTTTCATCTTTTTATTCATCGGCAACTAATTTGCAACATGTTAATCCAAACATGCTGGTAGATAGGGGAATTGGCCATGCTACTACTAGTTATCCGGCCAATTACCATCAAACATCATATGCTACACCTCATGCTACTAGTTTTTTGGCACCATACGCAACTGTTGATGTCCATAATTCGGCTCCGCACCTTAATGGTCATGGCCGAATAAGTGAAACTTCTGCAGGAGCACAAATGCCTTCACCTACTACCGTGGCATATCATGTCCCCCCTACACAATTACAGAATTTCGGCAACATCTCATTGCCGAAAGAGGCTAAAAGCATTGGGGGGCAACCATATCCAGACTGGGTAATTGAGAACAAGCTTACATTCTCTTGGGATTTGTGCAACTCTATTCGCCAAGAACTAATAGAAGGCGGGAAGCCTCATGATTTTGCTACTGTAAAAGCTAGAGTTGTGCAAATGATGCAGTTGCCCAGTGATGTACCATCCAGTATACGACCTAAACAATCGCAAAGTTTCGGCACCTCATTGCCGAAAGAGTCTCAAAGTATTGGGGGGCAATCCCATGACGAGTGGATGGAAATTGAGATGAAAAAGTTTAAAGCTCGCCAAGCTGAGATGTGGGCTAAACTTAGACGAGAGCGAGAAGCCTTGCAAATTCAAAAAGATAAAGTTGTTGATTCAGGTTACAAAGAAAATTCGGTTATTAGAAAAGCCGAATCAAGTAGTATATATTCTGAGTCCATCAAATCCAAAGAGGCAAGCATTATTGAGAAAGGGCATGGAAAGCATAGCAAAATAGTCATACTTGATTTTTCCGAAGTCAATGGAACCTACTCCCTGCCCTATGAGTTTCGTGCTGTAGAGGTTGACAAGCCTCAAGGAGAAGAGCAAGTAGCCGAACTTTGTTCGGCTGACAAGGATCTTCAAAGTAATGATGCGCGGAATCAAGGAAAAGATGATGATAAGGTGTTGGGGAGCCATCCAAAGGCGGAGCAAGATATTGTTCAAGTCACACCACCATCATGCTCTCTCAACATATTTGAAGAGGTATGCATAGAGAGTAATTTACCTATTTTCAGATTTGGTCGCAACTTCATTATTGATGCATCTATAAGAAATATTCTCATAAATAATTTTGAAAGACCAATGAAGAAGGGTAATTTACTTGTTAGCAATAAAATCGTTATAGAACATATCGGTCAACCCATTATGCCATTTATAAAGACCGATATTGACTTATTGTTACAACCAAAGCTTTCCCCGTTGCTTTATGTAAAGTTCATATCTTGTTGGGTAGCTTTGCTTATTTCGTACTTGGCTTGCACTTGGTCTCAACTGAGACATGTATGTTCTAAATATCTTCGTTTCAGAAATTTAAAGCCAAGGTTAAATTCTATTGAGAAAACTGATGCTAATATAATATCTTATCCAAAGACATCGGAGATAGAGTGGAAAACACAATGCATAGCCGAATGGGCAGATTACAAATCTGAACCATTCGTTTGCTTATCTACAAAGCCGTTCAAACAGCAAGATCGGCTAGAAAACAAGAAGTATACCTTCAATTCAAGCATGTGTGATCAAATATTTGACTTGTTGCTGAAAAATAATTATATTACAATTCTTGATCACCATGTTAAGCCATCAATCCAAGGACGAATGTATTGTAAGTTGCATGATTCATCCAAGCATAATTTTGAGGATTGCAACATGTTTCGTCAAATAGTTAAATCGGCCATTGAAAAAGGACGATTGAAGTTTGTTGAAACACCAAGAGATGACCAGTCTATTCCGATTGGTCCTGATGGCAAAAAGTTTTTGCATCGGCTGCTTCAAGCCGATCCATTTAAAGAGAATGTAAAAGCTGCAGGTGATGGGATCAAGCTTTCAAGTAAAGAAGTTGTTGAAGAGCATAACGAGCATAATCTTGAGGGCGAGAGTTCCATCGAAGCTACAATGAAGACGCCAAGGACTGGGGGGCAGCAAGCAAATCCAATGATTGATGAAAGCAAACCAAAAGAAAACAAAGACCGGAATAAGCGCAAGTGTAAGAGATCAAAAATCACCTTCGCTGAACTATTGGATAAATATCAAAAGAAGAGTGAAGAGAAGAATGCTTATCGGCCAAATCATGCAAAGAAACCAAGATCACCCCCAAGGCGCAAGTATGAGGATCGGTATTGGCAAAGTGACAATTTTTATGCAACATATTCATATCCTTATTTTGGGCCGCCAATGCCAATGCCGTGGATGTCTCCCTATGCTCAAGTAGATCCATATCCATCATGGGACAGGTATGATACAAGGGCGCATTCTCCATCTTATTTTAGACCATCTCACCAATATTATGCAGCTCCGAGAAGATCAACATTTGAACAATCACATGTTAAAGACCGTTTCGATCATAAGGAATCGGTCTGGAGCTCAAGGGAGAAGAAAAAGATGGTCAAGCAAGTTTACCGTGTTAAAAGAGATGGTCGTAAGAGTGCAACTTCAGATTTAATCTCAAATGAAAAAGAGCCAATTAAAGTGTTGACATTGGCTACTAAAGGCAATGAGATGAAGCAACCAATTATTGACAGTCAAAGTGCCAAATCTGAAGAAAAGAAGTTGAGAGTGCACAAGGCCAAAAAAGGATTGCCATTGGCCAAGACAAAATCGCAGCCGGGGTGCCCACTCGGCTTATCATATTGGCAAAAGAAGAAATTACAAAAACTTACTGCACAAGAACTTGAAGAAAGAAACATGGCATGGGTTCCCAAAGGAAGTGATCAAAATAAGAATTATGTGCAAGCTTCCATTACAAGAAGTGCGGCAAAGGTGAAGAAGGAAAAGAGTGAAAACTATGAAGGACGAAGCCGAAGGTTTCAGCATCTTTGGTCTACACATTATCCATATTCTTCAACTATGCCATTAACGCCCATGTCATGGAATTCGTCATCAGGTATGATTGGTAACCCTCAATGGGCTTATTTTAATCCATGGATGCCATATAATTTCTTACATCATGAAAGGGTATTACCAAGTCACTATACATTTGATTAGTTACAAGTTTGTTGCTGATCCAAAGGGCCGAAATACTTAGTTTGTCATTTCATTTATTTGTTTCGGCTATATGTGCTTTGAATGATGTCTACATGGTAATGGCCGATATTTATCTATCGTCCTAAGAATATGTCAATGCATGGCCGGTGTAGTATTCTAGCATCGTCCTTAGTTCGAATGGAGAGCGAGACAAAGTATGTGCTCATGAAAATTCATGTGTATGCCTATATTATGATTGAATGGAGTTGAAACATCATGACCGATGTCACTGAGTATACGTTGCATAGACCAATTCATAGTGCAGAATTGGCTAGTGGGCTTATACTTTGTTTGGATATGATTTGGCTTATGCATCTTTGAGATCTATAAGAGGCCAAATCATAGCTGATTTTATTACCGAACATCGGTTTAATGACATGCATAATATTGATGTTAGCCTTGTCTCTCTTGTACTATGGAGATTATGTTTTGATTGTTCAATTCGTAGCAATGGCCAAAGTGTTGGTGTTGTTTATTTATCTCCTTATGATACTATTTTTTGAAGCCTCATGCCGCTTAGAATATTATTATGCATGATTAATCAAAGCCGAATATGCATTGTTATTCGGATTGACTCTTTTACTTGCTATAGGTGCTATACATATTGAGGCTTTCGGTGATTCGTTATGAGTAGTGCAACAAACATCCAAAGGTTATCAATGTTTTGACGAATCACTTATAGTTTATCTTGAGATATGTCTAGATGCAAAATTTACCTTGGGTTGCTTTAAAATTGTTCTTATATTTAGACATCACAATTCAAAAGAGTTGGCACAGGAAGCATTCGGCCACTACGTTAATCATGGTGTATTGCATTTCTATCAATAGCCGATGCTTCGTCTCGTCAACATAGGTGAGGCCGAACCGAAGTTCACAGCTTCGGCCACTAATGAATTTTGATGCAAGTGATAGGAAGGATTGGAGAGAGTTTATTGTTGATTATCTACAAAATCCTAGCAAAAGGGGGAACAATATGGTTCGGAGGATGACCTTGAGATACATATTTATGGAACTTTATCATCGGATTGTTAACGAAGTTGAGAAGGTTTCGCCCAAGTTTGCATCAAGGATTCAAGAAAAATAATGGCCGATATATAATTATCGTCCTAAGCATATAAATGGCCGATGGGGTGTTGACATCGTCCTTAGAACCAACATGGTACAAATTATTTTTCGGCACTCTTGCTTTGCCGAAAAACAGGGGGGCATGTGTTGACGCTCAAAAGTGGCATAATCGTAAAAGTTGCTTTAATCTATGTCAAGATTACTTCAAACTTATGATTGGAAGTCACCATGAGATGGCTTTCTTTGAGAAGATCAAGATGGATATGAAAGTGGTCTAAAACGGAGTCCGGATGCAAAAGTTATGACAAGTTCAGAGATGCTCATGGTGACACCAGATTAAAAATGGCTTGGAACCCAATTAAGATGACCTCAAATGGAAAAAGTTTCAACACGAAAGTTGTGCGTCTCGTCGAAACGGTCGATTTTGATATAAAAATCGTCCCAATCCGAGTTCATATGCAAAAGTTACAGACATCGGAACACAGCCCTGTCACAGAGCCATAAGTGGCGCGCCCCATCAGCCAGTGTCTGATGGGTAGCGCGAATAACAGCCTGTATTGCGTGACCGTTTTGGTCTAGAAGATGGCTTCAAATCGAAAAACGTTCAACATGAAAATTGTTCATCTCGTCGAAACGGTCAAGATTGCTTTTGGACTCTTTTCCATCCGAGGTCGTTTACCACCTCAAACATTACCCGCAAGGTACAGCCAGTTTAAACCGAACAGTTTTGGAAAGTTCGGACAAAATCAATCCGAATTTGGCTAGGGTTTTGGACGTGAATCCAAGCCTTTTCCTTGCACGGGAAGTCCAGCCGCCTCTTATATACCTAAGGGGTGACGGCCGATTGAACAACACACAATCGATCAATTCATCCACCACTTTTTACCCTTTACCTTTATCTCTCTCCCTTGTTCTTCTTCTTCCTCGTTCTTCGTCTGTTCTTCTTGTTGCAGGACGGCGAACCTCGAGGCCCTAGGGGCGATCAGGTCGACCTAGGGCAGCCCATAGCCGCCGCGCGTCCAGACGGGGTCCCTCCCGGACGTGTGGGGTTTCGGGTCTTCAAAAGCGCCCGCCGGATTGCTTGCGTACCGCGCTTCCGGACGGGTCTCCTTCGACGTGAGCTGCGGTGCATCACCCTCGGCGTTGGAGGTACACGGTGACGTGTTCGTGTGCGAACAGCCCCCTACCTGGCGCGCCAAAGATGTCGGGGGAAACTGTCCACCACGAGCACCTATGGGACCGGAGCCCCTTGTTCGTGCGGTAAGGGAGCGGAGGGAGCACAAAGAGCAGATCGTAGAGAGCACGCGGGCAGTTTACCCAGGTTCGGGCCGCGATGGACGCGTAAAAACCCTACTCCTGCTTGGTTTGTATTCAGTTGGGGAGCTCGGGAGCTTGAAGAACTAGCTACACCGAGCGAGAGAGCTATCAAGGTTCCGAACCCTTTCTACGTTGTGCATGGGCCTCCTTTTATAGCTCAAGGGGTCACCGACAGGTGTCAACGTAGAAGAAAGGGCAAAAAAAGTAATTGTGGTGGTAGCTGTAACAGTGCGGGAACAGTGGATGAACAGTGCATGAACAGTGGTCATCACCTACTTTGACAGTGGGGGACAAGAGCATTAAATGCCCGTCGCCGTCGACCCCAAAAGCGCCCGCCCTTGCGTCTCCGTTCGCCACGGCGATAGCTTCGTCACCGTGGAGTGCCACCGTGTCCCCCAGGCTGCACAGCCATCCGCCACGCGTCCCTGGAAGGGCCCCAGGGCGACGCGTGGGTCGATGAGCTGGAGCGCGGGCACACAGTGTGAGTTCCCCCGGCAAGCACCTTGCCGGGGCCTTGACCTTGCCGGGCTCTGAAGCTTGTCGCTCCGCGGGCCCTGCCGGGGCGCATGCTGCGCCGAGGCATGTCTTCTGAAATGTAATCTCCTGGTCTTCCTGGCAAGCTCCTCTTGCCAGGGACTTGAGTTAATGAGGAAATCTTGAGCCTGGGACGGCCTTCCCGGCAAGCTCCACTTGCCGGGGCCTTGATCTTCTGTCTTGTATACTTTGTTTTTGAATGGCTTAAATAAGGATCAGAGAGGTTTCCGGCAAGCACGTGGTAGACCCTGTCGCGGGAAGCTGCTACTGCCCGTGCACAAGTTGGGGTACTAAGGTACCCCTATCTTAGTACACCGACAGTCGACCTCCTCCAGCCTCCACCTGCGATTATTCAGCCTCCACCACGCGCTACTCCACCGGCTACTGTTCAACCAGCCCTCTCCACGGGCTCTTGTTCAACCACCCCTCCACGGGCTACTGTTCATCCAGCCCTCCACCATCTACTGTTCTTGCAGCCCTCCACGGGGTGGTCCTGCTCATGCAGCCCTCCACGGGGTCCTGTTCATGCAGCCCCAACCAGCTCGATCAAACGAGGTCCTGTTCATGCAGAGGCAACACCACGGGGTCCTGTTCCGCCACCCCCACCGGGAACTATTCATCCAAACCCCCCTAGCAGCGCTCACTGCTCATGCAGAGGCAGCATCGACCGACTTCAGTTAGCAGTTGTAGCGAAGGAATCGCTCGATCGGGTTCAGTTAACAGCCATTGATCGATCGCTCGGATTCAGTAACGCGTAGCCTGCAGTGCAATCGCTCGGGTTCAGTTAGAGCCCAACGCCTCGCTCGGGTTTAGTTAGAGCCCAACGCCTCGCACCCACGCGTGTGCGTGTACGAGAGAAACACGCATCGCTCGGCCCCGACCACCCACCGTAACCGGGAACACCCCGATATTTTCCTCGCCCTCGCTTCTACCATGGTTTTTTTCCGTCATGGACGGCCCAAAGAATGTCATGCAGCTGCGTCTCCGGCCTGCCCAGGACGAAAAGCCCATTTCCTATCATGATTTTTTTCATAGAAGTAGGACCCCACCACATCTATGATGATACCGTGTTTTGTCACAATTATTGTTATAGAAGTGTCATAAGTATGATAGAAAAAAGTTTTGTTCGGCCCAAAATGTCACGGATGTGTCCTTTTTTTGTAGTGTAGTCACCTACTACGTGTTATGATCTGGCAACCCCGGAGTGACAATAGCCGGGACCACTCCCGGTGATGGCCGTAGTTTGAGGAGTTCATGTATTTACCGTGTGTTAATGCTTTGTTCCAGTTCTCTATTAAAAGGAGGGCTTAATATCCCTTAGTTTCCAATATGGACCCCGCTGCCACGGGAGGGTAGGACAAAAGATGTCATGCAAGTTCTTTCCATAAGCACATATGACTATTTACGGAATACATGCCTACATTATATTTATGAACTGGAGCTACTGCCGTATCACCCTAGGTTATGAATGTCACATGATGAATATCATCCAACAAATTACCGATCCAATGCCTACAAATTTATCTTATATTGTTCTTGCTAAGTTACTACTGCTATCGTTACTGCTGCACTTGCTATCACTATTACTGTTACCATTGTTACTACCACTACTATCAAACCTATCATATTACTGTGCTACTGATCACTTTGCTCCAGATAATTAATCTCCAGGTGTGGTTGAATTGACAACTCAGCTGCTAATACTTACAAATATTCTTTGGCTCCCCTTGTGTCGAATCTATAAATTTGGGTTGAATACTCTACCCTTGAAAACTATTGCAATCCCCTATACTTGTGGGTTATCAAAACCTTTTTCTGGTGCCGTCGCCGGGGAGCATAGTTATATTTGTTGAGTCACTTGGGATTATCAATTTATCACTATGAAGAATCTAAAGGATGCTAAGACTAAGATTTTTTTCCTCTAAGACGAGGGGAGGTAAGGAACTGCCATCCAGTTCTGCTTTAGATTCACCTCCTGTTATAAGTCAACTTGCACCACCACCACATGTTATTAATCTTGATATGTCGCAAGTTATTCATAATGCTACTTCTACTATGAATGATACTTATGATGATGCTAGTACCTTGCATGATGATGATGTGCCACTTGGTGAATTTCTTGATGAAAAAATTACTAGAGTAAGACAACATGATGTTGTTGAATCTGATGATCAGCTTGAAACTGAAAATTCTGAAACACCTTCTAGAACTACCCTTCGTAGATATGAATTGCCAAAGGTACCTGAAGGTTGTGTTATGAATGAGGAAACAACTAGAGATATTCTTGCATGTAAGGATAGAGATTATCTAGAGAAATTATTATGCAAGTATAAAGAAAAGTCTGTGAATGCTAGAATGAAATGTGATCCTAAGTTTGCTACCTCACCTATCTTTATTGATTATAAGGATTATGAATTATCTATCGACCCAGAGTTAATCACTTTGGTTGAATCTGATCCTTTCCATGGTTATGAAACTGAAACTGTTGTGGCACATCTCACTAAGTTGAATGACATAGCCACCCTTTTTACTCGAGGAGAAAACTCGTTACTACTATATTCTAAAATTATTTCCTTTCTCATTTGAAAGATCGTGGATGTCACCTAGAGGGGGGGGGGGTGAATAGGCGCTTTAAAATAATTATGGTTTAGGCTAGAACAAATGTGGAGTAAACCTAGCGGTTAATTTGCCAAGCACAAAACCTACAACAATTAGGCTCACCTATGTGCACCAAAAACTTATGCTAAGCAAGATAAACAACTAGGTGATAGCAAGATATATGTCAAGAAACAATATGGCTATCACAAAGTAAAGTGCATAAGTAAAGGGCTCGGGTAAGAGATAACCGAGGAACGCGGAGATGATGATGTATCCCGAAGTTCACACCCTTGCGGATGCTAATCTCTATTTGGAGCGGTGTGGAGGCACAATGCTCCCCAAGAAGCCACTAGGGCCACCGTAATCTCCTCATGCCCTCACACAATGCAAGTTGCCATGATTCCACTAAGGGACCCTTGAGGGCGGTCACCGAACCCGTACAAATTGCTTGGGGCGATCTCCACAACCTAATTGGAGACCCCGAAGCTTGCCCGGAGCTTTTCACCACAATGATTGAGCTCCGAACAGCACCAGGTTGGGGCTATCTCCACAACTTAATTGGAGGCTCCCAACAACACCACGAAGCTTCACCATAATGGAATATGGCTCCGAGGTGACCTCAACCGTCTAGGGCGCCCAAGCACCCAAGAGGAACAAGCTTAAGGGTACCAAGCACCCAAGAGTAATAAGCTTCTCAACTTCACTTCCACGTATCACCGTGGAGAACTCAAACCTATGCACCAAATGCAATGGCAAGGGCACACGAAGTGCCCAAGTCCTTCTCTCCCAAATCCCACCAAAGCAACTAATGCTAGGGAGGGAAATGAGAGGAAGAACGAAGAAGAGAACACGAAGAACTCCAAGATCTAGATCCAAAGGTTTCCCCTCACATAGAGGAGAAAGTGATTGGTGGAAACGTAGATCTAGATCTCCTCCCTCTTTTCCCCCCAAAACTAGCAAGAATCCATGGAGGGATTGAGAGATAGCAAGCTCGAAGAAGGTCAACAATGGGGGAGGAACACGAGCTCAAGAGATAAGGTTCATTGGGGAAGAAGACCCCCTTTTATAGATGGGGAAAAATCCAACCGTTATGCTCACAGCCCGCACTAAGCGGTACTACCTCTCCAAGGAGCGGTACTACTGCTAGGGCAGCAGTAGCCCTTTGAAAAACAACAGCGAGGAGGAAAAAGGCCAGTAGAACCGTCAGAGCGATACTATCGCTCTTCCTCACGATACTACCGCTAGGGGTAGCGGTACTACCGCTAAGGGTAGCTGTACTACTGCTTGCGAGCGGTACTAAGAAAATACATCCGTGCCTACCACCACTGGACTTATGACGAGTTTTTGGTCCAGAGCGGAAGTAGCCATGGAAGTAAAAAATTACGTCCCCTCCAAGCGGTAGTACCGCTCCCATGAGCGGTAGTACCGCTATAGCCTTTTTGAGGACACCAAAACTGACACAACTTCTGCAAACAGACTCTGAATTCAGAGAAAACAAGTTTGTTGGAAAGCTAACGACATGGCCTAACACAATCTTGACAGAAATAACATTAATAAGCAAATGAGAAAAGTCCCATAATAAAATGGTGAGAACCCTTCTTCGAAAGAGACGGATAAAACCTCCAACACCGAAAATGCAATAGAAGAAGCATGTGAACTCCGTTTTCGATGAACTCAAGCTTGTTAAGAAGATGACCATAAGCTCCAAATCTCACAAGGAGAAAACCAAACAAGAACCAACAAAGATGATGCAAGCATGCAATGGTTTGAGCTCTCTATGAATGATACAATCAAGCTACTCACTTGAGAGCCCCCCTTGATAGTACGACAAATGATCCTACAACCCGGTCTCCAAACTACCACCATGAGACCAGTAAAATAGAGAAGCTATCAAGGTCAAACCTTTGCCTGGCACAAAGTCCACTTGAGCTAGATGTAGAAGATCTTGACTTTCTCAAGTTGGACCACCTTTCTTGATTGCGTTGGCTCGGTGAAGACTAGTAGATTGCTCCCCCATACTCCACTATGGGTGAGCCACTCTTTGGCACATATTCACAAGTCCTTTGTCACCACAATGGATGGCAACCTTCAAGCACTTGATCTCTTCATGATGCATCACTTGAACTTGCACACCACAACCTTGATTTGATGTCATCCTCCATGGGTTGTATGTGATCTTCCTCTTGAAGCAAGCCCATGGAAGATAACCTAACACGACATAGAACTCTCACAAAGACCATGGCTTAGTACACAAAGCATAATTGACAATGCTTACCATAGCATGGGATCGCTTGATCGCTCTCAATACATCTTCTACGCTTTGTGTGTTGATCACCTTTATTCACTCTTTGACTTAGTCTTGATCAACCTCACATATGACCAATCTTTAGATAATTCCTTAAATAGCACCTTGGTCGACACAAACTCTCCTTGAAACCAACACATGGACTCCAAGAAAAGCCTATGGACAAATCCTTCAAATATAACTCAAGGCAACCATTATTCCATAGAGATTTGTCATCAATTACCAAAACCAAACATGGGGGCACCGCATGTTCTTTCAATCTTCCCCATTTTGGTAATTGATGGCAATCACTTTTAAGAGTTTATACAAGGAATTATACATCACCATGCAATGCAACAACCAATAATGCATGCATATGAGATGAAAATGCTTAGGAACAAAACCAAAGCAAGAAGATATGACTCTCTAAACTTTTCCACAAAACTCTCTGAAACTTCTCCCCCATTGGCATCGATTGCCAAAATGGGCAAAAAATTTAGAACACCAATATAAATTGTGTTCCTCCACATATTGTGTATTTCTCAATAAGAGAGTGGAATGCACTACACATATCCAAAGGTAAATACTTGGAGGAAGACAAAATATATTGAGGCTCAAAGATTGCTAAACAATGATATGCCACAAAGACATAACAAACAGAGAAACAAGCAATCACATAATCAAAAGATACCAATTGAACTAACTAGACCAATGCTCCTACGAGCCTCATGAATAAGATATTATGAGATGAGCAAAGTAGTGTTCTAAAGAAACTGGAGAAGTTCCCCATGATTTGTGCATAATTTAGTTTTGTATTTGGATACAATGAGCACAAAATAGGATCATCACTCCCCCAAAATCAATAGAACCTCACGACAAGTGCAAGAGAGCAACCGAGTGTTCTAAAGACACTAATGAAGCTCCCCATGATTTGTGCACTCCTTAGAGTATTTGCATTAGGATACCAAGTGTACAAAATAGGATCATCACTCCCCCCGAAATCAATAGAAACTCACAACAAGTGCAAGTGAGCATATAGGAAAATAAGCCTAGCACTTGCGACAAACAAATGGTTGAGCAACATATAAAAGATGCAACTCAGCAAAAGACTCAACCAAAATGATGTGTGTGAGTCATGCCAAATCACTTGAGAAGACTAATAAAAGGATGAGCATTAAGCATCAACATAGTCTTGAATAAAAGAGATACAAGGTGCAAGACATGTCCTTCCCACACACACCAAGCAAAGGGGTTCACAAGCATACTCAAAATGCAAAAAGAATAACCAACGCTTGTGACAACCCATGGCGAAGAAAGAAAATGGTAGCTTTGTCATGAAGAGGGATACCAATAGAAATGGAAAAAACCTCAAGTCATGTAAGAAAAAATCTTCACCACACAAGAGTGCATCAAGATGCAACAAGATAAGATCCGCACTCAAGGCAAAAGCTTTCACGGAGCCACCAAAGAAATAATACAAGAAAGAAAAGGTGGACGTGAAAGAAAGGATATCATCTAGAGATGTAATTTCTCTCAAGTGTATAAGGTTCTATGTCGATGAAAATCAAGATGATATCAATCCACAAAGAAGGATGTACACATGAAATCGTTACAACATGTAGGAACAAGATATCGATAAGGAAGTCATAAATATACCAATAAGATATTTGCTTAAAAGCATAGCACATGGCTTGATATGGTCTTATTGTATATAAATGAATTCCAACCACACGAACATCAAAGACATCACAACTAGCAACAAGAGATCATTGTTGTGATGCTTTGAGAAAAGAAACAAGTATCACAAGAAAGAATGAATTACATGCCATGATACAACCTACACAAGGTTGATGCAAGAAATGTGTGCATGAAGTATATGATGATACTAGTTACCGAGATATCATTCGAAGGATGTAGTAGATACCAATTGAAGGTATATAGTAGTTCATTGATCATCCTAGCTTGACTCCAATAAGCACATGGTGACACCACCTTCCTTTTGTGAGTGATCCGAGCATCCAATGCATCCCCAATTGTTCCTAGAACAATGATGACCCACAAGTGTAGGGGATCTATCGTAGTCCTTTCAATAAGTAAGAGTGTCGAACCCAACGAGGAGCAGAAGGAAATGATAGGCAGTTTTCAGTAAGGTATTTTCTGCAAGCACTGAAATTATAGGTAACAGATAGTTTTGTGGATAAGGTAACTGGTAGCAAGTGACTAAAGGTAAAAGTAAATAAGGTGCAGCAAGGTGGCCCAATCCTTTTGTAGCAAAGGACAAGCCTGGACAAACTCTTATATAAAGGAAAGCGCTCCCGAGGACACATGGGAATTATCGTCAAGCTAGTTTTCATCACGATCATCTGATTCGCGTTCGGTACTTTGATATTTTGGTATGTGGGTGGACCGGTGCTTGGGTGATATCCTTACTTGGACAAGCCTCCCAGTTATGATTAACCTCTAATGCAAGCATCCGCAACTACAAAAGAAGTATTAAGGTAAACCTAACCGTAGCCTGAAACATATGGATCCAAATCAGCCCCTTACGAAGCAACGTATAAACTAGGGTTTAAGCTTATGTCACTCTAGCAACCCATCATCTACTTATTACTTCCCAATACCTTCTTCTAGGCCCAAATAATGGTGAAGTGTCATGTAGTCGACGTTCACATGACACCACTAGAGGAGAGACAACATACATCTCATCAAAATATCGAACGAAGACCAAATTCACATGACTACTAATAGCAAGACTTCTCCCATGTCCTCAGGAACAAAAGTAACTACTCACAAGACATAATATTGTTCATGATCAGAGGGGTATTAATACGCATAATGGATCTGAACATATGATCTTCCACATAATAAACCAACTAGTATCAACTACAAGGAGTAATCAACACTACTAGCAACCCACAGGTACCAATCTGAGGTTTGGGTACAAAGATTGGATACAAGAGATGAACTAGGGTTTGAGAGGAGATGGTGCTGGTGAAGATGTTGACGAAGATAGCCCTCCCCAAGATGGGAGAATTGTTGCTGATGATGGCGGTGACGATTTCCCCCTCCCGGAGGGAAGTATCCCCGACAGAACAGCTCTGCCGGAGCCCTAGATTGGTTTCCGCATTAGTTCCACCTCCAGACGGCGGCGTCTGGTCCCGAAAGCCTCCTTATGATTTTTTTTCCAGGTCAAAACACCTCATATAGGAGAAGATGGGCATCGGGGGGCCTTCAGGGGGCCCACGAGACAGGGGCACGCGCCGTGAGAGGGGGGGCGCGCCCCCCACCCTCGTGGACAGCCGGTGGCCCCCCTTGTGAACTTCATTTGCCCAATATTTTTTATATTTACTGAAACGGGGTTCTATGGAGTTTCTGGGCTTTTGGAGTTGTGCAAAATAGGTTTCCAGAGTTTGCTCCTTTTCCAGCCCAGAATTCCAGCTGCCGGCATTCTCCCTCTTCATGTAAACCTTGTAAAATAAGAGAGAAAAGGCATTAGTATTGTGACATAACGTGTAATAACAGCCCATAATGCAATAAATATCAACATATAAGCATGATGCAAAATGGACGTATCAACTCCCAAAAGCTTAGACCTCGCTTGTTGCTACCTCTTGAGCTTGCGTTCTATTTCCTCGAAGAGGAAAGGGAGATGCAGCACAGTAGCGTAAGTATTTCCCTCAGTTTTTGAGAACCAAGGTATCAATCCAGTAGGAGACCACACGCGAGTCCCTCGCACCTGCACAAACAAATAAGAACTTCGCAGCCAACGCGATAAGGGGCTGTCAATCCCTTTACGGTCACTTACGAGAGTGAGATCTGATAGAGATGATAGTTTATATTTTTGGTACTTTTGGTTTAATAAAACAACAAATAAAAGCGGTAAAAGTAAAGTAGATGTAGATTGATATGTTGAGAATAGACCCGGGGGCCATAGTTTTCTCTAGTGGCTTCTCTCATGATAGCGATATTCTACGGCGGTCGGCGGGTAAAGAAATTATTGTCGAGCAATTGATAGAAGAGCGAATAATTATGAGACTATCTAGGCATGATCATTGTATATAGGCATCACGTCCGAGACAAGTAGACCGACTCCTGCCTGCATCTACTACTATTACTCCACACATCGACCGCTATCCAGCATGCATCTAGTGTATTGAGTTCATACGAACAGAGTAACGCTTTAAGAAAGATGACATGATGAAGAGGGCTAAACTCAAGCAATATGATGTAAACCCCATCTTTTTATTCTCAATGGCAACAATACAATACGTGCCTTGCTGCCCCTACTGTCACTGGGAAAGGACACCGCAAGATTGAACCCAAAGCCAAGCACTTCTCCCATTGCAAGAACTATAGATCTAGTAGGCCAAACCAAACCAATAATTCGAAGAGACTTGCAAGGATATTATGAGCACACATAAAAAGTTCAGAGAAGAACCAAATATCTTTCATAGATAACCTTGATCATAAACTCACAATTCATCGGATCTCAACAAACACACCGCAAAATGAGATTACATCGAATAGATCTCCTGGAAGACCGAGGAGAACTTTGTTGGGGAACGTAGTATTTTAAAATTTTCCTACGATCACGCAAGATCTATCTACCAGATGCATAGCAACGAGGGGGAAGAGTGTGTCTACGTACACTCGTAGACCGGAAGCGGAAGCGTCAAGTGACGCGGTTGATGTAGTCGAACTTCTTTGCGATTCAACCGATCAAGCACCGAACGTACGGCACCTCCGCGTTCAGCACACGTTCAGCTTGATGACGTCCCACGAGCTCTTGATCCAGTTGAGCTTCACGGGAGAGTTTCGTCAGCACGATGGCGTGGTGACGGATATGATGTATTCACCGGCACAGGGCTTCGCCTAAGCACCGCGACGGTATGACCGAGGTGTGTTTCTGTGGAGGGGGGCACCGCACACGACTGGAACAATTCAACTTGTGTGTCTTTGGGTGCCCCCCTACCCCCGTATATAAAGGAGCAAGGGGGGAGGCCAGCCGGCCCTTGTTTGGTGCGGCTAGGGTTGCAATCCTACTAGGAATATGATTGCAATCCTATTCCTAGTAGGAATCACCAAAAGAAGGAAGAGAGGGAAAGGAAAAAGGAGAGGTGGCGCCCCCCCCCCAATCCTAGTCCAACTAGGAACCCTAGGTGGGGCGCCGGCCAGCCCTATGGGCTGCCTCTCTCTTTCCCTTAAGGCCCACTATGGACCATCCCCCCTCGTAGGGGGTTCCGGTAACCCCCTCCGGCAATCCCGTTAAACCCGAAACTTTTCCGGAACACTTCCGGTGTCCGAATATAGTCGTCCAATATATCAATCTTTATGTCTCGGACATTCCGAGACTCCTCGTCATGTCCGTGATCTCATCCGGGACTCCGAACTACCTTCGGTACATCAAAACTCATAAACTCATAATACCGATCGTCATCAAACGTTAAGCGTGCGGACCCTACGGGTTCGAGAACTATGTAGACATGACCGAGACTCATCTCCGGTCAATAACCAATAGCGGAACCTGGATGTTCATATTGGCTCCTACATATTCTACGAAGATCTTTTATCGGTCAAAACCGCATAACAACATACGTTGTTCCTTTTGTCATCGGTATGTTACTTGCCCGAGATTCGATCGTCGGTATCTCTATACCTAGTTCAATCTCGTTACCGGCAAGTCTCTTTACTCGTTCCGTAACATATCATCTCGTGACTAACTCATTAGTCTTTTGCTTGCAAGGCTTATTGTGATGTGTGTTACCGAGAGGGCCCAGAGATACCTCTCCGACACTCGGAGTGAAAAATCCTAATCTTGATCTATGCCAACACCACGAATACTTTCGGAGACACCTGTAGAGCATCTTTATGATCACCCAGTTACGTTGTGACGTTTGATAGCACACAAGGTGTTCCTACGGTATTCGGGAGTTGCATAATCTCATAGTCATAGGAACATGTATAAGTCATGAAGAAAGCAATAGCAGAAAAAACTAAACGATCATAGTGCTATGCTAACGGATGGGTCTTGTCCATCACATCATTCTCCTAATGATGTGATCCCGTTGATCAAATGACAACTCATGTCTATGGTTAGGAAACATAACCATCTTTGATCAATGAGCTAGTCTAGTAGAGGCATACTAGGGACATACTGTTTTGTCTATGTATCCACACATGTACTAAGTTTCCGGTTAATACAATTCTAGCATGAATAAAAGACATTTATCATGATATAAGGAAATACAAATAACATCTTTATTATTGCCTCTAGGGCATATTTCCTTCAAACTTTGTATTGAGATCCAGAGAGAGAGAAGAAGCCATCTAGATACTAGCTATGGACCTGAAGGTCTGTGGTAAACTACTCACAACTCATTGTGAGGGCGATGATGATGATGAAGAAGGCCTCCGTGATTGATCCCCCTCCGGTGGAGCTCCGGAACACGCTCCAAGATGGGACAGAAGCTACGGCGGTGGAATTAGGGTTTTCTCTCTGTGTATGGAGTTTCTGGGGTACGTGGACTTATATAGGAAGAAGGAGGGCACCGGGGGCCACCTGAGGGGGCCTCGAGGTAGGGGGGCGCGCCCTCACCCTCGAGGGCCACCTCTCTGTCCCCTGACTTGGTCCTCAAGCTCCGCGTGTGTGATTTTCTCCAAAAATATCTCTCGCAAAGGTTTCATTCCATTTGGACTCCGTTTGATATTCCATTTCTGCAAAACCCTGAAATAGGCAAAAAAACAGCAATCTGGACTGGGCCTTTGGATTAGTAGGTTAGTCCCAAAATGATATAAAAGTGAATGATAAAGCCCATTAAACATTCAATACTTCATAAATAATAGCATGGAACAATCAAAAATTATAGATATGTTGGAGACGTATCAAGCATCCCCAAGCTTAATTCCTGCTCGTCCTCGAGTAGGTAAATGATAAAGAAAGAATTTTTGATGTGGAATGCTAACCAATATAGTTTTTCAATGTAATTCTCTTAATTGTGGCATGAATGTTTAGATCTGAAAGATTCAACATAAAAGTCTATATTGACATAAGAAATAACAATACTTCAAGCAATACTAACAAAGCAATCATGTCTTCTCAAAATACCATGGCTAAAGAAAGTTATCCCTACGAAATCATATAGTCTGGCTATGCTCCCTCTTCATCACACAAAATATTCATATCATGCAGAACCCCAATTTCAGCCAAGCATTTGTTTTCATACTCTATCTTTTCAAACCTTTCAACTTTCACGCAATACATGAGCGTGAGCCATGTATATAGCACTATGGGTGGAATAGAGGTGGTTGTGGAGAAGACAAAAAGGAGGGAGATAGTCTCTCGACTAGGCGTATCAACGGGCTATGGAGATGCCCATCAATAGATATCAATGTGAGTGAGTAGGGATTGCCATGCAACCGATGCACTAGAGCTAAATATGAATGAAAGCTCAATAAAAGAAACTAGTGGGTGTGCATCCAACTTGCTTGCTCACAAAGACCTAGGGCATTTGAGGAAGCCCATCGTTGGAATATACAAGCCAAGTTCTATAATGAAAATTCCCACTAGTATATGAAAGTGACTAAACATGAGACTCTCTACAATGAAGAACATGGTGCTACTTTGAAGCACAAGTGTGGAAAAAGATAGTTGCAATTGTCCCCTTTTTTCTTTTCCTTTTTTTTTCTCTTTTTTTCGGGCCTTTATTTTTTTCTTTGGCCTTTCTTTTTTTTTCTTTTTTTTGCGGAGGGGCTTTATAGATTCAGCCTTTCCTCCCATGGGACAATGCTCTAATAATGATGATCATCACACTTTCATTACACTCGATACTACAACAACAAAGTATGACTCTATATGAATGCCTCCAACGGTGTACCGGTATGTGCAATGAATCAAGAGTGACATGTATGAAGTTATGCATGGTGGCTTTGCCACAAATACGATGTCAACTACATGATCATGCAATGGCAATATGACAATATGATGCGTGTCATATAAACGGAACGGTCGAAAGTTGCATGGCAATATATCTCGGAATGGCTATGGAAATGCCATGATAGGTAGGTATGGTGGCTGTTTTGAGGAACAATATGGTGGATGTTTTGAGGAAGGATATATAGTGGGTTTATGGCACCGGCGAAAGTTGCGCGGTACAAGAGAGGCTAGCAATGGTGGAAGGTGAGAGTGCGTATAATACATGGACTCAACATTAGTCATAAGAACTCATATACTTATTGCAAAAATCTACGAGTCATCAAAACAAAGCAATCAACACATACTCCTAGGGGGGGGGGGGTTGATAGGAGTTAACCATCGCGCGCTCCCGACCTCCACACAAAGGTTGACACTCTACAAATACCTCATGCTCTAACTTCGTCACATAGCGGTTCACCATATGTGCATGATACAGGAATTACTAACCTTAACACAAGTATTTCTCAATTTCATAATAACTCCACTAACATGACTCTAATATCACTATCCTCATGTCTCAAAACAATTATCAAGCATCCAACATCTCATTCTATTCAATGCACTTAGTGTGAATTTTTTTACTACATTGACATTGGATGTTTATCATGTGAAGACTAGTTTCCTTAGACTAGACACTTTACCATGCTGTTTTAATAGACTCTCAAATATATATAAGTGAAGCATGAGAGTTCAACAATTTCTACAAAATATTACCACCACCATGCTCTAAAAGATGTAAGTGAAGCGCTAGAGCAAAAACTATTCAACTCAAAAGATATAAGTGAAGCACATAGAGTGTTCCAATAATTTCTAGGCCATATTTAACTCTCTCAAATAGGTGTGTCCAGACTGGATTATTGTGGCAAACTAACAAGCAATGACTCAAATTATACAAGACGCTCAAAGCAAAACACATATCATGTTGCAAATAAAAATATAGCTCCAAGTATAGTTACCGATGGATGAAGACGAAAGAGGGGATGCCTTCAGGGGCATCCCCAAGCTTAGGCTTTTGATTATACTGAATTTACTTGGGGTTCCATGGGCATCCCCAAGCTTAGGCCTTTGCTACTCCTTGTTCCATAGTCCATCAAAGCAATACTCAAAACTTGAAAACTTCACAACACAAAACTTAGACAAAAATTGTCGTGAGCTCCGTTAGTATAAGAAAGCAAACCACTACTCAAAGGTACAGAAATGAATTCATTCTTTGTTTATATTGGTGTTAAACCTACTCTACTCCAACTTCTCTATGGTTCATATCCTCCAATACTACTCATAGATGCATCGGAATAAGCAAACAACACACGAAAAACAGAATCTGTCAAAGACAGAACAATCTGTAGTAATCTGCAGGGTTCTCCTACTTCTGGAACTCCAAAAAATTCAAACTAAATTGGTAAATTTGTGCAATTTGTCTACCAATCATATTCAAAAAGAATCAACTAAAAATCACACCCAGTAAAATCCCACAACTACTTTAGCGAGCGCTAACGATTATGTTTTTCACAGCAAGATCATATAAAATTCACACAAGTCTTCCCAAAGGTTCTACTTGGCACAAACAGTAAACAAAACATGAAACCACATCTAATCAGAGGCTATATGCAATATTTATTCCCTAACAGCAACAAAAACAAAAAACAAAAAACTGGGTTGCCTCCCAACAAGCGCTATCGTTTTATGCCCCTAGCTAGGCACGATACAAGATAGATCTAGGGATAGCCATAGTGGTACGATCTGTCGCGAAAGCTCATCTCATATTCCCTACGTTCAGCAGCAAGCTTCCTTTATGGCAAGAAAAAGTAATCAAAAGGGCTAAATTTAATGGGACAAAAGTCCGCTACATCAATCTCGGGAGGGACAGGTTCCTCCTTTGGCCCTTTGTAGTGGATGACCAATTCATCATTATAGGCATTCTTTTGGCAGAAGGACATAAGCCTTCGTTCAAGGGAGAAGACTAACCCATTATTTTGAACAGCAAAGTCATCGTTTATCTCAGAAATTCTATCAATCAAGATCTCAACAGGAACCTTTTTTCTAAGGTTTTCATTAAAAGCAACATGATCAGGAGATCGCAACCGCATAAGGTCTTCTTGATTTAACAAGATAGCCTCTATAGGAGGTCGACCGGCATCTACTCCGTAATGAGCAAATATTTCTCTGGCCCCTTTCATGATATATCTAAATTCATGAGCCAAAAAGATAGTAGCTGCACGCTTAATAGAAGAATGTTCAATATTGGAGAACTCCAAAAATACTCTCTGAATACAGGGATGCATATGGATAAACTGCCTTTCAATTTCTACTATAAGCATAGATACAACATCCGCAAGGCTACTAGTTCTGTGAAGAATAGAGCCACCCATAGTGTGCAAAGCACCGACACAAGTAAAGAAGTCTTGAAGAACCCCTTTTCCAATAATATTACCACTACCTACCCGGAACTTCTTAATATGTAAAGTGGTAGCTTCATCCGGGGGGTCAACATGAACGTTGCCCTCGGCATTGCTACCCTTCTCGATAAAATCGTCCCCCATCTCAGACATGAGGGCAAGCAAGCAAGCAACACACACGAGCAAACAAGAAGCAAGCGAACGATAAACACACGGCGGAAGAAGGGCACATAAAACGGCAAGGGTGAAGTGGGGGAGAGGAAAATGAGAGGCAAAATGTAATGCGAAGGATAAGGGTTTGTGATAGGTACTTGGTATATGAATTTTGCGTAAGCCTCCCCGGCAACGGCACCAGAAATTCTTCTTGCTACCTCTTGAGCTTGCGTTGTATTCCCTCGAAGAGGAAAGGGAGATGTAGCACAGTAGCATAAGTATTTCCCTCAGTTTTTGAGAACCAAGGTATCAATCCAGTAGGAGACCACGCGCGAGTCCCTCGCACCTGCACAAACAAATAAGAACTTCGCAGCCTTCGCGATAAGGGGTTGTCAATCCCTTTATAGTCACTTACGAGAGTGAGATCTGATAGAGATGATAGTTTATATTTTTGGTATTTTTGGTTTGATAAAACATCAAATAAAAGAGGTAAAAGTAAAGTAGATGTAGATTGATATGTTGAGAATAGACCCGGGGGCCATAGTTTTCTCTAGTGGCTTCTCTAATGATAGCTATATTCTACGACGGGTAAACAAATTACTGTTGAGAAATCGATAGAAGAGCGAATAATTATGAGTCTATCTAGGCATGATCATTGTATATAGGCATCACGTCCGAGACAAGTAGACCGACACCTGCCTGCATCTACTACTATTACTCCACACATCGACCGCTATCCAGCATGCATCTAGTGTATTGAGTTCATACGAAGAGAGTAACGCTTTAAGCAAGATGACATGATGTAGAGGGATAAACTCCAGCAATATGATGTAAACCCCATCTTTTTATCCTCGATGGCAACAATACAATACGTGCCTTGCTGCCCCTACTGTCACTGGGAAAGGACACCGCAAGATTGAACCCAAAGCCAAGCACTTCTCCCATTGCAAGAACTATAGATCTAGTAGGCCAAACCAAACCAATAATTTGAGGAGACTTGCAAGGATATTATGAGCACACATAAAAAGTTCAGAGAAGAACCAAATATCTTTCATAGATAACCTTGATCATAAACTCACAATTCCTCGGATCTCGACAAACAAACCGCAAAAAGAGATTACATCGAATAGATCTCCTCGAAGACCGAGGAGAACTTTGTATTGAGATTCAGAGAGAGAGAAGAAGCCATCTAGATACTAGCTATGGACCCAAAGGTCTATGGTAAACTACTCACAACTCATTGTGAGGGCGATGATGATGATGAAGGCCTCCGTGAGTGATCCCCCTCCGGTGGAGCTCCGGAATAGGCTCCAAGATAGGATCTTCATAGGAACAGAAGCTACGGCGGTGGAATTAGGGTTTTCTCTCTGTGTATGGAGTTTCTGGGGTACGTGGACTTATATAGGAAGAAGGAGGGCACCGGGGGCCACCTGAGGGGGCCTCGAGGCAGGGGGCACGCCCTGGGAAGGGGGGCGCGCCCCCACCCTCGAGGGCCACCTCTCTGTCCGCTGACTTGGTCCTCAAGCTCCGCGTGCGTGATGTTCTCCAAAAATATCTCTCGCGAAGGTTTCATTCCGTTTGGACTCCATTTGATATTCCTTTTCTGCAAAACCCTGAAATAGGCAAAAACAGCAATCTGGACTAGGCCTTTGGATTAGTAGGTTAGTCCCAAAAATGATATAAAAGTGAATGATAAAGCCCATTAAACATCCAAGACTTCATAAATAATAGCATGGAACAATAAAAAATTATAGATACGTTGGAGACGTATCACTTGTCCTCAAGCGAAATCGATATAAAAAAATATGTCCACATGTTTAGAGATAGAGGTGTCGATAAAAACAAAATACGGACATGAGGGCATCATGATCATTCTCATAATAGCAACATATATATAGTCATATGATTCTTATGCTAAAGTAACGATTCATCCACAATATCAAGCATGAATCATAAACTTCAATGGAATCTAGCATACTTTGATCTCGGTCGTTGAAGCAATTGCAATTTATCGTAACATCGGAAAGAGTCAATATAAGAGCTTTTCAGCAAGCCTACATACTCAACTATCATATAGTCTTTCATAATTGCTCACACTCACGCAATACTTATGTTTATGGAGTTTTAATCGGACACAGAGGAAGATAGGGGCTTATGGTGTTGCCTCCCAACCTTTTACCTCAGGGGTAATGTCAACAGTAATAGACCATGAAAACTTACATCCAAGTGGGTAAATATGTGAGGATCTTTCCAACATAGTGTGCTTGCCAAAGGATAAAATATAAAAAGGAAAGGTGAATTTCACCTTGACTCTTATAAGGCAAGAATAATAGATAGGCCCTTCGCAGAGGGAAGCAGAGGTTGTCATGTGTTTTTATGGTTGGATGCACAAAGTCTTAGCATAGAAGAACTTCACTTTATATTGCCACTTGTGATAAGGACCTGTATTATGCAGTCCGTCGCTTTTATTACTTCCATATCACAAGATCGTATAAAGCTAATTTCCTCCACACTAATAAATCATACATATTTTAGCGAGGTTGCAACATGACAACTTACTTGGAAGGATCTTTCTCAATCCATAGGTAGGTATGGTGGACTCTCATGGCAAAACTGGGTTTAAGGATATATGGAAGCACAAGTAGTATCTCTACTTAGTGCGAGGAGTTTTGGCTAGCATGAGGGGGAAAGGCGAGCTCAACATGTTGGATGATCCATGACAATATACTTTATTTCGGATATAAGAAGACATAACCCATTATGTTGTCTTCCTTGTCCAACATCAACTCTTTAACATGTCATACTTTAATGAGTGCTCACAATCATAAAAGATGTCCAAGATAGTATATTTGTATGTGAAGTCTATCTTCTTTTATTACTTCCTATTAATTGCAACGATGATCAAAACTATGCTTGTCAACTCCCAACAACTTTTATTTATCATACTCTTATATGTGAAGTCATTACTTCCCATAAAATTAATATGATCTATTGGATACTCTTTATGTTTTCTTTCTTTTTATCATGAGCAAGGTGAGGAAATCAAGCCCTTGAATCAACACTAATCTTTATTATATAGCTCACGGACTCGATTACAAAGGGTAAAGATCATAAGGCAAAAGCTCACAACTAGATCATGCTAACTTTATTTTACTAGATCAAGATACTACCAAAAGGATCGAACTAAAAAAACGGTAAAGATAGGAGTGATGGTGATACGATACCGGGGTCACTCCCCTAAGCTTGGCAGTTGCCAAGGGGAGTGCCCATACCCATATGATTATGTCTCTTTCTGTGGGGGTGGTGATGATGGCTTCTTCCTCAGCTTGCGCTTAAGGAAAGCATTTTGCTCCTTTAGATCATTGATCTCTTGCTCAAGATTTAATATCTTTTTGCATAGTGCCTGCTTGTTTTCCTGCAAGAGGTTAAAAGGGATAAATTCGATCTTAGGTTTGTTTACTCTGTCGGGGAGGCTTGACTTTTTGAACTCAACATGCATGTCCCCTGGTTGAGGTAGTGGGACTTTGTCTTCATCTGAGCTGGTCCAATCCTTCCCCTTGGGATCATGGTCCTCTTCTTCCTCCGTGGTCCAACCATAGTGCTCCTAGTCCCCATAGACCTTGGGGTCAGCAAGGGAATCAGCCACATAGCTTTCTCCCTCCAAATCCTGGGATGACATGTTGCTTTTATCTGCGACAGAAATAGCTCGAAACGAACAGAGGATTTGTGCGTGATACAGAGGTCAAAACCTTCGGGAGTATATATAATGAACTTTTACCGAACAAAAGGAGTAACCCACAAGAAAACGGAGTCCGGGAGGCACACGAGGTGCCCACGAGGCAGGGGGCGCGCCCAGGGAAGGGGGCGCGCCCTCCAACCTCGTGGACGCCTCGTGTCTCTTCCGGACTGCTTCATAATTCTATTTTTCTAAATATTCCAAAACGGTGAAAAATTGCCTTTAGAACTGTTTAGGAGTCGGTTCACTTACCGTACCACATACATCTTCCTTTTCGGAGTCTGGATCAATTTGGAAAGTGTTCGTTATGTATTCCTCCGGGGTTACGGTTTCAATAACATTGGTTTAAACATTTATAGGATTACCTGAGATATAATGTTTGATCCTTTGCCCGTTCACCACCTTCAAATTTGTGCCTTTGAAGTTGTTGATTTTTATGGCACTAGAACGATAGACCTCCTCGATAACGTAAGGTCCTTCCCACTTGGAGAGAAGTTTTCCTGCATAAAATCTTAAACGAGAGTTGAATAGCAAGACATATTCACCTATGTTAAACTCACGCTTTTGTATCCTTTTGTCATGCCATCTTTAAACTTTCTCTTTAAACAGCTTGGCATTCTCATAGGCCTGGGTTCTCCATTCATCAAGGCAGCTAATGTCAAATAACCTCTTTTCACCGGCAAGTTTGAAATCATAATTGAGCTCTTTGATAGCCTAATATGCCTTATGTTCTAGCTCAAGAGGTAAGTGACAAGCTTTTCCATAAACCATCTTATATGGAGACATACCCATAGAATTTTTGTATGTAGTTCTATAGGCCCATAATGCATCATCAAGTTTCTTGGACCAATTCTTTCTAGACCTATTAACTGTCTTTTACTAGATTAATTTCAACTCCCTATTACTTAGTTCTACTTGACCACTAGTCTGCGGGTGATAAGCGGATGCAATTATATGGTTCACATCATACTTTGCAAGCATCTTACGGAAAGCACCATGAATAAAGTGTGAACCACCATCAGTCATTAGATATGTAGGGACTCGAAACCTCGGGAAAATAACTTCTTTAAGCATCTTAATAGAGGCGTTATGATCAGCACTACTAGTTGGAATAGCTTCTACCCACTTAGTAACGTAATCAACTGCTACTAAAATATGTGTGTACCCATTAGAGGCAGGAAACGGTCCCATATAATCAAATCCCCAAACATCAAATGGTTCAATAACAAGAGAATAATTCATTGGAATTTCTTGACGTCTACTGATATTACCAATTCTTTGACATTCATCACAATATAAGACAAACTTACGGGCATCCTTGAAGAGTGTAGGCCAACAAAAACCGGATTGCAATACCTTGTGTGCAGTTCTATCTCCCGCATGGTGTCCTCCATAAGCTTCGGAGTGGCACTTGCGTAGGATCTGTTCCTGTTCATGCTCAGGTACACAACATCTAATAATACCATCTACTCCTTTATAAAGATGTGGGTCATCCCAGAAGTAATGTCTATAATCATAGAAGAACTTTTTCTTTTGCTAGTATGTGAAGCTAGGAGGTATAAACTTAGCAACAACATAATTAGCATAATCAGCATACCATGGAGCAGTACGAGAAGTATTTATGACAGCTAATTGTTCATTAGGAAAGCTATCATCAATAGGTTGTGGGTCATCAAGCATATTTTCTAACCTAGACAAGTTATCTGCAACGGGGTTCTCAGCTCCCTTTCTATCAATAATATGCAAATCAAATTCTTGCAGCAAGAGGACCCATCTAATAAGTTTAGGTTTAGCATATTTCTTTTCCATAAGGTATTTGATAGCAGCATGATCAGTGTGAATAGTTACTTTAGAATCAGCGATATAGGGTCTAAACTTATCACAAGCAAATACAACTGCTAAAAATTCTTTCTCAGTAGTAGCATAATTTCTCTGGGCACTATCTAGAGTTTTACTACCATACTAGATAACATTGAGTTTCTTATCAACTCTTTGCCCTAGAACATCACCTACAGCATAATCGCTAGCATCATACATAATCTCAAAGGGTAGATTCCAGTCAGGAGGCTGGACAATAGGTGCAGAGATCAATGCTTTCTTAAGTATTTCAAATGCCTCTAGACAATCATCGTCAAAGACAAAAGGAATATCTTTTTGCAAGAGATTAGTCAGAGGCCTGGAGATTTTGGAGAAATCCTTTATGAACCTCCTATAAAACCTGGCATGACCAAAGAAACTTCGTATACCTTTGATATCCTTAGGGCATGGCATCTTTTCAATAGCATCAACTTTAGCTTTGTCAACTTCAACACCTCTTTCAGAAATTTTATGTCCCAAGACAATGCCTTCATTAACCATAAAGTGGCACTTCTCCCAATTCAAGACAAGATTAGTGTCTTCACATCTCTGCAAAACTCGATCAAGGTTGCTTAAGCAATCATCAAAAGAAGTTCCGTAAACGGAGAAATCATCCATGAAAACCTTAACAATATTTTCACAAAAATCAGAGAATTTAGCCATCATGCATCTTTGAAAGGTAGCAGGCGCATTACATAAACCAAAAGGCATACATCTATAAGCAAAGGTACCAAAAGGACAAGTAAAGGTCTTTTCTTGATCCCCTTTTGACACAGGTATTTGAGAGAAACCACAATAACCATCTAGAAAGCAAAAATGAGTATGTTTGGATAACCTTTCTAGCATTTGATCAATAAAAGGGGTAATGATCTTTCTTGGCAGCTTTGTTTAACTTACGGAAATCAATTACCATCCTATAACCTGTAAATATTCTTTGCGGGATCAATTCATCTTTATCATTAGGAACGACAGTCATACCTCCTTTCTTAGGGACATAGTGGACAGGACTTACCCACTGGCTATCAGCAACTGGATAGATAATACCTGCCTCTAGAAGCTTTAGTGTTTCCTTCCTTACCACTTCTTTCATCTTAGGATTTAATCGTCGCTGATGATCAATAACCGGTTTAGCATTTTCTTCCAATTTTATCTTGTGTTGGCATATAGTGGGACTAATGCCCTTAAGATCATCCAGAGTATATCCAATAGTAGCACGGTGCTTCTTCAGAGTTTTCAATAATTTTTCTTCTTCCTGCTTTGAAAGGTTAGCACTAATAATAATAGGATATATCTTCTTTTCATCAAGATAAACATACTTAAGATTATCAGGTAAAGGTTTAAGTTCAAACATGGGATCACCTTGGGTGGAGGGGGATCCCCTAGAATTTCAATAGGAAGGTTGTTTTTCAATACGGGTCCCTTTTTGAAGAATATTTCATCTATTTCCCTTTTCTCATTCATATGCATATCATTTTCATGGTCTAGCAAGTATTGTTCTAAAGGATCATTAGGAGGCACGACAATAGAAGCAAGACCAATAATTTCATCCTTACTAGGTGGTTCCTTTTCGAGGGGTTGTCTACGGAATTTAGCAAAATTAAAATCATGAGACATATCCCCTAATCCAACAGTAACAATATTTTTCACGCAGTCTATCTTGGCATTAACAGTATTCAAGAAGGGTCTACCAAATATAATGGGACAAAATTCATCTTGTGTGGAACTAAGAATAAGAAAATCAGCAGGGTATTTAATATTTCCACACAAGACTTCAACATCTCTAACAATCCCAACTGGTGAAATAGTGTCTCTATTAGCAAGCTTAATAGTAACATCAATCCCTTCTGGCTCAACAGGTGCAATGTCATGCATAATTTCTCGATATAAAGTAAGAGGGATAATACTCGCACTAGCACCTACGTCACATAAACCATGATAGCAATGATCTCCTATCTTAACAGAGATAACATGCAAGCCTACAATAGGTCTATGTCTATTCCTAGCATTGGGTTTGGCTATTCTAGCAGACTCTTCTTGGAGGTAAATAACATGTCCATCAAAATCTTCTACCAAGAGATCTTTAACCATGGCAACACTAGGTTCAACTTTAATTTGCTCAGAGGGTGTAGGTGTTCTAGTATTACTCTTACGAACTATAGTTGAAGCTTTAGCATGATCCTTTATCCTAACAGGGAAGGGTGGTTGCTCAATATAAGCAGTAGGAATAATAGGATCAACATTATAAGTGATAGTCTTTTCTTCAAGTTTAACATGTTCAACTACTTTTACTTCAATAGGGGGGGGGGGTGGTATTTAAACCACTCCTCCTTGGGGAGATCAACACGAGTAGCAAAAGATTCACAGAAAGAAGCTACAATCTCAGAGTCAAGTCCATATTTAGTGCTAAACTCACGGAAAACGTCAGTATCCATAAAAGCTTTAATACAATCAAACTTAGGGGTCATACCATACTCCTTACCTTCGTCCAGATCCCAATCTTCAGAGTTGCGTTTAATTCTTTCCAATAAATCCCATTTGAAATCAAGAGTCTTCATCATAAAAGAGCCAGAACAAGAATTATCGAGCTTGGTGCGATTATTGAGAGAAAGCCGAGCATAAAAGTTTTGAATGATCATTTTTCTTGAGAGCTCATGATTGGGGGCATTAATATAACATTGACTTAAGCCTCCCCCAAGCTTGAGCGATGCTTTCTCCTTCGCGAGGCCAGAAATTATAAATATAATTACGATCACGATGAACCTGGTGCATAGGGTAGAACTTCTGATGGAATTCGAGCTTCAGACGATTATAGTTCCATGATCCAATATCATCACATAGCCTAAACCATGTCAATGCATCTCCCTTCAAAGATAAAGGGAATACCTTCTTCTTAATAACATCCTTGGGCATACCTGCAAGCTTAAATAATCCACAAACTTCATCCACATAGATCAGGTGTAAATCGAGATGCAGTGTTCCGTCTCCTGTAAAAGGATTTTCAAGCAGTTTCTCTATCATACCCGAAGGAATCTCAAAGCAAACATTTTCAGTAGGTGCAGTAGGTTGAGGAGCAACTCTTTGCTCTTCTGGTCGGGGTGAAGATACCCCAAACAAGCCCCTCAAAGGATTTTGAGCCATAGTAACAAGTGACAATAAATTTCAGCACACTATATAAAATTTTCCTTAACAAATTCCACTTACCAAAGGCGCTTCACTCCCCGGCAACGGCGCCAGAAAAAGGTCTTGATAAGCCACAAGTGTAGGGGATCAGTTGTAGCCTCTTTCGATAAGTAAGAGTTTCGAACCCAACGAGGAGCTAAAGGCAGAACAAATATTCCCTCAAGTTCTATTGACCACCGATACAACTCTACGCACGCTTGACGTTTACTTTACCTAGAACAAGAATGAAACTAGGAGTAGTTTGTGGTTTTTGTGGGATAGGTTTGCAAGAATATAAAGAGCATGTAAATAAAACTAGGGGCTGTTAAGATAAAGAAACAATAAATTTAATGATAGCGAGTGTGGAAAAGTGGTGGTAGGAGTTGCGAAATTGCCCCTAAGCAATTGACTACGTTACTAGACCGATAGCAAGTTTTATGTGGGAGAGGCCACTGCTAGCATTTCATCCCTTACTTGGGATTCAACGCACTTATAATTGGAACTATTAGCAAGCATCCGCAACTACTAACGTTCATTAAGGTAAAACCCAACCATAACATTAAGATATATTGGTCCCCCTTCAATCCCGTATGCATCAATTTCTACGCTAGGTTGAAGCTTCTGTCACTCTTGCCCTCCAATACGTAGTCCTATCAACATACAACTAACCCTATGGTGTGATCCACGCGCGCGCTCATATGATGGGCACCAAAGGACAGCAACATAACCACAAGCAATTTAAATCAATCATAACAATTCACCAATCACTGATAGGACAACGATATTCTACTCAGACATCATAGGATGGCAACACATCATTGGACAATAATATGAAGCATAAAGCACCATGTTCAAGTAGAGGGTATAGCGGGTTGCGGGAGAGTGGACCGCTGTAGATAGATGGGGGAAGGTGATGGAGATGTTGGTGAAGATGACAGAGGTGTTGGTGTAGATCGCCGTCACACGATAATGGCCCCGATGGCACTCCGGTGCCACCGGAAGCGAGGGGGAGAGAGCCCCCCTCCTTCTTCTTCTTCCTTGACCTTCTCCCTAGGTGGGAGAAGGGTTTCCCCTCTGGTCCATGGCCTCCATGGCAGTGGCGGGGCGAGAGCCCCTCCGAGATTGGATCTATCTCTCTGTCTCTCTCTGTTTCTGCGTTCCCAGATTCTCTCCCTTCACCGTTTCTTATATTCCCGGAGATCCGTAAATCCGATTGGGCTGATTTTTTTGACATGATTTTTATCCGGATATTAGCTTTCTTGTGGCGCAAGAAGGGCATCAACAGCCTTACGGTGTGGCCACGAGGGCCCAGGGCACGCCTGCCCCTGGTGGGCGCGCCCCCCTGCCTCGTGGCCCACCCGGGCATCGTGTCATGTTGGTTCCGCTTCGCAAAATTCACATATATTCCAAAAAAAATCTCCGTCCGTTTTTATTCCGTTTGGACTCCGTTTGATATGGATATTCTGCGAAACTAAAAACATGCAACAAACAGGAACTGGCACTGGGCATTGGATCAATATGTTAGTCCCAAAAAATAGTATAAAATGTTGCCAAAAATATATGAAAGCTGTAGAATATTGGCATGGAACAATCAAAAATTATAGATACGACGGAGACGTATCAGGGGTCCGCAGTGGAAAGGCTAGGGTGGAATCATCACGTTCACTTCTTTTGGCACCCTCATCTCCTTTCCTTGTCTTGGAGCTTTCTATTTCTTCCGGAGTGGAGGCTGGTTGGTGGGAGCGGTAGTACCACTTATGGCCACCAAGCGGTAGTATCGCTAGTCACCACGGTAGTACCACTTGGGGGCATTGGTAGTAGTTCCGCCCCGGTCTGGCTCAGCTACCGTTTCGACTCGAGGGGGCATTTCTTGTGTCGGACTTTGCGGTAGTAGCAGCGGTAGTACTGCTGCCACCACCGCGGCTACTACCGCTCCCCTCTCCTCCACATCGGTGTTTCTACAGCGCAGTAGTACCGCTGGGGATCGCGGTAGTACCGTTATGACCTGCGGTAGTACTGCTCCGCCCAGCGGTAGTACCGCTCTGTGCGGGCAGAAATGGGGATAACAGTTCACTTATCACCCCCACTATATAAAGAGGTCTTCTTCCTCAAGAAGGCCTACCTCTTCTCCCCTAAGCTCCATTGTTGCTCTAAAAGCTCATTTTCGCTCGATCTCTCTCCCTAGCCAATCAAACTTGTTGGTTTTCTAGGGATTTGTTGAGAAGGCCCAGATCTACACTTCCACCAAGAGAAATTTAATTCCCCACACTAATCCCTTGCGGATCTTGTTACTCTTGAGTGTTTGAGCACCTTAGACGGTTGAGGTCACCTCAAAGCCATATTCCATTGTGGTGAAGCTTTGTGGTTTCGTTCGGAGCCTCCAATTAAGTTGTGGAGATAGCCCCAACCTTGTTTGTAAAGGTTTGGTCGCCGCCTTCAAGGCACCAATAGTGGAATCACGGCATGTCGCATTGTGTGAGGACGCGAGGAGAATACGGTGGCCTAGTGGCTTCTTGGGGAGCATTGTGCCTCCACACCGCTCCAACGGAGACGTACTTCCTCTAAAAGGGAAGGAACTTCGGTAACACATCCTTGTCTCCATCGGTTCCACTCTTGGTTATCTCTTACCTTTACTTGTGCAAGCTTTATTGTGTTAGTTCCTTGCTTGCTTGTTGATACGTCCAAAATGTATCTATAATTTCTGCTTGCTCCATGCCTCTTTTGTGTGATATTGCTATGATATTTATACACTTCCATACACTTTTGATCATATTTGGACTAACCTATTAACTCAGTGCACCCCAGTGCCAGTTTCTGTTTTCTGCTGTTTTTGTATTTCAGGTTTTCCCATCACGTAAACTGCCAGAAAAATCCCGGAAAAATTATATAAAAAATCAGCGTTCCGGAAGCTTCCAGACGGCCAAAGTAGGGCCGGAGGGGGGCCACCAGGGCTCCAGGCGCCCTGGTGGCGCGACCCCCCTCCTGGCCGCGCCGGGGGGGGGGGGGGCGCCTGGGCCCCCCAGGTCTCCGCTGATGCCCCCCTTTGGCATATATTTAACACGCGTCCCGAAACCCTCGAGGACGGAACCCTTTTTCGCGATCTCATCTCTGTTCCGCCGCCGCCGCGCTTCCAAGATCGGGAGCACCAGGAGAACTCTTCCCGGCACCCTGCCGGAGGGGAGGATCACCACCGGGAGCCTCTCCACCACCATGGACGCCTCCCGGATGAGTTGTGAGTAGTCTCCCTTGGACCATGGGTCCATGACCAGTAGCTATGTGATGTTCTCCTCCCCTTCTTGTGCTTCACTAATTAGACCTCCTGAGCTGCCCTACATGATCGAGGCACATATGTAATCCTTATGTTGTTGCTATGATGAGTTTGCTGGGATCCGATGGATTGTGAGATTATGTTCAGATTGTGTTTGAGTAATATATTTGATTTACCTCTTTTATATTTATGTTCGTAAGTAATTCTTGCATGTTCTCCGTTGCTATTTATTGCTTTGGCCAAGTAGTAGGTAGTGACTCCAAGAGGGAACGTTATGCTTGATTGTGGGTTCATGCCCCTCGATGACTACCTTGAGTGACAGAAACATGAGTCTAGGGGATGTGTTGTTGCCACAAGGGGGAAAACAACGGTGCTAGTACTCGCGGGTGCAAGGATTGTTTACTTTACGCAAAATTCTTTTAATGCAGTTGTCTGTTGCTTTGAGTTTACACTATGGGTGGGACTCGCAACTTAATACCAGCGAGATGTTCTGGATAGATATCTCAAGGTGGATGATTAGTAGTAGATGTAGATGGATTTCGGTCTACTTGCCTTGGCGTACGACCCATGCTTTGAACCTCTACCTTTCTTGCAACATAGTTAGCATTGGTTTGCGCACATAATTCTGTCAATTGCCCAGCTGTAATTCGTTTACCTCACATAGCTGTTTTATCGTCTTTTGGGAGAGAGACATCACTAGTGAACATCATGGGACCCCGGTCCATATTACCATCACTGATCACATCCGCTATTTACTTTCCGCTTTTACTTACTAGTTGCATCAATATCTATCACTATTATCTCTTGCGTTTGATCCTTTGTAAACGACAAGGCCGGAGGGATTGACAACCTCTCTGTACTCGTTGGGAGCAAAGTTATTTGTATCTGTGTGCAGGTCCAGTTGATTGCTAATATCTGGCGCCGTTAGCAGTTGACACCTTCTTGTTGAACCTTGGAGTCTCAGGGGAAATCGATCCTTGGTATCTTTGCCAAGGGAAAACTACCGCTACACTGCATCTCAAACCTTCCACTTGGGGTAACCAACGAGGGGCGAGAAGCCATCAAGCAAAGTTTTCTGGCGCCGTCGCCGGGGACTCCACTCTTCAAGATAGGGGAGTTGCACGCTATCTTTTATCTTTGCTTTTTAGTCTTGTTAGTTTACATTTCAGTTTTCTTTATGTCTTTTCACTAGTTTTGCTTAATGGAAAACAACAAAAATATGAGAGAGCTTTATAAGCTCTACCTTGCTTTGGGACATGATGTGTTTGAAGAGAAAATTAAAAAACCTATGGAACTTTATTATTTGCATAACAATCATGATGGTGGTGATGTTATTAGCATGCTTTCTTTGAATATCAATATTGCTAATGACATGGAAAGCTCTAAGCTTGGGGATGACACGTTTGATGAACATGATATTTTTAGTCCCCCAACTTTTGAAGAGAAAATTTACTTTGATGATACTTTGCTTCCTATATATGATTACAATGATGAATATGATGTTTTTAGTCCACCTACTATTGGGGATAAAATTTATTATGATTATGATATGCCTCCTAAATACAATGATTACCATGATGGTAATGATTGCTTTACTCTCACTATTCATAATAAGAAAGATTTTGCTTATATGAAGAGTAATGATACCTTTTTGCATGTGGATCATGGTAACAATGCTTTATGTGATGCTTATATTGTTTAGTTTATTCGTAATCCCACTAAAAATTATTATGAGAAGGGAACATATGCTTATAGATATTTCAATAATATCAAGTTCCCTCTCTTTATGTTGAAGGTTTTGAAGATGCACTTGTTTTGTCTTCCTATGCTTATTGCTTTGTGCTTCAATGAATTATTGTATTGCAATATTCCTATGCATAGGAAGCATGTTAGGCTTAAATGTGTTTGGTATTTACTTCTTGATGCTCTCTTTTGTTCATCAACTCTTATTCCTACGAGAGCATCATTAAAGTCTTAAGCCTATCTTTATGGCTATAAAGAAAGAGCTCTAGGGAGACAACCCTTGTTATCTTTGCTTTCAGTTTGTTCTTTCAGTTTTAGTGGTCTTGATGTTTGTTACTACTGTAGCAACATCATTGTATCTTTATTTTTTCAACTTTGTGCCAAGTGTAGCCTCTGATTGCAAGAAAGTTCAAAAGTTGTGACGTGCTGTCCAGGAAACAGATTCTGTCCTTGGATAGAAAAATTTGTATAAAATCGCCAGATCATCTTTTTGGTCTGAATTTTTTCGACAGCGTGCTCTATACAATTGTCTTTCGGGCGTCTGTTCTGAGTTTTTTTATTAGAGTTGCAGAAGTGCCCCGAAAAAATCATTTACTACCTGCTGGTCTGTTTTTCACAGATTCTGTCCTGTTTTGCCTTTCCTTCATTTTGCAAACCTTGAGCTTGCTTTTTCTTTGCAAAAACCTTTTGGCAATCTTGAGAAGCAGTAGACCTTCAAGAATATCCTTATTTCCAGCAAGGAACAATTATTTTATTATGGGTACTAACCTCGCTAATCAGATTATGATGAGTTATGTATGAAGGGAGTTTTCAAGTGTGCGAGGGAAGATGATAAAAAGATTCAGGAGTGTCAAACGCTCAAGCTTGGGGATGCCCCCATGCACCCCCAAGAAATATTCAAGAAGACTCAAGCGTCTAAGCTTGGGGATGCCCCCGTGCATCCCCTTCTCCATCAACATTATCAGTTCGTCTTTCGTTCCACTATATTTTTATCACTTCATGTGTTATGTGCTATGCTTGGAGCGTCTTGCTTTTAGTTTCCTTTTTAGTTTTCTTTAGCTTTGCTTGCTTTTCATAACGAGTTGGAACTCAGCTTTCTTTGTGTGGGAGAGAAACACGCTCCACTTCAACCTAGAACACAACACAGAATTTTCATGTTTATCTTTGCTGTGTATGTTCTTGGTCTTTCAATAGCTACTGTCATGCTTAGCTCTTAGTTTTCATGCTTATCTTTTTAAAGAGCTTTTGTTTAGTTGGTCGCTGGAACTCTCTTTATTTATCATGCTTATCTTGTTAAGAGAGTTGGCTTCTGTTGCATTGGTCAATATGTCTATGATAAAAATGCTACGTGCATAATGGTGCTTAGTAGTTCATGTTTTCGTATGGTTAGTCTCAAATAGCTGGGGGTTCCCAATGTGTTATTGGAGTACCAACATGATTTGTTTGCCTATGATGTGGTATGGTTTAGTGATATCTTCCTTCAAGAATTTATTTTGATTGACTTGGCGTATGCTCACGCATATTTAAGACTGTAAAGAAAGTCTGTCAAGCCTTGATGATCTTTTATTTCTGAGTAGCGATATAACTTCCATGCCTGATTCAATGTTGCTTTGTCGCTCTGCATGATTATGACCGTCATTGCTCTTTTAGTTGGCCGCTCCTAGTCTTTTGCTAACCTCCACCTGTACTAAGCGGACTGACTGCTTGTGCATCCAAAATCCTTTAAACCAGTTATGCCATATGAGTCCACCATACCTTCCTATACATGGTATTTACCTGCCATTCCTAACGAAGACTTTCATGTACCATCTCGAAATTATTCAAAAAAAGCATTTCTATTTTGTGCCTCTGTTTTAGTTCATGAGGAAGTAGTAGTTAATTCATGATCTTTTTAAGTTGGACAAGCTTCACCCTGGGATTGCATCTCTAATGTGAAAACCCATAATACGAGAAGGAACTGGCATAGAGTGCGCCCGGCTCATTAAAAAATAATATAAACAAACAAACCCTCCTTCATGCTTTTTTCATGAGAAATCAGAAAACTTTGGCAGTGATAAACAAAGGAGATTAAGAGGATGTGATCGTCCTCATTCGGGAGCCGTTCCTCGAAACTTGTCCAGCTCGAGAAGTAATTGAGTTATCTGCTAGCATTCGTTGACGAAACATGCATATCCAAAAAAATAATTATTACCTCTGTTTTTAAAACCAAGAGCTCTGGTACATGTTTAGTTTTTGTTTCCGACCACGGGTTTTCAACCTTGCCAACAAAAGCCACGGTTCGAGAGTCTCCACCTTCTTTAAAGCACCAACTACTGAGAGCATGATTGTCATTCTGAGTGTAATGTGCATTGTCCCAAAGTAGCATTGTCTTTTGCATGATTATGATATCGTTTATTCTGAAATCATTGTATCTAGTCATCACTTAAACCTTGGAGGTGCCCCTGCATTTATGTTTTGCTTCACTAAAGGGGGCAAGCGAGGTACCACTTTATCATATTTGCACACCATGCTCATTACAAATCTATTTGATGTTTCAGTATCATATTGTAAAACTTTCAGTTCTTTGTGATTTTCTCATAAGGCAACTTAATTACTACAGATTCGTTGTCTCAGTAAGCTTTTGTCATGTGACTATGAAAAGTCCTTATATGGTTAATAGCATGTCACCACAAAAATTATGCTTGTTATCATTTACCTACTCGAGGACGAGCAGGAATTAAGCTTGGGGATGTTGATACGTCCAAAACGTATCTATAATTTCTGCTTGCTCCATGCCTCTTTTGTGTGATATTGCTATGATATTTATACACTTCCATACACTTTTGATCATATTTGGACTAACCTATTAACTCAGTGCACCCCAGTGCCAGTTTCTGTTTTCTGCTATTTTTGTATTTCAGGTTTTCCCATCACGTAAACTGCCAGAAAAATCCCGGAAAAATTATATAAAAAATCAGCGTTCCGGAAGCTTCCAGACGGCCAAAGTAGGGCCGAAGGGGGGCCACCAGGGCTCCAGGCGCCCTGGTGGCGCGGCCCCCCTCCTGGCCGCGCCGGGGGGGCGCCTGGGCCCCCCAGGTCTCCGCCGATGCCCCCCTTTGGCATATATTTAACACGCGTCCCGAAACCCTCAAGGACGGAACCCTTTTTCGCGATCTCATCTCTGTTCCGCCGCCACCGCGCTTCCAAGATCGGGAGCACCAGGAGAACTCTTCCCGGCACCCTGCCGGAGGGGAGGATCACCACCGGGAGCCTCTCCACCACCATGGACGCCTCCCGGATGAGTTGTGAGTAGTCTCCCTTGGACCATGGGTCCATGACCAGTAGCTATGTGATGTTCTCCTCCCCTTCTTGTGCTTCACTAATTAGACCTCGTGAGCTGCCCTACATGATCGAGGCACATATGTAATCCTTATGCTGTTGCTATGATGAGTTTGCTGGGATCCGATGGATTGTGAGATTATGTTCAGATTGTGTTTGAGTAATATATTTGATTTACCTCTTTTATATTTATGTTCGTAAGTAATTCTTGCATGTTCTCCTGTCGGGGGAAACTGTCCGCCACGAACACCTATGGGACCGGAGCCCCTTGTCTGTGCGGTACGAGGGCGGAGGGAGCACAAAGAGCAGATCGAGGCAGACGCGCGGGCAGTTTTTACCCAGGTTCGGGCCGCACGGATGCGTAAAACCCTACTCCTGCTTGGTTGTGTATTGAGTTGAGCGCTCGGGAGCTTGAAGAAGCAGCTACACCGTGCGTGAGAGTAATCTAGGTTTCGAACCCCTTCCACGTTGTGCACGGGCCTCCTTTTATAGTGCAAGGGGTCACCGACAGGTGTCAACGTAGGAGAAAGGGGTAAAAGAGTAAAAGAGGTGGTAGTTGTAATAGTGCGGGAACAGTGGAGCTACAGTACAGAACAGTGGTCTATACCTACTTTAACAGTGGGGGACAAGGGCATTTAATGCCCGTCACCGTCGACCCCAAAAGCTCCCGCCTTAGCATCTCCGTCCGCCACGGCGACGGATTTATCACCGTGGTGTGCCACCGTGTACCCCAGGCTGCACAGCCATCCGCCACGCGTCCCTGGTTAGACCCCAGGGCGACGCGTGGGCCGATGAGCTGGAGCGCGGGCACACAGCGTGGTCTTCCCGGCAAGCACCTTGCCGGGGCCTTGATCTTGCCGGGGCCTTGATCTTGCCGGGCCCGGGAACTTGCCGCTCCCCGGGCCCCTTGCCGGGGCGCGCGTAGCGCCGAGGTAATACCTTCTAATCTTCCTGGCAAGCTCCTCTTGCCAGGGTCTTGTGTTAGTGGAACAGTCTTGAGCCTGGTACGGCCTTCCCGGCAAGCTCCTCTTGCCGGGGTCTCGATCTTCTGTCTTGTATACTTTGTTTTTGAATGGTTTAATAAGAGGCAGGAAGGTCTCCGGCGAGCACGCAGTAAACCTTGCCGCGGGAGGCTGCAACTGCCCGTGCACAAGTTGGGGTACTGAGGTACCCCTACCTTAGTACACCGACAGGAGCCCCCGGGCCTGGGCCACACACGGTGCCGAGCGCTGTTGGGCCAGGCCCAAAACAGTGCACGGGCACCCGCGGCCCGCGGCGCGCCGAATCCACTTCCATATCCGCCGCACCCCACGGTAACGGCACGCGTCGATTGCGGCGCCGTGGGATGGGACGTGCCCACGATCTCTTAATGGAAAGGGGGAAACGCCCCCCACTCCCCCATAAAAGCAGAGGCAGCGGGCGCGGTTCCCCTCCCTGTGCTCTCGTTACGTCGTCTTCCTCCTGCAAAAGATTCCTCCTTGCGCTCCGCCTCCACAGCTCCGCCGCCGCCTAGCTCTCCGTCCCCTTCCTTCCGCCGCATCCGCCATGGCCCCAAAGAGCGACAAGGGGAAAGCGGAGAAGTCCAAGAAGGAGAAATCCGAGCAAGCAGCCAAGCTCATCGCTTACCGGAAGCGGAACGTCGTCTTCTCGCCGAAGCTCGGTGTGGAAGAACTCTGGAACAAGTACTACTTGTTCTGGTCCAAGCGCACCGATGCGCATCCCCGCACCCGAGCATACCCGGCCGCCGCCAAGGACCACTATCCCGGCGGGTATTACTTCTTTGCTCCCTTTTTCCACTGTGGCCTCTGCCCTCCATTTTCGAACTTCTTCTGTGATATCATGAATACGTATGGCTTCCATCTGCTTGATTTCACCCCCAACGCCATCCTCGCCATGGCCGTTTTCGCACATATGTGCGAAAACTTCATAGGAGTCCACCCCAACGTAGCCCTCTTTAGACACTTTTTCACCCCTAGAGCCGAGGCAGATGCCCCTCTCTCCGGATGTATTTCTTGGGTCTTCCGTCTCGGGAAGAAGGGGTCGTACTTGCCGGGGGAGCTCCGCGGCAAGTGGGAGGAATGGCGAGCTGAGTGGTGCTGGATTGTAGAGGACCAGCCACAAGCCTTTACTGCGCCGCGCACAACGCCTATCGCGCGCGGCAGAGATTGGAGCGAACTAGACTCCGACGACGTCAAGCTTGACATCGCTCTTGTCCGGATCCTCCGTCTTCGGCTGGCCCGGCTGTCAGTTGCCGAGGTGGGCGCAGATTTCCTCCGCCGGCGCATCGCCCCCCTCCAGGACCGGAAGAGGCCGGCTTGGTTGTACGGCGGCCCGGCAGACATCATGCGGCTGCGCCCTGGACTTAATTTTAACTTCACCACTCTGGAGCTGCGCGGGATGGTACGAGAGCTCTTCAAGTACGACCCGGCGCACCCCGAGTGGTTCCGGACTCCCCGGGAAGTGGTGCCGCTCTGCAACAACGCCGCGAGGGACCGAATCCTGGCCATGATGCCGATGTGCGACTCGCATGGCCTGGACCGCTCGTGGATCCCCCCGAAGCCAATCGACGTCCTCACTTTCTACGACAACCTCGTCGAGGTGGCGAGCAACAAGGAGGACCTCAAGCTGCATACGCGGGACACCACCGAGCAGGAAATCGCCTACATAGATTCTCGGGCTGAGGAGGCCGCCGCAGCCGCGGCGGCAGGAGTCTTCGGATTCTCGCCGGAGGAGGCGGAGGCCGAGGAGGCGTCCACCCAGGCGGAAGAGGCGGAGATCCGTCGGTTGCTGAACCTCCCACCCGACGCGCTCGCCGGGGTCCCCTCGTTGAGGCACTCCGGGATCCATGGGATCGCGACGGAGGCCGCGGCAAAGGAGGGAACCGCCGGAGGAAGCAGAGGCGCCGCGAGGGGCGGAGGCGCCAAGGGGAAGAGGGCCGCATCGCTGGATGCTGGGCCCAGCGAGCCGGCCGAGGCAGAGGAGGAGGAGGAGGAGGAGGCCGAAGACTCCGGCGGATCGACAGAGTTGTACGCCGACGACCTCTCCTCGTCGGAGAGCTCCCCGCCCCCGGCAAGCCCGAAGGAGTCCCCGGCAAAGCGTCTCCGCAAGGCGGCGACGGGGGAAAGGGCACAGGCGCCCCGGCAACAGCCACCTCGGCGGGCGGCTCCCCGGGGGAGTCAAGCCGCGCCAAGGCCGTCCGGCGCACCAGCCGCAGCAGAGGCGGGCCGGGCGCGGACCACGACGGAGGCGCCCCGCAGGCCGGCAGCGAGCCGGCAGGGGTCTTCTCGGAGCGGAGCAACGGCTCCGCCCGTCCCCCGGGCGCCGGCAGCCACAGGGGCTGGGTCTTCGCAGCCCCCAGCCCCGGCGAGTACCAAGCGCGCGAGGGAGTCTTCGCCTCCCGCTCCTCGCGTCGATGTCGGGGGAAACTGTCCGCCACGAACACCTATGGGACCGGAGCCCCTTGTCTGTGCGGTACGAGGGCGGAGGGAGCACAAAGAGCAGATCGAGGCAGACGCGCGGGCAGTTTTTACCCAGGTTCGGGCCGCACGGATGCGTAAAACCCTACTCCTGCTTGGTTGTGTATTGAGTTGAGCGCTCGGGAGCTTGAAGAAGCAGCTACACCGTGCGTGAGAGTAATCTAGGTTTCGAACCCCTTCCACGTTGTGCACGGGCCTCCTTTTATAGTGCAAGGGGTCACCGACAGGTGTCAACGTAGGAGAAAGGGGTAAAAGAGTAAAAGAGGTGGTAGTTGTAATAGTGCGGGAACAGTGGAGCTACAGTACAGAACAGTGGTCTATACCTACTTTAACAGTGGGGGACAAGGGCATTTAATGCCCGTCACCGTCGACCCCAAAAGCTCCCGCCTTAGCATCTCCGTCCGCCACGGCGACGGATTTATCACCGTGGTGTGCCACCGTGTACCCCAGGCTGCACAGCCATCCGCCACGCGTCCCTGGTTAGACCCCAGGGCGACGCGTGGGCCGATGAGCTGGAGCGCGGGCACACAGCGTGGTCTTCCCGGCAAGCACCTTGCCGGGGCCTTGATCTTGCCGGGGCCTTGATCTTGCCGGGCCCGGGAACTTGCCGCTCCCCGGGCCCCTTGCCGGGGCGCGCGTAGCGCCGAGGTAATACCTTCTAATCTTCCTGGCAAGCTCCTCTTGCCAGGGTCTTGTGTTAGTGGAACAGTCTTGAGCCTGGTACGGCCTTCCCGGCAAGCTCCTCTTGCCGGGGTCTCGATCTTCTGTCTTGTATACTTTGTTTTTGAATGGTTTAATAAGAGGCAGGAAGGTCTCCGGCGAGCACGCAGTAAACCTTGCCGCGGGAGGCTGCAACTGCCCGTGCACAAGTTGGGGTACTGAGGTACCCCTACCTTAGTACACCGACATCTCCGTTGCTATTTATTGCTTTGGCCAAGTAGTAGGTAGTGACTCCAAGAGGGAACGTTATGCTTGATTGTGGGTTCATGCCCCTCGATGACTACCTTGAGTGACAGAAACATGAGTCTAGGGGATGTGCTGTTGCCACAAGGGGGAAAACAACGGTGCTAGTACTCGCGGGTGCAAGGATTGTTTACTTTACGCAAAATTCTTTTAATGCAGTTGTCTGTTGCTTTGAGTTTACACTATGGGTGGGACTCGCAACTTAATACCAGCGAGATGTTCTGGATAGATATCTCAAGGTGGATGATTAGTAGTAGATGCAGAAGGATTTCGGTCTACTTGCCTTGGCGTACCACCCATGCTTTGAACCTCTACCTTTCTTGCAACATAGTTAGCATTGGTTTGCACACATAATTCTGTCAATTGCCCAGCTGTAATTCGTTTACCTCACATAGCTGTTTTATCGTCTTTTGGGAGAGAGACATCACTAGTGAACATCATGGGACCCCGGTCCATATTACCATCACTGATCACATCCGCTATTTACTTTCCGCTTTTACTTACTAGTTGCAGCAATATCTATCACTATTATCTCTTGCGTTTGATCCTTTGTAAACGACAAGGCCGGAGGGATTGACAACCTCTCTGTACTCGTTGGGAGCAAAGTTATTTGTATCTGTGTGCAGGTCCAGTTGATTGCTAATATCTGGCGCCGTTAGCAGTTGACACCTTCTTGTTGAACCTTGGAGTCTCAGGGGAAATCGATCCTTGGTATCTTTGCCAAGGGAAAACTACCGCTACACTGCATCTCAAACCTTCCACTTGGGGTAACCAACGAGGGGCGAGAAGCCATCACTTGTGTGCTTGTTATTGTTGCTTCATATAGGTTGCTAACTTAGTTGCACATCTAGACAACCTATTTTATTTCTAATTTTAATTTGTTCAAGAAAAGCTAAAATTTGTTAGTTGCTTATTCACCCCCCCTCTAGTCAAACATATCGATACTTTCACTTAACCATCGCGCGTCCCCGACTTTCACGCAAAGATAAACAATCAAGATACAATGCGCTTCAATTTGGTTACATAGTTCAGAGACCATACGTGCATGCTATGGGAATCAAAAACCTTAACACAATTATTTCTTCAACTCCACAATTTACTACTAGCATGACTCTAATATCATCATCTTCGTATCGCAAAACAATCATAAGAAATCAAACTTCACATAGTATTCAATGCTCTATATATGCAAGTTTTTATTATATCTCTCTTGGATGCCTATCATATTAGGACTAAATTCATAACCCAAGCAAATTACCATGCTGTTTAGAGACTCTCAAAATAATATAAGTGAAGCAAGAGAGTTCAACAATTTCTATAAAATAAAACCACCGTCGTGCTCTAAAAAGATATACGTGAAACACTAGAGCAAAATTGCCTAGCTCAAAAGATATAAGTGAAGCACATAGAGTATTCTAGTAAATCACGATTCAAGCGTGTCCCTCTCAAAAGGTGTGTACAACAAGTATGATTATGGCAAACTAAAAGCAAATAATCAAATCATACAAGACGCTCCAAGCAAAACACATATCATGCGGTGAATAAAAATATAGCCTCAAGTAAAGATACCGATAGACAAAGACGAAAGAGGGGATGCCTTCCCGGGGCATACCCAAGCTTAGGCTCTTCGTTGTCCTTGAATATTACCTTGGTTTGCCTTGGGCATCCCCAAGATTAGGCTCTTGCCACTCCTTATTCCATAGTCCATCAAATCCTTACCCAAAACTTGAAAACTTCACCACACAAAACTCAACAAAAAACTCGTGAGATCTGTTAGTAAAACAAATTCAATCCCTACTTGTAGGTACTTTTGCGAACTAATTCTTATTTTATATTGGTGTAATATCTACTCTATTACAACTTTTCCATGGTTCTTACCACCCGATACTAGCCATAGATGCATCAAAATAAGCAAACAGTACGAAGAAAACAAAACCTATAAAAAAATACAGTTTGTAAAGATGTGAATTGATGTAAAACTTCTATAACTCTAAAAATTCCGAAGAGTTGGGACAATGTTGGAAATTTGTAGATTAGAAATGTGTAAAAAATTCAAGAATTTATCGCACTCCAGTAACCAGAAACAATTCTAATACTCGACACAAAAGTTTTTGTTTTTCAGCAAAACCAATCTACTATCTTCCAAATCATCTCAAAGGTCTTAGTTGGCACAAACACTACTTAAAACTTTAAAAACTTCTCTAACTAGAGGTTAGATGGAAAACTCAAAGCAAAACAGAACCAAAAAAGCTAGAACAAAGATAAAATTGGGTTGCCTCCCAACAAGCTCTATTGTTTAACTATAACGCCCCGGACACACCCGCCGGTGGTTGTTACTCCTGGCGGGATCTAGACTGGCCCCACATATCAATACTAGTCTTTTCTGCGCACTTTGTCCTCACTCGTGCGCACCCGAGAGCAACTTCCCGGTTGGTCACCCATCCAGAAACTACTCCAAGCTGAGCACGCTTAACTTTGGAGTTCTATCAGAATGGGCTCCCGGAAAAGAAGGAATTCCTTATTGATATGAGTAGTCTATCATCCCTAATAAGCCAGGCCATCACATACACCCCCACTCAGGGGAACCGACGTCCTCGTCGGGCCACATGAATGTTCCCTCTTGGTACATACATCTGTGCATCCAGTCCGATACATGTGCCATGCCATGTGCACGACGGGTCAGAAACGTCATGAATAACATGACCGCGCACCTGTCCGCCAACATCCGTGTAACCGCGAGGGTCGGCTCTGATACCAACTTGTAACGCCCAGGACACACCTGCCGGTGGTCGTTACTCCTGGAGGGATCTAGACTGGCCCCACATATCAATACTAGTCTTTTCTGCGCACCCGGGAGCAACTTCCCGGTCGGTCACCCATCCTGAATCTACTCCAAGCTGAGCACGCTTAACTTTGGAGTTCTATCAGAATGGGCTCCCGGAAAAGAAGGAATTCCTTATTGATATGAGTAGTCTATCATCCCTAACACTACAAAAAAAGACACACCCGTGACATTTTGGGCCGAACAAAACTTTTTTCTGTCATACTTATGACACTTCTATGACAATAATTGTGACAAAACACGGTATCATCATAGATGTGGTGGGGTCCTATTTCTATGACAAAAAATCATGACAGAAAATGGGCTTTTCGTCCTGGGCGGGCCAGAGACGCAGCTGCATGACATTCTTTGGGCCGTCCATGATGGAAAAACCCGTGGTAGAAGCGAGGGCGAGGAGAATATCGGGGTGTTCCCAGTTACGGTGGGTGGTCGGGGCCGAGCGATGCGTGTTTCTCTCGTACACACACGCCCGTGGGTGCGAGGCGTTGGGCTCTAACTGAACCCGAGCCAGGCGTTGGGCTCTAATTGAACCAGAGCGATTGCACTGCAGGCTACGCGTTACTGAACCTGAGCGATCGATCGATGGCTGTTAACTGAACCCGATCGAGCGATTCCTTCGCTACTACTGCTAACTGAAGCTGATCGATGCTGCCTCTGCATGAACAGTGAGTGTTGTTGGGGGGGTTGGATGAACAGTTCCCAGTGGGGGTGGCTGAATAGGACCCCGTGGTGTTGCCTCTGCATGAACAGGACCCCGTTTGATCGAGCCGGTTGGGGCTGCATGAACAAGACCCCGTGGAGGGCTGCATGACCAGGACCACCCTGTGCAGGGCTACATGAACAGTAGACGGAGGAAGGCTGGATGAACAGTAGCCCATGGAGGGGTGGTTGAACAGGAGCCCGTGGAGAGAGCTGGTTGAACAATAGCCGGTGGAGTAGCGCGCGGTGGAGGTTGAACAGTCGCACGTGGAGGCAGGAGGAGGTCGACGGTGGATGAACAGTAGCCCGTGGAGGCTGGAGGGGGTCGACGGTGGAGATGAACAGTATCCCGTGGAGTCCCGTTTTGTGGTACGCCCCACCCCTCCCGATGAACAGGACCCCCATTTCGACCATAGCGCTCCAACACAAGTCTGTTTCCTCCATTTTGCGGTACGCCACACCCCTCCCGATGAACAGGACCCCCGTTTCGACCGTAGCGCTCCAACACAAGTCCGTTTCCTTCGTTTTGTGGTACGCCACACCCCTCCCGATCACCAGGACCCCCGTTTCGACCATAGGAGGTCTGTTTCCTCCGTTTTGCGGTACACCAGACCCCTTCCGATGAACAGGATCCTGTTTCGAACATGGCCGGTCGAACACAAGTCTGTTTCCTCCGTTCTGTGGTACGCCATGCCTCGTTTCCATCGGCTGTTCCGTCCAAGCCCTCCCAATGAACACGACGACGCATTCCGTTCCGACCCAGCCGATTGGGTCCCCATGAACACGACGACGGCGTTGTTTCTCCGTTCTGACACAGCCATGTACACGAGCCCTGGCCGTACGTACGCACGAGTAGGCATTCAAGACCCCGCCCGTATGTACGTATGTGGTCGTATTTACTTTCTTGCACGCTGGTCGTTGTACGTACGTGTACATGCTACGTGCGCGCCTCTACATCAACCAGTATGTATGTACACGTTCGCGACCAGAATGACAATGCTATGTACGCTTCGACCAGGTGGGTCCCGACTGTCAGGCACTTCCTTGCGTGCGAAGATGTAGCTGGTGGGTCCCAACAGTCAGGGGGGCGAATTGTTTTTTTTTGCCCGGACGCACTTCCTTGCGTGCGAAGATGTAGCTGGTGGATCCCAGCAGTCAGGGGAAACATTTTTTCACGAAATACGGTGGCCCATCTGGTAGGTCCCCGATGTCAGGTGGAGGAATAATTATTTTGCGCGTAATATGGAGGAACTTCCTTGCTGTGGCCAGAGACTCAGCTATCAGCCTCTCCACGTACAGTCCACGTACGATGGAAGCCGTTCCTTGACCACGTTGACCATGCCGCGCCGAGAGCACCAGGGCGGTGGACGACGGCGAGGCCTAGGAAGGGGACAACACGGAGCCGGGGAAGACACGGCAGTGGATGCCCATGCGTAGAGGAGTATGAGGGTTCACTGGTTCGCTGCGGTCTGAGGCTGTCGTCAACGCAGAATAACAGGGTGTGTGGGTGAGTAGAGGGATGGCCTGGCCAGCGGTGGGAATAGTAGGGGTGGTGAGGCCTCCACGGCAGCATAACTGGCCACGGGAGGCAGGAGCATGCGGCACGACCGGCGCTGCTTTGGGCGGCTGGAGCAACAAGACTAGAGGTTGAAGAAGCACTACGGCCGTTGGATGGACATCGTACGGTCACTGGAGCTAGAATCGTTCATATTGACTAAGTTGACAAAGCACTCCGTCCCCGTCAACTTAGTAGGCCCACAAGTCAGCCTCCCACCAAGGTGGGTCCCAACCAGCAGGGGGAGTATTGATTTTTTTTGTGCGTAATAAGGAGGTGCTTCCGATGGGTCCGAGCTGACAGCGGGGGGGAACGTTTTTTTTGCGCAATACGGTGGCCCGTTCGCTGGGTCCCAGTAGTCAGGGGGGAAATGGTTTTTTTCACGAAATACGGTGGCCCGTCCGGTGGGTCCCTGCTATCAGGTGGAGGAATCATTATTTTCCGCGTAATAAGGAGGCACTTCCTTGCTGCCGTCGTGCACCCAGCTGTGAGCCTCTCCACGTACAGTCCATGTCCGATGGAAGCCGTTCCTTGACCACGTTGACTATGCCACCCTGAGAGCACCAGGGTGGTGGACGACGGCGAGGCCTAGGAAGGGAACGACGCGGAGTCAGGGAAGACGCGACAGTGGATGCCCACGCGTAGAGGAGTATGAGGGTTCACTGGTTCGTTGCGGTGTGAGGCTGCCGTCGCCGCAGAATAATAGGTGGTGTGGGTGAGTACAAGGATGGCCTGGCCAGTGGTGGGAGTAGTAGGGGGCGGTGAGGCCTCCGCCGCATCGCAGCCCGCCACGGGAGACAGGAGCATGAGGCACTACCGGCGCTGGTTTGCGCGGCTGGAGCAAGAAGACCAGAGGTTCAAGAAGCACTACGGCCGTTGGATGGACATCGTACGGTCACTGGAGCTAGAATCGTGCATATTGACTAAGTTGACAAAGCCCTCCGTCCCCGTCAACTTAGTAGGCCCACAAGTCATCCTGCCACTATACTGGGTCCCAGCTAGCAGGGGAGTATTCTTTTTTTTGTGCGTAATAAGGAGGCACTTTCTTGCGTGCGAAGATATAGGTGGTGGGTCCAAGCTGTCAACGGCGGTAACGTTTTTGCGCGAAATACGGAGGACCTTTCGATGGGTCCCAGATGTCAGGTGGAGGAATCATTATTTTGCGCATAATAAGGAGGCATTTCCTTGCGTGCGGCCGTGGACCCAGCTGTCAGCCTCTCCACATACAGTCCACTTCAGATGCATGTCGGTCGTTGCCCACGTTGACCAGGTCGTGTCGAGAGCACCAGGGCGGTGGACGACGGCGAGGCCTAGTTAGGGAACAACACGGAGGCAGGGAAGACTCGGCAGTTGTTTCCCACGCGGAGGGGAGTACGAATGTATGAGGGTTCACTGGTTCGTCTGCCGTCGCTGGAGAATAATAGCAGGTGTCGGTGAGTAGAGGGATGGCTAGGCGAGCGATGGGAGTATGGTGGGGCGGTGAGGCATGCGCGGCAGCACAGCCGGCCGCGGGGAGGAGGGAGCAGGCAGTCACACCGGTGCTTGTTTGAGCGGCTGGAGAAGGAAGAGTAGAGATTGAAGAAGCACGACGGTCGTTGGATGGACATCCAACAGTCACTGCTTGTGCGTCAACCTTTTTTTAGGAAAGCCTCAAATCTGTGGAAAACATCATACAGCTCATCTGCCATTATTTCTAATAATTTACAGCCCATTTGCTAATTCTTAAGGTTTTTTTGCAGCCCATATTCTTTTTGTTAGTATTACAGCCCATATTGTGGACACGGTTAAAAAATTATATGAAATTTTGCATATTTCGGTGCGGTCCGAATGTTTTTAATCCTGAAATTTCGAGCCACATTCAAACTGATTTTAGAAATAAATGTATATCAATATAAAATCCAACAAATTTTCCACGCATAAAAATCAATGCAATTTAAAATCTCGAATTGAAAAAAAAAAGAAATTTGAAACTAATTGCCGGTTTGATGTGTTTAATAATGTACAACCCATTTATCTTTACTGACAGGCCATTTTCTCGGCCAGCCGAATTAAGCTCCCCTCATCTTGAAAGTTTTGCAGCCCAACAGGCCTGACAAAGCGACTTACTTGCCAAATCACAAAAAAACTAGGATGTGGCCGTGGACCCAGCTGTCAGCCTCTCCATGTACAGTACTCTTCCGATGGAAGTCGGCCATTGACCACGTCGTGTCGAGAGCACCAAGGCGGTGGACGACGGCGAGGCCTAGGAAGGGGACGACGTGGAGCCGGGGAAGATGCGGCAGTGGATGCCCACGCGGAGAGGAGTACGAGGGTTCACTGGTTCCGCTGCGGTGTGAGGCTGCCGTCGCCGCAGAATAATAGGGGGTGTGGGTGAGTGGAGGGATGGCCTGGCCAGCGGTGGTGTCGGTGTACTAAAGTAGGGGTACCTTAGTATCCCAACTTGTGCACGGGCAGTAGCAGCGTCCCGTGGCAGGGCTTGCCACGCGCCCGCCAAGGCCCACTATGGTTCCTTTGGAGCCATTCAAGAACAAAATATTCAAGTTAAAGAAACGAGACCCCGGCAAGAGGAGCTTGCCGGGAAGGCCGCTCCAGGCTCAAAACCACCCCTTTGGCACAAGACCCTGCAAGAGGAGCTTGCCAGGGAGGCCAAACATGGCGTTTCAGGAGACTTGCCGTGGCGCGTCGCGCGCCCCGGCGAGGCCCGGAGAGCGACAAGCTCCCGGGCGCGACAAGTTAACAACCGCGGCAAGGTGCAAGCCGCGGCAAGCTTCCACTACGTGCCCGCGCTCCAGCTCATCCGGCCACGCGTCGCCCTGGGGCCCTTCCAGGGGCACGTGGCGGAAGGCTGTGCAGCCCGGGGTACACGGTGGCGAGCTGCGATGATGAGGCCACCATCGTGGCGGACGGAGACGCCCTGACGGACGCTTTTTGCACTGTTTGGGGCGACGGTGACGGGCATTTAATGCCCTTGTCCCCTGCCTTCAGGGTTAGGTACAGAGCACTATGCATACACTATTACAACTACCACCTTTTTTACATTTTTTCCCTCATCTGCGTTGCCACCTGTCGGTGACCCCTTGACCTATAAAAGGAGGCCCATGCGCAATGTAGAGGAGGTTCCGAGGTTCCGACCTTCGATCACTCTCACGCTCGGTGTTGCTAGCGATAAGCATTGTAGCCCTTCTCGCTCCCGAGCCAAGAACACAATACAAACCAAGGCAGGAGTAGGGTTTTACGCATCCGTGCGGCCCGAGCCTGGGTAAACTGCTCGCGTGCATGCTTCGATCCGCTCTTTGTGCATCCTCCGCCCCCTTGCCGTACCGAAAAGGGGCTCCGGTCCCATAGGTGTTCGTGGGCGATCAGTTTCCCCGACAGGTGGGAGTAGTATGGGGACGGTGAGGCCTCCGCGGCAGCACAGCCGGCCACAGGAGGCAGGAGCAGGCGGCACGACCGGCGCTGCTTTGGGCGGCTGGAGCAAGAAGACCAGAGGTTGAAGAAGCACTACGGTTGTTGGATGGACATCATATGGTCACTGGAGCTAGAATCGTTCATATTGACTAAGTTGACAAAGCACTCCGTCTCCGTCAACTTAGTAGGCCCACAAGTCAGCCTCCCACTGTGGTGGGTCCCAACTAGCAGGGAGTCACAGATGGAGAGGTGTACGAGGGTTAACTGGTTCTGGTGTGGTGTGGTTCGGCAGTCGGTGGAGAAGAACAGGAGGTGTGGAGGGGTGGAGGGATGGTCTGGCCAACGGTGGAGTAGCGCTTCACAACGAAGCGTGCTAAGCAGAGCTGCTAGCAGCAGGAGGTGTGAGCAGGTGGTCCCGGCGGCGCTGGAGGAAGAAGATGAGAGATTGAAGATGGATGCCGATCGTTGGATGTAAATCCAACGACTAACGATGTCAGAATCATTTGTTAACTAAGTTGACAACGACTTGCATTGGCTTCGGCCTATTGGCCCACATTTCTGCCTCCAAAAATGTGGCCCGTATTCAACCCATTTTTCAGAATTTCCAGTCTTTTTTTGCGGGGTAGAATTTACAGTCCATTTGATCTCTTTTTTTGAATTATAGCCCATTAGCTGGGCTGGGTGAACAAATAATGTAGCGTCCATGCAGCCCATTTATGTTTTTCCTAAAAAATTACAGGCCATTTGCAGTTTCTCGAAATACATGATTTTGCTGGGCTGATTCTAATTATAATGTTGGGGTGGGCGCAGCAATGTTATCAAAAAATAAACAGGAGCTCAACATTTTGTTATATATATTAAATAATAAGTGATTTATTATTACATTGGTCCTTAAATCATACCAAGCTTTTGTACACAAGCACCAGGATTTTCGTTGCCAAAACAAATCCAGGATTTTATTGTTAAGAAATTATTTTTGTAAGTCAATAAGATGTGGGATATTGTTTTCTTACATATGTAAGTATGTGTAAAATATATGATGACAATAACAATAATATATAATAACATACAAAATAATTTAAATATATATAATATAGTTAGAAGGGAAACATAAGTTAGACCAGGCGCTCCTATTCTTATATAGAAAAATAGAATAGACCTCTGCATTTTCTTCAAAAAAAACATAAAATGGGCTGCCGATGTTTCAGGAAAAATAAAACCTCGGATGGGAGGTCCATAGGCTAGTCGATACATGACGGCCCTCAAGAAAATACAAACATGCCTATGGACCTCCCATCCGAGGTCGTGGGATGCACATGTTAAAAAGGAAAGCCTATATGGGGCAGCCCAAAACCTAGCTGATACTTGCTGCCCCAGTGATAATAAATGATACCTGCCTGCTCCCTAGCTTCGTTGTGAATTTATCTCCTACAGTAACTACGTTGAAGCACCTAAAAAAAATGTAACTATGTTGAAAAACCCATGGGCCCCAACCACAGTATAGCATTAGGAGGAAGTATTTTTTTCGATGAGCCACTTGCTTGCGTACGGCCATCGACCTGGTGGGTCCCAACTGTCCGCCTATCCACGCACAGTCCTCTCCAGATTCCTCTTGTTTGTTCAGCATGTTCACAACGGCAGACAGCGGCGTCGCGGCGAGCGCACAAAGGCGCATGAGGAGATCCGACCACCTGACGAAGTGCCTTATTAGTAACGAAACAACTGAACTAGCCCAGTGGCCGAGTGACACTACCCGACAGCTGTTCTGCCCGGGTTCGATTCCACCTGTGCAGGGAAAATATCTCCAAATTTTTTTCCTCTGCCTTTATTGACATGTGGATCCCAATTGTCATCTACGCACACCACGTCCTGCACTTGCCAAAACTTCGTCCCTCGTTTTCTCTGTTTTTTGCACACTCGACATTGTGTGGGCATTTTGAAAATAGCATATCTTTTCGACTGTGCATCATATGAACATGTGCTATGCATGAATGTTGATCAGCATGATGTTAACTGGCTGGTAGTTCCAGTTTTGACCATGAATAAAACTTCCAGCATGATGTTAACACTGTTTGAAAAGGCCGTGTTAATATAAATGCTCTGCCTCTGAAAGTTGCAGTTTCTTATCTGAAACTGAACTTGGAGTTTCTTATCTGAAACTGAAACTTGCAGTTTCTTCTCTGAGAATCACATTGTGTGTACTTTTATACTCCAATGAAACTACATTTTTTTAAGTGCAGAGAAAATATCTCCAAATTTTTTGCCTCTGCCGTTATTGACATGTGGGTCCCAATTGTCATCTACGCACACCACGTCCTACAGTTGCCAAAAATTCGTCCCTTGTTTTCTCTGTTTTTCGCACACTCGACATTGTGTGGGCATTTTGAAAATAGCATATCTTTTTGACTGTGCATCATATGAAGATGTGCTATGCATGAATGTTGATTAGCATGATGTTAATTGGCTGGTAGTTCCAATTGCGACCATGAATAAAACTTCCAGCATGATGTTAACACTGTTTGAAAAGGCCGTGTTAATATAAATGCTCTGCATCTGAAAGTTGCAGTTTCTTATCTGAAACTGAACTTGCAGTTTCTTATCTGAAACTGAAACTTGCAGTTTCTTCTCTGAGAATCACATTGTCTGCACTTCTATACTCCTATGACACTACATTTTTTGAAGTGCTAAAAATAGATCTCTAGAATTCATAAAATACTTCATATGTTCAATACTGCAAATCTGAAATTCAAAAGACATTCATATCTGAAAGTACTCTCAAAATACACAACACAAAGCACAATTCACAACCTGCAAATACTAACAATCCTAAGCTCCTCTTGACAATTCACAACCCGCTAGACTATTGGTCTGGGGGGGATCCCTCCTATTCCTCGGCGGCAGACAGCCGCCCCATGAGACTATGTGAACGGCGAGGGAGAGGATGGCGGGGAAGCATCGTCGGGCCAACTGTTTTTCTCCTCTTGCAGTTGGGTTCGGTCGACGCAGACTCCACCGGCTCGCTCTGGCACGACACCCTCACAAACGGCAACCTGTAGATGCTCGATCCATCAATCTCTGGTGGATGCTCCATCTGGGATCGATACTCCACAGTGAGCGCCACACATCCCACTGATGGTGGTGGATGCCAATGCTTAGATGGAGCAGGGTTGGTGTCAGTAATTTTTACTTGGCACCTCTCACTCTGCATATGCCGGTTCCATCCGTACATTTGTGCAGTTCCACCAAAATGCAGCTGAATAACCATGTTTGCACAGATAATGGAAAGGCGTGATTAGATTATAGTGGCACTAGTTGATGAAACATACACTAATAAACAAAAACAAAATATTACATCATACTGGAAATCGACCCAAGTCTCCCCGATACACCTTCTGCCAGTGATGAACATCAGTGTATAGCGGTAGTACAAGGAGGGGCCTTGAGACATTCAAATCTCTATTTTTGTGCAGATCAACTAAGATTAAGCACCCCAGTTTGCAGAAATGCTTAAACATTAGCAATGGGACTAGTTGATGAAACATACATTAACAAAGAGAAGCACTTTCTTTATCTACATTGAAAATGAAATGATAGAGAGGACACTCGCTCTATTTTAAGTTTTTAACTGTATTATTACTTCATTTTATCAGTGACACTAGGGTCGAGCAGGTGGCAAACGAGGTGTATCGTGCGTCGCAAGGATGAAGGTCGGGGGTGCTTAGACTGGGATGTTGAAGCTGGCTCTTTCAGTCCCTATCTTCCCCCTGATGTTTCTGTGGTAGCATTTGGGTTGTAATCCAAACTTGGTCGAGCTGGTGTTGCGTCCCCCTACCTGCCTAGCTTATGTGGCGAACTTGTCTCCTGCTAGTACTCAGTCCGTTCTAGTAGTAGTTGCATAACTGCCCGTTTACACTGAGATGTTGTCTGATAATGGTTCTCTATGGTTGGGTCTCTTTAATGAAATCGGAGGGAACCCCCTCTTTTGATATATAAAAAAACAGTGGCACTAACGGTGCCAAAACATTGCCTCAAATTAATAGTGCCACTAGATTAAGGTGCAAAATAATAACACTACTGCTTTATCATGGCAGTGCCAAAACAGTAGCACAAGAGCAGGATCAACATGCAGGATCTTTGGCAAACGGTCAAACCAAAAAGGAACATACCTCATGATGGGAACCATATGTGCAGTCAACGCCATCGTAGAAGGGATGACACCAATCACCAACATGGATGATTCAATTCATGGGACCTTTTGGTGCAGTTCACCTAAAATGAAGCAATGTCCCATGAGCTAGCAGCTTCTTCTTCTTCTTTTTTAAGAAAATGGCTCCAGCCCCGGTTCCGTTTCCATCAGAAAACAAAAAGAAGCACCTTATCTTAATGGGAAATTTAGCAGGACAGGAAAAAAGTGCCATTGATTCATATTACTGGAGGCATTACATTGAAAACAACATTGGTTTAACGTGTCCTTACTTTTAACAGTGTGACTGCTACATTTTACCAGTGGCACTACATAAGAGCGGCTCGGGGCAACAAACATCAGAAGAGGATATCTGGGTTTGTCCCATTTTTGTTCGGTATATAGCCACCTTTTACTGTGTGAAGCTAGCAAATCTAGTGCTAGACTTACTCTGTTGACTTGTCCCCCAGTCCCCACTTTCTTTCCTTTTTGAACCAATAGATCGGGTTTATATTGAGTTTGTACTGCGTTCCCTTTATTTCCCTATTAGACCTAGAGACCAGTTGGATAGCCAGTCTCTCCTACTTTTCGCCCCCATTATTTCCTCTTTCGACCAAGTCCTAGATTCAGGTAACAAATCTTCCCCCAACCCCCAACCCCTTTCTTCCTTGTTTGAACCAAGTACTACTAGATTCGAGTGCATGAACTAGTTTTACCTCTTAACAGTAAAAAATTAGGTGGTTTTCAAACTGTCGATCGATCCTATCTACACGAGGGGCCCTAGGAAATAGTAAAAGATACAAATGCAGCGACATCAGGAGCTCGGGAAGTAGAGCAAGGCCGGTTTCAAAGGAAGTTATACCTGAGGGTCACCGGGATGTCGCTAGGTGGGCGGCGGGAGGCCGGATCTGCCCACGCTATGGCAGCGAGGAAGAAGGGGTGGGAGGCCCTCTCTCGCCAGCGATGCTTGGGAGAGAATGACAAGGCATGCTGATCGGGACGCGCTGGCAGTGGGTAAGAGCCGTTCTCGAGGACGACCGCGTGAACGTTGCACCTTCTCACCTTCCCCGGCAGAGAGCATCCGGCTGGATCTGTGACTAGCGGTGAGTAGAGAGAGAGTGTGTGGCCACCGTTGTCGTGTTTAGATCTGGAAAGGACGAGACAGTGTGAAGAGAGCAACACTAGCAAGCAAGCGCGGAGGCTCCTGACTATATAGTGGAGTACTAGTTTTCTTTTGTCTACCGGCCGGAGCCGGCTTGACCTCGGCAATGACTGTCGAGAAGTCTTCATGCACGTGTCCCGGAGGCGCAGTTGTCGTCATTTTGATCTAAAGCACCGGATTATAACATATAACACGAAAAAATGCCACATGACAAGAAATCATAACCTCAAAGGAGACAAGATGAATCCCGAAGGACAAACTAGACGAGGATCAAAGCTCAAATTAAAGATAAACTCGTAGAAAAGGGGTCCGTCGATAGATGTCCTAATTAACATAGTCGGCTTAACCTAGATGACAGCCGAGTAGTCTTCGTGCATGTGCCTCCAATGACTAGCCCAACTCAGTTCTCGCTGTTTAACCCTCGCAGTGATCCGAAGCACATGACACCTAATTTTCGAGATAACAAGAAACCTTTTTTTTAGATTTCTCACCAGAACTACAGCCCTGTACAACACAGCCTACACGATATGTAGACGATAGCCAATCTAGGCGTGTCTGCTGGAGTCTGGTCACATGCATGGACGAACTGATCTTCCGTGTCTTGCAGGGATCGTCCAGGTACCAACGTATGTACTTCTATTAACTCACCCGACTTGCAGGGCCGGCAAGTGTGCCTATGGTCGGTTCTCAATTGCGGTGCCACATGTCTGTGCAAACGCAATATGACGCGCGTTCCATGATACGTCTCCAACGTATCTACTTTTCCAAACACTTTTGCCCTTGTTTTGGACTCTAACTTGCATGATTTGAATGGAACTAACCCGGACTAACGCTATTTTCAGCAGAATTGCCATGGTGTTGTTTTTGTGCATAAATAAAAAGTTCTCGAAATGACCTGAAAATCCACGGAGAATTATTTCGAAAATATAAAAAATACCTGCAAGAAGATCCAGACTAGGGGGGCCACACCCTGTCCACGAGGGTGGGGGGGCGCGCCCCCTGCCTCGTAGGCCCCCTGTTGCTCCACCGACGTATCTCCGGATCCTATATATTCACTTTCAGGGAGAAAAAAATCAAAGAGGAAGAATTATCGCGTTTTACGATACAGAGCCGCAACCAAGCCCTAATCTCTCTCGGGAGGGCTGATGTGGAGTCCGTTCGGGGCTCCGGAGAGTGGAGATCGTCGACATCATCATCATCAACCTTCCTCCATCACCAATTCCATGATGCTCACCGCCGTGCGTGAGTAATTCCATCGTAGGCTTGCTGGACGGTGATGGATTGGATGGGATCTATCATGTAATCGAGTTAGTTTTGTTAGGTTTTGATCCCTAGTATCCACTATGTTCTGAGATTGATGTTGCTCTGAGTTTGCTATGCTTAATGCTTGCCACTAGGGCCCGAGTGCCATGGTTTCAGATCTAAACCTATTATGTTTTCAGGAATATATGTGTGTTCTTGATCCTATCTTGCAAGTCTATAGTCACCTACTATGTGTTATGATCCGGCAACCCCGAAGTGACAATAATCGGGACCACTCCCGGTGATGACCTTAGTTTGAGGAGTTCATGTATTCACTATGTGTTAATGCTTTGGTCCGGTACTCTATTAAAAGGAGGCCTTAATATCCCTTAGTTTCCAATAGGACCCCTCTGCCACAGGAGGGTAGGACAAAAGATGTCATGCAATTTCTTTTCCATAAGCACGTATGAATATATTCGGAATACATGCCTACATTACATTGATGAACTGGAGCTAGTTCCGTGTCACCCTAGGTTATAACTTTTACATGATGAATTGCATCCGACATAATTTCCCATCACCGATCCAATACCTAGGAGCTTTTCACATATTGCTTGTTGCTTATTTACTTTTCCATTGCTACTATCACAAAAACTACAAAAACACTATCGTTACTTTTATTGTTGTTACATCTATCTCCATATTACTTTGCTACTAAACTATCTTGCTGCAGATACTAAGTTTCCAGGTGTGGTTGAATTGACAACTCAGCTGCTAATACTTAAGAGTATTCTTTGGCTCCCCTTATGTCGAATCAATAAATTTAGGTTGAATACTTTACCCTCGAAAACTGTTGAGATCCCCTACACTTGTGGGTTATCAAGACTATTTTCTGGCGCCGTTGCCGGGAAGCATAGCTCTATTCTTTAATTCACTTGGGATTTATATCTGTTGATCACTATGAAGAATTTGAAGGACTCAAAAACCAAGATCTTACCCTCAACTATGAGGGGAGGTAAGGAACTGCCATCTAGCTCTGCACTTGATTCACCATCTGTTATGGGTAAAGTTGCGACACCTACTCATGATATTGAATCTGATATGTTGTATGTTCTTGATGATGCCACTTCTGGTATGTATGATGAAACTACTTCTATGCTTGATAATACTCTGCCACTGGGTGAATTTCTAGATGAACAAATTGCTAGGGTTAGGGAGAAAGCAAATATTGAAACTGATGATATTTATGAAAGTGATGATGAAGCTTCTCCCAATAGATATGAATTGCATGTTGTTCCCGAGGGTTATGTTATGGATGAAGAAACTGCTAGAGACTTTCTTGCTTGCAACGGTAGATATGATCATAAGAAATTATTAGCTAAGCTGAAAGAAAAGTCCTTGAAAGAAAATTCTGCTCATAAGAAACAAGCTGCCTTACGGGAAATATATAACTTTGTGCAAATTGAAGAAGAGAGTCTCCCACAAGCTTGGGGGAGCTTCTCCAGTTACTTAATGCTTTGCCTGATCATCCTCTTGAGAGGAACTATATACTTGATGTCTTTTATAATGGACTAACCGATGCTTCCAGAGACCACCTGGATAGTTGTGATGGTTGTGTTTTCAGGCAAAGAATAGTTGATCAAGCTGAATTACTATTGAATAATATGCTGGCCAATGTAAATAATTGGACACTTCATGAACCATCCCCTAAGCCAACTCCGAAGAAAAGAGGTGTTCTATTTCTCAGTCCTGAAGATATGCAAGAGGCAAAGAAATCTATGAAAGAAAAAGGTATTAAAGCTGAAGATGTTAAGAATTTACCACCTATTGAAGAAATACATGGTCTTGATAACAGGACACAGATAGTAAAGGTAAATTCTCTTTATAGATTTGACGAAGGTGATATTCCTCCTTATAAGTCTGCTAGCCAATGCTTAGATGAGTTTGACAATTTCATTGTGAAACAAGAAAACTTCAATGCTTATGTTGGTAGACAATTGCAACACAATGCTTATATGATTGAACGCTTGAGTGATTATCTGTCTAGAGTTAAAGGTGAACTGGAACTTATTAGTATACATGCTTCTATGGTCACCACTCAAGTAGAACAAGTACTTAAGGCTCAGAATGATTTGCTCAATGAATTAAATAGTAAGAATAATGACTATGTTGTTAGAGTTGCTACTAGAGGTGGTAAAGTGACTCAGGAACCTCTGTTTCCTGAGGGCCACCCTAAGAGAATTGAGCAAGATTCTCAGAGAGCTAATTTAGATGCACCTAGTTCTTCTAAGAAGAAGAAAAAGAAAAATGATAGAACTTTGCATGCTTCTAGTGAACCTGTAGCTGACACACCTGAGAATCCCAATGATATATCTATTTCTGATGCTGAGACACAATCTGGTAATGAACATGAACCTAGTGATAATGTTAATGATGATGTTCATGATGATGCTCAACCAAGTAATGATAATGATGTAGAGATTGAACCTGATGTTGATCTTGATAACCCACAATCAAAGAATCAATGTTATGATAAGAGAGACTTTGTTGCTAGGAAGCACGGTAGGGAGAGAGAACCATGGGTTCAGAAACCCATGCCTTTTCCTCCTAAACCATCCAAGAAAAAGGATGATGAGGATTTTGAGCACTTTGCTGAAATGATTAGACCTATCTTTTTGTGTATGCGTTTGACTGTTGTGCTTAAAACAAATCCTTATGCTAAGTATATGAAAGATATTATTACCAACAAAAGAAAGATACCTGAAGTAGAAATTTCCACCATGCTTTCCAATTACACTTTTAAAGGTGGAATACCTAAGAAACTAGGAGATCCAGGAGTACCCACTATACCTTGCTCCAATAAAAGAAACTATGTTAAAACTGCTTTGTGTGATCTTGGAGCCGGTGTTAGTGTTATGCCTCTTTCTTTATATCGTAGACTTGACTTGAGTAAGTTGACACCTACTGAAATATCTTTTCAAATGGCTGATAAATCAACTGCTATACCTGTCAGTATATATGAGGATGTGCCTGTTGTGGTTGCAAATGTTACTATTCTAACGGACTTTGTTATACTTGATATTCCCGAGGACGATAGTATGTCTATTATCCTTGGTAGACCCTTTTTGAATACTGCAGGGGATGTTATTGATTGCAACAAAGGCAATGTCACTTTTCATGTCAATGGTAATGAGCATACGGTACACTTTCCGAGGAAACAACCTCAGGTCCAGTATCAATTATATTGGAAAAATTTCAACTATTACTATTGGAGGCTTTGAATTTCCTCTTCCTACTATCAAGAAGACATATGACATTCTTATTGTTGGGGACATACATATCCCCATTGAGGTAACCTAGTGTTATTCGAAAATTCTCCGGTTTCATGTTATTCGGGGAGAGTTTATTAACAAGACCTGATCAACCTTGTTAATGGATTCCTTTTGATGAGCATGGGATAGGTGAATCTAGATAGCACCACCTTCTGTACCCTCCTTTCACTTTCTGTTAATTAGGATAAATAAAGCTATATTAGTATTTTATGTCAGTTTCCATACTTATCCGTGCAATAAAAAAATACCCCGAAAATAAAAGTTCTCCAAATGCCCTAGAAATTTAGTATGATTTTTTCTGGAATATTTGAGAGAATATGGCACAGAACACACAGTGAGGGGAGCCAGCACCTGGCCACGAGGGTCTAGGGCACGCCTCGGCCTCGTGGGCCCCACGTGGCCCCCCTCCACTTATTCCTGCACCCATACTCTTCTTCTTCCTCCCAAAAAAATCACCAACCAGCTCAAGCACGAGTTCTAGCTCATCTTGCTGCCATTTTCGATCTCCTTGCTCAAAGCACCATTCACCAAACTGTTTGGGGAGATTGTTCCTTGGTGTGTGACTCCTCCATTGGTCCAATTATTTTTTGTTCTAGTGCTTTATTTATTTCAAATTTTTTCTTCTGTGGTGACCTTATTCTTGAGCTTGCATGTCAAATTTCTTTGGTCCCAAGTAGTTATAATGCATTATATAGTCTCTAGGCACTAGTAGGAGTTGTTGCTATCAATCTTGTTGAGTTTGGTTAACTTTTATTTTGAGTTACTAAAAATTTCAGAAAAATGCATAGAAAAACTCCCAAGGTGGTTCTTCAAGGAAGCAAGAACCGAGGCTCGCGTTTCGTGAGCCGGACGATGAACTACCGAGGGATGCTAATGTGCGGCCTTGTGAATGGCAATCAGATGACTTTATGGATCAGGTTGGCATAAAGGACGAATTTTATGCATTTGTGCGCAACGCTGATACGTCCAAAATGCATCACTATTTTGTATCATAATTTCTCCTTATTCATTGATATATTTCACGTTACGGTGATGTTCTTATGTTGGTTTGGTCTATTTTACACAGTTTGCAAACTTTCCGATGCCGAAGCAGCAGACGCAGGATTCAGCAGTAAAAAGTGGACGCTGAGTTGCTGAAGAAGAATACCTCCAAATTACCTATAAATTGACGGGAGATATTTTTCAGACGGATCACGAAGGCACGCGAAAGGGCAACCAGAGGGGGGCCACAGGGTGCCCAGGCGGCCTGGGGGCGCCCCCCCTGGCCGCGCTGGGGGGTCGCCTGGAGCCCCTGGCCCACCTCTGGCCGCCCCCTTTTGCATATATGCTCCCCGTTATCCAAAAACCCTAGAGACAGGAATTTTTACGGAGTTCCGCCGCCGCTCCGTGGCGGAAACCTACAGAGAAGAAAAAGCCATCTCCGGCGGGCAGATTCCGCCGGGGAGATCACCTCCCGGAAGGGGAGATCGTCGCCATCGTCATCACCATCGTCACGGGCATCATCGAGATCATCATCAACATCATCCCCAACACCAGCACCATCTCCATCTTCATCCAAATCTCATCTTACAATCACAACTTGTGTTGTAACTCGTACTACATATCCTCTCTACTCCATCGGTGTTGATTACTACTTTGTGGTGAATGCTATTGAGTCTTGTTGGAGAAATACTATTATGTCCAGATTGTTTATCACATATTTATCCCCACTGATCATGATCTCTTTTATGTCTCGTGAGTAGTTACCTTAGTTCTTGAGGACATGGGGAAAGTCTTGCTGTTAGTAGTCATATGCTGTTGAAGTAATATGTGTTGTTTGATACTTAAGTTGTGTTGTCATTCTACTAGTGGTGTTGTGTGAGTCGAACACCCAACACTTCGCCTTATTAAGGACCTAGGAGAATACATTGTGTATAAAGAATGCTTATGGTGGGTTGCCGGAGTGACAGAAACCTGAACCCCAGTTCACACGCTTTTGCATAAGGGAATAATGGATCCTCGATCGTATTGCTATGGTTAGGCTTTTGCCTTAAATTCTATCTTGTATTTGCGGATGCTTACAAGGTGTTTAATCATAAGAGTGCATTCATCTTAGTCTAGATAGTGCACTAGCATAGATCCACCCACTCAACACTTATCAACACATAACATAGTATCGACACGGAATATGGTGAAAGCACATGACTACCTCTCCCGTGTGTCCTCAAGAATGCTTTAATCTTTATAAGTTCAGTTGCTAGGCCTCTCCTTTGCTAAGAAAGGATTGGGCCACTTGTTACTCTCAGTACCTTTTACATTACTTGCTTTTACTTTCCAGTTGCTTATACCGAGAAAACCTCTAAGAGTTATCTTTCAGTGTTTGCAGTAATTTCTTGCTCAGAATCGCTTATCAATACCTTCTGCTCCTCGTTGGGTTCGACACTCTTACTTATCAAAAACGCTGCAATAGATCCCTTACGATTGTGGGTCATCAAGTACCGTTTTCTGGCGCCGTTGCCGGGGAGCGTAGCGCTATTGGTAAAGTGAAACTGGTAAGAAAGTTTTTTATATATATAATTCTGTTTTTATTTTTGCTATTTGCTGCTCCTTGTCCTTATGGACAACCCTATTATTGGATCGTTGCTTGCGGGAAGACGCCCCACACCTGTGGTGGTTGATCCTCCCCCTACTGAAATTGTGCCTTATAAAATACCAGCTGGTATTATCGATTATGTTTTGGCTAATCGTTACGCAGGAGACAGACATCCCGGTGAACACTTGCTATATCTGTCACAACTATGTTCATTATTTAAGCTTGCAGGTGTATCGAGGGAGTTTGTCATGAGGAAATTGTTTGTCGTATCACTTATAGATAAAGCTTCAGATTGGTATGGGCTTCTCGATAACTCACACTTGCTGGACTGGCAGGAGCTTATGTCTCTCTTTTATACTAAGTTTTATCCTCTTCATGAAATTCATCGAGACAGGAATTATATCTATAACTTTAGGTCTCGTGACGGAGAAAGCATTGCTCAAGCTTGGGGGAGATTGAAGTCCCTAATGCTCAAATGCCCTATTCATAAGCTTCCCAAGGAAATTATACTTACAAATTTTTATGCCAGGCTTTCTCGTCAGGATAAGGAGATGCTGGATGCCTCCTCTAGTGGGGTATTTCAGAAGAAGAGTGTTGAAGAAAGGTGGGACCTCATTGAAAGAATCCAGAGGAATACCGAAGATTGGGAATTGATAAAGGTATTGAACCCGCAATAAATTATGAACATGATTATATTGAGAGCTATGTGAAAACTGATTACGTCAATACTTTTTGCTCTAAGATTGGTCTTGATTCCCATCTAGTGATTGATTTGTGTAAGAATTTTGCCTCTCACGTTGATTCTTTTAAAAAGAAGAGAGACCAGCACCATGAACCTTTTAAAGAACCACCTATTGATATTTATGTTGCTGACCCTATTTTGACTGCAGTTATATATGAAAAGCCTCCTTTTCCCACGAGGATGAGGGAGCACTCTCTTGTGACAGGCATAATAAATAAAAGTGAGAGAAGAATTGATGAGCCTGAGGACCAGATCAGGGTCGATCCTCAAGTTGCATTGATTAAAGACCTTGCTACTAATGATGTTTTGGATTCCAATATAAATTTTTGTGTTGTTTCCACTAACCTTGTCACAGCCAAGAATAAAGGCCCAATTTCAGGTACTCCAGTGGTATCTGTTAAAATAGGAGATCACAATTATTATGGGCTATGTGATTTGGGATCGAGTGCAAGTGCTATCCCCTATTCACTTTATGAAGAGATCATCGGTGAGATTTCCCCTTGTGAACTTGAAGAAGTTGATGTTACTATTCATCTTGCAAACAGAACAACTATCTCTCCTATCGGAATTGTGAGGGACGCTGAAGTCCTATGTGGAAAGGTAAAATACCCTACCGACTTTCTAGTACTTGGTTCAGAGAGGGACAATTATTATTGGATATACAATGTGTATTGATTACAGGAAGTTGAACAAGGCAACCAGGAAGGATCACTATCCGTTGCCGTTCATCGACCAAATGCTTGAAAGGTTATCCAAAGATACCCACTTTTGTTATCTCGATGGTTATTCTGGCTTCTCTCAAATTCATGTTAATACTGCCGATCAAGAGAAGACCACTTTTACTTGTCCCTTTGGTACTTATGCTTACAGGCGTATGCCTTTTGGTTTATGTAATGCCCCTGCTACTTTTCAAAGGTGTATGTCTGCTATCTTTCATGGTTTCTGCGGGGATATTATGGAAGTCTTCATGGACGATTTCTCCATCTATGGAACTTATTTTGACCATTGTCTTCACAACCTTAATAAAGTTTTGCAGAGATGTGAGGAGACAAATTTGGTACTCAACTGGGAAAAGTGCCACTTTATGGTTAATGAAGGAATTGTTCTTGGTCACAAGATTTCCGAAAGGGGAATTGAAGTGGACAAGGCCAAGATCGAAGCTATTGAGAGGATGCCCTGTCCAAGGGACATCAAAGGTATTCGCAGTTTTCTCGGTCATGCAGGTTTTTATAGAAGATTTATTAAAGACTTTTCTAAAACCTCGAGACCCCTCACTAATCTTCTCCAGAAGGATGTTCCTTTTGTATTTGATGAAAATTGTAAGGAAGCTTTTGAAGTCCTTAAGAAAGCTTTAATAACTGCTCCTATAGTACAACCACCTGACTGGAATTTACCTTTTGAGATTATGTGTGATGCAAGTGATTTTGCTGTTGGAGCTGTTTTAGGACAAAGAGTTGATAAGAAATTGAATGTTATACATTATGCTAGTAAAACCCTTGATAGTGCTCAAAGAAATTATGCTACTACTGAGAAGGAATTCTTAGCTGTAGTTTTTCCTTGTGATAAGTTTAGGCAGTATATTGTTGATTCCAAAGTTATTATTCATACTGATCATGCTGCCATTAAGTATCTTATGACAAAGAAGGATACCAAGCCAAGGCTTATCAGATGGGTACTCCTTCTTCAAGAATTTGATTTGCAGATTGTTGATAGGAAAGGGGAAGACAATCCGGTGGCGGTCAATCTTTCAAGGATGGAAGATATACCGCACGACCCCATCCCAGTTAACGATAGTTTTCCAGACGAGCAACTTGTCGTTGTAAAAGTACAATCTCTTTCCGATCCTTGGTATGCAGATTATGCTAATTTTATTGTTGCAAAGTATTTGCCTCCAGGTCTAACATTTTAGCAAAGGAAGAAGTTCTTTCATGATTTGAGGCACTACTTTTGGGATGACCCACATCTTTTCAAAGAAGGTCCCGACGGGATCATGAGAAGATGCATTCCGGAACATGAGCAGAAGGACATTCTCAGACGGTGTCATGATAGTCCCTATGGAGGACATCATGCCGGTGAGAGGACTGCACATAAGGTTCTTCAATCAGGTTTTTATTGGCCTACTCTCTTTAAAGATGCTAGAAATTATGTTTTAGCCTGTGATAAATGTCAGAGAGTTGGTAACATTAGTAGAAGGAATGAGATGCCTATGAATTACTCACTAGTGATTGAACCTTTCGATTGTTGGGGTTTTGATTTTATGGGGCCTTTTCCTTCTTCGCACAAGTACACTCACATTTTAGTAGCTGTTGATTATGTGATCAAGTGGGTTGAAGCAATCCCCACTGAAAGTGCTGATCACAAGACATCCTTGAAAATGCTTAAAGATGTAATTTTTCCTAGGTTTGGTGTACCAAGGTATCTCATGACCGATGGAGGATCACACTTCACGCACGGAGCTTTTAGAAAAGCTTTGGCCAAATACGATGTTAATCATAAAATTGCTTCACCATATCATCCTCAAACTAGTGGGCAAGTTGAGCTCACCAATAGAGAGATTAAGTTGATCTTGCAGAAAACAGTAAACAGAAATAGAAAGGACTGGTCAAATAAGTTAGGAGATGCTTTGTGGGCATATATAACTGCTTACAAAAACCCCATGGGCATGTCCCCCTATAAGATGGTGTATGGCAAGGCTTGCCATTTGCCATTAGAGTTAGAGCACAAAGCTTTCTGGGCTGTTAGAGAGCTTAACGCTGACCCAAAATTAGCTGGTGAGAAGCGTCTCATGAACTTGACTTCTCTAGATGAATGGAGAAGTGAAGCTTACGAGAGCGCTAAAATGTTCAAGGAAAAGGAAAAAAGGTGGCATGATAGGAAGATTCTGAAACGTGAATTTAATATTGGTGATAAAGTTTTGTTGTTCAGATCCCATTTCAGGTTTTCTCCAGGTAAACTACTTTCCAGGTGGGAAGGACCATTTCATATTGAAGAAGTTTATCGGTCCGGTGCAATTAAGATTAATAATTTTGAAGGTACCAAACCTCAAGTTGTGAATGGGCAAAGACTTAAACATTACATAGCAGGAGACCCTGTCAATGTTGATGTGAATATAATATACACAACAAACCATGAAGAACATGTTGCAGCCCTGTTTCAGACGCCAGCAGAAGCATAATAAAGAAAAGGTATGTAGTACGGTAAGGAAACATCGCGAACCGCCATAAAAGTTCCGTATTACGAGTTTCTGCAAAATTAGTAAAATTCCGAACCTAAGTGGAGCCGGAGACGACCTCCAGGGAGTCCAGGCACCCCCTGGCGCCCCCCCCCCCGGGCCGCGCCGGGAGGCCGCCTGGACACCCGGGAGTCCGCCTCCGACCCCGCTTTGGTCTGTTACCTTCCTTTCTGTGCATAAATTTTTCCTATATATTTGCCAGGATTGTTCCGGCAACGTATCTTGCGATTTCGCGTGTTTTCTCTTCGGTCTGTTTCTGCCAGGGAATCTTTCAGCTGAATTTAGGTGCCATGGCTTCTCCAAGTTCCCCCAAGGACAAGTTCGTCGTCAACGTCATCAACCCTTACCTCGCTGAGGTGAAGAAGCACCCTCAGGTCATTCAGATGAAGGACGGCGTCCTTCATCAAGAAGATCTGAAGGGACCTATCAAGGAGGGGAGCATCCAGGCCAGGCTGGAAGAAGTGGAGCAAGAAATCTTCAAGTACAAGAAAATGATCGAGCGTGGTGTGGAAGCTAACTTTAACATCATCGACGAGCTGAAGACCTACTTCCTAAAGGAGATGAATGAGATGTGGAAAAGCATCACCGCATCTGATGAAAGAATTATAGAGCTCCAAGGGCAAATTAATGATTTACATAACCAGAACTATGAGTATGAACTAAGGTTTATGCGCATGAGTTTGGGTGCTGAATGCAGGATTCAGGAGACGAGCTTCTCATATGAGACTGGAGAACCCCTTCCATGGAAGAGTTTCGCCAAGAACTACGTGATCAACGCTAACAAGGATGATGAGTGAAATCTCCTGGGGTAATGGCATTCCCTTGGCTTGTTCCAAGCTTGGGGGAGTGCCCGGTATCATTATCTTTACCTTTTGTCTTTTAGAGTCAAGTAGAGTCGTATCATGTCTAGGGAGGTTGTTATATGAGATAGGTGTGTGCATTGAGGTCTATCACTCCTTTGGTGAAGAATTGTATCCGTGAGTGTGGAGTCGTCTATGATGGAATATTAATGAGAAGTTTATCGGTTCCTTTTGCTGCACTCGGTATTCTCTTCACGCAATCGACCTTATATGATGATTCTTATGGGGAGTATTGACCTTATGTCAGGTATGGCTATGAAACTTTATTTAATCTTGGCAAACATAGCTTTGGTCATAACAACAAGCATGATTTTCTTAAAGTGTCAACATAGCCAAAACCTTTATGTTATTATGCTTGAAGTGTTATGCTGACAAGGAAGACAACTTGATGTGTTATGCTTATTTCAATGTTCATGCTTTATATTGCTTTGCATCTTAGTCATCATCAGTTGTCTACTCTCTCAAAACCTTTGCTAGCCTAACTCTGTACTAAGCGGTATTCTGCTTGTGCATCCATACCCTTAAAACCAATACCTTCCATATGAGTCCACCATACCTTCCTATTCGTGGTATTCCACTACCACCTCCTAAAGTATATAATTTATGTGTTATCCTTAAATGTTCAAAATCTTTTGTTTTGTGCCTCTGTTTTAGCTCATGAGGAAGTAATAGCTAATTCATGGTCTTCTTGAGTTGGACAAGCTTCACCCCGGGATTGCATGTCTAATGTGCAAACCCATAATACGAGAAGGAACTGGCAAAGAGTGCGCCCGGCTTAAAAATAATATAACAAACAAACCCTCCTTCACGCTTTGTTCATTAGAAATCAGAAAACTTTGGCAGTGATAAACAAAGGAGAATAACAGGATGTTATCGTCCTCGTGCGGGAGCCGTTCCTCGAAACTTGTCCAGCTCAAAAAGCAATTGAGTTATCTATTAGCATTCGTTGACAAATCATGCACCCCTAAAAACTTGTTTTCATTCTGTTTGATTTGAGGATAGCACATGAGTTTTCCCTACTACCCTAGAACAGGGCCTATCTTTTAATTTTAAGTTGAGTCAGTTACTTCTACTTCCTTCTATTTCTCAAAGAGAGCAGACGTTTGATGTTGATAAGGATTCATTCATATAAAGCTGCATTAAGATTTGTCATATCATATCCTTGTTGACATTATCATTCGATAAGTAAGTTGTTTGTCATGCTCAGCTAAGGCAAACATCTTCCTTTGTGTTAACACTTTCACTTCTTGCCTATTAACATGTTATTTCAAAAAGCTTCAATTGATCTCATCAAAATATAAGAGCAAAAGTTAAATCTATTTGTTGTTCTTTGACCGAAGGACATGTTTGACATGATATAATGAGTTTCCTTAGCCCTACTTTCGAATATAAGTGTTATCACTCTTTCATAAGGGCCTTATGAGTTGAAGATTGCTGTTGAGGATATTTGAGTTGGTAAAGAAACTATGATGCTTCTTGTCCGTATTCTATTTATCGACACTTCACTCTCTAAACTTGTGGACAGGTTTACCGAGTTCATATTCGCTTGGGGACAAGCGAGGTCTAAGCTTGGGGGTGTTGATACGTCCAAAATGCATCACTATTTTGTATCATAATTTCTCCTTATTCATTGATATATTTCACGTTACAGTGATGTTCTTATGTTGTTTTGGTCTATTTTACACAGTTTGCAAACTTTCCTATGCCGAAGCAGCAGACGCAGGATTCAGCAGTAAAAAGTGGACGCTGAGTTGCTGAAGAAGAATACCTCCAAATTACCTGAAAATTGACGGGAGATATTTTTCAGACGGATCACGAAGGCACGCGAAAGGGCAACCAGAGGGGGGCCACAGGGTGCCCAGGCAGCCTGGGGGCGCCCCCTGGCCGCGCCGGGGGGTCGCCTGGAGCCCCTGGCCCACATCTGGCCGCCCCCTTTTGCATATATGCTCCCCGTTATCCAAAAACCCTAGAGACGGGAATTTTGACGGAGTTCCGCCGCCGCTCCGTGGCGGAAACCTACAGAGAAGAAAAAGCCATCTGCGGCGGGCAGATTCCACCGGGGAGATCACCTCTCGGAAGGGGATATCGTCGCCATCGTCATCACCATCGTCACGGGCATCATCGAGATCATCATCAACATCATCCCCAACACCAGCACCATCTCCATCTTCATCCAAATCTCATCTTACAATCGCAACTTGTGTTGTAACTCGTACTACCTATCCTCTCTACTCCATCGGTGTTGATTACTACTTTGTGGTGAATGCTATTGAGTCTTGTTGGAGAAATACTATTATGTCCAGATTGTTTATCACATATTTATCCCCACTGATCATGATCTCTTTTATGTCTCGTGAGTAGTTACCTTAGTTCTTGAGGACATGGGGAAAGTCTTGTTGTTAGTAGTCATATGCTGTTGAAGTAATATGTGTTGTTTGATACTTAAGTTGTGTTGTCATTCTACTAGTGGTGTTGTGTGAGTCGAACACCCAACACTTCGCCTTATTAAGGACCTAGGAGAATACATTGTGTATAAAGAATGCTTATGGTGGGTTGCCGGAGTGACAGAAACCTGAACCCCAGTTCGCACGCTTTTGCATAAGGGAATAATGGATCCTCGATCGTATTGCTATGGTTAGGCTTTTGCCTTAAATTCTATCTTGTATTTGCGGATGCTTACAAGGTGTTTAATCATAAGAGTGCATTCATCTTAGTCTAGAGAGTGCACTAGCATAGATCCACCCACTCAACACTTATCAACACATAACATAGTATCGATACGGAATATGGTGAAAGCACATGACTACCTCTCCCGTGTGTCCTCAAGAACGCTTTAGTCTTTATAAGTTCAGTTGCTAGGCCTCTCCTTTGCTTAGAAAGGATTGGGCCACTTGTTACTCTCAGTACCTTTTACATTACTTGCTTTTACTTTCATGTTGCTTATACCGAGAAAACCCCTAAGAGTTATCTTTCAGTGCTTGCAGTAATTTCTTGCTCAGAATCGCTTATCAATACCTTATGCTCCTCGTTGGGTTCGACACTCTTACTTATCGAAAACGCTGCAATAGACCCCTTACGGTTGTGGGTCATCAAACGCTGACCTCGAGGGCTTCATAGAAGATAAGTGGCCTCAATACCGTGGCTTAACTGATACCCTTGTGAGAAGGTTTAAATTTTCATCTTCACGTAATTCTCACACTATCCTGTTTGACCTTTGTGATAAATCCTATACCATGGACTTAGAGGATTTTAATGATGCTTGTAAGCTCCCACAGTGGGGCAGTATGGGTGATCGTCGCAAATCTGAATATAGAGATTTCCTTGCTAGTATCACTGTGGGGGCATCTAGATAAATCGCATAGGCTACCATAGGGAGCATTCATTTTTCTGATATTCATTACTTTGCTCTCTTTATCGGTAGATGCATAAACGGTAAGGATGAGGCTTGCCACATGTGTGTCCCTGATCTTAGTGTTCTCATGAGTGCTGTATTTGGTGATAGACAATATAACTTGGGAGCCATTATTGCACGTAGGCTACATCATAATGGTTTGCATCAAGATTTATTTGGTGGGATTTATGCCACTCGCATAACCCGCTGTCTTGGTGTGCCTATCCATGAAAATGATGAATGTCGGGGTTTTGGGGCGACATATGCCAATGGATGGCTTATCATGCATGGGGTCAATAGAACGTCGCCGGGCCCTGGAAGCGGGATGAGGCGAAACTTAGGACGCCTACGGGTCTTACCCAGGTTCGGTGCTCTCCGTGGATATAACACCCCTAGTCCTGCTCTGCGGGGGCTCCGCGTCATCACTGATGTCACTATGGTAGCTACAAGGTTGCTCCTCGAGCGGTGTGGCCTAGAGGAGGAAGATGAGCAAGGCTAGCTCACTTCCTAAGCTCTAGGAATCGGGGGTGGCTGCTAGGGTTCCTATCTCTCTTTCTCTATCAGGGTTTGATCTTCCCACCCTCCAACATGGAGGACCCTGGGGGTTTATATAGGCCTACCCCCAGGGGTACAATTGTAATCTCAATAGTGTGGCCCCCAGCCGTCAGCGTCTTCTGGTGCCGGCTTTGCCGCTTGTATGCTGGGGCTCGCCGCCTGTGGGCCCACGTGATTGTCTTCTACTATACATGTGCCTCTGCTGACGACGGCCTCTTCAGGAGGGAAGTGGCTAGAGTTCCACTGTCTCCTGCCGTACACTGCCGCCACGCCCTGTCTTGTCGTCTTGATGAGGTCTAGACTTCTAGGGAAGGATTCGCCGTCTGCTACTAGGCGGCCATCTCCCCTAGCCGTCTGCCAGGGGCGGCTTGTTTATGACTCACCCACTGGCCGGTGGGGCCAGCCGCCTGCTGGCCCTGCCGTCTGCGAGTAGTGGGATCATGGCCTCCTCTGTCTGACGCTTGGTCACGAGCAGCGTGGCTACAGCGACCCGCCGCTTAGGAGATATTCATAAGGTACACGTTCACTATAGCCACGCCCTTATAGATTCTCTAAGGACATATTCATCTGTAGCCATGTCCTAGCTGCGTGGTGGTCCCCTAGCACGCGTCCCGAGGGAGGAGCGTGGGACCGTCTGCTAGCTGTTGGCATTGGTGCCGCTGCCTGCTGGCAGCCGGCTCCTAGGGCAAGCTACCCTAGGAGGCGGCCCGATGAGCAGACGGCCGGGGGGTAGTAGGCGGCCACAATTTGTCTGGAAATACCAAGGGTGGTCGCTGAGGACACCCATGGTCAATATCTCCGAGAGTAGTCCCCGAAGCTGGTGGAACTCTGCGGCTGGTGCTGGAGGGCTGCGGGGTTCCAGCAGCTTCCGTCCTTAGGCAGGCTCAGCGTCCTCCACCCGTCTTCCGCAGGGATCCGTCCGCCAGCAGCCGGACCCGCGTTGAGGGAGTCGGCTTCTGGCAGCCAAACCTTTGTTTTTGAATTTCCGAGGGGAAGGCACCGCCTGGTCGGCAGGCAGTCGAGCAGGCCTGTCGACCATTGGCGGTTCTCCATGCGTCATTGCACCGTCGCATCGGCCTGCCAGCCCACGCGCGTGACAGGACATATCAGTGGGCCGGGGCCCGCCACTACAGGGCCTCGGTCCCCGCGCGAATCCGATGCGGCAGGGATAATCGATTGCCCTCCCACACGCATTTAATGCACGCGGATTAGGCGCGCAAAAGGTGGGGGTCGTGCGGGGCGTGGAGCAGTTGATCCCACGCCCGCCACCTCGGCTTCGCCGCCCTGACCCTATAAGTAGGCCGGGGGGAGGAGTTGGCACCGTTCTCGTGCTCGCTCCTCCCCGCTTTCCTTCTTCTTCCTCGCTTCCTCCCACTCCTCTCGCCAACATCGCAGCGAGCTGCAGCCCGAACCATGGCTGCTCCAATGCCTACCCGACACCATGGCCAGTGGGATGGCAGCGAGGTCCTGGAGGAGCACATCGACGTCCTCCGCCGATCACGAAAGCTTCCGCCCGCTAACAAGGTCTCCGTGCGCCTAGTGCCGGCGGCGGAGATCAGGCCGGCCCCACGGCAGGGCGAGCGGGTCGTCTTCCGCTCGCACTTCCCGTGCGGCTTCGGCCTCCCGGCGAGCGGCTTCTTCCGATCCTTCTTAGAATTCATCCACATCCAACCCGACCAACTCACACCGAACATGGTGGTGACACTCTCATCCTTCGTCGTCCTGTGCCAGGCGTATTTTGGCATCCTCCCCGCCATAGAGTTGTGGACCGAGCTTTTTTACGTGAAGCTCGGCACCGCAGTTCAGAGCGTGCCCGCCCAGTGCGGGGGGTGCATTGCGGTGAAGCGCAGTGGAACGAGGAATTTCTTCCCGGCACCGCAGCTCGTGGGGTCGGTTAAACAGTGGCAGAAGACGTATTTCTACGTCTCCAACGTCAACCCCGAACAAGACTTCATCTGTCTGCCGGACTGGGTGCCGGGTCTGCCTGCTGAGCCACGCGATTCCTGGAAGACCCGGCCTTCCTCCCTCATGGAAGGCGCCTCCATTGCATTGCGCCGTCTTCGGGAGCTGAGGGACGGAGAGGGCCTGGTCTTCGCGGATTTGCTGCTCATGCTCGCGAAGCGCCGAGTGCTGCCGCTGCAGCGCCGCCCCCATCTGATCTGCGACATGGGCGGGCGCCGGGACCCCAGCCGGACATGCACCAAGCCAATGCCGTACAAGGAGGTGGCTAACTTGGTGAACCACATCTCCAACTGCAAGGTCTCCGACTCCGGCTGGGCCTTCGGCAAGCCGCCATACAGCCGCAACAACCAGCCGCCTGCTGTAAGTTCTTCAGCCCTCTCTTTTCTTTCTTCTCCGTCCGACTGCTATAGCCGTCTGATCCTGATGTTTTCTTCAGATCTTCCCCGGCCAGCCGGCGCCGGGTTCTGACCAGCCAGGCCGCCCCGTGGAACCGGATCGCTCCCAGAGCGACACAAGTGACCCCGATCTTGGGGCCGCCGCAATGGAGGAGGAGGAGGTGACAGGCGGTGGGGGTCAGCGATCAGGCGGCCTACCAGAAGGCAGCGTCGAGAGCTGGCCAGACGAGGAGGAGGAGGAGGAGGAAGCACCCGTCCGCGTCCGCCAGCAGGCCGTGCCGTCTGGCACAGCCGATAACGGGAAACGGTGGTCCTCATCAGGGCCGTCTGGTGCCCCGCCCAAGAAACTCCGGTTGTCGACCACCGCCACTAGGCGTCAGGAGGCGGCCGCCAGGGCGATTGTGCCCAAGATGCCCAAGGTCAGGCCGGCCGTGTCCGGGTAAGTGTCTTGTGTCCTTCTTCTGTTTGATGCTAATCTTTCCCAGCCGATCCCCTCTGGGCTGACTCCCCATTTTCTTCGGGATATCTATGCAGCGCGTCGCTTTCCCTCTCGTGGGCGCCGGTAGGCTCTGTTGTGGGGGGCACGGATATCCCCCTGCACCTCCTCGCGTGGATCCAGCCATCGCGCTCCGGGAGGCGACGGAGAGGAACGCCCGCGAGGCGCGCGAGGAGCGCGAGACCGCGGATCAGGAGCGAGCGGCCGCCGATGCCGCCGCCAGGGCGGAGGCCGAAGCCGCCAAGAAGGCCCAGGCAGACGCCGCCCGAGCCCGAGAGCAGGAAACGGTCTCCCAGCAGCCAGCGGGCCGCACCATTCTTCCGGAGGCGGGCTCTCTAGAGCCGTCTGCCCAAGCACCGGCTGCTGACGAGCAGCCAGCTCTAGACAATGGGGGGGATGACTACGTAATCCTGGAGACGCAGGTGCCGCCCTCTGCGCCGCCTGCAAGGGAGCAGGGTAGCCGACCTGCAGGGGCGGAGGTGCCGCCAGCTGAGGGCGTGCTGGTGACTGGCCCGCAGCCGGCCCCGAAAGCCCCAGCCCGCCCGCGCCCCGCAAGGGCGGTCTCTGTGCCGCTGCAGGTGGAGGCCGGCGGTGCCAGCTTGTCCGCGCCGGAGAATGAGGCCACCAGCGCGGCGCCGTCAGGTTGGAGGCCAGGAGGCGGCGGCGCACTGATTGTCGCATCACGGGACGTCCTGGACCGCTTCAACTCCCTGGGCAGCGTCGTGCAGACGGTGATGCAGGAGTTCGTGGCTGCACGGTCCTCCGTTCGGGTATGTAGGCTTCATGTTCTCTTGCTTTTATTCCTTCAATTTCTTCTGTGGGGGCGCATCAGCGCACCCACTGGGTGTAGTCCCCGAGTTCCGAGCCGGCTGCTAAGCAGGCGGCTTGGAACTCCAAAGTGTGCGTCGTGAGCTGATCTTGTGTCTCATTGCAGGTGTACCACAACCTCCACGTGGCCTCCTACAACACTCAGCGCCAGGAGCTGGCGCAACTGCAGGCTGCCCTGGCAGACAGCCAAGGTGAGTGCTTCCCTTCTCCTCCTTACGGGGACGCGTCAGCGCACCATCTGGGTGTAGTCCCAGAGTTCCGAGTCGGCTGCTAAGCAGGCGGCTTGGAACTCCAAGGTTTTCTTTTGCTGCTGCTGACATTATTGTTTTTCCTCCTCACTTGCCACTGGTCGCAGCCAACCTCCGCAACCAGCTGGGCGAAGCCCAGTCGGAGCTAGCTGCCAAGGAGCGAGAGTGTGGTCTCGCTGCTCAGGACCGCGACCGCCTGGCCAAGGAGCTGGCAGACCAGGCGGCAGCCAACAAGGTCGAGCTCCGGAAGATGTCAGACGTCGGGATGCTTCTTTGGGCAGAATTTGAGACCAAGCGTTCGAATTGGATCGAGAAGGAGGCGGCTCTCCAAGACGGCTATGTAGCCATTGGAGACATGGTCGATGGTGAGATGTCTGCCCTTTCTTCTTGTACCTGCCACATGCTACAGCCGTCTTTCTTTTCTTCTGATTCTTCTTCTAGTATTGGCAGAGTTCTTCCCGGGCTACTTTGTGGCCGCCACCCAGGCCATCGAGGCCGAGCATGATGAGAGGCGCCAGGCGGGCCGGGTGATCGCACCCAACGCGCCCAGGACCCTAGCCGAGGACCTTCTTGCTATTTGGGTGCGCCTCCTGCCGGTCCGCTATCTGCTTCGTCATCTGCAGCGTGCCGGTGCCCAGGTTCTGGCCTCCCTCTGGCCAGGTGTGCTGGCACTCCGCACTCCCAGTCGGACTGCCGACTAGCTGGAGGCAGCCGGCCAACGCTTCGAGGCCTGAAAGGGCTCCGCAGCGAGGGCTGGCACGTGGACCGTCCTGGAGTTCGTCAAAAGCTGGTATCTGGGCCTGAGCCTCGAACAGCTGGAGACCTTCCGCGCGGAGGCTCAACCTGAGTTGGCCGTGGTGCAGAAGGACCTCGGCCAACGCGTTGCCGCCCTTGCCGAGTACGTCGACACCTCTGTCTTCATCCCAGAGTTTAATGACAGGGGCCATGTGGTGCCGCCCAGCAACTTCGGGCTGGACCTGGCGGCGTCGGAGGAGCCGGACGAGGAGATGGCCTCCAGTGATGAGGGCGAGGAGGAGGAAGGCGACGACGAGGAGACCAGCTCCCAGGAGGCGGATCCGTCTGCTGGCCACCAGCCTGACCGGTCCTCGACAAGCGGACCAGGTGTGGTGGCCCCGCCAGCTGCAGGAGGCGGCCAGGCCAAGACCCACCAGGCGGCCCCCTCGGAAGCCGGCTCCGTCGTGCCGCCCGCTCCGCCGGCTGCGCCCTAAGCTTTTATTCTTGTATCTTTTGGTTCTTGTTTCTCTGTAAGACTTGGTAGGGTTAATCCGAACAATTCCACCCGCTGGGTGTATCAGTAGGCTGCTACTGCAAGGCGGCCCTTGAGGCCTTTTTGATGTAAATATTTTATTTTTAATGCTTCATGGTTTTTATGCAATTGTGTCGAGTCCTAGGATTAGCCCCGCCCTTGATTCCTTATGGCGATTTTCATTTTGCCGTCTACTTTAATTGCCGTCCTGCCAGCCGGACAGCCACTCTGTGGTTCTGTGGCTGGGTCAGGAACTTGGCTGCTTTCAGGGTGGGCAAGTATCCCGCCCTTTGAAAAGCGGCGTGGCTAAGCCCAGAGCCGGCTGGTCGGCTATGTGACAGCCGGCTATTCGTGTAAAGGGCCGGCTTGCCCTATGTCTTTTTTCCTTAGCCATTTTTCATGTGGGCACCGCTTCTTGCCTTTGGCTCCTGCCAGTCGGACAGTCGCGTTCTGCGAGTCTGTGACTGAAGGTGGGAGAAGGCTTGGATGCCGTCACATTACTTGTCCGACTATTTAAGGAGAAGTTTTAAACATAGGGCTAGGCGGCCAGTCCCCGGGCCGTCTGCTAGGCTCCGGTGCCGGACAAAGTAATGAACAATACTCATTCACAGGCATAATTCTTATCATATAGATAAAGGGTTGGGCAGTCCCCGAGAACTCCTTGGGGGTCCCATTGGTTCTCAAAATAAATTAGATAGCATGACACATACTGTCTTTCAGCTATAAAAGCGACAAAGTAGGTTTGCGTTCCATGGGCGCTCCGACTCCTTGCATGAGTCGTCTCTCTTGCGAGCTCTTGGCTTCTGGGCATCAATGAGGTAGTAGGCATCGTTGCCTAGTACCTTGTTGATGATGAACGGTCCTTACCAAGGAGCCAAGAGCTTGTGCTGGCCGGCTGTTCGCTGGATCAACGGAGCACAAGGTCTCGCTAGCGGAAGGAGCGTGGCTTGACTCACCGGCTGTGATAGCGGCGGAGACCCTGCTGGTAGATGGTGGAGCGGTTGAGTGCTACCAGCCGAGCCTCCTCCAGTAGATCGACGCCGTCTTCACGTGCTTCTTTGGCTTCGGCTTTCGTATACATGGTGAAGCAAGGCGAGTAAAACTCAACATCCATTGGGATGACAGCCTCGGCCCCATACACGAGGAAGAAAGGAGTGAAGCCGGTGGATTTGTTCGGAGTGGTTCTGAGGCTCCAGAGGACAGACGGCAATTCTTCGATCCAGCAGCCGGCTGATTGCTCCAAAGGTTCGACCAGCCGGGGCTTGATGCCAGATAGGATAAGGCCATTGGCGCGCTCGACTTGGCCGTTGGACTGTGGGTGGGCAACGGACGCTAGGTCCAGTCGGATGCCCTGTGTTGCACAGAAACGGGCAAGTGCGCCTTTGGCAAAATTTGTGCCGTTGTCGGTGATGATGCTGTGCGGTATGCCATACCGGACTGTGATGAATGTCACAACAGTTGGGCCATTGAGTTTCTCGATTGGTTTCGCATCGATCCACTTGGTGAATTTGTCCACTGCCACGAGTAAATGTGTCAAGCCGCCTTTGGCCGTCTTGAAGGGGCCCACCATATCCACACCCCAGACGGCAAACTGCCAAGTGATCGGAATGGTCTTGAGTGCAGAAGCCGGCAAGTGTTGCTTGGAACTGAAGCGCTAGCATCCGTTACACTTTTTTACCAAATCTTTGGCGTCCTCTAGAGCAGTCGGCCAGAAGAAACCGTGGCGGAAGGCTTTCGTGATGAGGGATCTTGAGGCCGCGTGATGGCCACATTCCCCTTGGTGAATGTCCTTCAGGATAGCCATCCCCTTTTCTGCCTCCACACAGCGCTGGAAGACGCTCGTTGCACTTCTTCTGACAAGCTCTTTGTTGACTATGGTGTATGCTGAAGCTCGGCATTGAACTTGCCGTGCCAAAGTTTCTTCTGCTGGTAGCTCCCCTCTGAGCAGGAAGGTGAGGATTGGCTGTGCCCAAGACGGCGCTGAGACTCCTGTTACTTCTGCCAGAGAGACCAGGGTGGTTGGGCTGGGAGGCGGAGGGCTGGGCTGAGCCATCTGTTGTGCTTCCACAGTCCCCAAGCTGTCTGCTGGAGCTGGTGCCTCCTGGCCGCCTGCTGGAGCAGTCCCCGGGCCAGGAACTGGCGCAGCTACAGGTGGACCGTCTGCTGGGGCCGGAGTATCGAGGCCGCCTGCTGGAGCAGTTTCTGGGCCGGCTGCTGAAGTTGCTGGGCCGCCTGCTCTAGGGTCGGCTGGTATGAAGATTGATTCCGACTCTTGTGAAGGCTTGATAGACGTCTTGTGCAGGCATTGAAGAGATACGCCGGTTGGTATTGCTTGGCGGGTGGAGCCGATTCGTGCCAAAGTGTCGGCTTGCATGTTGTCGGCTCGTGGTACGTGGAGGAACTCGCAGCCATCAAAGTGTCCACTGATCTGCTGGACAAGGAAACGATAGCTTGCCATGTTTGCGTCCTTGGCGTCCCAGTCCCCAGACGACTGCTGGACAACCAAGTCTGAGTCACCATAGCACAGCACTCCGCGGATGCCAATATCCTTGGCCATCCGGAGCCCATGGATAAGTGCCTCATACTCGGCCACGTTGTTAGAGGCGGCAAAGTGGATCTGCAGGGTGTACTTGAGCTTGTCGCCCTTGGGGGAGGTGAGGACGACGCCGGCTCCTAAGCCGGTGCGCATCTTTGACCCGTCGAAGTGCATCCGCCAATGGGTTGAGTCTGGAACAGGCGACAGGTACTGGGTTTCGGCCCAGTCGACGAGGAAGTCGGCCAATGCTTGTGACTTGATGGTGGTGCGTGGCTGGTAGAAGATGGTGAAGGGGCCCAGCTCTACGGCCCACTTGGCCACTCTTCCTGAGGCATCTCTGGTACCCATGATTTCGGCAAGCGGGGCCGTGCAGACGACCGTGACTGAGTGCTCTTGGAAGTACTACTTGAGTTTCTTGGCGGTGAAGTACACGCCGTAACACATCTTCTGGTAGTGAGGGTAGTTCTGCTTGGATACTGACAACACCTCGCTCAAGTAGTAGACGGGCCTTTGGACGAGCAAGGCTCTACCGTCTTCTGGGCGCTCGACGACAATGACGTGTTGACCACCCGGCTGATGGCGGCTATGTAAAGGAACATGGGTTCCTTGTCTGCTGGCGCCGCCAGGACAGGCGGGGTGGACAACAGTCTCTTGAGCTGCTGGAAAGCTTCGTCTGCCTGGTCATTCCACTCGAAGCACGTGGTCTTCTTCATCAGTTGGTACAGGGGGAGTGCCTTTTCTCCCAGTCGGCTGATGAAACGGCTGAGAGAAGACATGCACCCCGTGAATTTCTGGACATCTCGCACACGGGTCGGTCATTCCATTCTCTCAATGGCCTTGATCTTTGTGGGGTTGCACTCGATGCCACGTTCGGATACCAAGAAGCCAAGGAGTTGGCTGGCTGGTACCCCGAAGACGCATTTCTCCCGGTTTAGCTTGATCCGAAAGCGGCGCAAGTTCTCAAATGTCTCTTGGAGATCCTCCAAAAGAGTTCCTCTTTCCTCCGTCTTCACCACGATATCATCCACATAAACGTGGGCATTTCTGCCAAGTTGCTCGAGGAGACACTTTTGCATGCAACGCTGAAAGGTGGCGCCGGCATTTCTCAAGATGAACGTCATGGTCAGGTAGCAGAAGGCCCCAAATGGTGTGAGGAAGGCGGTCTTCAGGCGGTCAGCTGGATCAAGCTTGATTTGGTGGTACCCGGAATAAGCATCAAGGAAAGACAGCAGCTCGCATCCGGCTGTGGAGTTGATCACTTGATCTATTCGTGGTAGAGCAAACGGATCTTTAGGGCAAGCTTTGTTGCGGCTGGTGTAATCAATGCACATGCGCCATTTGTTGTTCTTCTTCAGCACTAGGACTGGGTTTGCGAGCCATTCGGGGTAAAAAACTTCCATAATGAAGTCGGCTGCTAGCAGGCGGGCAACTTCTTCCCCAACGACTCTTCTCTTCTCTTCTGACAGGCGGCGTAGTGGCTGTCTGACAGGCTTTGCATCTTCTCTCACATGGAGTTTGTGCTCGGCAAAATCCGTCGGGACACCTGGCATGTCTTTAGAGGACCATGCAAAGATGTCCCGATTCTCACGGAGGAAATCGACGAGCTCGCTTTCCTATTTGCTGTCTAGGTTTGACCCTATGACAGCACATCGCTCTGGGTGAGATGGGTCCAAGGCAATCTTCTTTGTCTCCTTGGCCGGCTAGAACGAGTCTTGCGGCTCCGTCTCCCTGGGATCGGCTGGTATGGCTGGCTGCTCGCCAGCCATTGCCACCAGCCGGTCCAGGCGGCGCTTTTCATCAGCTACGACAAGGGACTCTGCCAAGCGGCTGTTGGCTGTTGTGCATGCGATGGACTTCTCGTAGTCCCCGGCTATGGTGATTATTCCATTGGGTCCTGGCATCTTCATCATGAGGTAGGCATAATGGGGTACTGCCATGAATTTTGCAAGAGCTGGCCGGCCCAAGATCACGTGATAGGGACTTTCCAGGTTCACCACTTCAAACCAGACCGGCTCCCTCCGGAAATGCATCTTATCACCAAACAAGACATCGACCCTGGCCTTGCCGATTGGTGAGCAAGAGAGGCCTGGCACAATGCCATGGAACACGGTCCTGGTAGGCTCAAGTTGCTTCTCCTTGATGCCCAATTTCTCCATGGTGTCACGGTACATGATGTTGATGCTGCTGCCGTCGTCTACCAGCGCTCGGGAGAAACGACAGGCCCGCCTGTCAGTGGAGAGACTGGTGTCCAGGACCAAGGCATAGGCCCCTGGTGATGGCATGACAGCCGGGTGATCCTCTCGGCTCCAGCTGACAGGCCTTTCAGACCAATGCATGAATTCTGGGTCTTTGACGGCAACGGTGTTGACTTCTCTGCGTTGTTGGCACCGGCTGTGCCTATCATCCGTCTGGCTGGTGAAGACAACATAGGCTCCATTTTCTTCTGGGAATTCGTCCTGGACCTGGGCGCCGGGACGGGCAGGCGATGGGTTAGGAGGCGGGGCCGGCTGCTGTCGGGACCCCGATTCTAAGACACACCGATCTAGCTGTAACACGTCATATCACTTTGCGGCCTCACGCACGGTAACCCCACGGGTGCCACCTTACCTGGCCCGGGACCGTTTGCGCATTTTGGCACACGTATATGACAGTGTCGCTAGCATCCATATGACAGAGAACCCGGGCCGACATGGCTAGTTATAAACCAAAAGTGGCACTAGATTACACAGACAGGCATCCATGACCCAGCAACGAACGTGTCGGTCATCAACGTATGAACCCAAGTCGTAGCAAGCTACATGGACTTAAAGGAACAACGCGTGACATTTCCCCTAAGGGACAGACACAGGAACGAAGAAGGACACATGCCGGCGAGCCTACGTGTTCCAAGCAGTAGCAAGTTACCAAGGCTCATTGGAATCACTAGGAGGCATTTCCCTGTAAGGTAGGCTACCAAAGGAAAACAACTAGGTGTCGGATCCCACACATACCAAGCATTTCAAACATACACGCAATATGCTCAATATGTGAAAATACAACATTGCATCACAACAGAACTCTATGACTCAAAGTACTTTATTTAAAAGGCTCCAAGAGCCATACATAACATATCCATACAGGTAGGGGTCATATGACCCAACACTCAAGTCATACAGTCATACAAGCACAAGCGGAAGCTACATGTCTGAGTACAGACAACTTAGAAAATAAAACATGCTTGGTGTAGCCTGACTATCTACAAGGCCCTCCACAAGCTCCAGATCTCCGTCTGGGTGTCAAGCTACTCGTCGACGTCAACGTCTATGTAGAACCCATCAGCAGGGGCAGGGTTCTCCTCTGCAACAGTTATTAAGCAAACATGAGTACAAAGGTACTCAGCAAGTCATACCACAGAACCTATCATACATGCAACATTATCAAAGGGGGTAGTGGAGTTTATAGCAGAATGCCATCTTTGACCTTGGCTAACCTATACTACAACTCTCAACAGACTGCAAGATGTTATTACGAACACGAGTCCTCTACTCACCACATCAATACACTACCGAGGATCCTCTTCCGTCATCCTACGGAAGGGCCATCCACGGCACTCACACTTATCTTGAGGCTTTTAGTAGTATCCATCAACTTGTCTATGAACTGTAAGAGTAACCAAGTAGTCCGTACCGCGAACAACGGCTATTCGAATAGTTTGATAACCCTGCAGGGGTGTACTTCTTCACACACGCTACCACCACTTATCGCCGTTTACTCAGCGTGTACTCGGCAACCTTCAAGCGGAAGCCCAGCGAGGGTGTCGGCCACGACCTGACTAACTACTCAAGTCTCTCGTCCAGGTTTATCGCCTATTTGGGTTCCATCCGTGGGGAGATCCGGCCGGGGTGTCGCTCACGGCCCCAAACGATGTGTACAGGGTTCCCGAGTCACCAAACGGTCAACCGGTACACCGTGCCACGTACCTGTCGCATCACAACCCACCCCGAGGGTCAGCGTTGTGCACGACCTCTAGTAAGCTATAAACACCAGAAACTAGTTGCAACTCCTGGACAGAGATCGAGGGTAATTAATAAGCCGAGAGGGTCCATTGGTTTCGGGCCCAATGCCTGGTAGTAACTGCAACTTGAACCACACATACAGATCTCAGGTCCTATGGACGATTCCAATGAAACAACCCACCATGTACTCCTACATGGCCTTTCATCGATACCTTTACCAAGCGCATTCCACACTTACTTATCTTTATCGGTATGATCATTTCACTCTGATCCATCACCCAGATGAATCAGACCAGACACAACTCTAGCATAGCAGGCAACATAAACAAATAGCATGGTGGATCACACATCACATGGCTCAATCAACTCCTACACATGCTAGTGGGTTTCAACTATTTACTGTGGCAATGACAGGTCATGCAAGGGAATAGGGTTCAACTACCGCAGCAAGTAGCAGATCACACGCTGTTGCCTTAATGCAGTAAAAGAGAGCAGGAGCGAGAAGATTGGGTTTGTATTGGAATGATCAATGATTGCTTGCCTGACAAGGTAGTTGTCAGGTACTGCTCTTCAACTGGATACGCAGCAGTATCCTCGGGAGCAGGACCTAACACAGAGAATACCGGCGATACAATCATTAACAAACAAATGCAATAATATGATGCATGTTCATGACATGGCAAGATGCATGTGTGTTGGCTAATGCAACTAAAACCAGAAGGGTTTGAACCTATTTGAATCAAAGATTCAAATTGAAGTTCAAACTATTATTCAAATAAGTGCATTATCATGTTTTTGATGTATACAGCAAGTTAACTTGTTCAAACATGCATGAAACCAGTGCCATTGGAAAGATTGGATTTTTCTGATCATTTTTCATATATAAATCTTTTCCATCTGAGCTATGGTTGATTTTATATGATTTTTAGAAGTTTTGGGTATTTTCTGGAATTTCCTGAATTATTTTTAAACCTAAAAATCCCAGAAAAACCTTTATTGCGTCAGCATGACATCATGCTGACGTCAGCCAGTCAACAGGGCCAGTCCAAGTCAAACCTGACCAGTGGGACCCACTGGTCAGTGTCACAGTTAACTAATTAACTGATTAGGATTAAATTAACACTTAAACTAGGTTTGACTTGCGGGCAGGGCCCACATGTCAGTGACCCAGGGGGTCAAACCCGTGGTCAAAACAGGTCCAACTCGCCGGCGTTTAGCCGCCGGCGAGGCCAAACACGGCGGCGTGCTTCGGAAATCGTCTACGGTGCACCGCTCGAGCTGCGGTTGGGTGCGTTGGATAGCCCTTGCTGTTGCGCGTCGGATGGTGGTGGTCGCCGGACCTGGGGTGGCCGGAGACGACGGCAACGAGCTCGACGGCGGCGACCGGCGTCGGGCTTGTGTGGGGATGCGGCTGCAGGGGCCTAGGCGATGCGTGCGTAGCACCTTTCGCATCTACGTGCTGCGGTGAGTGTGATGGATGGGTGCCAGTGACCAAATGGTCACCAGAGCATCACCGGCGGCGAGCACGGCGGCGGTGCGTGCGGGCGAGCTTCGTGCAGTGCGTTACAGGGCAAAAGAGAGCCAACGGAGAGGGGGGGGATGAAGCTAGGCTCACAGGGGTTGCAGCAAGCGCCGGAGCGAGCTCGGGGTGGTCGGAGCTGAGCAGGACGGCGAGAGGGATCTCCGCGGCCGGAGTTGGGGAAGAAGAGGTAGAGGGCGTCTCCAGGGCGGGCGAGCGCTCGGGGCTCGGCCTGTTCGAAGCAGTCGAGGATGGCGGAGACGATGGACACCAAGGCGGGGCTCAGGGACGCCGGTGGACGCGGCTTCTACGACGGTGCGAGCACGGCGGCGTCGGCCATGGCGCGGGGAGAGCGAGGGAGAGGAACTGGGGGGAGGTGGAGGTGTCTGCGAGGTCGGGGACGACGTGAACGACCGAACCATCCCTCCAGGACGGCGAGGGGATGAAGCAGGGCGGCGGGCAGCTGCGTGGCGCGCGGCGCAGTCGCCGTCGAGCACCTGCCTGCCTGCCTGGCCGAGCCAAGCAGCTCGCTGGAGCGGCAGGTGGGCCGGGTGGCGCCAGGTAAGCTTCTTCTCTCTCTCTCTTTTCTATTTTCTTTTCTGTTTCATTTCTTTTGCAACTTCGTTTTGATTAAATAAAATGCCAAAGCATTTTTGTAATTCATAACACTTGTCATACCTACTGTATATAATATGAACAGTAGGAAACATTATAGTTTATGATTATTTGAGCATTTAAAATATTTTTAAGTATTTAAATGCCCAAAGTCAAATACCATATGATTTAATCCAAAGCCCTAAAGTGTCCTAGAAAATTGTGCACCATTTTTGGCAGAGGTTTAAGACCAAGGCAGAAATGATGAACATTTTTGAAGGGCATTTTGGGTACATTGGAAAATATTTTAGCAAACTCTAGTTGTTAGGAGAGGGGTGCTGGGGTTTCTGTTAATCCCATTTCAAGTTTCTTTGAAAGTAGACATGATGCACACTCTAGTTAGGTCCTAATGCAAGTGCTAGCTAGGGATGTGACAGCTGCCCAGCAGGTGGCGGTGGCAGGCTTCTCCCCTGGCAATCCTTGTGAGCTAATGACACTTTCGCGTTGTGTGATTGGAAGGCTTCGCGCCGCTGTGGAACTTGCAGGGGGCGTACAAAGCTTGGTCGAAGGAGAAAGCTGGCTGCCAGACTGGTTTGCCGCCCTTATGGCGCTTGGGTCCTGCTTGAGCATCTGGCTGCTGGCCGTCGACTGCTGCCACCAGCCGGCTGTTGGCAGCCGGCTGTTGGCAGCCGGCGCATGAGTCTTGCGTTTCTGGTCGCCTGGCTGCTAGCGTCGGCTGGACTCTCCAGCCGGCGTCTTAGGAGTTGGAGGAGTCATCTTGCCAGAAGCATCCACTTGTAGCTCGGTATTCATGGAGAAGTCAGCGGTGGCGTATTTGTCTGCTATGCTCAGCAGCTCATCCAGCGTGGCCGGCTCATCACAAAGGAGCCTGTGCTTGAGCAAGGTGCCCTCTCTGCACCCGGCCATGAAATACTCGATGGCTTGTACCTCGTGCACTGCTTCATAAGAGTTTCGCAGCTCCGCCCAGCGCGTCAGGTAATCGCGGGCCGACTCGTATGGGCCTTGGACACATAGGGAGAGCTGGCGCGGCTTGGGAGGACGCTTGTAGGTGTTGGTAAAGTTGCGGGTGAAGGCGTCAGTGAAGTCCAACCAGCCATTGATGTTGTTGGGTTTGAGGCTGTTCAGCCAGGTCCGAGCCGTGCCCTGGAGCATGAGAGGCACATACTTCACCGCAACGCGTCTGTTGCCGGTAGCTATGCTGACGGCTGTTGAGTAGTCCACCAGTCAGTCCTCCGGTTTCACTGATCCGTTGTATTTGGGGGTATCTTTGGGGAGCGAGAAGCCCTTGGGAAAAGGCTCATTGCGGATGCGGGGGCCGAAACAAGCCGGACCGAGGTCATCTTCTTCGAACACCTGGGACCGAGCCAGATGGTCTAGGCGGTGACGGGCGTCGTTCTCCCCAACCCCCTCGCGGCAGCCCAAGCGGCCCGCCGGAGAGGGGTGGTCGACAGGCGGAGGAGACATGCGCCTCTCCCGCCTGGGAGGAGGCGGATGTTCCCCTCGCCGCTCTACGGCCCTTGGGCGGCCGTCTTCGTCGCGCTCGATGGTGACGCGAGTCTGCCAGCTGCGGCTAGCAGCCGGCTCTGAGTCTCGCGGGTTGGGGGCACCGACTGTTGGAGAGCGAGACGTGGCTCCTTGCTCCCGCCGAAGAGGGCGGATATTTCCGTGCGCGCCGGCCTCTGACACCCGGCGACGGGCCTCCTGCTGCGTGGCAGCAGCATCGAGGAGTTGGCGGGCGCGCTGGGTCACGCAGCAAAGCTCGTCCCCCTCTAAGTGGCCCATTTCATCGACTACCTCCTGGGCAGCCCTTAGATTCTTCGATGGAGTGAGGTATACAGGCCGCGGGGCCCCCAGCATGTCTACTAGCCGTTCGCCGTGATCACGGACGGCGCCGGCTCGGCTAGGCTCGCCAGCGGCCGGCGTGCCACAGATGGCACGGTCCATTTCGCGGCGGTAAGCTTCAGTGAGGCGTCGGGAGGCGGCCAGCTTGTTGGCACTATCGAGGAGTGAGACGCGGAGCACCTCCAACGTCGCGCCGTCTGCCCCCGCCGCAACAGGAGGGGCAAGGTGCTGCAGAGCGGCCTCGAGCGGATCTTGGTCCGCCCCGCCAAACGGTTCGTCGTGGTCGGTGACGAGCACCTCCGTGACGGTGCTGATGGCGCTGTCGGTCGTAAGAGCGGGGAGGGGGTCGTCGATGATCACCACGTGCTCGGGGAAGGAATCGTCAGGCTCCGCGCCGAGGTCGATGATCATGTCTATTGGTGGATCAGAAGAGCCTACTGACTCCACGTCAGAGGCGCACTCGTCGGCGATGTGGAGCTTGTCGAGGAGCTCGACGAGGCAGCTCTCCAGCGCTACCGGCTCAGCCGCCGGAAAGGGATCGTTGTGAATGTGGACGCCGCCGAGAAGGTCGGCGAGCCCGCTCGCGGCGTGTGCGGCCTCAGCGACGCGAAGCATCCCAGTTTCCACGCCTGTAGGCGTGCCGGGCTGGCTGCTCTCGCCAGGAAGGAACAAAGTTCCCGTCCAGAACATGTCTCCGGACGATGGTGCACCTGGCCCCACGGTGGGCGCCAAATGTCGGTGTTTTGGGGCGACATATGCCAACGGATGGCTTATCATGCATGGGGTCAATAGAACGTCGCCGGGCCCTGGAACCGGGATGAGGCGAAACTTAGGACGCCTACGGGTCTTACCCAGGTTCGGGGCTCTCTGTGGAGATAACACCCCTAGTCCTGCTCTGCGGGGGCTCCGTGTCATGACTGATGTCACTATGGTAGCTACAAGGTTGCTCCTCGAGCTATGTGGCCTAGAGGAGGAAGATGAGCAAGGCTAGCTCACTTCCTAAGCTCTAGGAATCGGGGGTGGCTGCTAGGGTTCCTATCTCTCTTTCTCTATCAGGGTTTGATCTTCCCACCCTCCAACATGGAGGACCCTGGGGGTTTATATAGGCCTAACCCCCAGGGGTACAATTGTAATCTCAACAGTGTGGCCCCTAGCCGACAGCGTCTTCTAGTGTCGACCTTGCCGCCTGTATGCTGGGGCCCGCCGCCTGTGGGCCCACGTGATTGTCTTCTACTGTAGACGTGCCTCTGCTGACGATGGCCTTGTCAGGAGGGAAGTGGCTACAGTGCTGCCGTCTCCTGCCGTACACTGCCGCCACGCCCTGTCTTGTCGTCTTGATGAGGTCCAGACTTCAAGGGCAGGATTCGCCGTCTGCTACCAGGCGGCCATCTCCCCTAGCCGTCTGCCAGGGGCGGCTTGTTTATGACTCACCCACTGGCCGGTGGGGCCAGCCGCCTGCTGGCCCTGCCGTCTGCGAGTAGTGGGATCGTGGCCTCCTCTGTCCGACGCTTGGTCACGAGCAGCGTGGCTACAGTGACCCGCCGCTTAGGAGATATCCATAAGGTGCATGTTCACTGTAGTCACGCCCTTATAGATTCTCTAAGGACATATTCATCTGTAGCCATGTCCTAGCTGCGTGGTGGTCCCCCAGCACGCGTCCCGAGGGAGGAGCGTCGGACCGTCTGCTAGCTGTTGGCGTTGGTACCGCAGCCTGTTGGGTCCCTGCCGCCTGCTGACAGCCGGCTCCTAGGGCAAGCTACCCTAGGAGGCAGCCCGATGAGCATACGGTCGAGGGGTAGCAGGCGGCCACAATTTGTCTTGAAATACCAAGGGTGGTCGCTGAGGACACCCATGGTCAATATCTCCAACAATGAACCTTTACCGCCTGCTCATTTGGACTACAATGCCATGACTAGTCACCGTTTATAGAGAGGGATGAACAATCCCTCAAATAAATACTAATCTTTAACAGGCGTCATGCCATCCCTATTGTTCTTCCTGCCCCTACTTTGTTTGACTTTCAGGCAAAAGGGAGATACACTATAACCATGGAGGAGGCAAATGAGCATCATAATATGACGGAAGCAGCCCGCCTTCAAGCTGCAGCTCAGCAGGCAGTAGCTGCTGCAACCCAGTACAACCCCAACTACGACTTTGGATATTCGTCAGGCCAATACTGGCCATAGACCAACTTAGGCCAAAAGCCTAAGCTTGGGGGAGTACGTGTTCCTCACCGACTTTACATTCATGTTCACACACACTTATTCTAGTTGTCAGTGCTCACACTCTTTCATTGTACCATCCATGCTTAGTTTCAATTTCTTTTTCTTAGTCTTTTTCTCATGTGCTAGAAAAACCTTAAGAAAAAAAAATTAGTTGTAGCTTCTAGCTAGTTTACTTTCCTTGCCTGTAGTAGTAATTAAAATAAAACCCAAAAGGATTTCCCATTCTTCTTTTGCTTGTTGGGAGCTTTCCCGTGTAAATAGTTTCTTTTCTTTTCTTTGGGGGTTAAGAGTAGAAGACCATGATCAAATTGCTTAGTGGCTCTCATATGATTTATTGTTGATTTAACCTAGAGCCATATTACCTTGTCTTCTCTCTTGTATTAAATGCTTGCAGATTCCAGCTTAGTCCAATGCACGTACACTATTATTATTATCCACATCGTTTGGTCGTGTGAGTGAAAGGCAATAAGGATGATATATGATGAACTAATTGAGATGAGAAAAGCTGGTATGAACTTGACCTCTCTTATTTTTGTAAATATGATAGTTCATCATTCCTGATTCAGGTTGTTATGAATGAAACATGCTTGCAATGACAATTAGAGATCATAGATGCTTATTCCATGCTTAATTAGCTGAGAGTTTATAATGTTCTATCTTACATGCCAACATGATATTAAAATGGTTGTGATGTAGTATGATAGGGTGGTATCCTCCTTTGAACGATTCAAGTGGTCTGACTTGGCACATGTTCACGCATGTAGTTGAAACGAAATCAACATAGCCTCCACGATATTTATGTTCATGGTGATTTATATCTTACTCATGCCTGCATTCATTGTTGATTAATTTTAAGGCATGTTCATGACCATTTTTGCTCTCTAGTTGGTCGCTTTCCAGTCTCTTTCTAGCCTTCACCTGTACTAAGCGGGAATACTGCTTGTTCATCCACTTCCATAAACCCAAAAGTTATTCCAATGAGTCCACCATACTTTCCTATATGCGGTATTTACCTGTCGTTCCAAGTAAATTTGTATGTGCCAAACTCTAAACCTTCAAATGAAATTCTGTTTTGTATGCTCGAACAGCTCATGTATCAACTAGGGCTGTCTATATCTTCCCTGCTAGGTGGGTTATTCTCAAGATGAGTGGACTCCGCTCATCATTCATGAGAAAATGGCTGGCAATCGGGATGCCTAGTCCCATGCTCAAATCAGAATAATTAAACAAAACTCCCCCAGGGCTGTTGTTGGTTTGGACGGTACCCGTTGTTTCGGGCTAGCCATGGAGTGTGCTTGTTGGTGTTTGGGGGAGTATAAAATTTACCATTCTGTTTGGGAACCGCCTATAATGTGCGTAGCATGTGAGATATCGAGATTCTTGGTTGTTTTGTTGACAATGAAAGTATAGCGCTCAAAATGTTATTCATCTCTATTTAAAAATCGAGCTCTGGCACCTCTACAAATCCCTGCTTCCCTCTGCGAAGGGCCTATCTATTTACTTTTATGCAGAGTCATCATCCTCTTATCAAAGAGCACCAGTAGGAGAGCACCTCTATCATTTGCATGTATTACTATTAATTTGCATTGAGTATGATCATGACTGGATCTCTTTTACCATGAATTACAATGTCTAGTCAGTCCTTGATCTTTAAAGGTGCTCTGCATTTATGTTTTGCGGTCTCATAAAGGGCTAGCGAGATACCATCTTGTTATATCATATCATGATTGTTTTGAGAAAGTGTTATCATCCAAGGTTTATTATTATTGCTCGCTAGTTGATTATGCCATTGATGTGAGTAGACATGAGACCTAAAAGTTATTGTGAATGTGGTTAGTTCATGATCTTTGCTGAAAACCTGAATGATGGCTTACATATTTACAACAACAAGAGCAAACAGAGTTTGTCAAAGATTTTCTTTATCAATTTCAGTTTATCAACTGAATTGCTTGAGGACAAGCAAAGGTTTAAGCTTGGGGGAGTTGATACGTCTCCAACGTATCTACTTTTCCAAACACTTTTGCCCTTGTTCTGGACTCTAACTTGCATGATTTGAATGGAACCAACCCAGACTGACGCCGTTTTCAGCATAATTGCCATGGTGTTATTTTTGTGCAGAAATACAAAGTTCTCGGAATGACCTGAAAATCCATGGAGAATTATTTTGCAAAATATAAAAAATACCTGCAAAAAGATCCAGACCAGGGGGGCCACACCCTATCCACGAGGGTGGGGGGCGCGCCCCCTGCCTCGTGGGCCCCCTGGTGCTCCACCGACGTATCTTCGGATCCTATATATTCACTTTCGGGGAGAAAAAAATCAGAGAGGAAGAATTATCGTGTTTTACGATACGGAGCCGCCGCCAAGCCCTAATCTCTCACGGGAGGGCTGATCTGGAGTCCGTTCGGGGCTTCGAAGAGTGGAGATCGTCGCCATCGTCATCATCAACCTTCCTCCATCACCAATTCCATGATGCTCACCGCCGTGCATGAGTAATTCCATCGTAGGCTTGCTGGACAGTGATGGGTTGGATGGGATCTATCATGTAATTGAGTTAGTTTTGTTAGGGTTTGATCCCTAGTATCCACTATGTTCTGAGATTGATGTTGCCATGACTTTGCTATGCTTAATGCTTGTCACTAGGGCCCGAGTGCCATGATTTCAGATCTGAACCTATTATGTTTTCATGAATATATGTGTGTTCTTGATCCTATCTTGCAAGTCTATAGTCACCTACTATGTGTTATGATCCGGCAACCCCGAAGTGACAATAATCGGGACCACTCCCGGTGATGACCTTAGTTTGAGGAGTTCATGTATTCAATATGTGTCAATGCTTTGGTTCGGTACCCTATTAAAAGGAGGCCTTAATATCCCTTAGTTTCCAATAGGGCCCCGCTGCCACGGGAGGGTAGGACAAAAGATGTCATGCAAGTTCTTTTCCGTAAGCACGTATGACTATATTCGGAATACATGCCTACGTTACATTGATGAACTGAAGCTAGTTCTGTGTCACCCTAGGTTATAACTATTACATGATTAATTGCAACCGACATAATTTCCCATCACCGATCCAATGCCTACGAGCTTTTCACATATTGCTTGTTGCTTATTTACTTTTTCGTTGCTACTATCACAAAAACTACAAAAACACTATCATTACTTTTATTGTTGTTACCGCTATCTCCATATTACTTTGCTACTAAACTATCTTGCTGCACATACTAAGTTTCCAGGTGTGGCTGAATTAACAACTCAGCTGCTAATACTTAAGAGTATTCTTTGGCTCCCCTTGTGTCGAATCAATAAATTTGGGTTGAATACTTTACCCTCGAAAACTATTGCGATCCCCTACACTTTTGGGTTATCATTCCATTCGAAGAGCGGTGTGCCAGACCGACCGACCGTCTGGGGAGCGACGCGAATGCGACAGACGTGCTGTATACTCCGTACATGTGTACCACCGTTTTCTTGAGGCTTTGCTCCATGGCGCAATCCATGGATACAAAATTAGTATATTGTACTGTTTAAAAGTCGAGGGCGGGGCTTTTCCCGCGCGGTAGGCGGGGCTTTTCCCACGCGGTAGGCGGGGCAGTTCCGCCTAGTCGGTTTGACAGAGACGCGAGAAGATGAGGGAGTATGCTGCTGCAAACGTAGGGCTGTGTGGTTTGACAGTGAGTTACTGCTGGACAAGTGAGGCCCGGTGATTTGACTTGCCATTATCATTTTAATTGCCAAGCCGGATTCCTGACCACCTCCATACAGGTGCCTCTCCCGATGCTCCACCATGTAGAGGCTAGCTCTTGCTTGAGAGCCCACTCCTCCACTTTTTCCTTGCCTCTTTCCCCCACATATGCAAACCCTAAACCCTAAACCCCACATATGCAAAAATGCCATGTAAAGCGGGCTTATAGCCTACTATTGTACTTGATCCTACAGGTGCTAAGCCTGCCACATAGGCATACAGTCTGATCTGCCAAGTTAATTAAGAAGAGAGAGACTAGCTTGGTGACCCCAGGAAGAAACGGTGATAAGCGCGTGTACCTAGATGAAGCAAACTTAGCAACAAAAAACTAAGCACCTATGCATTGGGGACTTGAGTTGCTAAGCCATTTAATGCCCATAGCACCTCATCTAAGCACCATTTCATTGGAAGAGGTCACTCCTTGGCAGATGCAATAAATACTACGAAGAAAGAGATAGAGAGAAGTAAACAAAAAATACTCTTATAGCTAATGTTGATGACTATGTATGACATGCCAACATAAGATAGCCTAACGCACCATGTTAAATCTCCAAGGGCGCGACCGCGCGAGCGAGGCGACGGTCGTGGTAGGCGCGGCCATGATACGGGCTACTGGCAGCCCTTGGATCTGAGATCAAACGGTCGCATGCTAAGTTGCTCAAAATTTGCAGAATAACCCTCCAGGATAGGATATTCACCCATAGGTCTAGAATCACGCCATGCAACCATTCAATCTCAGATCCAAGGGCTCTCGGAAGCCCGTATCATGGGAGAATGGAAAGCTCCGTATCACCTGTAATTTTCCCGACGCTTGACATGACATCGAAAGCCATTTAATTGGGCGTCGAGTAGACATGACATCTAATTGGGCCCCCATAGTACTCTGCATGAATCCATTTATCCACCAGGCAAGCCACTACCCTGCCATTCGCACAC
>LR738715.1:699295108-699439334 GCA_902687465.1 Secale cereale
CCCCCCCCCCCTCACTCGACATTTTTACAATCGATAAACTGCTGCTAGTCGTCCCGTCCTTTCACATTACGGCAGTTCCACTAATCCTAACCCTCCTCCCAAATCCATGGCGTCCCAAATCTCCATGATCGGCGGTGAGTACAAGGTTAGAACCATCACCGGCGATGAGTTCGACGTCATCTGCACCCGTTATTCCGCAACGGTGAAAGAATGCCTTGCTCGCTTCAAACGCATGTTCGAAAACTCAAATGATGAGTGGGTCGTTGGGCTAGATGTTGAGTACACCCCAGTCCTGGGAAGCGAGAAGAAACTAAAGGAGGCAGAGAAGAAGAAGCCCGGCGTGATCCAGGTTTGCGTGCATGACTTATGCTTGGTCTACCACATATGCCACGCCGACGTTGAGTGCGAGGAATTTAAGAACTTCTTCAAGGACAGCCGAGTCAAATTCGTTACTGTAGACTTTAGGAACGACAAGGAAATCCTGGGTCGGATAGGCCTCGTTGTAGGCCAGCCCTTCGATCCCCAGAAGGAGCGCCTGGTGTCCTCCTCTCAGCCTTCAATGCTGACCCTGGCAGGAGCCATGGTTCATCCTATGTACGGTGAACTGAAGAAACCTCCACACACGTTTCATCGTGCATGGCAGTGGACTATACTAGATATAGACCACATCCACTATGCTGCAATGGATGGCTACCTTTGTTTCAATATCTACAAGGGTTTGATGAAGAGCAAGAGCCAAGTGTGCGGTTCAAGCAAAGAAGTATCGCCCAAGAGGAAGAGGGACAAGGACGAAGTCGAGGACGTGGACTAGAACTCCGAGTAAGGTGGCAGTGTTGTTGCTCGTGGTGGTTCTAATGCAGTGTCTACCAGACTAGTTGCTTAGTTTAATTTCTGGTGTGCTTAGTTTTATTTGAGGGGTGTGTTGTGCTGAGCCCCCAGTAGAACTATGTTATGTTTCTTCTCATTATATTTCGTACATTTCATCTTTTAGTTGGTATAGTACTACCACTCGTTTCTTGACATTATATACGTACAATATATATATATGGCCAACATCATATAGCCAGCAGTTTAGTTGTCAAAGAATTTTAGGGTGCTTAGTTTTGTCAAAGAATTCGAGGGTGCTTAGTTTTATTTGAGGGGTGTGTTGTGATGGACACCATTAACTTATCATTGTGAGAATCTGCTTATTTTTGTCATGTAACATGGTCAACGGGTTTGACATGAAAATAATAATGTCTAATGGCATTTCTGAGCAAACATCTAACTTAACGATGGCATTTTTTAGATATCTAATTGCATTTTTGAGCAGGCATCTCACAGTTCGATGGCATTTTTTGAGTAGTTGTAACTTCTAATGGCAAAACTGAGTAGTAATATACAACTAGTGGCATCAATAATAAGAACCCAAGAATTAAGTAGGGCTAATTTCTTTATTTCTTTATACCCTTGTGTGTGAAACAATATACGCCGCCTCCCGCCATATTTTCTTTACAGAGGCAACATAGAACTATATGAGTGACCTATTAAATTTTAGAATTATTCCGGGTTCGTTTGGCCTTTTTATACATTAATTGAGTTTCTAGTCATTTAATGTGCATAATTCAAATTTGAACTACAAGCACATGCTCCCGTGCACCAAAGTTGACTGAAAAAACACATGTGTGTCCTCGGTTGAATTTCTTGGTCCCATGCAAGAAATGGGACTTAAATTCAAACATCTGGGCATTGTGGTTCGGCCAAGAACATTGAGACTCTTGGTTTTAAAATTCTTGTAAATCCAAAACACGCCTGAAAATCATGAAACTTGGCATGGTGTCATGTCATGGCACTACCATGCTGTGGTTAAAAAATTGCAGAGTAGGAACAAGTTTTGGTATAATTTTCTTACAAACCGGAGCTTCTCTCAAGAAGGCTCGTGGTTCTGAGAGGGAACGTGTCACCTTTGTGTGCGTAATTCAAATTTTAAATACAAGCACATGCTCGAGTGCACCAAAGCTGGTTGAAAAATCACATGTGTGTCCTCGGGTAAATTTCTAGGTCCCATGCCAGAAATGGGAATGAAATTCAAACATCTGGGCGTCATGGCTCGGCTGGAAACATTGAATAACTTGGTTTTTTAATTCCTGTAAATCCGAAACACACATGAAAATCATGAAACTTGGCTTGGTGCCATGACATGGCACCAACATGTTGTGGTAATTTTGCTGTCCGATTTGTGAAGGCGCACACATTAACAATCAACAGAGTCATTTTGGAACAAGTGTTGTCACGTTACAATCGGAAACACAAGTATTATTAAAACCATGGGCGTTCTATTTACCATTTACGTGCCGCCACGCATACCCTTTTTAATTAGATAGGAGGCGCCGTACAGGGTACCTATTAGAGTACGGGAGGCGTGCGATCAGACCCCTGCGCGTGCTTATCGGGAGGAGATCCCTTAGACCTCCATCTACCATCCACCTCTCTCCCAAGGTCTCCATTAATGGCGCCCGAGCCTATGTTTAATGGCATGGCAATGTCTCACTCGACTGAGATTTAAGAGAGAAAAAGGAAAATCTGAAAAGAAAATTTTGCACGGATCTTGATGCAAGATCCGACAGGCCTATATAGCATCTACTGTGACTTATAGCAAGACTGATGAATATATATAAGGACGACGAGAGTGGATAATAATTGTCTTACATAATTAGGAAGATAATTAGAAAAGCCATTTGCGGCTATGCCCAAAATACACAAGGGGAAAAGAAGAAGGAAGACGCATACAACGATCTGGCTCGCTGATCTCTACTTTCTTTAAGCGCTGCAGGTCGCGGAGACCAGTTCTCGCGGCGGGCCATGATCTCTTTCATCAGTTTCATGTCCTTAATACGCTGCTTGGCAGCATCCATGGATTCCTTCACCAGCCTGTCGTGCTTGATGCGGAGCATGGCATTCTCGTCCATAAGTTTCTTGATGATGACGCCCGTCCTCTGTAACACGTCAACGGTCTCCTCCTACTGCTTCGCCCTTCCGGCGATCTTCGCCCTCAGCAGGTCGCGCTCGCCCTGGAGCTTCCCATTGCTCTCCCGCAGTTGCCGGATGACGTCGATAGCCTTGTCTTGCATCCTCGCCCAGCCGGAGATCTGATCCATCAGGCTATGGACTATCGCATGCATGCGCCTGTAAGAGACCTCGCCTGCCTAAGAGAAATTTTCCCAGGCCGCCGTGGCGCGGCAGGACATCCCTGCTGCTTTAGCGGTGCGATGGGCCATCTCTGCTGCATCCGCGGCATAGCGGGACCAGTCTGCTACATCGACAGCGCAGCGGGACCTCTGTGCTACTACTGCTCCACGGCTGGACATGTCGGCTGCTTTCGCGGCGAGGCGGGACATCTCTCGTGCTTCGTCTTCCATGCTCACCTCTCCCTAGTGGAAATCTCTCGACCCAGAACTCACGCTGGCTATGGCTTGATTGACTTGATTGTTTTTTGTGGATGAGGAGTTGAGGAGAAATGTGCAGTCATCTTATAACTGAGTACTACTAATACGCTCCTAAGTGGGAAACCGTTTAGGTTGTGATCGGTGTGAACAGGTTTGCAATTAAATATAGCGTGGTAGTAGTAGTAATTTTGAATGTGACGAGACGCGCTCAAAATTTATTGAAAGGCTAGAGGGCGGGGCAGTCTAGCTTGGTCCTTTTCATGAGAGGCGAGGGGCCTTTGTGATTTGACGGCTCATTACTGCTAGAAGGCGGGCCTTGTGATTTGACTGCTCGTATAAATGCGGTATAATCAAGTTTTCCAGTGGAGTACGACGGAGGAGCACGAAACACGGCAGCCCAGTGCCATATCCTCTACTCTCTACTCTTATCATATATTACTAGCAAGAGGCATTGTTCTATTGGCGATAAAGAATGATCTAATTTGACACGTGCGGCGAAACACCCAAAGCAAAATAAGAAACACAGGAGCAAAAGAAGACGGAGGATTATCACCCCAAAAAAAGAAGGAAGACGCCCACACAAGTCTGGGGCGCTGCTCTCACTACATGAAGGGTTGCTGGCCCTGGAGTCGTAACTGCTTCTTCATCACCTCCACGACCTCCATCTCCTTGTGCGTCTCCTCCGCCATCTTCGTCATTGTGTCCATGATGCAGGATTTCTCTACGCGAGCCTTCATCATCTGTTCCACGGCCGCATTACGTACCTTGACAGTAGCCGGGTGCTCGATGCGTAGCTTCGCAAACTCCTCCTTCTGTTCCATGACGAGGGCCTACAACATCTTCATTGAGGAACTACTATTCTCATGCAGCTTCTTCCAGTCGGCGTTCTCCTCCTTCGGCAGGTCGAGCTCATGGCAGAGCTTCGTCTTGTCCTCCTGAAGTTGCAGGATTTCGTCGGTCGCCTTCTTCTCCGAGGCAATGCTCTTCTTCAGCAGCATCACCAAGCCGACGGTCAACTCCCCCTGCTCATTGAGCTTAGCATGCATGTCGTCGAGGCTCTCCTTCAGCAGCTCCACCAAGCCGTGGATGAACTACTTCTGCTTATTGAGGTGCTTATTGAGCTGATCGGGCATGCCATCGAGAAAGACTCCAGCGCCGCCAGCTCGGCATTTTTGCCTCCGCGTCTAGGGCACTCCTGGGAGCCATCGCCTGCCCATGAGAGATCTTTCAAGATCTCTGCGTGGCGGCGAGCCCTCTATTTTTCCGCAGCCATGGTTGCCGCTCGCTTGTTACGAGTAGTTCTCGACCTAGAGCTCTGCACACCGGCCATGGCAAGGACGGACGAAGAAGGAGGACTTATGAGGAGGAAGGTAGAGTAATTTTTTGTTAGGTAGTTCCTCTTTTTATAACCTAAGTAATAGCACTAGTACTAAAACCTGCATGGAACACGTTCAGGTTTGGTACATACTGTTAGGTGTGAGCAGGCTTGCACTTAATTGTAGTACTAGTACTTTTGAATGTGATGGGAACAAGGTAAAAAGATTAATTGATGGTTTTTGGTTTCGAGGCCCGAAACGGCTCCCGATGAGTTTAGTTGTGACGCCCGAAGACCGACGTCCCAGAAGATACCAGAAGATTCCAGATGTTCCGGGTTCTCCCGTGTGTTTCATTTGTGCCTGTGTTATTTTTTTTTTGCTTTGTCATGTCATCATGTGCATTTCATTAGCATGTTTTCAAAACTTGCATTCGTTCGGGTTCCCCAGTTCTCTCCGTTGCCCGTTCTGAGCCCAGACACACTCACACGCGCCCGCGGCACCTCCGAATATTTATTTTATAAGTGGCCGGAAGATGTTCTCGGAATGGGTTGAAACTTGGCGTGTGGTCTTATTATAGCGTAGACAGCCCGCCTGCCAAATTTCATCGCGTTCGGAGTCCGTTTGATAGCCCAACCGTTAAACATATAGCGGCACTATAGACAGTTAAACGTCGGACGTTTCGGTGTTCTGAAACTGCCGCTGGGCCTCTCTCTCTCTCTCTCTCACTTCTCTCGTTTCAGCCCGATGCCTTCTACACATGCTGCTAACCAGCCCATTTTCTTACCCCTCGACTGCACGTTCGAAGCTGCCCAGAACCCGACCCGGGTTTTCGTTACCGTTGGGTCCGAATCATCCCCAAACATCCCTAAAATATTATCGGTTCTTTATTTGGACTCCCTAACCTAATTATCTTGACCGTCTGATCTAAATCGGAGGGTCATTCTAGTCCCTTCCAAAAATTCTTTTGCTTTATATAGTAGACCAACCCCTAAGCCAAACCCTAAAATCTAGGAGTTTGTCCCTACCGCCACCGCCGCCGCCGCACTCATCTCCCACCACGGGATCCCTTTCGATCTCTCTCCCAACCAGAGCTCTCCTCCGGATCCCCTCGATTCACCAACCAGCGGCAGCAACACCCACAGGAGAGAGCCAGGAGCTCGATCCCCTGCTCAGGCCCGAGCTTCCCCAACCACTGCGCTATCTCCAAGCTCCTTCTCGCTTGCTCCTCCCTCCATGGCGCCGTCGCCACCGGCGACTGAACAAGCAGCAGCCGCAGCAAGCCCGACGAGCCCACGCTCCGTTCCTCTCCCTTCTCCTCCGTTGTCTCCTTTCGTTTCTCCTTCCCGCGCTTACTTCGCTCTCCCGTCGTCGTCTGCCTGCAACAAACGAGGAGCTCTGCCCCGACGCCATGGATGGTCTCTCTGCAGCACGCCGTCGCCAAGACTGTGCGCTGCCGCGCCCAGAGATGGCTGGATCGCCCAGGCCCTCGCACCGGCTCCCCTCGTCAAGTCCCCGCGGCGCTGTCCAGCCCCGTCGGCCTCCCCTGCTTCTGCTCCGTGCGGCGGAGAATGCTTCCAGCGACCGCCCGCTTGTCCTCTGCTTCGGTCCATGCGCGTTGACCGGTCGCCAGGCACGTCCCCGCGCGGCCCAATCCGCCCCGACCTAGCCTCTGCACCAGCGGGCTAGGCCCATGGTGAGGCCACCTCCAGCACCCCGTCTCTGCTTTTTTTTCTATTGGGCCGGCCAGGCAGTTTCGGCCCGATCTGTTTTTTTTAGAGATCTGAGATTTTGTCCTTTTTTTCCAGTAGCTGCCAGTTTTACAGAAAACCCCTTGCACTCATTCATTTAATAACTCACAAACCGTGCATCACATGCAAAAACTTTATATATGAAAAATGTTAAAATTATGTGTAGATTAATATTATGCCACTTTCATGCCTGTTTGAAATGTGTAAAATGCTGTTTGTTTTAATTTGCTCAAATAACTTGTTAAAATGGTTTATTGCATAACTAAATAACCGTAGCTCGGTTTTTAGTAAACTTTATATGTAGATGGGGTGGAAAAATGTGTAGATTAACATGATGCACTTTGTTTTGCTGTTTAACAACTTTAAAATGTGGTAATAGGCAGAACAGTACCAAATTCATAATTATGCACATGGGGAGTTTCCGGGATTGTTGTTGTTATTCCCGGCCTCATTTAAATTGCCTAGATAGGTAGTTTACTTTTGATTCACCTCTTGCTATGTTAAAAACATTTAACCTTGTCTTGTAAATAAATGGGAGTCAACTAAATAAATAACATGTGGTGTTTCGTCAATATGCAACTCGTTGCATATTGAGCTCCACTTAACTTGTAGTTTTGTTTGTGCACTTTGCCATGCCATGCATCATTAAACCAGACATGCATCATACTTGGATGTGCATCGTATGCCATGTTTATGCTTGTGTGTTTACCGTGTTGTTTGCTTCTTTCCAGTTGCTTCTCTTGTTAGCTTCGGTTTCGTTCCGGAATTGTGAGGATTCGCTCGACTATGTTGCTCCGTCTACTTCATGGACTTGTTCTTCTCCCTCGCAGAATCTCAGGCAAGATGATCATACCCTTGGATACCTTTTCTACCATTGCCATGCTTAGTTGTCTCGATGCTATCGTTACATGTCGCGCTACCCATCTTTTATGTCAGCCTCTCCTTGTTGCCATGAAACCTCAAACCTTTGACACCTTCCTAGCAAAACCACTGTTTGGCTATGTTACCCGCTTGCTCAGCCCCTCTTATAGCGTTGTCAGTTGCAGGTGAAGATGAAGATTGTTCCAGGTGGGAACTTGTTGTTGGAATATCACAATATCTATTATTATTATTAACACACCTATATACTAGGCATGGGTGGAAGGCTTGGCCTTTTGCTCGGTGTTTTGTTCTACTCATGCCACCTTAGGCGCCGATAAATCGGCATTATGTTCCTTGATTTTGCGTTCCTTACACGATGGGTGGATGGGGACCCCTTGACAGTTCGACTTTGAATAAAACACCTCCAGCAAGGCCCAACATTGGTTTTAATTTGCTCATTATAACACCTTAATTAATTAATTAATTGCATAGGGGGTCATGTCCCCGGGTTCTTAATTCTACATAACAGGGGGGGCCAGTGCTGATGGTATTGGTCCCAAATAGAGTCGTGTGCGGCGCCCCCCCTTGGAAACTTGGGGTTTGGCCGCTGTACGCTGTGCTCATCCGGTCGTGGCCTAAGATGAGATACGCGCGGCTACTATCAGGGTGTCGGCACGCCGGGAGGTCTTGCTGGACTTGTTTTACCATTGTCGAAATGTCTTGTGCACCGGGATGCCGAGCCTGATCGGATTTCCCTAAGATAAGGGGTGATGATATTATATTTATCACTTCAGCTAATTGTGAGAGCTTGTGATGGGCTAAGTTGGGACACCCCTGCAGGGTTATGATCTTTCGAAAGCCGTGCCCGCGGTTATGTGGCAGATTGGAATTTGTTAATGTCCGGTTGTAGAAAACTTGACAGAGGATCCGAAGTAAAACACACAACTGTGTGAGTAACCGTGACTGTCTCTTTTCATTTTTGAGAAGAGAACACGGTGGGGTTATGTTTGACTCGTAGGTAGTTCAGGATCTTTAGCGATCACTACTTTTGCGACCGTTTGTGTAGATGCTCATCTTATTCTTGTACTCGTAAGTTAGCCACCATATTGCTTAGTCGCTGCTGCAACCTCACCATTTTACCTCTTCCTATCCATAAAACTTTGCTAGTCTTGATACCCATGGTTATGGGATTGCTAAGTCCTCGTGGCTCATAGATACTACAACACCAGAGGCAGGTTCAGCCGAGTTTGATGTAGGAGATGGATCAGAACTTCCGGGAGTTCCTTGAAGAGAGTAGCCGTATGTTTGTGACGTTTTCGACGATCAGTAGTGGTTTCTACTAGGATTTGATCTAGGTGGTTTAACGTTATGTTTGGTATCTTGTCTTTTGGATCTTACCCTTAGATGGGCTGTGATGTTTATTTGAATGATGTTTGGACATGTAATGAATTTGTGTGACGTGGCGAGTGTAAGCCAACTATCTTTTCAGTTTTCCATCCCTATTTTTACATGAGATGTGCAAAGGTACCAAACTTGTGATCATTCCAGAATGGGCTTATATCTTTAAGTCGTGCCTCGACACGTAGGAGATATAGTCCCATCCTGGGCATTTCAAGTTGGTATCAGAGCCTTCTCCGACCTAGAAGCCCCCACTGATTGATCGAATCGTTGACGGTTGAGTCTAGGCACACACTTGAAAATATTTTGAGTCCTATATGTATATCGGAGAGTAGGATTTCTTTTGCTCCTCTTCTCTTTTCACTCTGGTGAGGACTCCTGACGATTACTTTTGTCTCTTCTACTCTCAAAAATGCACCAAATTTTTTTTAGGATCACGCGAGTATTGTTTGGATTGTTTCGATGTCTTTGTGACGAGAACATTGTTCTCGATGCCTCCTGTCATTTAGGGGTTGTGGCAGTGTCCCGGGGAGTTGAGCTCCGAGGTGTTGTCGTCACAAACATATCGCGGCAGTTCTAGAATACTTAAGACGACCGACATCGAAAACTCTCCTATGCGGTTAGTGGCAAGATAACCCCGACATCACCCAGTACTGGGGAGGTAGTTCGGGAGTATTGCCATAGCTTGTATAGTAGATGCGTTTCGAAGGTCCGAGGTAAACGGTTTCCGGAAACAACTGGTTATGTGTTGAAGGATGGATACAGCTGGATGTAGGATTAGAGTTGTGTGCGCGGTGCTTCCCCTGTATCCCCAACACCTGATTGCATAACTGGAAACTTTCGGAAATTAATAGGTGGGTTCATCTAGTAGTTCTAGGCATTCTTCCAACAGATGCATGATATGAAGTTTGGGGTTCTACATTGAGTGAAGTGGTTTTATGGGCTTGTTCCGATCGGGAGTTGCATCTTAAAGGGTCCTTGGCTATGCTGATCCGGGGATTGCAAAACCCTTTTGTAACACGTTCCATGAGCTTTCAGCACGAATATGTGAAACGAAGCTTCTATCTTGTATTGTTCTATCTGTTCCTTGTTCCTGTTTATTTACCTTTTGTTCTCCAAGTGGCTTCTCGACAAGTTGATGTACCTGCGGAATTCATTCGTTCAATTCTCTGTTCGATTGATATTGTGAAGTTTATGCTGCAACATATCTATCCGTTGTTTTTGTTTTGATTCTGGTATTCGAGTTGCTTCGATGTCAAGTGTTGATTCTATACCTTTCTTAATCGGTGTTCTCATATTTCTATGGGAGTGCTAATTCTTCTTGATCATCAAGATCTTCATGTTAATCCTTTTTCAACCGGTGTGCCTTCTCTTCAAGTTATTCCATATGGACGCCGTTGAGAAATCTGACGATTTGTCTGTTTCATTCATTCCAAGTTGTCTTTGTTTTCCCCACCCTCCCACCCTTCTTCTTCTTGGAGTCAGAAATTCTCAAATGAAGTATCCATTTTGTTCATGTGATATTTCTTCATTCTTTTCCTTCAATGTTCTTATCTGGTGCTTTATCGTGAAGATGCTCAAGAGTTTCAAGTTCATCATTCTTTTGTTCTCAAATTCTGCCGGTGGATGTAATTCAAGATTCCAGTGTTGATCTTATATATTTTTCCTCTTTTCACAATGCTTTCTTATTCCGGTGCTCCAATTAATCATTTTCCTCTTGCTATTTATATCCGGAGAGCTCAAGATATCTCAGATGATCCGCAATTCCATTCTTAATCCGTTCAAGCTATTTTGAGGATTATCATCTTATTCAAGCCATTTAATTCAATCGGTGCAATATCTCTTCAGCAATCTTTTTCAACGGTGATTTCTTTAGTGGGCCCTAACCCACAGGTTTTTTCCCAGGATCTTACCTGACTCTTCTAATCATTTCTGGAGTTATTCTAAAATTTGTTTCAAAGTGTGACATAAGAATAATTTCCATCAGTCACATGCCTTATCCAAGCTTGTTTTCAATTATTTCCATCTTTAGCTCTACCTTCCTCTTGTCATTCGTCCGGAGTATCTCGAAATTCTTCATGACATTTCTCGTCTTCATTCTCAACATTTGAAGACCGGAGAATAGTTTCTCTTAAATCTTGGCCCGTTCTCTCAAGATTCATGGTTCTAGCTTCATGCCATCCTCATTATTTTTCCGATTGCGGAGAATTCTTTTATAACCATCCGAAGCATTTCATGAATTCTTTTCTTTGTGATCCACCGAAGGCCATCACTTCAGAATATTTCTTCGTTCTCAGTTTTCAACTTTGTCCTTTAAATATTCTTCATTGATGTCTCTTCGTTCGTCTCCATATTCTTACGGTGGTTCATTCAAGTTACTCTTCCGTTGTTATCGTTTTAATTCATTTGTTCTTTTCATAATCCTATCGGTGGTTCATTGAAGATTTACCCAAGCTTGTGCTAGATCTCTCTTTAATTCTTTGCAACGAGAATAAGTAGTATGCCAAATCCTTTGGTTGTCATCAATTTAAATTGGTGAAGGAGATGCATGACATAATTCTTATTCTTATTCCTTTAAGGTGATTTAATTCTTTTGTTTGGAGCTTGTTCATCATATCATATTCTCGGTTCTAAGTTGTTCATCTTGTTTTCCGGAGCTCCAAGTTATTTCTATTACATCATTTCAAAGCTCCATCTAATTCATCGCAGGCCTTGAATCTTATTCTTTTCATCTTCCACTTCTCATGCTTTCATTACCGGAGTTCTCTTGGTGGTTCATCATGTTTTAATTCGTCCTCGAAGTCTTCATCAAGATTCTTGTTGGAGCTCAAGCATTCTTCTTCATGCTTTCCAAGTGCGATTCTTTCTACCTTTATTGTTTGAGATGGTGGTATGTCATTTTGACAATTTCCCTTCATGTTTCATGATTCACAAGTTGTCAGGACTGAGATATTTAAAACCATCATTTTCTTTGTTCAGGAGATCTTTCCAACCATTCAATTTATTCGTTGGAGTAATCTTGGGTTGTATTTCACCTAAATGCTTTCCCAAAGGATTGTTGTTATTGTGGTGCTTATAAATGACCCAAATTCTTCATTTATCCTTCTAGTGAAATAAGTTTATCGTCTCCTTGTTGATCTCAATCCAATCAAATGTTTTTCGTTAGTGGCGGGTTGTCACCTCTTAATTTTGAGATGTTTTCCATAAGCCCACATCAAGCTTATTCGTTTTCGTTGTTGATTTTTCCAACAACTCCATTCAACCCTTCTTCGTAAGGATGTTTTTCACATTCATTCATGGGAGAAGTTGTCATTTTCTTCTCCGTTCTTTTCTTTCCAACGATCTATATTCTATTCTTTCATTCCGGAGGCATTGTGATGTTGCTCTCTCTTTGACCATCATCTCGTTTTTATCAAGATTATATTCTTTCCCTTGCTTGTCTATTTAACCGGAGTGTTGTGTCCTCCATTCTAATTCTCTATTCTCATCAAGTTTTGCCTCTCTTTTCAACCGGAGTGCTATCTGAATTCTTTCTTACCCCTTGTGCCTTTCTTTCATTTGTTTCAGAGGCTGTGTGTTGTTGTTTTCTTCAAGTATCATCCCAACTTGGCAAGTCCATGTTAATTCCTTCCATTTTCAGTCGGAGTGCTGTCCAAATTATTTCGTTCTTATTCCTTCTCAATCTTTGTTAACCGGAGTGGTTTTGAAATTATTCCGTCATCCGTGAGCTCTTGTTTCATGTCTTTCAACCTACAAGGTTCTTGTAATGCTCCTTGTTCCTCTTTCTAACGGAGTGTTTTCATATTCGTTCATCTCCGTCGTATTCTTCTTTCAATTTGGTCAACCTCTCAGGCTTGTGGTTTCACTCGTTTGTCGAAGAAGCAGCTTTGTTTTACCTCTTCCTTTATCCTCTTTTATCCGGTGCCATCTGCAGGATCTCGAGTCGAGATCCTCTGTTAGTTTGGGAGAGTTGTGACGCCCGAAGACCGACGTCCCAGAAGATACCAGAAGATTCCAGATGTTCCGGGTTCTCCCGTGTGTTTCATTTGTGATTGTGTTATTTACTTTGCTTTGTCATGTCATCATGTGCATTTCATTAGCATGTTTTCAAAAATTGCATTCGTTCGGGTTCCCCAGTTCTCTCCGTTGCCCGTTCTGAGCCCAGACACACTCACACGCGCCAGCGGCACCTTTGAATATTTACTTTATAAGTGGCCGGAAGATGTTCTCGGAATGGGTTGAAACTTGGCGTGTGGTCTTATTATAGCGTAGACAGCCCGCCTGCCAAATTTCATCGCGTTCGGAGTCCGTTTGATAGCCCAACCGTTAAACATATAGCGGCACTATAGCCGGTTAAACGTCGGACGTTTCGGTGTCCTGAAACTGCCGCTGGGCCTCTCTCTCTCTCACTTCTCTCGTTTCAGCCCGATGCCTTCTACACAGCCTGCTAACCAGCCCATTTTCTTACCCCTCGACTGCACATCCGAAGCTGCCCAGAACCCGACCCGGGTTTTCGTTACCGTTGGGTCCGAATCATCCCCAAACATCCCTAAAATATCATCGGTTCTTTATTTGGACTCCCTAACCTAATTATCTCGACCGTCTGATCTAAATCGGAGGGTCATTCTAGTCCCTTCCAAAAATTCTTTTGCTTTATATAGTAGACCAACCCCTAAGCCAAAACCTAAAATCTAGGAGTTTGTCCCTACCGCCGCCGCCGCACTCATCTCCCACCTCGGGATCCCTTTCGATCTCTCTCCCAACCAGAGCTCTCCTTCGGATCCCCTCGATTCACCAACCAGCGGCAGCAACACCCACAGGAGAGAGCCAGGAGCTCGATCCCCTGCTCAAGACCGAGCTTCCCCAACCACTGCGCTATCTCCAAGCTCCTTCCCGCTTGCTCCTCCCTCCATGGCACCGTCGCCACCGGCGACCGAACAAGCAGCAGCCGCAGCAAGCCCGACGAGCCCACGCTCCGTTCCTCTCCCTTCTCCTTCGTTGTCTCCTTTCGTTTCTCCTTCCTGCGCTTACCTCGCTCTCCCGTTGTCATCTTCCTGCAGCAAACGAGGAGCTCCGCCCCGACGCCATGGATGGTGCTCTCTGCAGCACGCCGTCGCCAAGACTGTGCGCTGCCGCGCCCAGAGATGGCTGGATCGCCCAGGCCCTCGCACCGGCTCCCCCCCGTCAAGTCCCCGCGGTGCTGTCCAGCCCCGTCGACCTCCCCTGCTTCTACTCTGTTTGGCAGAGAATGCTTCCAGCGACCGCCCGCTTGTCCTCTGCTTCGGGCCATGCGCGTTGACCGGTCGCCAGGCACGTCCCCGCGCGGCCCAGTCCGCCCCGACCTAGCCTCTGCACCAGCGGGCTAGGCCCATGGTGAGGCCACCTCCAGCACCCCGTCTCTGTTTTTTTTTCTATTGGGCCGGCCAGGCAGTTTCGGCCCGATCTGTTTTTTAGAGATCTGAGATTTTGTCCTTTTTTCCAGTAGCTGCCAATTTTACAGAAAACCCCTTGCACTCATTCATTTAATAACTCACAAACCGTGCATCACATGCAAAAACTTTATATATGAAAAATGTTTAGAATTATGTGTAGATTAATATTATGCCACTTTCATGCCTGTTTAAAATGTGCAAAATGTTGTTTCTTTTAATTTGCTCAAATAACTTGTTAAAATGGTTTATTGCATAACTAAATAACCGTAGCTCGGTTTTTAGTAAACTTTATATGTAGATGGGGTGGAAAAATGTGTAGATTAACATGATGCACTTTGTTTTGCTGTTTAACAACTTTAAAATGTGGTAATAGGCAGAACAGTACCAAATTCATAATTATGCACATGGGGAGTTTCCGGGATTGTTGTTGTTATTCACGGCCTCATTTAAATTGCCTGGATAGGTAGTTTACTTTTGATTCACCTCTTGCTATGTTAAAAACATTTAACCTTGTCTTGTAAATAAACGGGAGTCAACTAAATAAATAACATGTGGTGTTTCGTCAATATGCAACTCGTTGCATATTGAGCTCCACTTAACTTGTAGTTTTGTTTGTGCACTTTGCCATGCCATGCATCATTAAACCGGACATGCATCATACTTGGATGTGCATCGTATGCCATGTTTATGCTTGTGTGTTTACCGTGTTGTTTGCTTCTTTCCGGTTGCTTCTCTTGTTATCTTCGGTTTCGTTCCGGAGTTGTGAGGATTCGCTCGACTATGTTGCTCCGTCTACTTCATGGACTTGTTCTTCTCCCTCGCGGAATCCCAGGCAAGATGATCATACCCTTGGATACCTTTTCTACCATTGCCATGCTTAGTTGTCTCGATGCTATCGTTACATGTCGCGCTACCCATCTTTTATGTTAGCCTCTCCTTGTTGCCATGAAACCTCTAACCTTTGATACCTTCCTAGCAAAACCACTGTTTGGCTATGTTACCTACTTGCTCAGCCCCTCTTATAGCGTTGTTAGTTGCAGGTGAAGATGAAGATTGTTCCAGGTGGGAACTTGTTGTTGGAATATCACAATATCTATTATTATTATTAACACACCTATGTACTAGGCATGGGTGGAAGGCTTGGCCTTCTGCTCTGTGTTTTGTTCCACTCATGCCACCTTAGGCGCCGATAAACCGGCATTATGTTCCTTGATTTTGCGTACCTTACACGATGGGTGGATGGGGACCCCTTGACAGTTCGACTTTGAATAAAACTCCTCCAGCAAGGCCCAACATTGGTTTTAATTTGCTCATTATAACAACTTAATTAATTAATTAATTGCATAGGGGGTCATGTCCCCGGGTTCTTAATTCTACATAACAGGGGGGGCCAGTGCTGATGGTGTTGGTCCCAAATAGAGTCGTGTGGCGCCCCCCCCTTGGAAACTTGGGGTTTGGCCGCTGTACGCTGTGCTCATCCGGTCGTGGCCTGAGATGAGATACGTGCGGCTACTATCAGGGTGTCGGCACGCCGGGAGGTCTTGCTGGACTTGTTTTACCATTGTCGAAATGTCTTGTGCACCGGGATGCCGAGCCTGATCGGATTTCCCTAAGATAAGGGGTGATGATATTATATTTATCACTTCAGCTAATCGCGAGAGCTTGTGATGGGCTAAGTTGGGACACCCCTGCAGGGTTATGATCTTTCGAAAGCCGTGCCCGCGGTTATGTGGCAGATTGGAATTTGTTAATGTCCGGTTGTAGAAAACTTGACAGAGGATCCGGAGTAAAACACACAACTGTGTGAGTAACCGTGACTGTCTCTTTTCATTTTTGAGAAGAGAACACGATGGGGTTATGTTTGACTCGTAGGTAGTTCAGGATCTTTAGCGATCACTACTTTTGCAACCGTTTGCGTAGATGCTCATCTTATTCTTGTACTCGTAAGTTAGCCACCATATTGCTTAGCCACTGCTGCAACCTCACCATTTTACCTCTTCCTACCCATAAAGCTTTGCTAGTCTTGATACCCATGGTTATGGGATTGCTGAGTCCTCGTGGCTCACAGATACTACAACACCAGATGCAGGTTTAGCCAAGTTTGATGCAGGAGATGGATTAGAACTTCCGGGAGTTCCTTGAAGAGAGTAGCCGTATGTTTGTGAAGTTTTCGACGATCAGTAGTGGTTTCTACTAGGATTCGATCTAGACTTGTGGTTTAGCGTTATGTTTGGTATCTTGTCTTTTGGATCTTACCCTTAGATGGGCTGTGATGTTTATTTGTATGATGTTTGGACATGTAATGAATTTGTGTGACGTGGCGAGTGTAAGCCAACTATCTTTTCAGTTTTCCATCCCTATTTTTACATGAGATGTGCAAAGGTACCAAACTTGCGATCATTCCAGAATGGGCTTATATCTTTAAGTCGTACCTCGACACGTAGGAGATATAGTCCCATCCTGGGCATTACATTAGTGGAACATAAATTTCAAGTAGACTACACCGCTCAGATGCGTAAATATTATGTTATTGTCAAAAATTGGCACAAATTACGAAGGAGACCAATGGAAGTACTACTACCAACCCATGATTTAACTACTCGCATGCGCGCAGTGGAGTGGTAATGTCTTTCTTCCTCCCTCACGTCCACTCAGTTTGCATGCGCTGTATTAATTGACCATCAATGAAGTGAAGGAATTTACACGTGTCAAATTATCACATGGGGTGGATCTTGGTACAAAATTGCGTCCGCCTGTGTACCCGTGTGTGCATGCAATGGAATGAGTGCGTGTGTGGCGTGCGTGCACATCTTCGCTTCGTGCATGTACCGCCAGTGCGGCTCAGGGAGGACGAGTACATTCTTCTGGAACCAGCAGCACGTCACTGTGATCAATCCACACAAGGATGTCGCGACAACGCCTCCACATGTGCCACGTGGCTTCATGAACTGTAAGAGAGACACTGTGTAGCATGCCATTGTATTTTGCACATACTCGAAGTACTAGTAAGGTACACGTGCATTGCACGCATCAGATTTTGCAACCAAATTACGAATAAATACCACACAATAGCATGTAAGCTCTGAGTCATATATGCCTGATGTAGACCTTCGTTTAATTCTTACAGTTCATATCATTCAAAATCAATTAGTTTTTATACAAAACCTAGGGCCTCTTTGATTCGTAGGATTTCCAAAACGCGGGAATAGGAAGAACATGGTATTAGAGTGGAATTTCATCTTGAATCCTGCAGGATGGTACGAGTGTTTGATTGTGCATAGAAAAAACACTGAATTATTTCTAAGAGGTTTAGGTGGATGGGATGTTTCCTATGAAATCTAGTGCAAATGAATAATATGGGAAAATTCCTATGGTTTACAATCCTAAGAATCAAACAACCAAGATAGGAAAAATTCCTAAGGATTAGAATCCTCCAAAATTCCTTCAAGAATCCTTTGAATCAAGGAAGCCCTTAATATATTTTATGATTCATGGAATTGTGTGTTGTAAAGCATAAAGTAAAAAACAAATAATGGCAGTTCAACTAGAAAAAAAGTTTGGGTAGTTATGATATGGAAGATTATAGAACAAAGGAGAACCACTGTTGTTTTGAGATTTGTGCATTATGCTTAAGTTCAACCATGGAGTCTGCTAGATTGTACCTGTGGCAAAATCCGGTGGGGGGCTAGAAGATGGTGTGAGGGGCTGACTGGAGGGAGACTATGAAGGAGTGCACAACTGCGAGATCGATATTTAGAGAGAGGGGGCGGGAACGTGCGCTATTGGGCGCAGTGGGAGAGCCATGAAAAATGTCCCACGAGCTAGGGGGCCAAGGATTGCTAATCCTTTATGAGGAGGGTCAATTCATCAACTTAAACCATTTTTACCAGCAATTGTCTAATGATCACATTCATATTAGCCTCGATATATAGTGATGTTGGGGGGGGACAGGGCCCTTGCTGCCCCCTGTCTTCGCCATTGTGCGCGCGTCCGAGAGATGAAGCGGAAGGCATGGATGATGATAGGGGGGCATTGGATATATAATTAATGTGGGTGTATTAGCTATATATGTAATCCTACATAGAAAGGTATAGATTGATCGATGTGGACATGGGAAAGAAGGTGATACCTCACTAGATATATAGATTGATCGGTTTATGTGGAAAACTATGAAAGACCTAGCTATACACACACACACACACACACACACACACACACACACATAGAGGAACATCGATCATTGCGCATGCACGTGAGAGATAAAGAATGCCCGATATGATGGAGAGGGGGATGTGTGTGTGTGTGTGTGCCTTCATGGGAGACCGACCTGCAGAAAAAGATTGCATGTGTGCGACGGATAATGCCGACTGGTAGTGTGTGTGCATGCATGCACGAGAGAAAGTTAGTGGTACAATTATAAAGAGAAGACCAATGTGTGGGTGTAAAAGACTAGGTGAGGTCATAATCAATGTAAAGTTGAATTCAAATATTTGAATAAGAGATCATGATGTTTGAAACCCATGCATGCATGAATACAACGGAGATCTGCGCGGTGTGGTTTGGAAACGAGCATGTTGCAATGTATACACATTGAACAAGGTCAAATTGGTGTGAATCTGATATACCGATGGCAGACATCGTTTGGCCACATTGCATCCGTGCATGGACACACTATTCTAATTGGAGATGATGGGTGGCTTTCAAATCACATATCTATATCTATACCCCTATATATATATACATATATATATATATATATTAAATTTTATATTTTTTATATAGTGTGTGGATAACTTTAACTTTGAAAGATGGTCGTTGGATGAGGCCAATCCGATGGTGCAGAGCTGGCAAATTTGAGCACTACTGGCGGTTGGATATCATCTAGATTCCACCAGATTTTGCCACATGTACAATCTAGAAGACTCTATGGTTGAACTTAAGCATAATGCACAAACCTCAAAACACAAGCACTTCTTCTTTGTTCTAGAATCTTCCGTATCAGAATTGCCCAAATGTTTTTCTACATGATTTGTTTTTAGTTCATGCCTTACAACGCACAATTCCATGAATTTTAAAATAGATTAGCTTTCTTATAAAAACTAGATGATTTTGAATGAAATGAACTGTAAGAATTAAACGAACATCTACATCATGCATATATGACTCAAAGCTTACATGCTATAATGTGGTATTTATTCATAATTTGGTTGCCAAATCTCATGGGTGCAATGCATGTGTACCTTACTAGTCTAAATGGTGTCTATGTGTGTTGTGCGTGTTAAACACATTGTACGTAGTATATCATACTAGTCTAAATTGTCTTTTTTTGGTACACGCTAAGATTGTTCTCCCGAAATTTCAAGCCGCTCCTTGTTATGCTCTATCGTGCTGCGAAAATCCCGTCTCTTCAACCCGCGCCTTGTTAGCCTGAAATATTTAAGATATATCTTTGTCTCGTTGTGCTCCAACAACTCCCTCCATCTCAACCCGCGCCTTCTTATTCCAAAATTTCAACGCGCGGGAAAACTCCCACCTCCTGTGAAATCCCGACACGCGAAGTGCCTGTGATACCCCTGAACCGAAAGAACTGCCTCAAATCGGTGGGGGTACTTTTGTAACTTACCCCACATTTTGGACAAGCGCGTCCCTAAGCCATGGTTCCCCACTCCCATCCCATCTGCCAACCCATTCGTACCCCGAGGCTGGCAAAACCCGCGAAGCCCCACACCCTCCTCCGTCCGCCACCTAGCCGGAGACTCTTCCCTGACGACATCGTCCACATCAACACCTCGACGTCCCTCATCCATCGTACCGGATGAGGATTCGTCGTCGATCTGGTCATCCCGCCGGTTCAGCCACCCCGTCCTCCACCTCCAAGGAGCTTCCCTGACGTTCCCCTCATCTTTCGCGCCACTTCCATTCCCACACCACCGTCTTCACCTGCACCACCGGAAGAGCATCATCATCACCGTTTCCTCGGATGAAGCTGCGGCCTAATCGGCGCCACCAAAGAGGTTGTACATTAATCACCGCATTTTCTTCTTGATTCGATCTCACGGTGCTGCTGGTGCTTGGTCCCGAGCCGACACGGCGCGGCTCCATCCACGGCGGCGGCGTCGGACACTTCCTCCACGACGTCGCTCCCTCTGTGGTGACATCCACATCAGTAGGAGCTGCTGTTGCTTTAGCTCTCACTCGCGCTGCTGCTCTGATCTTGCTCTCGGTCCCCTGCCTGGTCTGCTCTTGCTCTTGCTCTTGCTCGTGCTGCTGCTCTCGCTCTTGCTCTTGCTTGCGATGCTGCTCTGATATAGCTACACTTTAGTCGACTGAATCAACTTTTGGGTCAGTCGATTTTCAGGGGTGGGGGGGCTCGCCGGAGTTAAGGAAGAACCAGCCGCAGCGGGGAGGGGTGCTCGCCGAAAAGGTACCCCACTATCTACCTTAGGGTTTAGGGTGAGGCGGTGGTCGGGCGGTGGCGTGGGGATCGCCGGAGAAAAAGCTCGGCACGGGGGGGCCTACAGGGATGGCTGGGGCGGCGGCGGACCGGCGGTGGGGAGTGTTTTCCGGGTGGGCGGGGCGGCGCACCGCTGGCCGCGGGTGGCGGGGGGCGGTTGTTTGGCCGGTGGTGGCTGGCGGCTCAGGGGGGTGGAGATTGAAGATGAACTACAGGCCCTTGATTTCGTATCCAACGACTACAAAATCGACTGACCAGAGATGAAAAGGTCAGTCGACTAACGTGTAGGCTCACCTCTAGTGCGTTCAGTTTTGACAGTAAAATTCAGTTTCGATAGCAAAATTCAGTTTTGAAAGTTAAGTTCGGTTTTGACAGTAAAATTCAGTTTCGACAGCAAAATTTAGTTTCGACGGTTAAGTTTAGTTTCGACAGTTAAATTCAGTTTCGACGGCAAAATTTAGTTTCGACAATTAAGTTCAGTTTCGACAGTTAAATTCAGTTTGGACAGTTAAGTTCAGAGATGAGCGGCTGATGTATACATCTAGCACTTTGTGGTTATGTATTTTACGTCATCTATTGGAGATGCTATTGGAATTCCACCCAGGTTAACATTGTCTCTCTTGTCCTGCTTCAGCCTCGGCGTCGTACAACTCACCGGAGCTGCTCCAACAACGAAACCCTCCATCACAGCGGAGCAGTACCTCGGGCTCCATCTCCAGACACCTAAGATCTTATTCCCCTCCTCCGACAGCCAAGTCAGCCGGAGCATCCTCACCGGCCAATCCAATCACGCTGAGATCGACATGACTTTGCCAAAGAGGTTGTACACTTCTTGTGGTTTGACTTAATCTCACCATGCTTCTTTGCATCCTGTGATCCTCCAATTCTTGTGAACCAAACACCCAGATTGGCAGAAATCATGTGTTTTTAAATTATCTATTTTGCACGTGCATTCCTATCCTATTCCTGTCTATTTCCTATCCCTGCATTGTTAGAATCCTCAAATTCAAACAAGCCCTTACACAATTACTTCTGTTACAGGTATGTGTCAAAGAAAACCTTGTGTGGTTTGTCCTGCTCCTGCGGTGCTGCGTTCCACCCCAGCTCAGCTGCTCCAATGACGGAAGGGTTCACCACAGCAGGGATCCGCTCTCCAGACTATCTGTTGCCGCCTCAGATCTTCTTCCCCGTCGCCGGCAGCCACGACAACAACATTACCATCATCAACTGAACAGATGACCTTGAGGACTACACGGGTCCGCAAGAGAGGTCACACTCTTCCGTGTCTGCTTACCTTATGCATCGCTTAATATGATGACATGCTACTTTATCGTCGTGTTCACCTATTAGACTTCGACTCAGGTCCAAACTTATGCTGAAACTTGAGTTTTTAAATGGTTGTGGGGTACATATTCGGCCAGCAATTAGTATTATCTCCCTACTATCTGGTTAATCCCGGGTGTCTACTATGAGTTTCATGTTGGGTGCAAACAAACATTAAAGGAGCCATTATCTGTATTTTTTAACTAAAGCTATTATCTGCCTGCTATCATTGGTTTTGGGTGTATCCACAGTTTGCTACCTTCACTCTGGATTTGTGCATGCACTCCTTACATAATCTCACTATGTTTTATTCCTATGCATGTCAGTTATTGTAGACAATGGAACTGAACATGTAGAGCAAAAGAGACGAGCCTTGCGTGGCAATAAAATTTTATGCAGACGTCGCTCCATGGTGGGCGCAAACGCAGCCCCCCTCCACCCATTTTGGATCGTAATCAATAGGAAGACAACTCCTCAGAGGAGGATTCAGAGACAGATGACCAGTCATATCCCCCCCCCCCCCTGAGGTGCATGCTCTAACTTGGCAGGGTTAGGTTGCTCATATCGTGTGTATGGTATCTTGCATTGCTATGTCATTTGCTTAGTTTAGACATGATTTGTGTGAATGCCACCTGTTTAGTGTCTAATTACCATATATTTGAATTATGCAATGCCATCTTTTTGCAAGACTTTATATATGTGAATTATGCAGTGCTCTCTTGTTGCAAGGCATTATATATTTGAATTATACAATGCCAGGCTGTTTAGCCAAGCGTCATATATGTGAATTATATCATGCCGTCCTTTTTTTTGTATTTCTCATTGCTTTAGTCAACAATGTTTTTATATTCAATTGATCTTCCTGTGCATCAGCCATTTGAATTGGTGATGGAGAAATCTGGAGTGAAAACAAGGTCTTCAGAGCAGACAATGCTACCTGGTGAAGCAGATATCTTGCTGGTTACAGATAGCTCTTCAAAGGAGGATTCAGAGGCAGATGACCAGTCCTATTATCCCCCTGAGGTGTATGCTCAAACTTGGCAGGGTTATATTACTCATATCATGCATATGTTGTATTGCAATGCTTAGTTTTTACATCATATACACGATATTGAATGCCATCTCCTTAGTTGACACATCATATATGTGATTGCCCTCTGCTCACTTCCTTAGTATATAAATCATATATTTGAATTATATCATGCCATGATGTTTACATAGACAGCATGTATGTGAATTATGGCATGCCAACCCATTTTCTAAAGACATAATATAGTTATGTCATCTCGTCCTGTTCACATAGTCATCATATTTTGAATTATGTCATTCTATCCGTGAATTATATCATGCCATCATGTTTCCATCGATGACATGTTTGTGATTTATGGCATGCCAACCACTTTAATAGACACATCATATAGTTGTATCATGTCATCCTGTTTACATAGTCATCATATTTTGAAGTATGTCATTCTATCCTGTTTAGTTAGCCATCATACATGTGAAATTGTGTCATGATATCCTGTTTAATTAGCCATCATATATGTGAAATTATGTCCCGCTATTCTGTTTGGTTAGACAACATAAATGTGAATTATTTCATGCCCTATTTTCTTCCCTACTATCCATTGCACCTATCTATCTTACAATGTCTGTACATTCAATTACTTTTCTTGTTTATCAGCCATTTCAATTGGAGGGGGTGATGGCAGTATCTGTGGGAGTAAAAACACGGTCTTCAGAAAAGATCGTGCTACCTGTCGATGGAGATAGAACCACGGTTGTACTTGCCCAAGAACCAGTCCCACCACAGATAACCCAGACTCACGCAGATTGTACCCCTACCCAGTTGGACAAAGAACTAGCTACACCCCTTCTAACCCCAAACCCAGCAGATAGTAACCCAGTTCCTGCTGACACAGCACCGTCTCCACCACAGAGCACCCAAATACGAGCAGTTAGTAAGGCAACTGCAGTGCCCAAAGCACGAGGACCACCACTCCGAACCCAAAGTCAATGCTTAAAGCAGAAGAAGAATTGTTCTCGGGTCAGGTTCCGTAGCTGCGGTTCATACTACTTTGCTCTTGCATCACTGTATTTACTCATACCAACTAATTTCAAATTTGAAGGATGCAATTGAAACTCCAATGGCACAACATGTATGTTTTTAACCTAGTTCTTTAACGTGTTTGCTGTTGTAACTTGCTCTATTTTGATTTCATTTCAATTGAATAAACAGTTATGTTCTCATGCCATGCACATTACAAGTGTTGTTATTGCTGTGTAGTTTCCCACACTTATATTCCTTCTATGCTGCTTTGTCTTAAATAGATATGATTCAAACTGTATCTATCTTGATTTGGCAACATAAATAGAATGATATAGACCATACAGTGACCATACTACATAGATATATGTTTGTTTCATGTTGTTATCCTGTCCACCTTACTACTGAACTGGTTTACCAAAATGAGTTTCATATACTACATTGTAAATCTGTGATGTGTTTGTTTGTTTCTCCTTTAGAACGCGGATAAATATTGGAGAAGAGTACCCCGTTATGCAATGGTAAAGGAAGTAAAGCAGATCAGGTTCAAGATAGTGAGACATCCCTGTTGTTCTCCAAGAAAGCTGATAAAAACTATATTGAAGACACTGAGACAACCCCAAAGTCCTATCTTGATGTAGTGTTCGAGTTACTGGCTACTACTACTAGCACCAGCTCTTTGAACTCGCTGCCTGAATCAGTTCAGCTTCTTGAGTCTCAACTTCAAGTTGAAAGACATCGATCAGATGTTATGTGACAGGACGAAGGACCGAGGAAGTCCCTGCAGAATTCAGATGCATACTTTCTGGTGCAACAACAAGTGCTGGAGGATTTAAGCGCCAAACAAGAGAAAGTTAATAAGCTTGCTAAGCATCTTGCCAGCATTATGGGTACCCAGGATATTGTTTCTCGAGCTCTTCTGAAGTGGTTTCAGTTCCGGACTTGTTTTGTTGCGGCGTTTATATGCTGCTTTGTTCCCTATATTTGCACTGGTGGTGAACTTTGATGCCCAGTGGATGTAATATATGTAATAGCCATGATAGCCTAGCGTAAGTTGCTTGCCTATTTATTTCCTTATTGTCTTGTTTATCTGTTTTCTTGTAGTCAGTGCAGTTCTTTTTCCACGATTTGCTAGTGGCCGCAATAGCCTATTTTTAAAACTAGGCCACATTAACCATGGGCTACATATTTACTGTAGTTAACATGGGCCTCTTACGGGCCGTAGAAACAATGGTCCTTCTAAGGGCCGTAGAAACAACGGGCCTTCTATGAGGCATAGAAACAATGGGCCTTCTACGGGCTGTAGACACAATGGGCCTTCTACGGGTCGTATGATCGGTTGGCCAAACATGGGCCAATAACAGACCACATTATGGCCGCAAATGGGCTAGAGTTGAAATCGTCCGTTCATGGGCCGGCCATAACGGGCCGACCATAATGGGCCGTCGTTAATCGGCCGTATTTGATGACGCTATGAAAACGGGCCAACGTATTAACGGGCCACAAACGGGTCGACTTTACGGGCTGAATTTGGCCAATAAGCAGAAAATGACAGTAACGGGCCTAAAGTAAATGACTGCTGGAAATGAGCCCAAGAATACATGGGCCCTGAGAAGGCCGAAAGATAACATGGGCTGGGAACGGCCCAACGGAATAATGGGCCGTTAATGGGTATAAAGTGAAACACTGTTCAATATGGGCCAGTTTTATCACGGGCCGTTAATGGGCCGAGGGTTACTAAGGACCTCATATGGGCCGAAAGACATCATGGGCCATACATGGGCCGGAAGTTAAAATGGGCTGGAATTATATTGGATGGCCCAGATGAAGCTACTGGGCCTAATTCGGATAGGCCGTAAACGGGCCCTGGGTTAACGGGTTGTAAATGGGCTATATGCGAACAGGCCGTTAACAGGCTTGCCGTGGGCCGGCCCGTCACCTTTTGACCAAGTCAAACGGGTCGGCCTTTAAACAGGAATGGGCCTCTATTGGGCACTGTTCAATATGCGCCAGTTTTACCACGGGCCGTTAATGGGCCGAGGGTTACTAAGGGCCTCATATGGGCCGAAAGACGTCATGGGCCATACATGGGCCGAAAGTTAAAACGGGCTGGAATTATATTGGACGGCCCAGATGACGCTACTGGGCCTAATTGGGATAGGCCGTAAACGGGCCCTGGGTTAGCGGGTTGTAAATGGGCTATATGCGAACATGTCGTTAACAGGCTTACCATGGGCCGGCCTGCCACCTTTTGACCAAGTCAAATGGGCTGGCCTTTTCATAGGAATGGGCCCTGTTGGGCCGTGCGACGTGTCGACAGATCATAGTCGCTTTGTGTCCAATGAGTGGATGGCATCTGTCCCAACGGTGATCCGACTCGTGTTTCCTACAACGAATGATGATTTTACACGTGGAAAATCCCCATTTGTCGGGGCTATTAACGGGTTATCGGATCCAAAACCGGACCCGATAGCTTAACTGCGTTCCGTTATGGTAGATGCCACGTGTCGGTCACCCTTGACGAAAGCACTTCTGTGACACGCAATTTATCATCATGGAAGTGGACACTTCCGTGATGATAATTTTGGTAATGTCATGGAACACTTCTACGACAGCACAGGTATGACTATCTTCATTCTATCATAAATTTGTCATGGATGTACATGCATGACAGAAAACGTGACCTACTGTGACAAACACGTATCATCACGGAAGTGTATTTTTGTGTAGTGTAATAAGCCAGGCCATCATATTAACGCCCTTAGCTAGGCATAAAGCATAGATCTAGGTATTGTCAACTTTGGTATGCAATCCATAAGTAGCTTTCATAATATATTCATAAGGCAACTTGATTTTCTTTCTAGGAAAGTGTTTCATGCCCTTCCTTAGAGGAAATTGAAATCTAATGTTTCATTCTTTCATATCAATAATTGCACTAATTGTTCTAAGGCAAGGTCTACCAAGAATAATAGGACATGTAGGATTGCAATCTATATCAGGAACAATGAAATCTATGGGCACATAATTCCTATTTGAAATAATAAGAACTTCATTAATACTTCCCATAGGTTTCTTAATGGTGGAATCCGCAAGTAAATTCAAAGAACACTCATCAAGTTCACGAAAACCTAGCACATCACATAAAGTTTTTGGAATCGTGGAAACACTAGCACCCAAATCACACAAAGCATGTCACTCATAATCTTTAATCTTAATCTTAATAGTAGGTTCCCAATCATCATAAAGTTTTCTAGGGATAGAAAATTCCAATTCAAGCTTTTCTTCAAAAGATTTCATCATAGCATCAACAATATGTTTAGTAAAAGCTTTATTTTGATTATAGGCATGAGGGTAATTCAACATGGATTGCAATAAGGAAATACAATTTATTAAATAATATTTATCATAATTAAATTCCTTGAAATCCAAGAGGGTGGGTTCATTGCTACTTAAAGTATTGACCGCGCCAATCCCACTTTCATCAATTTTGGCATCAAGATCTATAAACTCTGAATCATTTGGGATGCCTTTTAACTAAAGTTGACTCAACTCCAGTCACATCTTTATCAAGATTAATATTGGAAAACAAAGATTCAATAGCAGTCACATCAGTCACTTTAAGTTCTTCATCATTATTTTCACAAAAACTAGAACACGCTTTTACAAACCAATCTCGTTTGGCACGCATCTTAGCGGTTATTTCTTTACATTCATCTATAGAAATCCTCATAGCTTTTAGATATTCATTAATATCATACTCGGGTGGACTAGATCTAACTTTCTAATAATCAAACTCAAGAGAAATTGTATCCACGTTCCTAGCCAAATCATCAATCTTATGTATTTTTTCTTCAATCAAAGCATTAATTTTTTTTGCAGAAATCATAAATTCTTTGACACTATTCTCAAAATCAGAGGACATCTTATTATAATTTCCATAAGAATTGTTGCAGGAACTACCATAATTATTAGAGGAATTACTAGGGAACGGCCTAGGATTAATATTGCCTCTATACGCGTTATTACCAAAATTATTCCTACCAACAAAATTCACATCCATAGATTCATTATTATTTTCAATCAAGGTAGAAAAAGGCATATCATCAGGATCAGGAGGAGAACTCTTACAGGCAAACAATTTCATAAGTTCTTCTATCTTTTCACTCAAAACATTAATTTCTTCAATCGCATGCACTTTTTTACTAGTGGAAGATCTTTCGGTGTGCCATTGAGAATAATTCACCATAATATTATCTAGGAGTTTAGTAGCTTCTCCTAAAGTAATTTCCATAAAAGTACCTCCCATGGTCGAATCTAAAAGATTTCTAGAAGCAAAGTTCAATCTGTCATATTCTTTTGTATAATCATCCATAAATTCAAACCATGTGTAGTGCAATGTCTTATCATTAATTTCATCCTCTCCCAAGACTGTGCAACATGTTCATGATCAATTTGCTTAAAATTCATAATATTGTTCCTAAGGGAGATGATCTTAGCGGGAGGAAAATACTTGGAAATAAAAGCATCTTTACACTTATTCCATGAATCAATACTATTTTTAGGCAAAGATGAAAACCAAGTTTTAGCACGATCTCGTAGTGTGAACAGAAATAGCTTCAATATAACAATATCATTATCAACATCTCTTTTCTTTTGCATATCACACAAATCAACGAAATGTTTAAGATGGGATGCGGCATCTTCACTAGGAAGGCCAGAAAATTGATCTTTCATAATGAGATTCAACAAAGCGGCATTAATTTCACAAGATTCCGCATTAGTGGCGGGGAAAATTGGAGTACTAATAAAATCATCATTATTAGTATTAGAAAAGTCACACAATTTGGTATTCTCTAGAGCCATCGTGACGAAGCAAGCAATCTAACACATGAGCAAACAAAAATGCAAACGAACTAAAAAAGGGCAAATAAAAAGGGCAAAGGAAAAAAGGCAAATCTTTTCGAGAATCGTTTTAGAAGTGGGGGTGGACGAGAGGCAAATGGTAAATAATGTAATGCAAGAGATGAGAGTTTTATGATGGGTACTTGGTGTATCTTGATTTGGCATAGATCTCCCCGGCAACGGCGCCAGAAATTCTTCATGCTACTTCTTGAGCTTGCGTTGGTTTTTCCCTTCAAGAGGAAAGGGTGATGCAACAAAGTAGAGATAACTATTTCCCTCAGTTTGAGAACCAAGGTATCAATCCAGTAGGAGATGAATGCACAAATCACCAATACATGCACAAACAATCAAACAACTTGCACCCAACGCGATAAAGGGGTTGTCAATCCCTTCACGGTCACTTGCAAAAGTGAGATTTGATAGAGATAGATAAACAAAAGATAAAATAGTTTTGGGTTTTTGGTTTACAGATTGGAAAGTAAAAGATTGCAAAATAATAGATGGGAAACTAGCATTATGGAAAATAGACACGGGGGCCATAGGTTTTACTAGAGGCTTTTCTCTTCATAGCAAATAATACGGTGGGTGAACAAATTACTGTCGAGCAATTGATAGAAAAGCGCAAAGTTATGACGATATCTAAGGCAATGATTATGCAATATAGGCATCACGTCCGTGACAAATAGACCGACTCTAGCCTGCATCTACTACTATTACTCCACACATCGATCGAAACAAATCTGCATCTAGAGTATTAAGTTCATGAAGAACAGAGTAACGCCTTAAGTAAGATGACATGATGTAGAGGAATTAACTCAACCAATATGATGAAAACCCCATCTTTTTATCCTCGATGGCAACAATACAATACGTTCCTCGCTACCCCTACTTATTTGCTGGGTGAGGACACCGCAAGATTGAACCCAAAGCAAAGCACTTCTCCCATTGCAAGAAAAACCAATCTAGTTGGCCAAACCAAACCGATAGTTCGAAGAGAATTACTAAGATACAAAATCATGCATATAAGAATTCAGAGAATATTCAAATAATATTCATAGATAAGCTGATCATAAATCCACAATTCATCAGATCTCGACAAACACACCGCAAAAGAAGATTACATCGGATAGATCTCCAAGAACATCGAGGAGAACATGGTATTGAGAATCAAAGAGAGAGAGAGAGAGAGAGAGAGAGAGAGAGAGAGAGAGAGAGAGAGAGAGAGAGAGAGAGAGAGAGAAGAAGCCATCTAGCTACTAGCTTTGGACCCGTAGGTCTGTGCTAAACTACTCACGCTTCATCGAAAGGGAAATGTTGTTGATGTAGAAGCCCTCCATGGTTGAATCCCCCTCCGGCAGAGTACTGGAAAAGGCCTCCAGATGGGATCTCACGGGTACAGAAGGTTGCGGCGGTGGAAAAGTGGTTTCGATGCCCCTCTAGGGTTTCTGGAATATATGAGAATATATAGGCGGAAGAAGTAGGTCAGGGGGGTCGCGAGGGGTCCACAAGGTAGGGGGCGTGCCTGATACGTCTCTGTCGTATCTACTTTTCCAAACTCTTTTGCCCTTATTTTGGACTCTAATTTGCATGATTTGAATGGAACTAACCTGGACTAACGCTGTTTTCAGCAGAATGGCCTTGGTGTTATTTTTGTGCAGAAATAAAAAGTTCTCGGAATGACCTCAAATTTCACGGAGATTATTTTCAAAATATATAAAAAATACTGGCGAAAAGATCTACTGGAGGGGGCCACACCCTAGCCACAAGGGTGGGGGTGCCCCCTAGGGTGCACCACCCATCCTCGTGGGCCCCCTGGACCTCCACCGACCTCAACTCCAACTCCATATAATCCTATTCTCGGAGAAAAAATAAAGGAGAAGGATTCATCGTGTTTTACGATACGGAGCCGCGGCCACCTCGTGCTTTTCCTCGGGAGACCTAATCTGGAGTCCATTCGGGGCTCCGGAGAGTGGAGATCGTCGCCGTTGTCATTGAGGGAGTCCTGGACTAAGGGGTCCTCGGGCGCTCGGCCTATTATCCATGGGCCGGATTGTGGGCTATGAAGACATGAAGGCCAAAGACTGCACCCGTGCCCGGGTTGGACTCTCCTAGGCGTGGAAGGCAAGCTTGGTGACCAACTATGAAGATTCCTTCTTATGTAACCGACTCTATGTAACCCTAGATCCCCCGGGTGTCTATATAAACCGGACGGCGTAGTCCGGATGGCACATATGACCATAGTCATATAGGCTAGGCTTCTAGAGTTTAGCCATTACGATCTCGTGGTACATCAACTCTTGTAATACTCATATTCATCAAGATCAATCAAGCAGGAAGTAAGGTATTACCTCCATAGAGAGGGCCCGAACCTGGGTAAACATCGTGTCCCCAGTCTCCTGTAACCATCGACCTTAGACGCATAGTTCGGGACCCCCTACCCGAGATCCGCCGGTTTTGACACCGACATTAGTGCTTTCATTGAGAGTTCCACTGTGTCGTCGACGAAAGGTTCGATGGCCCCTTCAATCGTCGATAGTGACGCCATCCGGGGAGAAACCTTCCTCCCCGGACAAATCTTCATATTCGACGGCTTCGTACTGCGGGCCAACTCGCTTGGCCATCTGGAGCAGATCGACAGCTACGCCCCTGGCCATCCGATCAGATTCGGGAGCTTGAACTATGTCACGGACATCCGTGGAGACTTGATCTTCGACGGATTTGAGATCGCGGCGATCGATCCCCCTCACTCTGATGAACACGACCTAAAGCTGCCATCAGATCACATCCAGGAGATGGATCATGTTGCTGCAACGGCCTTAAATCCAGAGCAGGTTGTGGCATCCGTGGCCACAGAGTCCGCGGAGTTGGAGCCACACACAGACTCAACATCTTGTGATATTTGCGTCAACGGAACTCTAGACTTGTCTCCGGTTATAAGTTCCGAACAATATACGCATGCGGACACGGAGCTGGATTGGTTATGGATTTTCGAATTCGGCGCCGCAGACATCTTCCAGCACTCGCCCCTAGGCAACGTGCTAAACTCGTTTCAAAACTGTCCTTGGTAGGGGACTCACAGCCGAACTATGTCCAGTTCGAACTAGGGGCTGACGACAAAGAATTTTGCTTCCCACCCGCCACCCACTTCATATCCATTGTCGAGGACTTAACCGACACGCTTGATTACAGCTCCGAAGACATCGACGGCATGGATGACGATGACGATGAGGAGCAGGGTCAAAACCCGCCATTTACTGGGCGGTGGACGGCCACTTCCTTATATGATGTGTACATGGTTGATACACCTAAAAAATGGGATGACGATGACAAAGAAGATCCAGTTGAGAATAAACCTCCTGAGACACAACCCAAGCGTCGGCAGCTTAAACGCCGTTCTAAGTCACATCGCTCAAAAGACAGCAACACCGGCACTGGATAAAATAGTACTCCGGACGACGCTGAAATCAAGGAAGACCCCTCGGAACAACATCCGAACAGGAGGAACAAAACAACGGGCCAGTCAGCCCTGATAAACAGGCTATGTCTAACAACACGGATGATGATAGTTACCGTCCACCCTCCGAGGAGGAGGAGAGCCTCGGCAACGAGGATTTCATCGTGCCCGAGGCACCCCTAGAGCAGGAGCGCTTCAAGCGCCGGCTAATAGCTACTGCAAGAAGCCTGAAGAAAAAACAGCAACAGCTTCAAGCTGATCAAGACCTACTCATTGATAGATGGACCGATGTCCTGGCAACCGAAGAATACGGCCCCAAGCGTCCGGCCAAGAGTTACCCGAAACGCAGACTGCCACCTAAGTTCGATGAGGAGGCGCCGGAGCCCATACCGCCCTCGCGCAATGCGGACCGACCACCTCGTGGTCGAGATAAAACGGCAACTCATGCCGAACACCAGCCCGCCCCACCGCCTCGTAAAAATAGAGACAAAACAACTCGGGACTATACATACGACCTTCAGCAGGACCTGGACAGTAGAGCAGGACACTCCAGATTAATCTACGGATCGCAAGGACGCCCTTCGACTCACGACGACGGCTACCTATTCGGACGGGACATACCTAGTCACGCCCGGGCCGATAACCGCGGGCGGACTTCATCGGAGGTGCGCCGCGATGCAGCCCGATATAGAGGCGCCGCACACCCTCTCTGCTTCACAAACAAAGTACTGGATCATGAATTCCCCGAGGGGTTCAAGCCCGTCTATATTGAATCATATGACGGAACAACCGACCCCGCAGTATGGATCGAAGATTTTATTCTCCACATCCATATGGCCCGAGGAGACGATCTCCACGCCCTCAAATACCTCCCACTAAAACAGAAAGGGCCAGCTAGACACTGGTTAAATAGCCTACCTGAAAATTCCATCGGCAACTGGGAGGACTTGGAAGAAGCTTTTCTTGACAACTTCCAAGGCACTTATGTCCGGCCACCAGTCGCCGATGACTTAAGTCATATAGTTCAACAACCCGGAGAATTAGCCAGAAAATTTTGGACTAGGTTCCTAACCAAAAAGAACCAGATCATTGACTATCCGGATGCCGAAGCCCTAGCGGCCTTCAAACACAGCATCCGTGACGAATGGCTCGCCCGCCACCTTGGCCAAGAAAAGGCGAAATCAATGGCAGCCCTCACGGCACTCATGGCCCACTTTTGCGCGGGTGAGGACAGCTGGCTGGCTCGTAGCAAGATGGCATCCAGCGATGAAGGCCCCTCCGAGGACAAAAACAGCACCGGCAGGCTCCGGCTCAATAGGCACAAACGCCGCAGCAATGGCAATAACACCGAAGACACTACGGTTAACGCCGGATTCAGCGGCTCCAAGTCCAGCCAGTGGAAGAAGCCCTACAAAAGGAACAACGAGGGACCATCCAGCCTGGACCGCATACTCGACCGCCCGTGCCAGATACATGGCACCCCAGACAAACAAGCCAATCATACCAACAGAGATTGTTGGGTTTTTTAACAGGCCGACAAGTTAAATGGCCAGAACAAGGAAAAGGGATCACAAAGTGAGGATGATGACGAAGAGCCCCGGCAGCCGAACACGGGGGGCAGAAGAAATTTCCCCCTCAAGTCAAAACAGTGAACATGATATATGCTACACACATCCCCAAAAGGGAGCACAAGCGCGCACTCAGGGATGTCTACGCGGTAGAGCTAGTCGCCCCAAAGTTTAACCCGTGGTTGTCATTCCCGATCACCTTCGATCATCGAGGTCATCCATCTAGTATCCGTCATGGCGGTTTGGCCGCACTAGTTCTTGACCCCATCATTGATGGATTTCACCTAACACGAGTCCTAATGGATGGAGGCAGCAGCCTCAACCTGCTCTATCAGGATACAATGCGCAAGATGGGTATTAATCCCTCACGAATCAAACCCACAAAGACTACCTTTAAAGGAGTCATACCAGGCGTAGAGGCCCGTTGTACGTGCTCAATCACGCTGGAATTAGTCTTCGGTTCCCCGGACAACTTCCGAAGCGAAGAGTTACTCTTCGATATTGTCCCCTTCCAAAGCGGCTACCACGCACTGCTCGGACGAACCGCGTTTGCAAGATTGAACGCGGTGCCACACTATGCTTATCTCAAGCTCAAGATGCCCGGTCCACGCGGCGTCATAATAGTCAATGGAAACATGGAACACTCCCTCGGTATAGAGGAGCACACAGCTGCCCTGGCAGCAGAGATACAGAGCGGCCTTCTCAAGCAGAACCATAATCTGGCTGCCGAGCCCCTGGACATCATTAAGCGGGTCCGGACTACACTGAACAGGATAGCTCGGCTCGTTAAGATCTCGATTAGCAGTTCAGCCTCCGTCCCAGCCCCGACGAGGTAGTGCCATTTGTACCACGCGTACATAATTATGCACTCAAAATCCCATGGGCACTGACAGAGGCACAGCTAGCTTGTGACCCACAGTTCGGCTAGACCGATCCGGACTCACATACACCTTCAGTATTTCCTCTTCCCTTTTCAGGTTTTACACAGGCCTCCTTTGAAGGCCTGATCGCCGGTCCTGTCCAAGGATAAGTACACCAGAACGGCACGAAGCATTGGCATACAGGAGAAGCCCTAGAGGCTAATTTAACAATTTCTCTACCTGTTTTCAGGACTCACAGGAAGCTTGCCTTTGGTGACGGCATGTTAAATAGCCGTCTATTTATCACAGTATTTGTATCGATGCGCTTTAACGCATCAATCCAATTATAATGGAAACAGTTCATGGCCCGGGTTTAAGGGCCACATATATTACCTCTTCTCTTTTTCTGTTCTCCTTTGCCATTAATTACTTACATTCTAGCACCCGTACACTTTGGTACGTTACATATTTGCCAGGGGCTCCTCACCGCCCCATAATACGGCAGAAAAGTCCGAACACTTCTTATAGATAAGTTTGGCACCCCGAATTTAGCATTATATGCATTGGCTCCGAATCATGTCTTTGGTCAATAGTTGGGTTGCCCGGCTCCTGTGCTTGCTACCCTACGTTTCGCTACATTGGCTAGGGTAGTAAAGGGAGAACAACTACGATTGTGCCCTGGTTTACTCGGATGAGCACCTCATTAGAGAAAGCCGAAAACTGACTGTCATGATGCGGCGAGAGCCGGTCAGCAGTTTGAGAGGTTGAAAATCGCTGGAGATTTTTTCCGCATTACGCGAAGGATTGGTACTTCCCTATCAGACGCTGACAGCACCCTGGTTGGTATACCAGGGGCTGCGCCCATGTTTTATTATAAAACTCCTATGGCTAAGTGAGGGCGTTTAAGCCGCATAGTCTGATTGACTGGTTCGTTGCGCTAAACAACTCCTTCAAGGACCATATAATTGGATAAAGATTGTTTAGATTCCATCCCGAACACCTCCGTACTAACTACGTGAGGGCAGAAGCCGACGACTGACCAGCCCTCAGATTCCATACAACACGGCCGCACAGGAGGAAACAATTAAAACATAACAAACATTATATTACAAACTGGCTTTGTTTTCATACAAGGCAAGGAAAAAAACGAATGTATTCATTCGAACATAATGTCCTGCCCGCACTACGGTGATGCAAGTCGAGACCCTTCTAGAACATCCGCAAAATATTTCTCGGGTGTGCGGTGCTCCTTGCCCTATGGCGGCCCCCTGGCCACCTCGATGGCGTCATTCTTCGCCCAATACATGTTGCAACGGGCGAAGGCCATGCGGGCACCTTCAATGCAGACGGATCGCTTGACATGTCTAGCCGCGGACAGGCTTCCACCACCCGCTTCACGAGGCCAAAATAACTGCTAGGTATAGCTTCGGCTGGCCATAGCCGGATTATTAAGTCCTTCATGGCCAGTTTGGCCACCCTGTGTAGCTCGACCAACTGCTTCAGTTGATCAACAAAGGGCACCGGATGTTCGGGCACAGCATACTGCGACCAGAACAGCTTCTCTGTGGACTTCCCTTCTCTGGCTCGGAAGAACTCTGTAGCATCGGACACGCTGCGAGGTAGATCCTCAAAAGCCCCTGGGCAACTCCGAATCCAGGTTAGTAAAAGGTACTTCCTCTCTGCATACTTGCTTTGCATGTTAAAAGCCTTACCCGCTGCAATCTTCTTGGCCTTCTGGATCTCCTGGAGAGCTTCCCGGGCTTCATTCCGTGCGATCTCCGCACTCTGGCGACCCTTGGCAAGTTCGGTCCCTTGAGCCGACGCCTCGCGCTCCAAGGCTTCGCACTTCTTCACCGCATTTTAGAGCTCCTGCTGGACCTCGCTGGCCCGGGCCTTGAGCTTCTTACGGGCGGCTTGCTGCTGGAGAGCCTTCCCATCGGCTTCGGCCAGGGCATTCTTTAGGACCTCCACCTCGGTCACGGCCCGTACACATATTATAACAATCCGGTCAACACTCACCACGTATTCTTTCTGAGTACACAACAAGTCATCACTCACCTTGCTTCTCCTGGAGCTGAATCTTCACCTCGTCGAGCTCGTTCTCGGCCAGCTCCAACCTCTGCTTCAGCTCAGAGACTTCCGCAGCATGTGTGGTCACGGCCAATAGCGACGCCTGCTCATTCATACATATCAAGTTAGTCTCCTGCAAAGAGTTGATCCTCTGTTCGGCCTCTCTTTCCGAACACTGGACAGTGTCTCAGGGGCTACTATCAACACGAGGCATTCTCTTCTTTCGAGACTTACCTCAAAACCTATCAATAGACTGTTGCAAGCCTCGTTCAGTCCGCTCTTGATGGACTGAACCTTCTCGATCACCGTACCCATAAGGACACGGTGCTCGTCCACAATGGAGGCGCTTTGTAGCGCCTCCACCGATTTATCCGATGCCCCTGGTTCGACAGGGGTCATTGGTGGAATTGGCGCACCCTCCTTTGAAGGAAGGGGCGCGCCGGATTCCGGGGCCGCATCGGTCCCCGAAATTGTATTCGGCTGAGGGCCAAACTGAATATGTCCCTCCTCGCCAGTCTTCATGCAGATCGTCTCCCCCATGTGACCGACAGCGCAGGTTTCGCCTCGCGGTGCCTCCTGGACAGCATCCTGGGTCCCTTCGCGGCTCGGAGCGGTCCTCTGGGACAACACTTCGGTGTCTTCCTTGGCCCCGGGGGAGTAAGCGGGCGGCGGCGACACGCTGGCCATTTATGCCGGATCCAACGAACCTCCAGATGAGGATTGTTGGACGCTGTCACAAGCCGGACTGCAATAGCACAATTAACCACGTCAAAACAACAAAAAGGAGAGGCCGGTTATGCTTGCATACATGGGTCATAGTACTTACGATGCGGCCCGAGGCTTGGTGCAGAGGCATCGCTCCGGACTGCTATCAACGTCCCACGCAGTGTTGACCGCAAGGGCACCCTTCCCCTCCTTGGGTGTTCCTGCCTCCAGAGTTGTGGAGGCCCCCTTTTCTTCTTCCCCTCCTCAGGGGGAGACGGAACTCATCTACTACCTCGACATCTTGCTGGATCAAGAAGGCGAGGGACATCACTGAGCTGAACGTGTGCAGAACGCGAAGGTGTCGTGCATTCAGTACTTGACCAATTGAAGCGCGAAGAAGTTCTACTACATCAACCGCGTTGTGAAACGCCTCCGCTTACGGTCTACGAGGGTACGTAGACACACTCTCCCCCTCATTGCTATGCATCTCCATGGATAGATCATTGCGTGTGCATAGATTTTTTTTCATGCAATGTTTCCCAACACAAAAGTCCCCGGGTCGGCTGCTGAAGTCCCCGAGCCGGATTTGGCCGCTCCATGGTCAGCCGACACGAAGATGAATTCTGATTCCGGCGAAGGTTTGATAGATGACTTGTGCATGCACTCGAGGGAGATGCCGACTGGAATGGCTTGCCAGGTAGAGCCGATCCGTGCCAGTGCGTCGGCTGCTTTGTTGTCGGTCTATGGCACATAGATGAACTCGCACCCATCAAAGTACTCGTTGATCTACTGGACGAGGGAGCGGTAGTTGGCCATGTTGGTGTCCTTGGCATCCCAGTCGCCAGAAGATTGTTGAGTCGTCGTAGCATGGGATGTGGCGGATGCCGATCTCCTTGGCCAACCGGAGCTCGTGGACGAGTGCCTCGTACTCGGCCACGTTGTTGGAGGCGGCAAAGTGGATCTGCAGTGTGTACTTCAGCTTGTCGCCTTTGGGAGAGGTGAGGACGATGCCGGCTCCCAAACCGTTGCGCATCTTGGAGCCATCGAAATGCATCTGCCAATGCGTGGAATCCGGTGCTGGTGGCAGGTACTTGGTCTCGGCCCAGTCAACAAGGAATCGACCAGTGCTTGGGACTTGATGGCAGTGTGGGCCTGGTAGAGGATGGTGTAGGGAGCTAGCTCGATGGACCACTTGGACACCAGAACCGAGGCATCTCGGTTGCCAATGATCTCGGCAAGAGGGGCGGTGCAGACGACCATGATGGAGTGCTCCTGGAAGTACTCATTCAGCTTCTTGGTGGCAAAGTACATGTTGTAGCACATCTTCTAGTAGTGGTGGTAGTTCTGCTTGGAGGAGGACAACACCTCGCTCAAATAATAGACCGGCCTCTGGATCAGTTGCGCCCTGCCGGCTTCTAGGTGCTCGACAACAATCATCGTGATAATGACCTGGTTGGTGGCGGTGATGTAGAGGAGTATTGGTTCTTTGGCAGATGGAGCGGCCAGAATAGGAGGCATGGATAGCATCCGCTTGAGCTGGAGGAATGCCTCGTCAGCCTGGTCAGACCACTCGAAGCTCTTGGTCTTCTTCATTAGTTGGTACAGAGGAAGGGCCTTCTCGCCCAGCTGGCTGATGAACCGGCTGAGAGATGCCAGGCACGCGGTGAACTTCTGGACGTCCCGCAGCTTGGTCAGTTTCTTCATCCGCTCAATGGCCTTGATCTTCACGGGGTTGCACTCTATCCCGCACTCAGAAACAAGGAAACCAAGGAGCTGGTCGGCTGACACTCCAAAAACACACTTCTCTGGGTTGAGCTTGATTTGAAAATGGCGCAAGTTGGTGAAGGTCTCCTCGAGATCTTCCAAGAGGGTGCCACGCTTCTCCGTCTTCTCCACTATGTCATCCACGTAGACGTGGACATTCCTGCCAAGTTGTGGCAGGAGGCACTTCTAAATGCATCGTTGAAAGGTGGAGTCGGCATTCCTCAAGCCGAATGTCATGGTAAGGTAGCATAACCCGCCGAAAGGGGTGATGAAGGCGGTCTTTGGTTGATCGGCCGGGTCCAGCTTGATCTGGTGGTAGCCGAAGTAGGCACCCAAAAAGGACTGCAGCTCGCAGTCGGCCGTAGAGTCGATCACTTGATCAATCTGTGGCAAGGCAAACGGATCTTTGGGGCATGCCTTGTTCAGGCTCATGTAGTCGATACACATGCGCAACTTGTTGTTTTTCTTCAAAATGAGGACTAGGTTGGCGAGCCAGTCCAGGTAAAACACTTCCATGATGAAGCCAGCTGCTAGAAGCCGGGCGATTTCTTCACCAATGATCCTTCTCTTCTCTTCTAACAGGCGGCTGAGGGGTTGCTTGACCGGCTTAGCATCCGGCCGCACATGCAGCTTGTGCTCGGCGAACTTCCTCGGAACACCTGGCATGTCCTCGGGAGACCATGAAAAGATATCCCAATTCTCATGGAGAAAGTCGACGAGCTCGCTTTCCTATTTGGTGCTGAGGTTGGACCCCACGACAGGGTACTGCTCCGGGTGCGTGATGTCTACTACACGCTTCTATTCCTGTAGACAGTGTTGGGCCTCCAAGAGCAGAGGTTTGTAGGACAGCAGCAAATTTCCCTTAAGTGAGTAACCCAAGGTTTATCGAACTCAGGGAAGTGGAGGTTGAACGTACCCCTTTCAAGCAACCCTGCAATCAAGATACAAGAAGTCTCTTGTGTCCCCAACACACCTAATACAACTAGGAGTTGTATAGGTGCACTAGTTCGGCGAAGAGATGGTAAAATATGGATGATAGGAGTGGCAAAGCAAAGTAATATAAATCTGTAATAAAAAGTGCAGCAACCAAATACGTGGTAAACATGAGCACAATTGGTATTGCAATGGTGGAAACAAGGCCTAGGCTTCATACTTTCACTAGTGGCAACTCCCAACAACATTTACATAGTCTAATCACATGATATTTCCCATAAAACATGCACTCAGAGGTCATTCCTTTGTGGTCAAGAGAGGACGAGAATTATGTAGGGCTACAAAAATACACCTCTAAGTTCGTAGTTCTCAATCTATGGATTTCCCAATGTCACCGCGGCCATCCAAAGAGAGTACCACAATCACCACAACATATCTCAAGGATAGTCAATGACAAGCACCAAGAGACTCTCAATCTTCAATCAACACACAAAAGAGGAAATCACTCATGAAAATATTCTTCTAATCCATGTCCAATAGACCGCTGTCACCTTGGTCTCGGGGATTATACTAGATAAAGACAAGTGAGTACATCAATCCAATACATAGAGGAAGGGGAAATATCATGGGATCACCCTAGATTAACATAGCCTATGATCACAACGAAGATCACATCATGGGAGAGAGAATTGACCACATAGCTACTGGTAGAAACCTCAGCCCCGAGGAGGAACTACTCCCGCATCATGGAGGGAGGAAGCAACGTCGATGGAGATGAATCCGGGGGCACTTCCACGTCCCGGCAGGATGCCGGCACAGGAATTCTGGTCCCCCGAAACTTGGTGGCGATGGCGGTGGAGATCAGAATTGCTTCTGGAGAAAAGGGCTCTGGAATCAGGGTTTCCGCGACACGAGGAGTATATATGCCAAAGGGGGTCACCAGAAGCGGAGAGGGGGCCCCAGGCGCCCTCCCTAGGCGGCCAGGGGTGGGGCCGTCTGGAGTGGCCGCCTGGGCTGCCCCTGGATCCCCTCTGGCCCCACTTCTGGCGCGTGGAAGCTTCTGGAGCGCTGATCTTTTATATATTTTTCCCGGAATTTTTCTGGCAATTTAAGTAATGGGAAAACCTGAAATACAAAAACAGCAGAAAACAGAAACTGGCACTGGGGTGCACTGAGTTAATAGGTTAGTTCAAATATGATCAAAAGTGTATGGAAGTGCATAAATATCATAGCAATATCACACAAAAGAGGCATGGAGCAAGCAGAAATTATAGATACGTTTTGGACGTATCAACATCCCCAAGCTTAATTCCTGCTCGTCCTCGAGTAGGTAAATGATAACAAGCATAATTTCTGTGGTGACATGCTATCAACCATATAAGAACTTTTAAGTAAAGCAATCAAGGCATGTAATTCAATTCAAGCCATAACAAGCAAGAGTCTATATTAGCATTGTAACAAGTAACATAAGAACATAAAGGTGCAAGAGCTCTCGCTGTCCGTGACTCGAATGTCTCCAAATGGTGTTTGCGTGCAAGAAAGGGGATAGGGATATATGAGAGAGTAAAACATAGTTTTTGTATTGTTGAGAACTTAATCTACTAAAGTTTCACACTTGGTCTTCTTTGGAATCTTATCATGACTCATCCCCGGACCGTCAGCCAGGTACAAGTCAAAATGATCCACTCCCTTTCGATGTTTTGAGCACTCATGCAATGGATGAGCGTAAGCAAGAAAGTCAACACTTAGGATGGCAAAGAGAGAAAAATGATGGAGGGGGAAGACAAAAAAGGTGTGAAGGGCTCACATCAATGAGGACAATCATCGGCGAGAGAAAGCCAAATGATAGATATGATGTGAGGAGTAGGGATTGCCATGCAACGGATGCACATATGAGCTAAGGTAAGCTCTCCAATGGAACTAGTGGGGGTGCATCCAACTTGCTTGCTCAAGAAGACCTAGAGCTCTTTTGAGGAGGCTCATCATTGGAATATACAAGCCAAGTTCTATAGTGTAAAGGTCCCCACATAGCTATATGCATGAATGATAATCTCTATGGAGTACAAGGTATAAGATGGAGTACGAGTGTGGATCTCTCAAAAGAAATAGTAGTGTGCCCCCTTCTCTCTTTTTTTATTTCTTTTTTCTCTTTTTTCTCTTTTTTTTATTTTTTTGTGGCCTCCATGGCTCTTTCTATTTAACTCTCATTTGTCCTCTTTGGGATCTTTTGATTTTGTCCTCTTTGGGATCTTTTGATTTGTCCTCTTTGGGATCTTTTCCTCACTTTAGGGGAAACACTCAATATATTACAAGAAGTATAGAAGATCTTTCACACTTTACAAAAGTACTCAACATAAAGAAAATGAAACTATCATGATGTATGCAAATGTATGCCTCTGCCGGTGTAGCAGGATATGCAATGATACTAGCGCGTCATGTAGCAATGATTAGGGCAAGGCCCAACTAGCATGCGGCTCATCGATCAAGCAAAAAGCATGTATGACATGAAGATCAAGTCATGAGAAGATGGCTGTTGCATGGCAATGTATCTCGGAAAGGCTATGGAAATGCCTTAATAGGTAGGTATGGTGGCTGTTTTGAGGAAGGATATAATGAGGCTTATGATGACAGAGCGTATCTTGCCAAGGATTTGGATGCACCGGCGAAGTATGCGCCAACTCTCGAGGTGAGAAAGGGCAATGCACGGTACCGAAGAGGCTAGAAAAATATGGATAGGTGGAAGTGTCAACTTTCGAATACTCACATTAGTCCGAAGAACTCATGCACTTATTATCGGTAACTCTCAATCTAATTAGGAGGTTCACAAAGAGACAAGTACCCCGAGGAGGAGTGTATGGGGGTTTGGTTATCATTGCGCATCCTCGGCTCATGGTACGTGAGTGTACTCTAATATTCGATCCCTCCAAAGATTAGTGATCCATTTAGTAGCTAAAGTTCTCAACTATTTTGTAGGTTTTCGAAAATAAACACAGATTGCCCAAAATACGACATCTATCACTAATTGGCTAAAGCTCTTGACACCAAAAGTTCAGACATTACTCATGGCAATACCTCAAAACTATTGCAAGTTACTACTAGAATTAAATAGCAACCTCAATTACCTACTTTAAGTCATAACACACAACTCAGTGCAACAGGCAAACTCTCTTAACAAGATAAACATGAAAACTCAAGAGAGTTCAACAACCAACTAAACAAAAGCTCTTTAAAAAGAAAAGCATGAAAACTAAGAGCTAAACATGACAGCAGCTATGGAAAGGCAAAGAACACACACAGCAAAGATAATCATGAAAATCCTATGTTCTGTTCTAGGTAGAAGTGGAGCGTGTTTCTCTCCCACACAAAGAAAGATGGGTTCTAACTTGTTATGATCAGCAAGCAAAGCTAAAGAAAACTAAAAAAGAAACTAAGAGCAAGACGCTCCAAGCATAGCACATAACACATGAAGTGATTAAAATATAGTGGAACGAAAGACGAACTGATAATTTTTTATGGAGAAGGGGATGCATGGGGGCATCCCCAAGCTTAGACGCTTGAGTCTTCTTGAATATTTCTTGGGGGTGCACGGGGGCATCCCCAAGCTTGAGCGTTTGACCCTCCTGAATCTTCTTTTATCATCTTCCCTCGCACACTTGAAAACTCCCTTCATACATAACTCATCATAATCTGATTAGCGAGGTTAGTACCCATAATAAAATAATTTTTCCCTATTGGAAATAAAGATAATCTTGAAGAGCTACTGTTTCTCAAGATTGCCAAAAGGTTTTTGCAAAGAAAAAGCAAGCTCAAGGTTTGCAAAACGTAGAAAAGGCAAAACAGGACAGAATCTGTGAAAAACAGACCAGCGGGTAGTAAATAACTTTTTCGGGGCACTTCTGCAACTCAAATCAAAAAACTCAGAACAGACGCTCGAAAGCCAATTGTATAGAGCACGCTGTCAAAAAAATTCAGATCAAAAAGATGATCTGTTGATTTTATTTGAATTTTTCTGTCCAAGGACAGAATCTGTTTTCTGGACAGCACGTCACAACTTTTGAACTTTCTTGCAATCGGAGGCTAAACTTGGCACAAAGCTGAAAAATAAAGATACAATGATGTTGCTACAGTAGTAACAAACATCAAGACCACTAAAACTGAAAGAACAAACTGAAAGCAAAGATAACAAGGGTTGTCTCCCTAGAGCTCTTTCTTTATAGCCATAAAGATAGGCTTAAGACTTTAATGATGCTCTCGTAGGAATAGGAGTTGAAGAACAAAAGAGAGCATCAAGAAGCAAATACCAAACACATTTAAGCCTAACATGCTTCCTATGCATAGGAATATTGCAATAGAATAATTCATTGAAGCACAAAGCAACTAGCATAGGAAGGCAAAACAAGCATAACTTCAAAATATTCACCATAAAAAGAGGAAACTTCTTATTATTAAGATATTTAGAACCATGTCTCCCTTTCTCATTATAAATTTCAGTGGCATCATGGATGAACTCAACAATATAACTATCACAAAAGGCATTATTTCCATGATCCAAAAGCATAAAAGTGTCATTACTCTTCATATAAGCAAAATCTTTCTTATTAGGAATAGTGAGAGTAAGACTATCATAACCATCATGGTAATCATCGTATTTAGGAGGCATATCATAATCATAATAAATTTTATCCTCAATAGTAGGTGGACTGAAAATATCATATTCATCATTGTAATCATCATATATAGGAGGCATAGTATCATCAAAGTAAATTTTCTCCTCAAAAGTTGGGGGACTAGAAATATCATGTTCATCAAACGTGTCATCCCCAAGCTTAGAGCTTTCCATGTCATTAGCAATATTGATATTAAAAAAACATACTAATAACATCACCACCATCATGATTGTAATGCAAATAATAAAGTTCCAAAGGTTTTTTAATTTTCTCTTCGAACACATCATGTCCAAGTTCAAGGTAGAGCTTATAAAGCTCTCTCATATTTTTGTTGTTTTCCATTATGCAAAACTAGTGAAAATAAAAACAAGAAACAAAAAGATTTAATTGCAAGATCTAGAGAAGGTACCTTCACTTACCTCACTTCCCCGGCAACGGCGCCAGAAATAGCTTGATGTCTACTACACGCTTCTATTCCTGTAGACAGTGTTGGGCCTCCAAGAGCAGAGGTTTGTAGGACAGCAGCAAATTTCCCTTAAGTGAGTAACCCAAGGTTTATCGAACTCAGGGAAGTGAAGGTTGAACGTACCCCTTTCAAGCAACCCTGCAATCAAGATACAAGAAGTCTCTTGTGTCCCCAACACACCTAATACAACTAGGAGTTGTATAGGTGCACTAGTTCGGCGAAGAGATGGTAAAATATGGATGATAGGAGTGGCAAAGCAAAGTAATATAAATCTGTAATAAAAAGTGCAGCAAGCAAACACGTGGTAAACGTGAGCACAATTGGTATTGCAATGGTGGAAACAAGGCCTAGGCTTCATACTTTCACTAGTGGCAACTCCCAACAACATTTACATAGTCTAATCACATGATATTTCCCATAAAACATGCACTCGGAGGTTATTCCTTTGTGGTCAAGAGAGGACGAGAATTATGTAGGGCTACAAAAGCACACCTCTAAGTTCGTAGTTCTCAATCTATGGATTTCCCAATGTCACCACGGCCATCCAAAGAGAGTACCACAATCACCACAACATATCTCAAGGATAGTCAAAGACAAGCACCAAGAGACTCTCAATCTTCAATCAACACACAAAAGAGGAAATCACTCATGAAAATATTCTTCTAATCCATGTCCAATAGACCGCTGTCACCTTGGTCTCGGGGATTATACTAGATAAAGACAAGTGAGTACATCAATCCAATACATAGAGGAAGGGGAAATATCATGGGATCACCCTAGATTAACATAGCCTATGATCACAACGAAGATCACATCATGGGAGAGAGAATTGATCACATAGCTACTGGTAGAAACCTCAGCCCCGAGGAGGAACTACTCCTGCATCATGGAGGGAGGAAGCAACGTCGATGGATATGAATCCGGGGGCACTTCCCCGTCCCGGCAGGATGCCGGCACAGGAATTCTGGTCCCCCGAAACTTGGTGGCGATGGCGGCGGAGATCGGAATTGCTTCTGGAGAAAAGGGCTCTGGAATCAGGGTTTCCGCGACGCGAGGAGTATATATGCCAAAGGGGGTCACCAGAAGCGGAGAGGGGGCCCCAGGCGCCCTCCCTAGGCGGCCAGGGGTGGGGCCGCCTGGGGTGGCCGCCTGGGCTGCCCCTGGCTCCCCTCTGGCCCCACTTCTGGCGCGTGGAAGCTTCTGGAGCGCTGATTTTTTTATATATTTTTCCCGGAATTTTTCTGGCAATTTAAGTAATGGGAAAACCTGAAATACAAAAACAACAGAAAAAAAACTGGCACTGGGGTGCACTGAGTTAATAGGTTAGTCCAAATATGATCAAAAGTGTATGGAAGTGCATAAATATCATAGCAATATCACACAAAAGAGGCATGGAGCAAGCAGAAATTATAGATACGTTTTGGACATATCATTGCGCTGGGTCCAAGATGATCTTCTTGGTTTCCTTAGCTGACTGGAAGGAGCCTTTGCCGTCAGCCACATTGGGGTCAGCCAGCATGGTCGGCTGCTCGCGAGCTATGGCCACAGCCCAGTCAAGGAGGCGTTTCTCTCCGGTGATAATGAGGGACTCGGCCAGCCAGGAGCTGGTGCGGCGCACTCAAGCAACTTCTTGTAGTCACCGGAAACGGTGATGATGTCCTTGGGACCCAAAATCTTCATCTTCAGGTACGCATAGTGTGGAACCATCATGAATTTGGCCATCGTTGGCCGGCCCAAGAGCCCGTGGTAGGGGTTGTCCAAGTCGGCCACCTCGAACCAAATCGGCTCACGGTGGAAATGGGTCTTGTCACCGATGAGGACGTCGATCTTGATCGTGCCGATTGGTGAGCAGGAAAACCCAGGGACGATGCCATGGAACACGGTCCGGCTGGGCTGGAGTTGCTTCTCCTTGATGCCCAACTTTTCCATGGTATCGCGGTAGAGGATGTTGATTCTACTGCTGCCGTCTATCAGGACTCAGGAGAAGCAGCACGTCCGCCTCTCGATTGAGAAGGTGGGGTCCAGCACCATGGCATAAGCACCCGGCGAAGGCATCATGGTCAGATGGTCATCTCGGCTCCAGGTGATGGGCCTCTCGGACCAGTGCATGAGTTGGGGGACCTCGGGAATAACAGTGCTCACCTTGCGGTGCTGCTGACGCCGACTGTGCTTATTGCCAGCTTCACTCATCAAAATGACGTAGGCAGTGTTCTCGTTGGGGAATTCATTTTGGAGCATGTTGACAGGTCAGGCCGGCTGCTGAGGAGCCGGAGCCGCCGGGCCAGCTGGAGGAGGCGGCAAGCCCTCACCCTTAGATATTAGGGTGAACCAGCTGCACTGTCGGGTTGTGTGGTTGGACGGATTTGTGCCGCTGTGGAACTAGCAAGGAGCGTCGAGGGTCTGCTCAAAGGAGAAGGCCGGCTGCCACACACCCTTGCCTCCCCGCGGATGCTTGGGGCCGGATTGACCTGCCGGCTGCTGGTCTTCTACGGTGGCCACCTGTCGGCTGTTAGAAGCCGGCTGCTCGGCCTTGCGCTTGTTGCCTTTCGGCTACTCGCGGCGGTTGGAGTCACCAGCCGGTGCCAGAGAAGCCGGTGGGATCACCTTCCCGGACGCGTCGACCCACATCTCCATCTTCATGGAAGAGTCGGTCGTGGCGTACTTGTCTACCACAACCAGGAGCTCAACCAAGGTAGCCAGAAGCTTGTGCTTGAGCAGGGTGCCCTCTCTGCACCCGGCGGTGAAGTACTAGATGTCTTGCACCTCATGCACCCCCTCGCAGGAGTTGCGCAACTCGGCCCAGCACGTCAGGTAGTCGCGAGTAGACTCGTTCGGCCCCTAAACGCACATGGAGAGCTAGCAAGGCTTGGGGGGCGCTTGTAGGTGTTGTTGAAGTTGCGCACGAAGACATTGCTGAAGTCCAGCCAACTGTTGATGTTGTTGGCCTTGAGGTTGTTCAGCCATGCCCGGGTCGTACTGTGCAACATGAGCGGAACATACTTCACGGCAATGCGCTTGTTGCCATTTGCTATGCTGACTGTTGTGGCATAGTTGGTCAACCAATCTTCCCGCTTCACGGTGCCGTTGTACTTGGGAGTGTCGCAAGGAAGTGACAACCCTTTGGGGAAGGGCTCGCCGTGGATGCGGGGACCAAAGCAGGCTGGGCCGACTGTATCCCCTTCCTCCATTGCTAGAGACCGATCCAGCTGCTCGATCCGGCAACGAGCATCATTCTCGCCGACTGCATCACGGGGGCCTAGCCGGGTCCCCAAAGTCGGGTGATCAGCTGGCGCCGAAGAAGCTGGCCTCTCCCTGTGAGGAGGCAGACGTTCATCCTGCTAACGCCAGCCCTCCGGGTTCGGAGGAACTTGCCAGCTGTCCACAACCGAAGGGTGAGAGCGCCGGTTGCGGCTAGCTGCTGGCTCCGGGTTCCGATGGTTGCGGCCGCCGCCACTAGGGGACTAGGAGGTCGCTCCGTTCTCATGGCAGGGTGGAGGATTTCCTTTCTGGAGGTCGGCCTGCTTACCAGCTGCCATGTGACGCCCGAAGACCAACGTCCCAAAAGATTCCAGATGTTCCGGGTTCTCCCATGTGTTTCATTTGTGCTTGTGTTATTTATTTTGCATTGCATCATGCCATCATGACTTTAATTCTGCAACTCAACCAAATAAGTCGTGTGGACCTTCGGTCCATTTAAATCGAGGGAAGGATGACCTCTCTTTATAACATATCCTCCTAATATTTATGGAGCTATTATAAAAATATTCCAATTGTTTGGAATTAACCCAAACACACTTGCATATATTCCCCATGCCTTTTCTACTTCAAGTTTCACCATCTAAACCTTGTCTATAATTCTTTTCCGTTTTATCGAGGTTCCTCCAAAAATTCGAACATTTTTTGTCACTTCCTAAACCTTGTCCTAATTCAAACCATTTGAATTAAATTCAAATGAGTTTGAATTTAATCTTGCAATCTTGCCCACTTCTATTTTCCTGGGATCAAACTCATTTTATGAGTTCGGGAAAATTAACCCCGTTCAGTAATTCTTTCCCTAAGTGCCCTCTCTTTTTCCTCTCTCTTTTTCTTCTCTTTTATTTTATTTTAGGGAGAAGAAGAGGCCCAGCCGCCGGCCTCTAAGGCCATCAGCCTTCTAGGCCATCAGGCCCAGCAGCGCCCCTCCTAACCCTAGCACAGCGACCTTTCCCCTCGGTTCCTTCTCTCCCTCGCGCACTCCAGCGCCGCACCCTCGTCCCCTCGTTCCCGATCCCCTCGCCTTCCCTCGATCCCATCTGCTTCGCTCGCGGGAGCACCGCACCGCCAGGTCGTCCCGCCGCCATCCAGCCTCTTCCTCGCCTCCCGAGCCGCCATGGACGGGGCCGGAGCCGCATCTCCTTCACGTCGGGCATCGCTCGTCGCCGGCCTTCAAGCCGTCCCCAGCGGCGCCCTGCGCCCCCGCCTCCTTCTCCTTCGCGCCCCGCCGCCGGGCCTTGTTCCTCCGCCGCAGCGCACGGCCCTGCTGCGCCTTGCCGCCCGACGCGCCCTCAAGGCCCAGCGCCGCTGGTGCCCTCGTCGTCCCGCGCCATCTCCATCGTCTCTGCCGCTATGACCTCCCGCGCCGGCCGTCGCAGCACCGGCAACTCTCCAAGGCCGGCCTCCTTCTGTTCGACATCGGAGTCGCCCGATCCAGCGCCACCACGGCCTCGCTGCTCAGTTGCTGCCTCGTGCAACCTCCTCCTTGTTTGGCCTCGATGCGCAGGTGATCGGCCACCTTGACCTTGTTGCTGCTGTTGTCTCGTGTGCTCTTTTGTTGCTGCGTTTGGACCCTCAAGACTGGGAAGTTCCACTATGGATCGAGACCGCCAAGTACCCCTGCGGCAAGTACACCAGCGACAAGACCCGTGAACGACTACTACATGAACGAGTACCGCGACATCGACAACCCGTCAAGTTCGACTACGCCCGGAGCACTCAGAACCCTCAAGTTCATCTACGGAAGGGGTACGACGATCGTCGCCGAAGAACCGTGTACCACTACCGTCGCCCCGAAGACGTCCGATGCCGCGACAAGTACATCTTCGGAAACGTGAACGGCTACGAAACGTGTACCACGACCCGCGAGAACGCCTACTTCCACTACGAATCGCGAGAACGACTACTTCCTCTATGATCTTGACCCTCCTCGAAACGAACGTTCTGAATGAATAACCCCGAGACGATGACCCGTTGACGAATGCTTGTGGTTGTATGAGATGTTTCCCTTGTGTGCACCGTGCCGATTCGTCTTTTGTCATGCTCCTCGGTTGCCTCATCGCCGACTCGTGGGAACCCGGTGACGGGATCACCCCACCTTTCATCTTGTTCGACTCGTTCACGTCATCTTTTCTTTTGCACCGGTCTCTCAACGAGTTACCGGAACCGAGATGTTGCCGTTGCATCATTTTTGGATCGTTGCCGTGGCACCCTTTCTTTCCACCACGGTGACAAATACTTCATATCTCTTCATGTTAACGTTTAACTAAAAATTGCATAAAACTTGATCATGTCATCCGCATCATGTTAACAACATTAAAACATGTGAATTGTTGTTTGCTTAAAATCGCTAAACATGCATATGGGGATTTTCCGGAATTGCTGTTGTTATTTCCGGCCTCATTTAAAATGCCTAAATAGTGTAGTTTTATTATGCATCATACCTTGCCATGTATTGCATATTGTCATGTTGCTTGTGTTATTTTTCTGTGCTTCCTACCCTGCCATGTAATGCTTCCTGTATAGACTTGTCATGCATCATACCTTGCCATGTATTGCATATTGTCATGTTGCTTGTGTTATTTTTCTGTGCTTCCTACCTTGCCATGTAATGCTTCCTGTATAGACTTGTCATGCATCATACCTTGCCATGTATTGCATCATATAGACTTGTGTTGTTTTGCTGTGCTTCCTACCTTGCCATGTTTTGCTTCCTGTATAGACTTGTTGTTCATCTTGCGTAGACTTGTTTTGCATCATACTTGATTGAGCATATTGTCATGTCTCGTGTGGTGTGTTTACCGTGTTGCTTGTTTCTTTCCGGTTTGCTTCCCTCGTTAGCTTCGGGTTCGTTCCGGAGTTGTGAGGTCCTTCGTCTACTTCATGGATCCGTTCTTCTTCCTTGCGGAATCCCAGGCAAGATGATCATACCCTTGGATACCTTTAATACCATTGCCATGCTTAGTTGTCTCGATGCTATCGTTACATGTCGCGCTACCCATCTTTTATGTCAGCCTCTCCTTGTTGCCATGAAACCTCTAACCTTTGACACCTTAGCAAAACCACTGTTTGGCTATGTTACCCGCTTGCTCAGCCCCTCTTATAGCGTTGTTAGTTGCGGGTGAAGACGAAGATCGTTCCAGGAGGGAACTTGTTGTTGGAATATCACAATATCTATTATTATTATTAACACACCTATATACTGGGCATGGGTGGAAGGCTTGGCCTTTTGCTCAGTGTTTTGTTCCACTCATGCCACCTTAGGCGCCGATAAACCGGCATTATGTTCCTTGATTTTGCGTTCCTTACACGATGGGTATATGGGGACCCCTTGACACTTCGACTTTGAATAAAACTCCTCCAGCAAGGCCCAACATTGGTTTTAATTTGCCTCATAATAACAACTTAATTAATTAATTAAATTTGCATAGGGGGTCGCACCCTCGAGATTCATTCTACATAGCAGGGGGGGCAGTGTTGATGGTGCTGGTCCCAAACTAGAGCCATTTGCGGTGCCACCCAGTTATCTGGGATCTTCGGTTACTGTACGTACTGCTCATCTGGACGTGGCCTGAGACGAGATACGTGCGGCTACTATCAGGGTGTCGGCACGCCGGGAGGTCTTGCTGGACTTGTTTTACCATTGTCGAAATGTCTTGTGCACCGGAATGCCGAGCCTGATCGGATTTCCCTAAGATAAGGGGTGATGATATTATATTTATCACTTCAGCTAATCGTGAGAGCTTGCGATGGGCTAAGTTGGGACACCCCTGCAGGGTTATGATCTTTCGAAAGCCGTGCCCGCGGTTATGTGGCAGATTGGAATTTGTTAATGTCCGGTTGTAGAAAACTTGATAGAGGATCCTAAGTAAAACACACAACTGTGTGAGTAACTGTGACTGTCTCTTTTCATTTTGAGAAGAGAACACGGTGGGGTTATGTTTGACTCGTAGGTAGTTCAGGATCTTTAGCGATCATTACTAGATTGCGACCGTTTGCGTAGATGCTCATCTTATTCTTGTACTCGTAAGTTAGCCACCATATTATGCTTAGCCGCTGTTGCAACCTCACCACTTTACCTCTTCCTACCCATAAAGCTTTGCTAGTCTTGATACCCATAGTTATGGGATTGCTGAGTCCTCGTGGCTCACAGATACTACAACACCAGATGCAGGTTCAGCCGAGATTGATGCAGGAGCTGGTTCAAGTACTTCACTGGGAGCTCGATGAAGAGCGTGGCCGTATGCTTGTGACGTTTTCGACGATCAGTAGTGGTTTCTACTAGGGGCGATTCGGACCTGTGGCTTTATGTTTTGGTATCTTTCTTTTGTATCTTCGCCCGTAGTCGGGTTGTGATGTTTTGGATGATGATTTGCTTATGTAATGTATTGTGTGACGTGGCGAGTGTAAGCCAACTATCTCCTTTTGCAATTTCATCCCTATTTTTACATGAGTCGTGCAAAGATACCAAACTTGAGATCATTCCAGAATGGGCTTATACCTTTAAGTCGTGCCTCGACACGTAGGAGGTACAGTCCCATCCTGGGCATTACAAGTTGGTATTCAGAGCCTTCTCCGACCTAGGAGCCCCCTGATTGATCGAATCCTTGACGGTTGAGTCTAGGCACACACATGAAAATGTTTTGAGTCCTATATATATATCGGATACGAGGATTTCTTTTTACTCCTCTTCTCTTTTCACTCTGGTGAGGACTCCTGACGATTACTTATCTCTTCTACTCTCAAAAATTCACCAAATTTTTTTTAGGATCACGCGAGTATTGTTTGGATTGTTCCGATGTCTTTGTGACGAGAACATTGTTCTCGATGCCTCCTGTCATTTAGGGGTTGTGGCAGTGTCCCGGGGAGTTGAGCTCCGAGGTGTTGTCGTCACAAATATATCGCAACAGTTCTGGAATACTTAAGACGGCCGACATAAAAAACTCTCCTATGCGGTTAGTGGCAAGATAACCCCGACATCACCCAGTACTGGGGAGGTAGTTCGGGAGTATTGCCATAGCTTGTATAGTAGATGCGTTTCGAAGGTCCGAGGTAAACGGTTTCCGGAAATAACTGGCTATGTGTTGAAGGATGGATACAGCTGGATGTAGGATTAGAGTTGAGTGCGCGATGCTTCCCTTGTACCCCCAACACCTGATTGCATAACTGGAAACTTTCGGAAATTAATAGGTGGGTTCATCCAGTAGTTCGTAGGCATTCTTCCAACGAATGCATGATATGGAGTTCGGGGTTCTACATTTAGTGAAGTGGTTTTATGGGCGTTGTTCCGATCGGGAGTTGCATCTTAAAGGGTCCTTGGCTATGCTGATCCGGGGATTGCAAAACCCTTTTGTAACACGTTTCATAAGCTTTCAGCACGAATATGTTGGACGAAACTTCTATCTTGTATTTGTTCTATCTGCTCCTTGTTGTTTTTATTTACCTTTTGTTCTCCCAAGTGGCTTCTCGACAAGTTGATGTACCTATGGAATTCATTCGTTCAATTCTCTGTTCGAATGATATTGTGAAGATTATGCTGCAACATATCTATCCTTTGTTTTTGTTTTGATTCTGGTATTCGAGTTGCTTCATGTCAAATGTTGATTCCATACCTTTCCTAATCGGTGTTCTCATATTTCTATGAGAGTGCTAATCCTTCTTGATAAATCAAGATTTTCATGTTAATTGTTTTTCAACTGGTGTCCATTTTGTTCGTCTCAAGTTGTCTTTGTTTTCCCACCCTCCCACCCTTCTTCTTCGAGAGTCAGTAATTTTAGAATGAAATATCCATTTTATTCATGTGAGGTTCTTCATTCTTTTCCTTCAATGTTCTTATCCGGTGATTTATCGTGAAAATGCTCAAGAGTTCAAGTTCATCCTTCTTAATTCCAATATTCTTCCCTGGTGGACTAAATCCAAGCTTTCGTATTGATCATATATGTGCCTTTTGTTTCACATGTTTTCCAATGTGGGAATTTCTTATCCGAAGGCTCTCTTATTTCTTCACATCTCTTATTCATATCCGGAGTGTTGAAGATATCTCAGAAGATTCATAATTCCATTCTTAATCCGCTCAAACTATTTTGAGGATTGCTATCTTATTCAAGCCATTTAATTCAACCGGTGCTATATCTCTTAAGCAATCTTTTTCAACGGTGATTTCTTTTGAGTGGGCCCTAACCCACAGGTCTTTCTCTAGGATCTTACCTGACTCTTTTAATTTTCCAGAGTTATTCTCAAATTCTTTTCAAAGTGTGACATAAGAATGATTTCCATCAGTCACATGCCTTCTCCAAGATCGCTTTCAAATTCTTTTTCATCATTGGTTCAAACTTTTAATTCTTCATTACGGAGGGCCTATACAATTCATGGTGGTGTATCTCATCGTCTTCTCAGATTTTAAAGAACCGAAGACGAGTTCCTCTTGAATCCTTACCCGGTCTTCTACAGATTCGTGGTTCTAGCTTCATGTCATCCTCATTATTGTTTCGATTGTGAGGAATTATTTTCATACCCATTTGAAGCATTTCATGAATTCTTTTCTTTGTGATCCTCCGAAGGCCATCATTTCAGAATATTTCTTCGTTCTCAGTTTTCAACTTCGTCCTCCAACTATTCTTAATTGATGCCTCTTCGTTCGTCTCCATATTCTACCGGTGCTTTGTTCAAGTATTCTTTAATCGGTTCGCGATCTCTTCGCTCTCTTGTATCTAAATTTCCTCTAGTGCTTATTCTTCCCGGTGGATTATTATCTTTCATCACCGGTCTCAATTCTTATGGTGGTTCATTCAAGTTACTCTTCCTTGTTATCATATTAATTCATTTGTTCTTTTCTTAATCCTACCGGTGCTTTGTGGAATATTTATCCAAGGTTGTACTAGATCTCTCTTTAATTCTTTCCAACGAGAATAAGTAGTATGCCAAATCCATTGCTTGTCGTCAATTTAAATTGATGAAGGATATGCATAACATAATTCTTATCCTTTTTCATCCAAGTGGATTAATCCCTTTGTTTAGAGTTTATTCATGAGGAATAAATTCTAGGTTCTAAATTCTTCATCTTGTTTTCCGGAGCTCCAAGTTATTTCAATTATATCATTTCAAAGCTCCATCTAATTCATCGTAGGCCTTGAATCTTATCCTTTCATCTTTCAATTCTCATGCTTTCATTACCGGAGTTCTCATGGTGGTTCATCAAGATTTAATTCATCCTCGAAGTCTTCATCAAGATTCTTGTTGGAGCTCAAGCATTCTTCGTCATGCTTTCCAAGTGCAATTCCTTCTACCTTATTGTTTCAGAGGGTGGTATGCCATTTTGACAATTTCCCTTCTTGTTTCATGATTCACAAGTTGTCGGGAATGAGATATTTAAACCAATCATTTTCTTTGTTTCGGAGATCTTTCCAACCTTTCAATTTATTTGTTGGAGTTATCTTGGGTTGTATTTCACCTAAAAGCTTTCCCTCGGGATTGTTGCTATTATGGTGCTTATAAATGACCCAAGTTCTTCATTTATCATTCCGGTGAAATAAGTTTATCGTCTCCTTGTTGATCTCAATCCAATCAAATGTTTTTGTCAGTGGTTGGTTGTCACCTCATAATTTTGAGATGTTTTCCATAAGGCCACATCAAGCTTATTCTTTTTGTTGATTGGTTTTCCAACAACTGCATTCAACCCTTCTTCGTAAGGATGATTTTCATATTCATTTGTCGGAGAAGTTGTCTTTTTTTCTTCTCCGTTCTTTTCTTTCTAACGATCTAGAATATATTCTTTCATTCCAGAGGCATTGTGATATTGCCCTCTTTGTCCCATAATCTCATTTTGTCAAGATCACGTTATTTTCCTTGTTTACCCATTTAACTGGAGTGTTGTGCCCAACGTTTGAATTCTCTCATCTTATCAAAGTTTTGCCTCTCTTTTAGCCGGAGTGCTGTCTGAAATCTTTCTTACCCCTTGTGCCATTCTTTCAATTGTTTCGGAGGCAGTGTGTTGTTGATTTCATCAAGTATATTCCCATCTTCTCAAGCTCATGTTAATTCCTTCCATTTTTCAGACGGAGTGCTGCCCGAATTCTGTCATTCTTATTCCTTGGCTATACCATTGCAGTTTCATATTCTTTTGGTTCGTAAGTTCTTGTTTCATGTCTTTCAACCTACAAGGTTCTAATAATGCTCCTTGTTCCTCTTTCTAACGGAGTGTTTTCATATTAGTTCATCTCCGTTGTATTCTTCTTTCAAGTTGTTCAACCTCTCAAGGTTCATTGGTTTCACTCGTTTGTCAATGAAGCAACTTTGTTTTACCTATTTCCTCTTCCATTTTATCCGGTGCCATCTCTAGGATCTCGGGTCGAGATCCTCTGTTAGTGTGGGAGAGTTGTGACGCCCGAAGACCGACGTCCCAGAAGATTCCAGATGTTCCGGGTTCTCCCATGTGTTTCATTTGTGCTTGTGTTATTTATTTTGCATTGCATCAAGCCATCATGACTTTAATTCTGCAACTCAACCAAATAAGTCGTGTGGACCTTCGGTCCATTTAAATCGAGGGAAGGATGACTTCTCTTTATAACATATCCTCCTAATATTTATGGAGCTATTATAAAAATATTCCAATTGTTTGGAATTAACCCAAACACACTTGCATACATTCCCCATGCCTTTTCTACTTCAAGTTTCACCATCTAAACCTTGTCTATAATTCTTTTCCGTTTTATCGAGGTTCCTCCAAAAATTCGAACATTTTTGGTCACTTCCTACACCTTGTCCTAATTCAAACAATTTGAATTAAATTCAAATGAGTTTGAATTTAATCTTGCAATCTTGCCCACTTCTATTTTCCTGGGATCAAACTCATTTTATGAGTTTGGGAAAATTAACCCCGTTCAGTAATTCTTTCCCTAAGTGCCCTCTCTTTTTCCTCTCTCTTTTTCTTCTCTTTTATTTTATTTTAGGGAGAAGAAGAGACCCAGCCGCCGGCCTCTAAGGCCATCAGCCTTCTATGCCATCAGGCCCAGCAGCGCCCCTCCTAACCCTAGCACAGCGACATTTCCCCTCGGTTCCTTCTCTCCCTCGCGCACTCCAGCGCCGCACCCTCGTCCCCTCGTTCCCGATCCCCTCGCCTTCCCTCGATCCCATCTGCTTCGCTCGCAGGAGCACCGCACCGCCAGGTCGTCCCGCCGCCATCCCGCCTCTTCCTTGCCTCCCGAGCCGCCATGGATGGGGCCGGAGCCGCATCTCCTTCGCGCCGGGCATCGCTCCTCGCCGGCCTTCAAGCCGTCCCCAGCGGCACCCTGCGCCCCCGCCTCCTTCTCCTTCGCGCCCTGCCGCTGGGCCTTGTTCCTCCGCCGCAGCGCACGGCCCTGCTACGCCTTGCCGCCCGTCGCGCCCTCAAGGCCCAGCGCCGCTGGTGCCCTCGTCGTCCCGTGCCATCTCCACCGTCTCTGCCGCTATGACCTCCCGCGCCGGCCGTCGCAGCACCGGCAACTCTCCAAGGCCAGCCTCCTTCTGTTCGTCATCGGAGTCGCCCGATCCAGTGCCGCCACGGCCTCGCTGCTCAGTTGCTGCCTCGTGCAACCTCCTCCTTGTTTGGCCTCGATGCGCAGGTGATCGTCCACCTTGGCCTTGTTGCTGCTGTTGTCTCGTGTGCTCTTTTGTTGCTGCGTTTGGACCCTCAAGACCGGCAAGTTCCACTATGGATCGAGACCGCCAAGTACCCCTGCGGCAAGTACACCAGCGACAAGACCCGTGAACGACTACTACATGAACGAGTACCGCGACATCGACAACCCGTCAAGTTCGACTATGCCCGGAGCACTCGGAACCCTCAAGTTCATCTACGGAAGGGGTACGACGACCGTCGCCGAAGAACCGTGTACCACTACCGTCGCCCCTAAGACGTCCGAAGCCGCGACAAGTACATCTTCGGAAATGTGAACGGCTACGAAACGTGTACCACGACCCGCGAGAACGCCTACTTCCACTACGAATCGCGAGAACGACTACTTCCTCTATGATCTTGACCCTCCTCGAAACGAACGTTCCAAAGGTATAACACCGAGACGATGACCCGTGGACGAATGCTTGTGGTTGTATGAGATGTTTCCCTTGTGTGCACTGTGCCAATTCGTCTTTTGTCATGCTCCTCGGTTGCCTCGTCGCCGACTCGTGGGAATCCGGTGACGGGATCACCCCACCTTTCATCTTGTTCGACTCGTTCACGCCATCTTTTCTTTTGCACCGGTCTCTCAACGAGTTACCGAAACCGAGATGTTGCCGTTGCATCATTTTCGGATCGTTGCCGTGGCACCCTTTCTTTCCACCACGGTGACAAATACTTCATATCTCTTCATGTTAACATTTAACAAAAAATTGCATAAAACTTGATCATGTCATCCGCATCATGTTAACAACATTAAAACGTGTGAATTGTTGTTTGCTTAAAATTGCTAAACATGCATATGGGGATTTTCCGGAATTGTTGTTGTTATTTCCGGCCTCATTTACAATGCCTAAATAGTGTAGTTTTATTATGCATCATACCTTGCCATGTATTGCATATTGTCATGTTGCTTGTGTTATTTTTCTGTGCTTCCTACCTTGCCATGTAATGCTTCCTGTATAGACTTGTCATGCATCATACCTTGCCATGTATTGCATCATATAGACTTGTGTTGTTTTGCTGTGCTTCCTACCTTGCCATGTTTTGCTTCCTGTATAGACTTGTTGTGCATCATGCATAGACTTGTTTTGCATCATACTTGATTGAGCATATTGTCATGTCTCGTGTGGTGTGTTTACCGTGTTGCTTGTTTCTTTCCGGTTTGCTTCCCTCGTTAGCTTCGGGTTCGTTCCGGAGTTGTGAGGTCCTTCGTCTACTTCATGGATCCGTTCTTCTTCCTTGCGGAATCCTAGGCAAGATGATCATACCCTTGGATACCTTTACTACCATTGCCATGCTTAGTTGTCTCGATGCTATCGTTACATGTCGCGCTACTCATCTTTTATGTCAGCCTCTCCTTGTTGCCATGAAACCTCTAACCTTTGACACATTCCTAGCAAAACCACTGTTTGGCTATGTCACCCGCTTGCTCAGCCCCTCTTATAGCGTTGTTAGTTGCAGGTGAAGATGAAGATCGTTCCAGGAGGGAACTTGTTGTTGGAATATCACAATATCTATTATTAATATTAACACACCTATATACTGGGCATGGGTGGAAGGCTTGGCCTTTTGCTCGGTGTTTTGTTCCACTCATGCCACCTTAGGCGCCGATAAACCGGCATTATGTTCCTTGATTTTGCGTTCCTTACACGATGGGTATATCGGGACCCCTTGACACTTCGACTTTGAATAAAACTCCTCCACCAAGGCCCAACATTGGTTTTAATTTGCCTCATAATAACAACTTAATTAATTAATTAAATTTGCATAGGGGGTCGCACCCTCGAGATTCTTTCCACATAGCAGGGGGGCCAGTGCTGATGGTGTTGGTCCCAAACTAGAGCCACTTGCGGTGCCACCCAGTTATCTGGGGTCTTCGGTTACTGTACGTACTGCTCATCCGGACGTGGCCTGAGAAAAGATACGTGCGGCTACTATCAGGGTGTCGGCACGCCGGGAGGTCTTGCTGGACTTGTTTTACCATTGTCGAAATGTCTTGTGCACCGGGATGCCGAGCCTGATCGGATTTGCCTAAGATAAGGGGTGATGATATTATATTTATCACTTCAGCTAATCGTGAGAGCTTGTGATGGGCTAAGTTGGGACACCCCTGCAGGGTTATGATCTTTCGAAAGCCGTGCCCGCGGTTATGTGGCAGATTAGAATTTGTTAATGTCCGGTTGTAGAAAACTTGACAGAGGATCCGAAGTAAAACACACAACTGTGTGAGTAACCGTGACTGTCTCTTTTCATTTTGAGAAGAGAACACGGTGGGGTTATGTTTGACTCGTAGGTAGTTCAGGATCTTTAGCGATCATTACTAGATTGCGACCGTTTGTGTAGATGCTCATCTTATTCTTGTACTCGAAACTTAGCCACCATATTATGCTTAGCCGCTGCTGCAGCCTCACCACTTTACCTCTTCCTACCCATAAAGCTTTGCTAGTCTTGATACCCATGGTTATGGGATTGCTGAGTCCTCGTGGCTCACAGATACTACAACACCAGATGCAGGTTCAGCCGAGATTGATGCAGGAGCTGGTTCAAGTACTTCACTGGGAGCTCGATGAAGAGCGTGGCCGTATGCTTGTGACGTTTTCGACGATCAGTAGTGGTTTCTACTAGGGGCGATTCGGACCTGTGGCTTTATGTTTTGATATCTTTCTTTTGTATCTTCGCCCGTAGTCGGGTTGTGATGTTTTGGATGATGATTTGCTTATGTAATGTATTGTGTGACGTGGCGAGTGTAAGCCAACTATCTCCTTTTGCAATTTCATCCCTATTTTTACATGAGTCGTGCAAAGATACCAAACTTGAGATCATTCCAGAATGGGCTTATACCTTTAAGTCGTGCCTCGACACGTAGGAGGTATAGTCCCATCCTGGGCATTACATGCCACCACGCGGTTGCATGCGTCTTGATGTGTGTTCGCAACGTTGAGGAGCTCCTAGAGGCGCTCCATCTGGCTGGGCCGCTCGTCGCCCTCTAGGGTCTCAAGATCTTCTGCGCTGGGGTGTTGTAGATTGGACGTCCGACTCCCATCATATTGGTGATGGCCACGTCGCATTGCAGGATGGCACCGGCTCGGCTAGGCTCGCCAGCAGTCGGCGTTCCGCCCGCTATGTGGTCGATCTCCCGCTGGTTAGCCCCAGCGCGCTGCTTCATGGCCACCATCTTGGTGGCGCTGTTGAGGAGCTTGACACGGATTTCTTCTAGCATCGCTAGGTCAGCGTCAGCGTCGACGGGAGTAGCCAGGTCCTACATTGCTGCTCGCAATGGGTCCTCGGCTGCAGCCCCGCCAGTGAGCTGGCTGTCGCCAATGACCATCACCTCCAGGAAGATGCTAGCATCGAGCGTGCTGGCAGTGGCGTCCCTAGCGACGGGAGGGAGCGAGTCATAGATGATCAACACATCGTCGGGGTACTCGTCCGTGGCAACCACACCGGAGATGTTGAGCTTCCCGGAGAGGTCGATGAGGCGGCTTGCGGGGCATACAGCCCCCACATCGGATGATGCGCTGGTACAAGCGCAAATGAACACATCAGGCTGGCTGATCAGGCCAGACGTGATGCGCTCGCCGAAGGGAAGGGTGGTTCTCGTCTGGAACACAAATCCTGCCAATGGAGCTGATGGCCCCACGGTGGGCACCAACTGTTGTCGTAATCTCACGGCAAATGCCAGGGGCTGGCTTTGAAGGAAATATGCCCTAGAGGCAATAATAAAGTTGTTATTTATATTTCCTTATTTCATGATAAATATTTATTATTCATGCTAGAATTGTATTAACCGGAAACTTGATACATGTGTGGATACATAGACAAAACTAGATGATACCCCGCGCGTTGCTGCGGGAATTGGTTGCGACATATGTTAGTGAGATTTGTTTGTATGAAAGATGAATATTTAATATATATGAGAACTAAAAGGGAATAAATGTATAAACAGAATATAAGTAGCATGCGAGAATGCATGGTTACATGTTGTGATGGGCTTCTTGCCCCCTTTTAGGAAATCAAACCGAGTAGATGTCTTAGCATAGTAACCAGTGAGGGTGAAATAGAAGGAGCATCTCGCATGCCTGCAGTTTTGTATGGTAAAATTCCACTTAGTTTTTTTCACACCACTGTTCCCTCAAGACTTTGTATTGGGAGGTAGCATCGTCCATGGAATAAATGGCTAAGAATCGAAAGATGAGAAAGCTTGTCATCAATATTCTGAAGAAAATGAAATTAAGTTCAGAGATAAATGCCCAACCTGCAGTAAGTTATTAGTATATCAAAAACATGTGTTAGAGATACAAAATATGTGCAGAATTACATAGGTAAAAGAGGTGCAAGCAAAATATGCATGTTATGTGTACATGCTATTTTGGAATGAGACAAAATTGTCTGTTGTATGTCACAACGCAAGTGCTTTGATTAACACCGGTGGTTAAGTTAAGTGCTCGTTAAAAGTGTTGAAGTGTTGCAATGATAAACATTAGATGGATTAAAGAGTAGATACAAATCTCCGTCCGTCAGACGTGAATGCTGTCGGCCATCGTTGTTGTGCAAGGTCATATTAATTTGGGAATATGATAGAAAAGAATGCCATCACTGCATACTACTAGCATACACGAATAAACCAAGTTATTTCAGATTGTAACATAGAGATAGTAAAGTAACTCTAGGCATCTATTTCAATGTTATGTAATCATTGAGTTCACTTTTCTGTTCGACTTTTTTTGCAGCTACCAACCCTTTTCTGTTCATACGAATTTGAAGTTCCATATTCTGTATATAGAACTTGAACAATCATGCAAGTATTCAATTCCCTTTTCATTTGGATGCAACCGATACCTTATTATAGTTTTAAAGAAATTATATGTTGAATCATTGCTATATGAATTCTGAACATATACTCTTAACTTGTCCGAAGTGCGCTATATATAATTAACTATTATGACATTCATATTTAAGCCACTCACTTATCTTGCCATCTCCCAACGGTGAGCCTTTGCCTATATGCTAATGAAAATATAGCCAAATGGGTTATACATGGACAATGTATATGGAAATTAAATTCATGCATGAGAAGTCAAAGCAGCAAACCTGAAAGTGACTGAACTTTGCACTCATAAAGATTAGTCAGATTCAAGAATAGAGAAATTTTTCGTCAATCATTCCAATTCGAGATACTGATTCAGAATCAAAGTTGTCGGCCATCAGTGTAGTGGGGTCATACTGGTTTTGGTAGAATATTCCACTGTATACCTGCAAGGATGAACGAACCAACCATGTTATTTCTGAATATTCAGATTATAGTATAGAAGTCTAGAATAACTTATCCCATCATACAGTCATATTTGTAATCTCAGCTGAAGAATTAAAATCTATGGGGTAGAATTGCTAGTGATCAGAAGATTCAAAAGAAATCAAAGGGGCATGTATATGGGAGAATTTAGTGACGGTTTGACAGCTCAAACGCTAGATGACAAATCAGTTCTTACCTCCCTGGCGTAGATGAAGTAACAGGTGGCATCCGGCCGGCTGCTAAATCAAGTGATGAAAGTGCACAGGGCCATCAAAAACAACAACAGTAATGGAAGGAGATGCTTCTGGATGCTGAATAGATAGATTAGAACTAATATATGCCATCTTGATTACGTAGTGAGTGCAGCACATCATGCCTCTGCATGGTGGTCGGAGGCGTTCGGTGGCCTGGGGTCGCGGCGAGGTTGCAGCAATGGCGGAGGAACATCGATTCTGATGTGCGTTGTTGGCGGCTGTGCGGCCGGCCGGCCGAGGGAGATAGGCGACCTTGTGTGGACGCACGAAGAGGTTGTGGCCAGCACAGCGGCACGAAGGGCCTAGCGAAAAAGCGATTCAGCTTTTGGTTTATCGGATGGGTCATGGGAGATAAGACCACGCGTCGCTCCTCTTATTTCTCTCGTCAGTTACGGAATAGGAAGAGGAACAGACGTGTGTTACAAAGAAATTAAACTGCATGATTTGTTATAAAATAAAAACTAAAAGAATTGTTGATGTGGCGTGGTCAGGGAGAGAGATACTTGTGAACTTGTGATTGGCTGGTATCTGATGACATGGCATGTTGAGTTGGACCATTTGCATGTTAAGAGAATACCTTGTAGTGGGGAGCAACTTCTTAGGAATGTAAGATACCAAGTCCCTAGTAAGCCTCTACTAGACTAGCTCGTTAATCAAAGATGGTGAAGTTTCCTGACCATAGACATGGGTTGTCATTTGATGAATGGGATCACAACATTAGGAGAATGATGTGTGGACATGACCCATCCATTAGCTTAGCATATTGATCGTTCAGTTTTATTGCTATTGCTTTCTTCATGTCAAATACATGTTCCTCCGACTATGAGATTATGCAACTCCCGTATACCGGAGGAATACCTTGTGTGCTATCAAACGTCACAATGTAGCTGGGTGATTATAAATATGCTCTACAGGTATCTCCGAAGGTGTTTGTTGGGTTGGCATAGATCAAAATTAGGATTTGTCACTCCGAGTATCGGAGAGGTATCTCTGGGCCCTCTCGGTAATGCACATCATAAGAAACCTTGCAAGCAATGTGACTAATGAGTTAGTTGCACGATGATGCATTATGGAACGAGTAAAGAGACTTGCTAGTAACGATATTGAACTAGGTATGAAGATACCGACAATCGAATCTCGGGCAAGTAACATACCGATGACAAAGGGAATAACGTATGTTGTCATTACGGTACGACCGTAAAGATCTTCGTAGAAATTTAGGATCCAATATGAGCATCTAGGTTCCTCTATTGGGTTATTGACCGGAGAGGTGTCTCGGTCATGTCTACATAGTTCTCGAACGCGTAGGGTCCGCATGCTTAACGTTCGATGACGATTTTGTATTATATGAGTTATGTGATTTGATGACCGAATGTTGTTCGGAGCCCCAGATGAGATCATAGACATGATGAGGAGTCTCGAAATGCTTGAGAGGTAAAGATTCATATATAGGACGATGATATTCAGACACCAGAAGTGTTCCAAGGGCACCGGGTACATATTGGGTCACCGAAAAGGACTTTCGGGCACCCCCCCCCCTCCGGCAAAGTTATGGGCCTATTGGGCCAAGGGAGGGTCAAACCAAACCACGGGGGGCTGGTGCGCCCCTCCACCTAGTCGGCCGGCCCTAGAGAAGGCAAGGGAGGAAGGCTAGCCCCTCCTTCCTTCCCCTCCTCAAGGGAGAAAGGAAAGGGGAGGGCGCCACCTCTCCTTCCTTCTCCTAGTGCCATGAAAAAGGAAGGGGGCGAATTGGGGTTGCACCCCAAGTAGGATTCGGCCTACTTGGGGGCACCCCTTGGCTGCCTCCTCCCCCCTCCAACCTATATATATGTGGGGAGGGGGCGCCTAGAACACACGAACATCATTGTTAGCCGTGTGCGGCGCCCCCCTCCACTGTTTACTTCCACAATCATAATCTCGTAGTGCTTAGGCAAAACCCTGCGCGGTTCACTTCATCATCACCGTCACCACGCCGTCGTGCTGATGGAACTCATCTACTTCCTCGACACTTTGCTGGACCAAGAGTTCGAGGGACGTCATTGAGCTGAACGTGTGCAGAACTCGAAGGTGCCATACGTTCGGTGCTTGATCAGTTGGAACAAGAAGAAGTTCGTCTACATCAACCACATTGTCAAACGCTTCCGCTTTGGGTCTACGAGGGTATGTGGACACACTCTCCCCCTCTCGTTGCTATGCATCTCCTGGATAGATCTTGCGTGAGCGTAGATTTTTTTTTTCTTTTTTTGAGATTGCATGCTACATTTCCCAATAGTGGCATCATGAGGTAGGTCTATGCGTAGATGATATGCACTAGTAGAACACAAAGAGTTGTGGGTGGTGATCATCATACTGCTTACCACCAATGTCTTATTTTGATTCGGCTGTACTGTTGGATGAAGCGGCCCGGACCAACCTTACATGACCGCGTTAATGAGACCAGTTCAACCGACAGACATGCAACTAGTTTTGCATAAAGGTGGCTGGTGGGTGTCTGTTATCCTACTTTAGTTGAATCAAATTTGACTACAGCCGGTCCTTGTTGAAGGTTAAAACAACAAATTTGATAAATCATCGTTGTGGTTTTTGTGCCATATGTAAGCACGGTACTTGCTAGAAGCCCGTAGCAGCCACGTAATACTTGCAACAACAAAGTAGAGGACGTCTAACTTGTTTTTGCAATGCATGTTGTGACGTGATATGGTCAAGACGTGATGAGTTATACGTTATTGTATGAGATGATCATGTTTTTTAAGATATCTGACAACTGGCAGGAGCCTTATGGTTGTCTCTTTATTGTATGAGATGAAAACGCCGTGTAATTGCTTTCCTTTATCACTATGAGTTAGCGATAGTCATAGAAGCAATAGTTGGCGAGACGACCATGACGCTACGATGGAGATCAAGGTGTCCAGTCCGTGATGATGGAGATCGTGATGGTGCTTTGGATATGGAGATCAAAAGCACAAGATGATGACGGCCATATCATGTCACATATTTTGATTGCATGTGATGTTTATCTTTTTATGCATCTTATTTTTCTTAGTACGGCGGTAGCATTATAAGATGACCCCTTACCAAAACTTCAAGGTACAATTGTTCTCCCTGAGTATGCACCATTGCGACAGTTTGTCATGCTGAGACACCACGTGATGATCGGGTGTGATAAGCTCTACGTTCACATACAACGGTTGCAAGACAGTTTTGCACATGCGGAATACTCGGGTTAAACTTGACGAGCCTAGCATGTACATACATGGCCTCGAAACACTGGAGACCGAAAGGTCGAACGAGAATCATATAGTAGATATGATCAACATAGAGATGTTCACCATTGAAAACTACTCCATCTCACGTGATGATCGGACATGGTGTAGTTGATTTGGATCACGTATCATTTAGATGACTTGAGGGATGTCTATCTAAGTGGGAGTTCTTTAGTAATATGATTAACTGAACTTAATTTATCATGAACTTAGTCCTCATAATTTTTGCATATCTATGTTGTAGATCAACGGCCCGTGCTACCGTTCCCTTGAATTTTAATGCGTTCCTAGAGAAATCTAAGTTAAAATATGATGGTAGCAACTACACAGACAAGGTCCGTAACTTGAGGATTATCCTCATTGCCACATAGAAGAATTATGTCCTCGATGCACCGCTAGGTGAAAGGCCTGTTGCAGGATCAGATGCTGATGTTTTGAATGCCTCGCAAGCTCAATATGATGACTACTCTATAGTTCAGTGTGCCATGCTTTACGGCTTAGAATCGGGACTTCAAAGACGTTTTGAACACCATGGAGCATATGAGATGTTCCAAGAGTTGAAGTTAATATTTCAAGCAAATGCCCGAGTTGAGAGATATGAAGTCTCCAACAAGTTCTATAACTGCAAGATGGAGGAGAATAGTTCTGTCAGTGAACACATACTCAGAATGTCTGGATATCATAATCATTTGACTCAGCTGGGAGTTAATCTTCCAGATGATAGTGTCATTGACAGAGTTCTCCAATCACTGCCACCAAGCTACAAAGGCTTCGTGATGAACTATAATATGCAAGGGATGGAGAATACAATTCCCGAGCTCTTCGCAATGCTCAAAGCTGTGGAGGTAGATATCAAAAAGGAGCATCAAGTGTTGATGGTTAACAAGACCACTAGTTTCAAGAAAAAGGGCAAGGGAAAGAAGGGGAACTTCAAGAATAATAGCAAGCAAGTTGCTAGTCCCGGGAAGAAACCCAAGTCTGGACCCAAGCCTGAAACTGAGTGTTTCTACTGCAAAGGGACTGGTTACTTGAAGCGGAATTGCCACAAGTATTTGGCGGATAAGAAGGATGTCAAAGTGAACAAAGGTATATTTGATGTACACGTTATTGATGTGTACCTTACTAATGCTCGTAGTAGCGCCTATATATTTGATACTGGTTCGGTTGCTCATATTTGTAACTCAAAACAGGGGCCATGGATTAAACGAAGATTGGCTAAGGACGAGGTGACGATGCGCGTGGGAAATGGTTCCTAAGTCGATGTGATCGACGTCGGCGCGCTACCTATATCTACCTTCGGGATTAATTTTAGATCTGAATAATTGTTATTTGGTGCCAGCGTTGAGCATGAACATTATATCTGGATCTCGTTTGATGCGAGATGGTTATTCATTTAAATCAGAGAATAATGGTTGTTCTATTATTATGAGTATTATCTTTTATCATCATGCACCCTTGATGAGTGGTCTATTTTTGTTGAATCTCAATCGTGGTGATACACATATTTATAATATTGATGCCAAAAGATGCAAAGTTGATAATGATAGTGCAACATATTTGTGGCACTGTCGTTTAGGTCATATTGGTGTAAAACGCATGAAGAAACTCCATACAAATGGGCTTTTGGAATTACTTGATTATGAATCATTTGATACTTGCGTACCATGCCTCATGGGAAAGATGACTAAAACTCTGTTCTCCGGAACAATGGAATGAGCTAATGACTTATTGGAAATAATACATATCGATGTATGCGATTCAATGAGTGTTGAGGCTCGCGGCGGGTATCGTTATTTTCTAACCTTCACAGATGATTTGAGCAGATATGGGTATATCTACTTGATTAAACACAAGTCTGAAACATTTCAAAAGTTCAAAGAATTTCAGAGTGAAGTAGAGAATCATCATAACAAGAAGATAAAGTTCCTACGATCTGATCACGAAGGCGAATATTTGAGTTACGAGTTTGGTCTTTATTTAAAACGATGTGGAATAGTTTCGCAACTCACGCCACCTGGAACACCATAGCGTAATGGTGTATCCGAAAATCGTAACTGTACTTTATTAGATATGGTGCGATCTATGATGCCTCTTACCGATTTACCACTATTGTTTTGGGTTTATGCAATAGAGACAGTTGCATTCATGTTAAATAGGGCACCATCTAATTGAGACAACACCGTATGAACTATGGTTTGGCAAGAAACCTAAGTTGTCGTTTATTAAAGTTTGGGGTTGCGATGCTTATGTGAAAAATCTTCAGCCTGATAACCTCGAACCCAAATCGGAGAAGTGAGTCTTCATAGGATACCCAAAAGAAATTGTTGGGTACACCTTCTACCGTAGATCCGAAGGCAAGACCTTTTTTGCTAAGAATGGATCCTTTCTAGAGAAGGAGTTTCTCTCGAAAGAAGTGAGTGGGAGGAAAATAGAACTTGATGAGGTAATCGTACCTTCTCTCGAATTGGAAAGTAGCTCATCATAGAAAATTGTTCCCGTGATGCCTACACCAACTAGAGAGGAAGCTAATGATGATGATCATGAAACTTCAGATCAAGTTACTACCGAACCTCGTAGATCAACCAGAGCACGTTTCGCACCATAGTGGTATGGTAATCATGTTCTGGACGTCATGTTACTAGACCATGACAAACCTACGAACTATGAAGAAGCTATGATGAGCCCAGATTCCGATAGATGGCTTGAGGCCAAGAAATCTGAGCTAGGATCCATCTATGAGAACAAAGTGTGGACTTCGGTGGACTTGCTCAATGATCGGCGAGCCATAGAAAATAAATGGATCTTTAAGAAGAAGACTAACGCTGATGGTAATATTACTATCTACAAAGCTCGACTTGTCGTGAATTTGTTTCGACAAGTTCAAGGAGTTGACTACGATGAGACTTTCTCACACGTAGCGATGCTTAAGTTTGTCCGAATCATGTTAGCAATTGCCGCATTTTATAATTATGAAATCTGGCAAATGGACGTCAAAACTGCATTCCTCAATGGATTTCTTAAAGAACATTTATATATGATGCAACCAGAAGGTTTTGTCGATCCTAAAGGTGCTAACAAAGTGTGCAAGCTCCAGCGATCCATCTATGGACTGGTGCAAGCATCTCGGAGTTGGAATATATACTTTGATGAGGTGATCAAAGCATATGGTTTTATACAGACTTTTGGAGAAGCCTGTATTTACAAGAAAGTGAGTGGGAGCTTTGTAGAGTTTCTGATATTATATGTGGATGACATATTTTTGATTAGAAATGTTGTAGAATTTCTGGATAGCATAAAAGGATACTTGAATAAGAATTTTTCAATGAAAGACCTTGGTGAAGCTATTTATATATTAGGCATCAAGATCTATAGAGATAGATCAAGACGCTTGATAGGACTTTCATAAAGCACATACCTTGATAAAGTTTTGAAGAAGTTAAAAATGGATCAGTCAAAGAAAGGGTTCTTTCTTGTGTTACAAGGTGTGAAGTTGAGTTAGACTCAATGCCCAACCACTGCATAAGATAGAGAGAAAATGAAAGTCATTCCTTATGCCTCAGGCATAGGTTCTATCATGTATGCAATGTTGTGTACCAGACCTGATGTGTGCCTTGCTATAAGTCTAGCAGGGAGGTACCAAAGTAATCCAGGAGTGGATCACTGGACAGCGGTCAAGAACATCCTGAAGTATCTGAAAAGGGACCAAGGATATGTTTTTCATGTATGGAGGTGACAAAGAGCTCGTCGTAAATGGTTATGTCGATGCTAGCTTTGACACTGATCCGAGTGACTCTAAGTCACAAACCGAATACATAATTTTATGTAATGGTGGAGCTGTCAGTTGGTGCAGTTCCAAGCAAAGCGTCGTGGTGGGATCTACGTGTGAAGCAGAGTACGTAGCTGCTTCGGAAGCAGCAAATGAAGGAGTCTGCATGAAGGAGTTCATATCCGATCTTGGTGTAATACCTAGTGCATCGGGTCCAATAAAAATCTTTAGTGACAACACTGGGGCAATTGCCTTGGCAAAGGAATCCAGGTTTCACAAAAGAACCAAACACATCAAGATACGCTTCAACCCCATCCGGATCAAGTCAAGGAGGGAGACAAAGAGATTTGCAAAATACATACGGATCTGAGACCCGTTGACTAAGCCTCTTTCACGAGCAAAACATGATCAGCACCAAGATTTCATGGGTGTTAGAATCATTACTATGTAATCTAGATTATTGACTCTAGTGCGAGTGGGAGACTGAAGGAAAATAATTCCCTAGAGGCAATAATAAAGTTGTTATTTTATATTTCCTTATTTCATGATAAATGTTTATTATTCAAGCTATAATTGTATTAACCAGAAACTTGATACATGTGTGGATACATAGACAAAATACCAAGTCCCTAGTAAGCCTCTACTAGACTAGCTCGTTAATCAAAGATGGTTAAGTTTCCTGACCATAGACATGTGTTGTCATTTGACGAACGGGATCACATCATTAGGAGAATGATGTGATGGACATGACCCATCCGTTAGCTTAGCATATTGATCGTTCAATTTTATTTCTATTGCTTTCTTCATGTCAAATACATGTTCCTCCGGCTACGAGATTATGCAACTCCCGGATACCGGAGGAATACCTTGTGTGCTACCAAACGTCACAACCTAATTGGGTGATAATAAAGATGCTCTATAGGTATCTCCGAAGGTGTTTGTTGGGTTGGCATAGATCAAGATTATGATTTGTCACTCTGACTACCGGAGAGGTATCTCTAGGCCCTCTCGGTAATGCACATCATAAGAAACCTTGAAAGCAATGTGACTAATGAGTTAGTTGAAAGATGATGCATTATGGAACGGGTAAAGAGACTTGCCAGTAATGAGATTGAACTAGTTATGAACATACCGACGATCGAATCTCGGGCAAGTAACATACCAATGACAAAGGGAATAATGTATGTTGTGATTACGATATGACCGCCAATATGAGCATCCAGGTTCCACTATTAGTTATTGACTCGAGAGGTGTCTCGGTCATTGATGACCCACAAGTGTAGGGGGTCTATCATAGTCCTTTCGATAAGTAAGAGTGTCGAACCCAACGAGGAGCAGAAGGAAATGATAGGCAGTTTTCAGTAAGGTATTTTCTGCAGGCACTGAAATTATAAGTAATAGATAGTTTTGTGATAAGATAATTGGTAGCAAGTGACAAACGGTAAAAGTAAATAGGTGCAGCAAGGTCGCCCAATCCTTTTTGTAGCAAAGGACAATCCTGGACAAACTCTTATGCATGGTAAAGCGCTCCCGAGGACATATGGGAATTATCGTCAAGCTAGTTTTCATCACGATCGTCTGATTCGCATTCGCTACTTTGATAATTTGGTATGTGGGTGGACCGGTGCTTGGGTGCTGCCCTTACTTGGACAAGCCTCCCACTTATGATTAACCTCTAATGCAAGCTTCCGCAACTACAAAAGAAGTATTAAGGTAAACCTAACCATAGCCTGAAACATATGGATCGAAATCAGCCCCTTACGAAGCAACTCACAAACTAGGGTTTAAGCATCTGTCACTCTAGCAACCCATCATCTACTTATTACTTCCCAATGCCTTCATCTAGGCCCAAATAATGGTGAAGTGTCATGTAGTCGACGTTCACATGATACCACTAGAGGAGAGACAACATACATCTCATCAAAATATCGAACGAAGACCAAATTCACATGACTACTAATAGCAAGACTTCTCCCATGTCCTCAGGAACAAAAGCAACTACTCACAAGACATAATATTGTCCATGATCAGAGGGGTATTAATATGCATAATGGATCTGAACATATGATCTTCCACCAAATAGACAAACTAGCATCAACTACAAGGAGTAATCAACACTACTAGCAACCCACAGGTACCAATCTGAGGTTTGGGTACAAAGATTGGATACAAGAGATGAACTAGGGTTTGAGAGGAGATGGTGCTGGTGAAGATGTTGATGAAGATAGCTCTCCCCAAGATGGGAGAGTTGTTGGTGATGATGGCGGTGACGATTTCCCCCTCCCAGAGGGAAGTATCCCCGGCAGAACAGCTCTGCCAGAGCCCTAGATTGGTTTCCGCCTCGGTTCCGCCTCAAGACGGAGGCATCTGGTCCCGAAAGCCTCCTCTTGAGTTTTTCCAGGTCAAAACGCTTCATATAAGAGAAGATGGGCACCTGGGGCCCACCGGCTGGCCCTCGAGGCAGGGGGCGCGCCCTGGGAAGGGGGGCGCGCCCCCCACCCTCGAGGCCAGCCAGTGGCCCCTCTCGTGGATTTCTTTTGCCATATATTTTTTATATTTTCCGAAAAATGTTCTGTGGAGTTTCGGGGCTTTTGGAGTTGTGCAGAATAGGTTTCGAGAGATTGCTACTTTTCCAGCCCAGAATTCCAGCTGCCGACATTCCCCCTTCTTCATGTAAACCTTGCAAAATAAGAGGGAAAAGGCATAATTATCGTGACAAAACATGTATGAACAGCCCATAATGCAATAAATATAAACTTATAGGCATGCTGCAAAATGGACGTATCAACTCCCCCAAGCTTAGACCTCGCTTGTCCTCAAGCGAAAGCCGATAACAAAAAATATTTCCACATGTTTAGAGATAGAGGTGTCGATAAAAATAAAATACAGACATGGGAGCATCATGATCATTCTCATAACAGCAAATTATATAAATATAGTCATATGATCATTATGTTAAAGTAACAATTCATCTAAAATATCAAGTATGCATCATAAACTTCATTGGAAACTAACAAACTTTGGTCTCGGTCATTGAAGCAATTGCAATTTATCGTAACATCGGAAAGAGTCAATATAAGAGCTTTTCAGCAAGCCTACATACTCAACTATCATATAGTCTTTCACAATTGCTCACACTCACGCAATACTTATGTTTATGGAGTTTTAATCGGACACAGAGAAAGATAGGGGCTTATGGTGTTGCCTCCCAACTTTTTACCTCAAGGGTAATGTCAACAATAATAGAACATGAAAACTTACATCCAAGTGGGTATATATATCTGGATCTTTCCAACACAATGTGCTTGCCAAAGGATAAAATGAAAAAGGGAAGGTGGATCTCACCTTGACACTTATAAGACAAGAATAAAAGATAGGCCCTTCGCAGAGGGAAGCAGAGGTTGTCATGTGTTTTTATGGTTGGATGCACAAAGTCTTAGCATAGAAGAACTTCGCTTTATATTGCCACTTGTGATAAGGACCTTTATTATGCAGTCCGTCGCTTTTATTACTTCCATATCACAAGCTCGTATAAAGCTAATTTCTCCCACGCTAATAAATCATACATATTTTAGTGGGTTTGCAACATGACAACTTACTTGGAAGGATCTTTCTCAATCCATAGGTAGTTATGGTGGACTCTCATGGAAAACTGGGTTTAAGGATATATGGAAGCACAAGAGTATCTCTACTTAGTGCGAGGAGTTTTGGCTAGCATGAGGGAGATAGGCAAGCTCAACATGTTGGAAGATCCATGACAATATACTTTATTTCGGATATAAGAAGACATAACCCATTATGTTGTCTTCCTTGTCCAACATCAACTCTTTAGCATGTCATATTTTAATGAGTGCTCACAATCATAAAAGATGTCCAAGATAGTATATTTGTATGTGAGGCCTCTCTTCTTTTATTACTTCCTATTAATTGCAACGATGACCAAAACTATGTTTATCACCTCCCAACAACTTTATTTATCATACTCTTATATGTGAAGTCACTACTTCCCATAAGACCGATATGATCTCTATGATTATCGTTTTGTTTTCTTCCTTTTATCATGACCCAAGAGGGGAAAATCAAGCCCTTGACTCAACACTAATCTTTATTATATAGCTCACGGACTCGATTACAAAGGATAAGGCTCACAAATCAAAAGCTCACAACTAGATCATGCTAACTTTATTCTAATAGATCAATATACTACCAAAAGGATCGAACTAAGTAAAACGGTAAAGATAGGAGTGATGGTGATACGATATCAGGGTCACTCCCCCAAGCTTGGCAGTTGCCAAGGGGAGTGCACATACCCATATGATTATGTCTCCTACTTCGGGGTTGGTGATGATGGAGTTGCAAGTAGTGACGGGGGATCCTCATATATTGAGCACAGGAGATCTTACAGCTTGCGGATAATACCTTTGAGAGCAGCTATGTAATCCTTCAACAAAAGATTTTCACTTGTGAGATGCTTGTTGCGGATCTGAGTTAACTCAAGCATCCTGAAAACTTATAGCTCAGTTGAGGTAAAGAGATTAGGAAGGGATTTACAGGTGTCTTCTTCTCCCGCTGCCGGAGCCGGATCCTCCACCTCCATATTGATCTTCTTCTCCTTATGGATCTCCTCGGGTCCTTCTCTCTTCAGATCTATCTTCATTAGCCAAGCATCGTTGCCTTCGTTGTTGGAGGAGGGAGACGACATGATGCCTAGCTTCGCAAAACCCTAGCAGAAAACAGCTCGGAACGAAAACAGAGGAATTCTACGTGATACAGAGGTCAAAACCTTCGGGGGTATATATATTGAATTTTTCCATCACGGAAGGAGTAACCCACAAGAAAACGGAGTCCAGGGGACACACGGGGTGCTCTCAAGGCAGGGGGCGTGCCCTGGGAAGGGGGGCGCGCCCCTACCCTCGAGGCCACCTCGTGTCTCCTCCTGACTGCGGTTTATTTTGTATTATTTTAAAATATTCCAAAACGTAGAAAAATTGCCTTTAGAACTGTTTTGGAGTCGGTTTACTTACCGTATCACGTACCTCTTCCTTTTCGGAGGCTGAATCGTTCTGGTAAGTGTCCCTTATGTATTCCTCCGGGGTTATGGTTTCAATAATATTAGTTTCAACATTTATAGGTTTACCTGAGATATAATGTTTGATCCTTTGACCATTCACCACCTTCGGGTTTGTGCCTTCGAAGTTGTTGATCTTTATAGCACCGGAACGATAGACCTCCTCGATAACGTAGGGTCCTTCCCACTTGGAGAGAAGTTTTCCTGCAAAAAATCTTAAACGAGAGTTGTATAGCAGAACATAATCACCTACGTTAAATTCACGCTTTTGAATCCTTTTGTCATGCCATGTTTTAACTTTTTCTTTAAATAACTTGGCGTTCTCGTAGGCCTGGGTTCTCCATTCATCGAGACAGCTAATATCAAATAGCCTCTTTTCACCGGCAAGTTTGAAATCATAATTGAGCTCTTTGATAGCCCAATATGCCTTATGTTCTAGCTCAAGAGGTAAGTGACAAGCTTTTCCATATACCATCTTATATGGAGACATGCCCATAGGATTTTTGTATGCAGTTCTATAGGCCCATAATGCATCATCTAGTTTCTTGGACCAATTCTTTCTAGACCTATTAACTGTCTTCTACAAAATTAATTTCAACTCCCTATTACTTAATTCAACTTGACCACTAGTCTGTGGATGATAATGTGATGCAATTCTATGGTTGACATCATACTTAGCAAGCATCTTACGGAAAGCACCATGAATAAAGTGTGAGCCACCATCAGTCATCAAATATCTAGGGACTCCAAACCTCGGAAATATAACTTCTGTAAGCATCTTAATAGAGGTGTTATGATCAGTACTACTAGTTGGAATAGCTTCTACCCACTTAGTAATGTAATCAACGGCAACTAGGATATGTGTGTACCCATTAGAGGAAGGAAAAGGTCCCATATAATCAAAGCCACAAACATCAAATGGTTCAATAACAAGTGAATAATTCATAGGCATTTCTTGACGTCTACTAATATTACCAATTCTTTGACATTCATCACATGATAAGACAAACTTACGGGCATCCTTGAAGAGAGTAGGCCAATAAAAACCGGATTGCAATACCTTGTGTGCAGTCCTGTCTCCCGTATGGTGTCCTCCATAAGCTTTGGAGTGGCACTTGCATAGGATCTGTTCCTGTTCATGCTCGGGTACACAACGTCTAATAATACCATCTACTCCTTTATAAAGATGTGGGTCATCCCAAAAGTAATGTCCCAAATCATAGAAGAATTTTTTTCTTTTGCTGATAAGTGAAGCTAGGAGGTATAAACTTAGCAACAATATAATTAGCATAATCAGCATACCATGGAGCGGTACGAAAAGTACTTATGACAGCTAGTTGTTCATCAGGAAAGCTATCATCAATAGGTTGTGGGTCATCAAGTATATTCTCTAACCTAGACAAGTTGTCTGCTACGGGGTTCTCAGCCCCCTTTCTATCAATAATATGCAAGTCAAATTCTTGCAGCAAGAGAACCCATCTAATAAGTCTATGTTTAGCATCTTTCTTTTCCATAAGGTATTTGATAGCAGCGTGATCAGTGTGAATAGTTACTTTAGAATCAACGATATAAGGTCTAAACTTATCACAAGCAAACACAACTGCTAAAAATTCTTTTTTAGTGGTAGCATAATTCCTTTGGGCACTATCTAGAGTTTTTCTAGCATACTTGATAACATTCAATTTCTTATCTACTCTTTGCCCTAGAACAGCTCCTACAGCATAATCACTAGCATCGCACATAATCTCAAAGGGTAAATTCCAGTCAGGGGGATGGACAATAGGTGCAGAGATCAATGCTTTCTTAAGTATTTCAAATGCCTCTAGACAATCATCATCAAAGACAAAAGGAATATCTTTTTGTAAAAGATTAGTCAGAGGCCTGGAGGTTTTTGAGAAATACTTAATGAACCTCCTATAAAACCCGGCATGACCAAGGAAACTTCTTATACCTTTGATATCCTTAGGGCATGGCATCTTTTCAATAGCATCAACCTTAGCTTTGTCAACTTCAATACCTCTTTCAGAAATTTTATGTCCCAAGACAATGCCTTCATTAACCATAAAGTGGCACTTCTCCCAATTCAAGACAAGGTTAGTATCTTCACATCTCTGCAAAGCTCGATCAAGGTTGCTTAAGCAATCATCAAAAGAAGTTCCATAAACGGAGAAATCATCCATGAATACCTCAACAATCTTTTCACAAAAGTCAGAGAATATAGCCATCATGCATCTTTGAAAGGTAGCAGGTGCATTACATAAACCAAAAGGCATACGTCTATAAGCAAAGGTACCGAAAGGACAAGTAAAGGTGGTCTTTTCTTGATCCCCCTTTGAAACAGGTATTTGAGAGAAACCAGAATAACCATCTAGAAAGCAGAAATGAGTATGTTTGGACAACCTTTCTAGCATTTGATCAATAAATGGCAAGGGGTAATGATCTTTCTTAGTAGCTTTATTCAACTTACGGAAATCAATTACCATCCTATAACCTGTAACTATTCTTTGTGGGATCAATTCGTCTGTATCATTAGGGACTACAGTCATACCTCCTTTCTTAGGAACACAATGGACAGGACTTACCCACTGGCTATCAGCAATGGGATAGATTATACCTGCCTCTAGAAGCTTTAAAATTTCCTTCCTTACCACTTCTTTCATCTTAGGATTTAACCGTCGTTGATGATCAATAACTGGTTTAGCATTCTCTTCCAATTTAATCTTGTGTTGACATATAGTGGAACTAATGCCCTTAAGATCATCCAGAGTATATCCAATAGCAGCTTGGTGCTTCTTCAGAGTTTTCAATAATCTTTCTTCTTCATGCTCTGAAAGGTTAGCACTAATAATAGGATATATTTTATTTTCATCAAGATAAACATACTTAAGATTATTAGGTAAAGGTTTAATTTCAAACACGGGATCACCCTTGGGTGGAGGAGGATCCCCTAGGATTTCAACAGGCAAGTTGTTTTTCAATACGGGTCCCTGTGTAAGGAATATTTCATCTATCTCCCTTCTTTCATTCATATGCATATCATTTTCATGGTCTAGCAAGTATTGTTCTAAAGGATCATTAGGTGGCACGGCAATAGAAGCAAGACCAATAAGTTCATCCTTACCGGATGGTGCCTTTTCAAGGGGTTGTCTACGGAATTTAGCAAAGTTAAAATCATGAGACGTGTCCCCTAATCCAACAGTGACAATGTCTTTCACACAGTCTATCTTGGCATTAACGGTATTCAAGAAGGGTCTACCAAATATAATGGGACGGAAAGCATCTTGTGGCGATCTAAGAACAAGAAAATCAGCAGGGTATTTAACCTTCCCACACAAGACTTCAATATCTCTAACAATCCCAACTGGTGAAGTAGTATCTCTATTAGAAAGTTTAATAGTAACATCAATCCCTTCTAACTCAACAGGTGCAATATCATGCATAATTTCGTTATACAGATCAAAAGGGATAATGCTCGCACTAGAACCTACGTCACATAAACCATGATAGCAATGATCTCCTATCTTGACAGAGATAATAGGCAAGCCTACAACAGGTTTATGTTTATTCCTAGCATTGGGTTTGGCTATCCTAGCAGACTCTTCTTGGAGATAAATAACATGCTCATCTAAATCTTCTACCAAGAGATCTTTAACCATAGCAACACTAGGTTCAACTTTAATTTGCTCAGAGGATGTAGGTGTTCTAGTATTACTCTTACGGACTACAGTTGAAGCTTGAGCATGATCCTTTATCCTAACAGGGAAAGGTGATTTTTCGATATAAGCGGTAGGAATGACAGGATCAACATTGTAAGTGATAGTCTTTTCTTCAACTTTAATAGGTTCAACTACTTTAACTTCAATAGGGGGTGGTATTTAAACCACTTCTCCTTGGGGAGATCAACATGAGTAGCAAAGGATTCACAGAAAGAAGCTACTATCTCAGAGTCAAGTCCATATTTAGTGCTAAACTCACGGAAAACATCGGTATCCATAAAAGCTTTAACGCAATCAAACTTAAGGGTCATACCTAACTCCTTACCTTCGTCGAGATCCCAATTTTTGGAGTTGTGTTTAATTCTTTCCAATAAATCCCATTTGAAGTCAATAGTCTTCATCATATAAGAGCCAGAACAAGAAGTATCGAGCATGGAGCGATTATCATGAGAAAGCCGAGCATAAAAATTTTGAATGATCATTTCTCTTGAGAGCTCATGATTGGGGCATGAATATAACATTGACTTAAGCCTCCCCCAAGCTTGAGCGATGCTTTCTCCTGCGCGAGGCCAGAAATTATAAATATAATTACGATCACGATGAACCTGGTGCATAGGGTAGAACTTCTGATGAAATTCCAACTTCAGACGATTATAGTTCCAAGATCCCATATCATCGCATAGCCTAAACCATGTCAATGCATCTCCCTTCAAAGATAAAGGGAAGACCTTCTTTTTGATAACATCCTCGGGCATACCTGTAAGCTTAAACAATCCACAAACTTCATCCACATAAATTAGGTGTAAATCGGGGTGAAGTGTTTCGTCTCCTGTATAGGGATTTTCAAGCAGTTTCTCTATCATACCCGAAGGAATCTCAAAGCAAACATTTTCATCAGGTGAAGTAGGTTGAGGAGCAACTCTTTGCTCTTCTGCTTGGGGTGAAGATACCCCGAACAAGCCCCTCAAAGGGTTTTGAGCCATAGTAACAAGTGACAATAAATTTCAGCACACTATATAAATTTTTCCTTACCAAATTCCACTTACCAAAGGAGCTTCACTCCCCGGAAACGGCACCAGAAAAGAGTCTTGATGACCCACAAGTGTAGGGGATCTATCGTAGTCCTTTTGATAAGTAAGAGTGTCGAACCCAACGAGGAGCAGAAGGAAATGATAGGCAGTTTTCAGTAAGGTATTTTCTGCAGGCACTGAAATTATAAGTAATAGATAGTTTTGTGATAAGATAATTGGTAGCAAGTGACAAACGGTAAAAGTAAATAGGTGCAACAAGGTGGCCCAATCTTTTTTGTAGCAAAGGACAAGCCTGGACAAACTCTTATGCAAGGTAAAGCGCTCCCGAGGACATATGGGAATTATCGTCAAGCTAGTTTTCATCACGATCGTCTGATTCGCGTTCGGTACTATGATAATTTGGTATGTGGGTGGACCAGTGCTTGGGTGCTGCCCTTACTTGGACAAGCCTCCCACTTATGATTAACCTCTAATGCAAGCATCCGGAACTAGAAAAGAAGTATTAAGGTAAAGCTAACCATAGCCTGAAACATATGGATCCAAATTAGCCCCTTACGAAGCAACGCATAAACTAGGGTTTAAGCTTCTGTCACTCTAGCAACCCATCATCTACTTATTACTTCCCAATGCCTTCCTCTAGGCCCAAATAATGGTGAAGTGTCATGTAGTCGACGTTCACATGACGCCACTAGAGGAGAGACAACATACATCTCATCAAAATATCGAACGAAGATCAAATTCACATGACTACTAATAGCAAGACTTCTCCCATGTCCTCAGGAACAAAAGCAACTACTCACAAGACATAATATTGTTCATGATCAGAGGGGTATTAATATGCATAATGGATCTGAATATATGATCTTCCACCAAACAGACCAACTAGCATCAACTACAAGGAGTAATCAACACTACTAGCAACCCACAGGTACCAATCTGAGGTTTGGGTACAAAGATTGGATACAAGAGATGAACTAGGGTTTGAGAGGAGATGGTGCTGGTGAAGATGTTGATGAAGAGAGCTCTCCCCAAGATGGGAGAGCTGTTGGTGATGACGGCGGTGACGATTTCCCCCTCCCGGAGGTAAGTATCCCTAGCAGAATAGCTCTGCCGGAGCCCTACATTGGTTTCCGCCTCGGTTCTGCCTCGAGACGGCGGCGTCTGGTCCCGAAAGCCTCCTCTTGATTTTTCCTGGTCAAAACGCTTCATATAAGAGAAGATGGGCACCTGGGGCCCACCGGCTGGCCCTCGAGGCAGGGGGTGCGCCCTGGGAAGGGGGGTGCGCCCCCCACCCTCGAGGCCAGCCAGTGGCCCTCTCGTGGATTTCTTTCGCCAGATATTTTTTATATTTTCCGAAAAAATGTTCTATGGAGTTTCGGGGCTTTTGGAGTTGTGCAGAATAGGTTTCCAGAGTTTGCTCCTTTTCCAGCCCAGAATTCCAGCTCCCAACATCCCCCCTTCTTCATGTAAACCTTGCAAAATAAGAGGGAAAAGGCATAAGTATCGTGACAAAACATGTATGAACAGCCCATAATGCAATAAATATCAACTTATAAGCATGATGCAAAATGGACATATCAGTCATGTCTACATAATTCTCGAACCCGTAGGGTCCACAAGCTTAATGTTCGATGACGATTTTGTATTATATGAGTTATGTGATTTGATGACCGAATGTTGTTTGGAGTCCCGGATGAGATCACGGACATGACGAGGAGTCTCTAAATGGTCAATGGGTAAAGATTCATATATAGGACGATGATATTCAGACACTGGAAGTGTTCCGAGGGTACCGGGTACATATCGGGTCACCGGAAAGGAGTTCCGGGCACCCTCCGGCAAAGTTATGGGCCTATTGGGCCAAGGAAGGGACAGACCAGCCCACAGGGGGCTGGTGCGCCCCTCCACCTGGTCGGACGGCCCTAGGGAAGGCAAGGGAGGAAGGCTAGCCCCTCCTTCCTTCCCCTCGTCAAGGGAGAAAGGAAAGGGGAGGGCGCCACCTCTCCTTCCTTCTCCTAGTGCCATGAAAAAGGAAGGGGGCGAATTGGGGTTGCAACCCAAGTAGGATTCAGCCTACTTGGGGCGCCCCTTGGCTGCCTGCTCCCCCCTCCAACCTATATATATGTGGGGAGGGGGGCGCCTAGAACACACGAACATCACTGTTAGCCGTGTGTGGTGCCCCCCTCCACTGTTTACTCCCATGGTCATAATCTCGTAGTGCTTAGGCGAAGCTCTACGTGGATCACTTCATCATCACCGTCACCACTCCGTCGTGCTGACGGAACCCATCTACTTCCTCGACACTTTGCTGGATCAATAGTTCGAGGGACGTCGTCGAGCTGAACGTGTGCAGAACTCGGAGGTGTCGTACGTTCGGTGCTTGATCGGTCGGAACGAGAAGAAGTTCGACTACATCAACCGCGTTGTCAAACGCTTCTGCTTTCGGTCTATGAGGGTACGTGGACACACTCTCCCCTTCTCGTTGCTATGCATTTTCTAGATAGATCTTGTGTGAGCATATAATTTTTTTTAATTGCATGCTACGTTTCCCAACATGCTTATCATGGGTGGAGCCAAAAGGACGTCGTCGGATTCTGGAAGCGAGAGTGAGTATGAGCTCGGGAGCACACGAGACGTACCCAGGTTCGGGGCTCTCCGGAGAGATAACACCCCTAGTCCTACTAAGATGACTTTGATCAAGAGTATACAGAGTTGCTCCTGGAGCTGTGTTGCTAGAGGAGGAAGAAGGGTAGAGCTATCCCTCTTCTCCTAGCTATGGTGTGTGTGCGGACTGGCAGCTGAGCATGAAGGTGAACCCTTTGCATGGGTGAGCCTCGGGGTCTTATAGGCCGACCCCCAGGGGTACAATGGTAATACGGTCAGGTGTAGGACCCGGACGTCAGTGTCTATGGTCGCCGGGTTCTCCGCCGGCTGCTGGGGCCCGCCGCTGGAGGGCCTCGCCGGCTGTCGAGAATTCGTTCAACGGTAGGGCCTGCCGCCCGCGGGCCATGCTGATTGCCTTTCAATGTAGCATCGTCCTTGCTGACGAGGGTCTCTTCATGCATCGTAGGGCTACAGTCCCACGTCGTCCGGGTAGGTGGCGGCCTGGTCAACGCGTATTGTAGCCACGCCCTTCCGGGATTTGGGGGAGCAGGTGGCCTTGTAGGCACGCCCCATCTCGTCATGGTAGGTGAGTGCAGACTTCGAGGAGGAGGGGGCGGCTGCTGGGAGCCGGCCCACCCCCGAAGCCGCCTTCTTCTAGAGCGCCATCTTCTTGAAGTCGGTCGTGTGGTCCTAACCGGCCCAGGGAGCCGGTCACGCGGCTAGATGGTAGGAGTGGCTTTGCTAGCCCTGATGTCTTGAAATGTCATAGGGTGCGGATGGGGCTACTCGGGGTACATAACACCGACACTGGGCGCGCCCTGGTGCCTAGTCGGCCCCTCGTGGCTCTTCTGGTCCTCACACGAAGCTTCGAGGTCTCATTTGTTCAAAAAATGTCAAAAGTTTTGCTGCATTTGGACTTCATTTGATATGGCTTTTATGAAAAACCAAGAATAAGCAGAAAAACAGCTGGCACTAGGCACTAGGTTAATATGTTAGTCCATACAAATCATATAAAAGGCATGTAAAAGTGCACCAAAACCATATAAATTTTATAAACATGGCATGAATACTTCATAAATTATAGATACATTGGAGACGTATCAGCGCGCCCCTAGGGGGCATGTCGGGCAGGCTTATGAGAGCCTCACAACTCCGTTTGATCTAATTCTAAGACTATATATTCTGTGATTTCCCCAAACCATCAGAGCAAGACCCGAGACAATTCTTTCGTCGCCGCAAGGCTTTGTTCCAAAGCGATCCCATCTGGAGCCCAATTATGGCACTCTGTTGATGGGGGGAATAATTGAGGAGGCCATCTTCATCAATGTTGTTGGGGAACGTAGTATTTCAAAAATAATCCCTACGCACATGCAAGATCATGGAGATGTATAGCAACGAGAGGGGAGAGTGTCGTCCACATACCCTCGTAGACCGTAAGCGGAAGCATTATGACAACGCGGTTGATGTAGTCGTACATCTTCACGATCGACCGATCCTAGTACCGAACATACGACACCTCCGCGATCTGCACACGTTCAGCTCGATGACGTCCCACGAACTCATGATCCAGTAGAGCTTCAAGTGAGAGTTCCCTCAGCACGACAGCGTGATGACGGTGATGATGAAGTTACCAACGCAGGGCTTCGCCTAAGCACCGCAACGATATGACTGAGGTTTGTTTCTGTGGAGGGGGGCACCACACACGGCTAAAAGATCAATGATCAACTTGTGTGTCCATGGGGTGCCCCCCACCATATATAAAGGAGTGGAGGAGGGGGAGAGGTCGGCGCTCTCTATGGCGCGCCCTAAGGGAGTCCTACTCCCACAGGGAGTAGGATTCCCCCTTTCCTAGTAGAACTAGGAGCCCTTCCAAGTAGTAGGAGTAGGAGAGAAGGAAAGGGAAAAGAGAAGAGAAGGAAGGAGGGGGCGCTGCCCCTCCCCCTAGTCCAATTCGTACTAAGCCTTGGGGGGCGCAACCTTCTCTCTCTCTCTCTTTCCCCTAAAGCCCAATAAGGCCCATATACTCCCCGGCGAATTCCTGTAACTCTCCCGTACTCCGAAAAATACCCGAATCACTCGGAACCTTTCCGATGTCCAAATATAGTCGTCCAATATATCGATCTTTACGTCTCAACCATTTAGAGACTCATCGTCATGTCCCCCATCACATCCGGGACTCCAAACTACCTTCGGTACATCAAAACACATAAACTCGTAATACCGATCGTCACCGAACGTTAAGCGTACGGACCCTACGGGTTCGAGAACTATGTAGACATGACCAAGACTCATCTCCGGTCAATAACCAATAGCGGAACCTGGATCCTCATATTGGTTCCTACATATTCTACGAAGATCTTTATTAGTCAAACCGCATAACAACATACGTTGTTCCCTTTGTCATCAGTATGTTACTTGCCCAAGATTCGATCGTCGGTATCTCAATACATAGTTCAATCTCGTTACCGGCAAGTCTCTTTACTCGTTCCGTAATACATCATCTCGTGACTAACTCATTAGTCGTTTGCTTGCAAGGATTATTATGATGTGCATTACCGAGAGGGCCCAGAGATACCTCTCCGACATTCGGAGTGACAAATCTTATTCTTGATCTATGCCAACACCACGAACACTTTCGAAGACACCTGTAGAGCATCTTTATAATCACCCAGTTACGTTGTGACGTTTGATAGCACACAAGGTGTTCCTCCGGTATTTGGGAGTTGCATAATCTCATAGTCATAGGAACATGTATAAGTCATGAAGAAAGCAATAGCAGTAAAACTAAACGATCATAGTGCTAAGCTAACGGATGGGTCTTGTCCATCACATCATTCTCCTAATGATGTGATCTCATTGATCAAATGACAACTCATGTCTATGGCTAGGAAACATAACCATCTTTGATCAATGAGCTAGTCTAGTAGAGGCATACTAGGGACACTCAGTTTTGTCTATGTATTCACACATGTACTAAGTTTCCGGTTAATACAATTCTAGCATGAATAATAAACATATATCATGATATAAGGAAATAAATAATAACTTTATTATTGCCTCTAGGGCATATTTCCTTCAGTCTCCCACTTGCACTAGAGTCAATAATCTAGATCACATCACCATGTGATTAACACCAATAGTTCACATCACCATGTGACTAACACCCATAGTTCTCATCGCCATGTGACCACTACCCAAAGGGTTTACTAGAGTCAACAATCTAGTTCACATCTCCATGTGATTAACACCCAAAGAGTACTAAGGTGTGATCATGTTTTGCTTCATGAGAGAAGTTTGTCAGTGTGTCTGTTACATTCAGATCCGTATATATTTTGCAAATTTCTATGTCTACAATGCTCTGCATGGAGCTACTCTAGCTAATTGCTCCCATTTTTAATATGCATCCAGATTGATACTTCGAGTCATCTGGATTAGTTTCAAAGCTTGCATCGACGTAACTCTTTACGACAAACTCTTTATCACCTCCATAATCAAGAAACATTTCCTTAGTCATCCATTAACTAAGGACAATTTTGACCGCTGTCGAGTGATCTACTCCTGGATCACTATTGTACCTCCTTGTCAAACTTATGGCAAGGTACACAACAGGTTTGGCACATAGCATGGCATACTTTATAGAACCTATGACTGAGGCATAGGGAATGACTTTCATTTTTTTTCTATCTTCTGGAGTGGTCGGGTTTTGAGTCTATCTTCATACCTTGTAACACAGGGAAGAACCCTTTCATTTGACTGGTCCATTTTGAACTTCTTCAAAACTTTATCAAGGTATGAGCTTTGTGAAAGTCCAATTAAGCGTCTTGATCTATCTCTATAGATCTTGATGCCTAATATATAAGTAGCTTCACTGAGGTCTTTCTTTGAAAAACTCATTTCAAACATTCCTTTATCATTTCCAGAAAATTCATTTCCGATCAACAATATGTCATTCACATATACTTATCAAAAATGTTGTCGTGCTCCCACTCACTTTCTTGTAAATACAGGCTTCACCGTAAGTCTATATAAAACCATATGCTTTGATCAACTTATCAAAGCGTATATTCCAACTCCAAGATGCTTACACCAGTCCATAGATGGATCGCTGGAGCTTGCATATTTTTGTTAGCACCTTCAGGATTGACAAAACCTTCTGGTTGCATCATATACAACTCTTCTTTAATAAATCCATTAATGAACGCAGTTTTTGTTATCTATTTGCTAGATTTCATAAAATGCGGCAATTGCTAACATGATTCTGACAAACTTAAGCATCACTACGAGTGAGAAAATCTCATCGTAGTCAACACCTTGAACTTGTCGAAAACCTTTTGCAACAAGTCGAGCTTTGTAGACAGTAACATTACAGTCAGCGTCGGTCTTCCTCTTGAAGATCCATTTATTTTCGATGGCTTGCCGATCATCGCGCAAGTCAACCAAAGTCCACACTTTCTTCTCATACATGGATCCCATCTCAAATTTCATGGCCTCAAGCTATTTTGCGGAATCTGGGCTCATCATCGCTTCCTTATAGTTCGTAGGTTCATCATGGTCTAGTAACATGACTTCCAGAACCGGGTTGCCGTACCACTCTGGCGCAGAACGTACTCTGGTTGATCTACAAAGTTCAGTAGTAACTTGATCCGAAGTTTCATGATCATCATCATCAGCTTCCTCACTAATTGGTGTAGGAATCACTGGAACTAGTTTTTGTGATGTACTATTTTCCAATTGGGAGAAGGTACAATTACCTCATCAAGTTCCACTTTCCTCCCACTCACTTCTTTTGAGAGAAACTCCTTCTCTAGAAAGGATCCATTCTTAGCAACGAATATCTTGCCTTCGAATCTGGTTATAAGGTGTAACCAACAGTCTCCTTTCGGTATCATACGAATACACACTTCTCCGACTTGGGTTCGAGCTTATCAGGTTGAAGCTTTTTCACATAAGCATCGCAGCCCCAAACTTTAAGAAACGAGAACTTTGGTTTCTTGCCAAACCACAGTTCATAAGGCGTCGTCTCAACGGATTTAGATGGTGCCCTATATAACCTGAATGCAGTTGTCTATAAAGCATAACCCCAAAACAATAGTGGTAAATCGGTAAGAGACATCACAGACCGCACCATATCTAATAAAGTGTGGTTACGACGTTCGGACACACCATTACGCTGTGGTGTTCCGGGTGGCTTGAGCTGTGAAACTATTCCACATTATTTCAAATGAAGACCAAACTCGTAACTCAAATATTCACCTCCACGATCAGATCGTAGAAACTTTATTTTCTTGTTACGATGATTCTCTACTTCACTCTGAAATTCTTTGAACTTTTCATATGTTTCAGACTTGTGCTTCATCAAGTAGATATACCCATATCTACTCAAATCATCAGTGAAGGTCAGAAAATAACGATACCCGCCGCGAGCCTCAACACTCATCGGTCTGCATACATCAGTATGTATGATTTCCAACAAATCTGTTGCTCACTCCATTGTTTCGTAGAACGGAGTTTTAGTCATCTTGCCCATGAGGCATGGTTCGCAAGCACCAAGTGATTCATAATCAAGTGATTCCAAAAGTCCATCACTATGGAGTTTCTTCATGCGCTTTACACCAATATGACATAAACGGCAGTGCCATAAATAAGTTGCATTATCATTATTAACCTTGCATCTTTTGTCTTCAATATTATGAATATGTGTATCACTACGATCGAGGTCCAACAAACTATTTTCATTGGGTGTATGACCATCGAAGGTTTTATTCATGTAAACAGAACAACAATTATTCTATGACTTTAAATGAATAACCGTATTGCAACAAACATGATCAAATCATATTCATGCTCAATGAAAATGCTAAATAACATTTATTTGGGTTTTTACACTAATCCCGAAAGTATAGGGAGTGTGCGATGATGATCATATCAATCTTGGAACCACTTCCAACACACACCGCCACTTCACCTTTAACTAGTCTATGTTCATTCTGCAACTCTCGTTTTGAGTTACTAATTTTAGTAACTGAACCGGTATCAAATACCCAGGGGTTGCTATGAACACTAGTAAAGTACACATCAATAATCTGTATATCAAATATACCTTTGTTCACTTTGCCATCCTTCTTATCCGCCAAGTATCTAGGGCAGTTCCACTTCGAGTGATCATTTCCTTTGCAGTATAAGCACTTAGTTTCAGGCTTGAGTTTTAGCTTTGGGTTTCTTCACGGGAGTGACAACTTGCTTGTCATTTTTCTTGAAGTTCCCTTTCTATCCCTGTGCCCTTTACTTGAAACAAGTGGTCTTGTTAACCATCAACACTTGATGCTCTTTCTTGATTTCTACCTTCACCGATTTCAGCATTGCGAAGAGCTCGGGAATTACTTTAGTCATCCCTTGCATATTATAGTTCACCACGAAGTTCTACTAACTTTGTGATAGTGACTAGAGAACTTTGTCAATTACTATCTTATCTGGAAGACTAACTCCCACTTGATTCAAGCAATTGTAGTACCCAGACAATCTGAGCACATGCTCACTGGTTGAGCTATTCTCCTCCATCTTGTAGGCAAAGTACTGTCAGAGGTCTTATACCTCTCGACATGGGCATGAGTATGAAATACTAATTTCAACTCTTGGAACATCTCAGATGCTCCGTGGCGTTCAAAACATTTTTGAAGTCCCGGTTATAAGCCATAAAGCATGGTGCACTAAACTATCAAGTAGTCATCATACCGAGCTTGTCAAACGTTCATAACGTATGCATCTGCTCCTGGAATAGGTTTGTCACCTAGCGGTGCATCAAGGACATAATACTTATGTGCAGCAATGAGGATAATCCTCAGATCATGGACCTAATCCGCATCATTGCTACTAACATCTTTCAACTTAGTTTTCTCTAGGAACATATCAAAAACATAGGGGAGCTATAATGCGAGCTATTGATCTACAACATAGATATGCTAATACTACCGGACTAAGTTCATGATAAATTAAAGTTCAATTAATCATATTACTAAAGAACTCCCACTTAGATAGACATCCCTCTAGTCATCTAAATGATCACGTGATCCAAATCAACTAAACCATGCCCGATCATCACGTGAGATGGAGTAGTTTTCAATGGTGAACATCTTATGTTGATCATATCTACTATATGATTCACGCTCAACCTTTTGGTCTCCAGTGTTCTGAGGCCATATCTGCATATGCTAGGCTCGTCAAGTTTAACCCGAGTATTCATCATGTGCAAAATTGTCTTACACCCGTTGTATTTGAGCGTAGAGCTTATCACACCCGATCATCACGTGGTGTCTCGGCACGATGAACTTTCGCAACGGTGCATACTCAGGGAGAACACTTATATCTTCAAATTTAGTGAGAGATCATCTTATAATGCTACCGTCGATCTAAGCAAAATAAGATGCATAAAATATAAACATCACATGCAATCAATATAAGTGATATGATATGGCCATCATCATCTTGTGCCTTTGATCTCCATCTCCAAGGCACCTTCATGATCACCATCGTCACCGGCGCGACACCTTGATCTCCATCGCAGCATCGTTGTTGTCTTGCCAACTATTGCTTCCACGACTATCGCTACCTCTTAGTGATAAAGTAAAGGAATTACATGGCGATTGCATTTCATACAATAAAGCGACAACCATATGGCTCCTGCCAGTTTCCGATAACTTTACAAAATATGATCATCTCATACAATAACGTATTACTCATCACGTCTTGACCATATCACATCACAACATGCCCTGCAAAAACAAGTTAGACGTCCTCTACTTTGTTGTCGCAAGTTTTACGTGGCTGCTACGGGCTGAGCAAGAACCGTTCTTACCTACGCATCAAAACCACAACGATATTTTGTCAAGTATGTGTTGTTTTAACCTTCACAAGGACCGGGTGTAGCCACACTCGATTCAAATAATGTTGGAGAAACTGACACCCGCCAACCACCTGTGTGCGAAGCACGTCCGTAGAACCAGTCTCGCGTAAGCGTACGCGTAATGTCGGTCCGGGAGGCTTCATCCAACAATACCGTCGAATCAAAGTATGACATGCTGGTAAGCAGTATGACTAGTATCGTCCACAACTCACTTGTGTTCTACTCGTGCATATAACATCTATGCATAAACCTAGCTCTGATACCACCGTTGGGGAACGTAGTATTTCAAAAAAAAATCTCTATGCACACGCAAGATCATGGTGATGTATAACAACGAGAGGGGAGAGTGTCGTCCACGTACCCTCGTAGACCGTAAGCGTAAGCGTTATGACAAGGCGGTTGATGTAGTCATACGTCTTCATGATCGACCGATCCTAGTACCGAACGTACGGCACCTCCGTGATCTGCACACGTTCAGCTCGGTAACGTCCCATGAACTCACAATCTAGTAGAGCTTCGAGGGAGAGTTTCGTCAACACGATGGCGTGATGACAGTGATGATGAAGTTACCGACGCAGGGCTTCGCCTAAGCACCGCGACGATATAATCGAGGTGTGTTTCTGTGGAGGGAGCACCACACACGGCTAAAAGATCAATGATCAACTTGTGTGTCCATGGGATGCCCCCACCCCCGTATATAAAGGAGTGGAGGAGGGGGAGAGGCCGGCCCTCTCTATGGCGCACCCTAGGGGAGTCCTACTCCCATCGGGAGTAGGATTCTCCCTTTCCTAGTAGAACTAGGAGCCCTTCCAAGTAGTAGGAGTAGGAGAGAAGGAAAGGGAAAAGAGAAGAGAAGGAAGGAGGGGGCGCTGCCCCTGCCCCTAGTTAAATTCGGACTAAGCCTTGGGGGGCGCGCAGCCTCCTCTCTCTCTTTCCCCTAAAGCCCAATAAGGCTCATATACTCCCCGGCGAATTCCCATAACTCTCTAGTACTCCAAAAAATACCCGAATCACTCGGTACCTTTCCGATGTCCGAATATAGTCGTCCAATATATCGATCTTTACGTCTTGACCATTTCGAGACTCCTCATCATGTCCCCGATCTCATCTGGGACTACGAACTACCTTCGGTACATCAAAACACATAAACTCATAATACCGATCGTCACCGAACGTTAAGCGTGCGGACCCTACGGGTTCGAGAACTATTTAGACATGATCGAGACTCATATCCGGTCAATAACCAATAGCGGAACCTGGATGCTCATATGGGTTCCTACATATTCAACGAAGATCTTTATCGGTCAAACCGCATAACAACATACGTTGTTCCCTATATTATCGGTATGTTACTTGCCCGAGATTCGATCGTCGATATCTCAATACCTAGTTCAATCTCGTTACCGTCAAGTCTCTTTACTCATTACGTAATACATCATCTCGTAACTAACTCATTAGTCTTTTGCTTGCAAGGCTTATTATGATGTGCATTACCGAGAGGGCCCAGAGATACCTCTCCGACATTCGGAGTGACAAATCTTATTCTTGATCTATGCCAACACCACGAACACTTTCGAAGACACCTGTAGAGCATCTTTATAATCACCCAGTTACGTTGTGACGTTTGATAGCACACAAGGTGTTCCTCCGGTATTTGGGAGTTGCATAATCTCATAGTCATAGGAACATGTATAAGTCATGAAGAAAGCAATAGCAGTAAAACTAAACGATCATAGTGCTAAGCTAACGGATGGGTCTTGTCCATCACATCATTCTCCTAATGATGTGATCTCATTGATCAAATGACAACTCATGTCTATGGCTAGGAAACATAACCATCTTTGATCAATGAGCTAGTCTAGTAGAGGCATACTAGGGACACTCAGTTTTGTCTATGTATTCACACATGTACTAAGTTTCCGGTTAATACAATTCTAGCATGAATAATAAACATTTATCATGATATATAAGGAAATAAATAATAACTTTATTATTGCCTCTACGACATATTTCCTTCAAATGCTGCCTCCATGATGATGTGTGAGTAGTTCTTTCAGGACCTACGGGCCCATAGCAGTAGCTAGATCTCTCTCTCTCTCTCTCTCTCTCTCTCTCTCTCTCTCTCTCTCTCTCTGTGTGTGTGTGTGTGTGTGTGTGTGTGTGTGTGTGTGTGCGCGCGCGCGCGCGTCTCTCTCTCTCTCGATCTTCAATACAATGATCTTCTCTAAGATCCATCTGATGTAACCTTTTACGGTGTGTTTGTTGGGATCTGATGAACTGTGGGTTTATGATCAGATTATTCATTCAATTTATATGAGTCTCTTGAGATTTGTTTGTTGCGTAATTTTATAGCTATGTATTTATCTCAGTTCTATCCGTTTACTTTGGCCAAGTTAGATTAATCTATCTTTAGCGGGAGAGGTGCTTTGTGGTAAGTTCAATCTTACAGTGATCTTGCCATGTCACGGGAGGGGCAAATGCATGTATTGTATTGTCGCTACTAAGGATAAAACGACATTGTTTGGTCATATTGATTGATCTTATTTTGTTTACATTATGTCATCATGCTTAAAGCATTACTCTGTTTTTTATTAACTTACTAATTTTGAGATACATGCTATATAGCCGTGTTGGTGTAGAGTATGATGTTGGATTAATGATCTTGTTATGGACGTAATGCCTATGCGATGGATAATCATCATGACTATCCTCAATCCTGTCAGTTGCCCAAGAATAATTTGTTTACCACTTGTTGCTATGTTTTCGACAGAGATGACACTAATGAACCTACGGCCTCCGGGTCTATTCTCCATCAATATTAAAACTCCTACAATTGATTTGTTTGCTTTCTTTTTAGCTTTTTACTGCTTTTCCTATCAGTATCAGTTTTAATCTTGCGACCGGCAAGAACAAGGGGAGTGACGACCCCCTTGTCTTTGTTGGGTGCAAGCAATTGTTGTGCCCTTGTGCATGTATTGTCCACGTTGCTAGTGTGGTGTCTCTTACTGGTTTGATAAACCATGGTTCTTAATCGAGAGAAATACTATCTACTACTATAATGTTTCACTCTTCCTTTTTTACCGTGAACAGTAGGAGAACCTCCTACTGTGAATGAATTATTATAATGAGGGTGTAAGTACACATGAGTTAATTACAATCCATCCCACTTTGAGGTAGGGGGAGGATAATGTTTCACTCTTCCTCTTCGGGGATATCCAACAACTCCATTGTGAGTAGCAGTGCTCCCGGCTAGCCAACAGGAGGTTTGATGAGGCCACTGGATTATTTGGTATGCGTGGCGTCAGGTCGGGGCACATCATCAATCTTGTAGGTAGGGCAACAATTTTCGTCAAGAAGGTGGCTTTGAGTTGATCTATTCATTTATTGTGTAACTCCTTTGAATAATGCAATAAAGATGGTTATGTGTATCGCTCGATACAGAGGCTTGGGTAATCCTCATTTTTGAAGAGAATGATAATGTTTCGGATTTCAATTTTTAAAACTTGTCAAATGTATTCAAGACAAAGAACACAAAGTTGCATACGGATCATAAATTAGACTTTTGATTCAATGGATAAATTAGATTCAAACTTGGAGACCAACCGAAAAGGGCATGAGTAGATGGGGTATTACTCCACCAGAGTGCCATCATGGCGGGTGGTGTGCAGCGTAATTGACACTAGTGTATTGCATTGTGCACATTTTCAAGTTGCTGCAAGTTTTCCACAAGTTGCACTCATGAGAGATGACCGATGACGGGTCCTACTTAGCTAGCGAGGCATCCGTCGTACTCATCTTTAATAGTCTTAGATCTTATCGTGTTAGAGCATCCAGCTGTTCGCCGCGAACGCCGAAAAAACGCGTCCTGCGGGCAGCCGGCGAGAATTTCGACGTGGGGCGACTGCGTTTCCAGTCGTCGCCCCAGGTTGGCCTCAGGACTAAACGAATTCGGCGTTTTTTGGTACAAACTCGTCGAAATTCATCCAAACTCGGCGACATTTATTTAAATTTGTACAAAAAACAAATAAAAAAAACACGGCCTAGCTACGCCGTCCTCGCCGCGCCTCGCCGCTGTCCGAATTCTACATGCCTATGCGCTTGTAGAAGTCGGTGTAGTCTCCGCCGTCGTCGTCGTTGTCGTCCTCGTCCTCGTCCTCGTCCTCGTCGTCCTCGCCCTGACACCCGCCGCCGTCCCTGCTGCAGCCCTGTCCAGGGTCGTCGACGCGGGATGGTCCGGCCTCCTCCTCGTTGCTGTCGAGGTAGAGGACGCCGTCCACCTCGCGGACGGGGCGGCGGTGGCGCGCCTTGAATTCCTCGAGGGCGCAGCGCTGGCGAGCCACCTGCTCACGGACGTAGTCCTCCCTCGCCCACCTCATGGCCGTCTCGTCGTCGGCGACCATCGCAAGGTGCTCCGGCTTCACCGGGAGCAGGGGAGGCTCCGGCTCGGTTTTCGCCCGAACGAGGCGCAGGCAACCGCCATGGTCCTCGGGGATGGCCAGGGCGCCGCTGCGGGTGCGGCGCCCTAGCGGGGACTCCCCCGTCGTGTCCTGCGGCTCGGGCTTGACGGCGAAGGCCGCTGGCGAGCCGCCCGAGGAGGAGGAGGTCGTTGCGTCCGACAACCGCCGCGGCATCCATGAGCTGCCACGGCGGCGAGAGAAGGACGGGGGTGCGGGTGCGGGGTACTCCAGGCGAGGCGTGTTGCCGGCCTCGATGTAGTCGAGGACGTGCTCGAGGGTGCGACCGGGCACCCCCCCACCACTCGTGCCGCCTTCGGTGTGGCCGCGAGGAATGACGTCGTTGGAGGAGGCGATCAGGTTCTCGTGGCGGCGGTCGAAGTAGATTGTCCAGAAGTTGTGGTTGTCGGGGGAGTGTTGCGGCCGTCGCCGCTGCTCCTCCGACAGCGAGGACCTAATGCGGGCGATCTACGCCCGCCTTTCGGCCCCGGTGGGCGCGGGCGGCACCGGAACGCCGGCGGCGCTCAAAAACCACGCCGCCGGCACCCTCATGTCCGGGGGAGCCAGGTAGTCGGCCTCGAACAGGAGGCGCGCCTTCCACTCGTGAAGGTGGCGGCGGCCGAAGCCGTTCTTCGCCGCCGAATCGCCTGGGTACCGCGCTGCCATTGCTCGAGGCGGGCAGCTTTTATAGCCGGAGCTCGGGCGACGGGAGGCGCATGCCAGACGACGCGTGGCGGGCGGCCGTGGCGCTGGACGACGCGACGCTTCACTGCGCGGCATCAATGGACATGCTGACCGGCGCGCTGCATCGCGGCATCAATGAAGGCGACGGCGCGGCAGCTTTGGCATTGATTCCCGCAGGAAACGAGGCGATTTTGACGACGAAGCGGCGCGTCGCTGATAGGGCGGGTCCATCATCATTCGCGCCAAAAACGGTCCGTCCGGCGCCCCAGGCGACCCAGCGCGTCGGGTTCGAGTTGGGTACGCCGGCGTCAATTTCGATTCAATCCGACGGAAAACGGGCTCCTGATGACGCGACTGGGCAATTTTTTCGACGCGTGAAGGGCGGCCAACCCGGTAGCCTTCCGGCCGGCTGCGCCCACGTACTCATCTGAACGCACAATGCTTTGCTGGCTACAAATTCCCACCTAACCTTTTGCTCCCCATCGCCTGACTCGTCCGCCCTGGCCTCCACACTTCCACAGGAAGCATGGCGCTCAGTCGCCTCCTCCTCGCCCTACTCGGCGCCGCAATACCGCTGCTCTTCTTCTCCGGTGCAGGTAATTAATCACGGAGCCGTACAGATCAAGGCAGCTATTTTTGGAAACAGCTAGCGCCGGCGCGGTCATGTAACCATGACGCTTTTTGTTTCTGTTCACTGCAGAGGCGGGCGAGGTGGGCGTGTGCTATGGCAGGGTCGGGGACAACCTGATGGACCCGGCGGCGGTGGTGCAGCTGCTGAAGAAGAACGGCATCACGACGGTCAGGGTGTACGACACCGACCCGGCCGTGCTGCGGGCGATGGCCAACACCGGCATCAAGGTGGTGGTGGCGCTGCCCAACGAGATGCTGGCCTCCGCGGCCGGCGACCCGTCGTACGCGCTCCGGTGGGCGAGGAGCAACCTGGCGCCCTACTACCCGGCCACGGACATCCGCGGCGTGACGGTCGGGAACGAGGTGTTCCAGCAGGCGCCGCAGCTCACGCCGCAGCTCCTCCCGGCCATGAGGAACGTGCGGGCGGCGCTGGTCAGCCTGGGCCTGGGCGACGCCGTGAAGGTGACTACGCCGATCGCGTTCGACGCGCTCAAGCTGTCGTTCCCGCCGTCCAAGAGCGCGTTCAAGGACGACATCGCGCAGTCGGTGATGAGCCCCATGCTCGACTTCCTGGAGCAGACCGGCTCCTACCTCATGATCAACATCTACCCCTACTACACGTACACGTTTCAGCCCAACGTGATCGACCTCAACTACGCGACGTTCCGCCCCAACGCCGGCGTCGTCGACCCCGTGACCGGCCTCACCTACTCTAACCTCTTCGACGCCCAGCTGGACGCCGTGTACTACGCCATGGACAACCTGGAGTCCTCTGCCAGCAGCGTGCTGCGCACCGCCGCGGGGACGGTGAGCAGGGGAAGGCGCAGCCAGCGGGTGCCCGCCAAGACCGGCGAGTCCGGGTGGTGCTCCTACTGCCCGAACATGGTGGGCGCCACAAAGGAGAACGCCCAGGCGTTCAACGCCAACCTCATCAAGCGCGTGCGCTCCGGCAACGCCGGCACCCCGTACCGGCCCGACGCCGACGTCTCCGCGTACATCTTCGCCCTCTTCAACGAGAACAAGAAGCCCGCCGACGAGCAGAACTTCGGCCTCTTCTACCCGGGCGGGCAGCCGGTGTACCCGGTCGACTTCGGCCCCAGCCCTGCCCCCGGCCCGGCCACGGGCAGCTGGTGCGTGGCGAACCCGGGCGTCGGGGACGCGCGCCTGCAGGCCGCGCTGGACTACGCGTGCGGCAACGGGGCGGACTGCAGCGCCATCCAGCCCGGGAAGCCGTGCTATGAGCCCAACACCTTGGTGGCGCACGCCTCCTACGCGTTCAACGACTTCTACCAGCGCAAGGGACGGGCCAGCGGGACCTGCGATTTCAGCGGCGCCGCTTCCGTCGTCTTCCAGCACCCCGCAGGTGAGATGTAGTACAGTCGTAGAGTCGAGAATATTATTTCGACATGGTCATCTAACTTGACGAGATAGGAATCTGCGACCCGAGCATGAGCTGGTGCGTGGCGAACGCGGCGGCCGGAGACGCTCGGCTGCAGGCGGCGCTGGAGTACGCGTGCGGCCACGGCGCGGACTGCAGCGCCATCCAGCCGGGCGCGCGGTGCTTCGACCCCGACACCAAGGTCGCGCACGCGTCCTACGCGTTCAACGACTTCTACCAGCGCAACGGCCGGGCCGACGGTTCGTGCAACTTCAACGGCGCTGGCTCCGTCGTCTACCAGCAGCCAAGTGAGTCACTGCTCTCGTTCGATCGGCGTCAGGGACCATCGCGGCCACGTTTGCAAAATGCAGTTATTGGCTAGATATATATGCGTGATCTGACTCGTGTTTGTTCAACCTTTTGTTTTGTTTTGATAGAGATAGGCAGTTGCGTGCTCCCGTCCAGTCAGCAGGCTAAACTGAAGGAATGGTAGAGAAGAGCCAAAGGACAGACTACAAGCTTCGTTGTACGAGACTCCGCAATGAACCCATGTTATCATATTTTTCTTAGCAAGAAAAAATAACATGTAACAAATCTCGTACTATCCAATCCGGTGAGTGTGCTTTTTTTTGGCAAAAAAGAATAGAAAGTCTCCAGGCTTCTACACCATTTTTTCTATAAAAAAATGGAGAGCTTTTTTTAAGCACACAGAGAGCTTTATTCAACACAAGAAAACTTTTATTTTAGAATCAACACAAGAAAACTAGGTGACGAGGGAATGCTCGCAGGATCTCTACTCCTAATGTCTTAATTGGTAGTCTCCATTCCGGATTAAATTCCGTCCCACATTTTTCCTGGGTTATTTTCGTCTCTGTTCCCACCTCCCATGTACTCCTGTCGCACGCAAAAAAATCGCACAAAACCTGGTAGCCATGTCTCTAGGAATCCATGCGCAAGAAGAGAAACTTACGAAATTAAACCAGCGAAAAAAAACGCCAACGAATCGCACGCACGCAAGAAAATCGCACGATCGAGCAAGGCCTCGTGCCCTCGAGCGAGAACCACTCGCACACCAAATCCCTTTGTCGCCGCCCTCATGTCTTCAAGCCGCAGCCGATCCATCCCTTCAACGCCGTCCTCGCACATCAAGACGCTGCCGATTTCTGCGCTACCTCGACGGGAGCCATCGATCCCGTCCAGGATCCGACGTCGATCCCGTTGAGGACCCGCCGCCGATACTGTCCAGGATCCGACGCCGATCCCCTGCAGGAGCCGACGTCGATCCCCCTCCGCCCCACCTGCCTCCTCGAACACCTGCCTACCCCCTCCCTCCGGGTGTTGGGGAACGTAGTATTTCAAAAAAAAATCCCTACGCACACGCAAGATCATGGTGATGTATAGCAACGAGAGGGGAGAGTGTTGTCCACGTACCCTCGTAGACCGTAAGCGGAAGCATGATGACAACGCGGTTGATGTAGTCGTACGTCTTCACGATCGACCGATCCTAGTACCGAACGTACGACACCTCCGCGATCTACACATGTTCAGCTCGGTGACGTCCCACGAACTCACGATCCAGTAGAGCTTCGAGGGAGAGTTCCGTCAGCACGACGGCGTGATGACGGTGATGATGAAGTTACCGACACAGGGCTTCGCCTAAGCACTGCAACGATATGACCGAGGTGTGTTTCTGTGGAGGGGGCACCGCACACGGCTAAAAGATCAATGATCAACTTGTGTGTCCATGGGGTGCCCCCACCCCCGTATATAAAGGAGTGGAGGAGGGGGAGGGGCTGGCCCTCTATGGCGCGCCCTAGGAGGAATCCTACTCCCACCGGGAGTAGGAATCCCCCTTCCAATAGTGGGAGTAGGAGGGACGGAAGGAGGGGAGAGGAGGAAGGAAAGGGGGGCACCCCCCCCCCTTCCTTGTCCAATTCGGACTAGAGGGGGAGGGGGCGCGCGGCCAGCCCTGGCTGCCCCTTCCTCTCTTTCCCAAGGCCCATGAGGCCCACTTTACTCCCCGGGGGGTTCAGGTAGCCCCACGGAACGCCGGTACATGCTCGAAACCATCCGGAAACTTTTCGATGTCCAAACATAGGCTTCCAATATATCGATCTTTATGTCCCACACATTCCAAGACTCCTCCTCATGTCCGTGATCATATCCGGGACTCCGAACTACCTTCGGTACATCAAAACCCATAAACTCATAATACCGATCGTCACCAAACGTTAAGCGTGCGGACCCTACGGGTTCGAGAACTATGTAGACATGACCGAGACTCATCTCCGGTCAATAACCAACAGCAGAACCTGGATGCTCATATTGGTTCCTACATATTTTACAAAGATCTTTATCGGTCAAACCGCATAACAATATACGTTGTTCCCTTTGTCATCGGTATGTTACTTGCCCGAGATTCGATCGTCGGCATCTCAATACCTAGTTCAATCTCGTTACCGGCAAGTCTCTTTACTCGTTCTGTAATGTATCATCTCGTGACTAATTCATTAGTCATTTGCTTGCAAGGCTTATAGTGATGTGCATAACCAAGAGGGCCCAGAGATACCTCTCCGACACTCGGAGTGAAAATTCCTATTCTCGATCTATGCCAACACCACAAACACCTTCGGAGACACCTGTAGAGCATCTTTATAATCACCCAGTTACGTTGTGACATTTGATAGCACACAAGGTGTTCCTCCGGTATTCGGGAGTTGCATAATCTCATAGTCATAGGAACATGTATAAGTCATGAAGAAAGCAATAGCAGTAAAACTAAACGATCAAGTGCTAAGCTAACGGAATGGGTCAAGTCAATCACATCATTCACCAATGATGTGATCCCGTTAATCAAATGACAACACATGTCTATGGATAGGAAACATAACCATCTTTGATTCAACGAGCTAGTCAAGTAGAGGCATACTAGTGACACTTTGTTTGTCTATATATTCACACATGTATAATGTTTCCGATTAATACAATTCTAGCATGAATAATAAACATTTATCATGATATAAGGAAATATAAATAACAACTTTATTATTGCCTCTAGGGCATATTTCCTTCAGTCTCCCACTTGCACTAGAGTAAATAATTTAGATTACACAGTAATGATTCTAACACCCATGGAGTCTTGGTGTTGATCATGTTTTACTCGTGAGAGAGGCTTAGTCAACGGGTCTGCAACATTCAGATCTGTATGTATCTTGCAAATCTCTATGTCTCCCTCCTTGACTTGATCGCGGATGGAATTGAAACGTCTCTTGATGTGCTTGGTTCTTTTGTGAAATTTCGATTCCTATGCCAAGGCAATTGCACCAGTATTGTCACAAAAGATTTTCATTGGATCCGATGCACTGGGTATGACACCTAGATCCGATATGGACTCCTTCATCCAGACTCCTTCATTTGCTGCTTCCGAAGCAGCTATGTACTCCGCTTCACATGTAGATCCCGCCACGACGCTTTGCTTAGAACTGACCAACTGACAGCTCCACCGTTCGATAAAAATACGTATTCGGTTTGTGACCTAGAGTCATCCGGATCCGTGTCAAAGCTTGCATCGACGTAACCATTTACGACGAGCTCTTTGTCACCTCCATAAACGAGAAACATATGCTTAGTCCTTTTCAGGTATTTCAGGATGTTCTTGACCGATGTCCAGTGATCCACTCCTGGATTACTTTGGTACCTCCCTGCTAAACTAATAGCAAGGCACACATCAGTTCTGGCACACATCATTGCATACATGATAGAGCCTATGGCTGAAGCATAGGTGATGTCTACTACACGCTTCTATTCCTGTAGACAGTGTTGGGCCTCCAAGAGCAGAGGTTTGTAGGACAGCAGCAAATTTCCCTTAAGTGAGTAACCCAAGGTTTATCGAACTCAGGGAAGTGGAGGTTGAACGTACCCCTTTCAAGCAACCCTGCAATCAAGATACAAGAAGTCTCTTGTGTCCCCAACACACCTAATACACTTGTCAGATGTATAGGTGCACTAGTTCGGCGAAGAGATGTTAAATGGCAAGTGATATGGATGGCAAAAGATGTATTTGTAAATCTGAAATAAAAAGTGCAGCAAGCAAACAAGTGGTAAACGTGAGCACAAATGGTATTGCAATGGTGGAAACAAGGCTAGGCTTCATACTTTCACTAGTGGCAACTCCCAACAACATTAACATAGTCTATCACATGATATTTCCCATAAAACATGCAATGGAGACGCACTCGGAGGTCATTCCTTTGTGGTCAAGAGAGGACGAGAATTATGTAGGGCTACAAAAGCACACCTCAAAGTTCGTAATTCTCAATCTATGGATTTCCCAATGTCACCGCGGCCATCCAAAGAGAGTACCACAATCACCACAACATATCTCAAGGATAGTCAAAGACAAGCACCAAGAGACTCTCAATCTTCAATCAACACGCAAAAGAGGAAATCACTCATGAAAATATTCTTCTAATCCATGTCCAATAGACCGCTGTCACCTTGGTCTCGGAGATTATACTAGATAAAGACAAGTGAGTACATCAATCCAATACATAGAGGAAGGGGAAATATCATGGGATCACCCTAGATTAACATAGCCTATGATCACAACGAAGATCACATCATGGGAGAGAGAATTGACCACATAGCTACTGGTAAGAACCTCAGCCCCGAGGAGGAACTACTCCCGCATCATGGAGGGAGGAAGCAACGTCGATGGAGATGAATCCGGGGGCACTTCCCCGTCCCGGCAGGATGCCGGCACAGGAATTCTGGTCCCCCGAAACTTGGTGGCGATGGCGGCGGAGATCGGAATAGCTTCTGGAGAAAAGGGTTCCGTCCTCGAGGGTTTCGGGACGCGGTGTAAATATATGCCAAAGGGGGTCGCCAGAGGAGGTAAGGGGGGCCCAGGCGGCCTGGCGCGGCGGCCAGGAGTGGGGCCGCCCCCCCAGGGCGCCTGGAGCCCCTGTGGCCCCCGTCCGGCCCTACTTCTGCCGGATGGAAGCTTCTGGAGCGCTGATTTTTTATATATTTTTCCTAGAATTTTTCTGGCAATTTAAGTAATGGGAAAACCTGAAATACAAAAACAGCAGAAAACAGAAACTGGCACTGGGGTGCGCTGAGTTAATAGGTTAGTCCAAATATGATCAAAAGAGTATGGAAGTGCATAAATATCATAGCAATATCACACAAAAGAGGCATGGAGCAAGCAAAAATTATAGACACGTTTTGGACGTATCAACATCCCCAAGCTTAATTCCTGCTCGTCCTCGAGTAGGTAAATGATAACAAGCATAATTTATGTGGTGACATGCTATCAACCATATAAGAACTTTTAAGTAAAGCAATCAAGGCATGTAATCGAATTCAAGTCATAACAAGCAAGAGTCTATATTAGCATTGTAACAAGTAACATAAGAACATAAAGGTGCAAGAGCTCTCGCTGTCCGTGACTCGAATGTCTCCAAATAGTGTTTGCGTGCAAGAAAGGGGATAGGGATATATGAGAGAGTAAAACATAGTGTTTGTATTGTTGAGAACTTAATCTACTAAAGTTTCACACTTGGTCTTCTTTGGAATCTTATCTTGACTCATCCCCAGACCGTCAGCCAGGTACAAGTCAAAATGATCCACTCCCTTTCGATATTTTGAGCACTCATGCAATGGATGAGCGTAAGCAAGAAAGTCGACACTTAGGATGGCAAAGAGAAAAATGATAGAGGGGGAAGACAAAGAAGGTGTGAAAGGCTCACATCAATGAGGACAATCATCGGCGAGAGAAAGCCAAATGATAGATTGATGGGCCTCGAACCCCTCGTTGGTTACCCCAAGTGGAAGGTGTAAGATGCAGTAAGTAGAAGTGTTTTCCCCTGGCAAGATGCCAAGGATCGATTCCCCAGAGACTCCTAGGTTCAACAAGTAGGTGTCAATTGCTACGACGCCAGATTAGTAGCAACCAACGTGGACCTGCACACAGATTCAAATAACTTTGCTCCCAACGAGTACAGAGAGGTTGTCAATCTCTCCGGCCTTGTAGTTCACAAAGGGTTAAAAGCAATGATAGTAGTGATAGATAGTTTTTGCGATAGTAAGTAAATAGCGAAAAGTAAATAGTGTATGTGATCAATGATGGTAATATGGACCGGAGTCTCATGATGTTCACTAGTGATGTCTCTCTCCCAAAAGACGATAAAACAGCTATGCGAGGTAACAAATTACAGCTGGGCAATTGACAGGACCACGAGCGCAAACCAATGCTGACTACATTGCAAGAAAGGTTGAGGTTCAAAGCATGGGCGGTACGCCTAAGTAAGTAGACCGAAATCCATCAATATCTACTACTAATCATCCACCTTGAGATATCTATCCAGAACATCTCGCTGGTATTAAGTTGCGAGTCCCACCCATAGTGTAAACTCAATGCAACAGACAACTGCATTAAAAGAACTTTACGTAAAGTAAACAATCCTGTGGCAACAGCACATCCCCTAGACTCATGTTTCTGTCACTCAAGCTAGTCATCGAGGGGCATGAACTCACAATCGAGCATAACGTTCCCTCTTGGAGTCACTACCTATTACTCGGCCAAAGCAATAAATAACAACGGAGAACATGCAAGAATTACTTATGAACTAAAATATAAAATAGGTGAATCAAATATATTACTCAAGATCAATCTGAACATAATCTCATAATCCATCGGATCCCAGCAAACTCAACATAGCAGCAGCATAAGGATTACATAGGTGCCTCGATCATGTAGGGCAGCTCACGAGGACTAATTAGTGAAGAACAAGAACGGGAGGAGAACATCACATAGCTACTGGTCATGGACTCATGGTCCAAGGGAGACTACTCACGAGTCATCCGGGAGGCGTCCATGGTGGTGGAGAAGCTCCCGGTGGTGATCCTCCCCTCCGGCAGGGTGCCGGGAAGAGTTCTCCTGGTGCTCCCGATCTTGGAAGCGGCGGCGGCGGCGGAACAGAGATGGGATCGCGAAAAGAAGTCCTGTTCTGAGGGTTTCGGAGGTCCCTCTAAATATATGCCAAAGGGGGGCACCGGACGGGCTTCGGGGGGCCCAGGCGCCCCCCCCCCCCCCGGCGCGGCCCAGGGGGGGCACCCACAGGGCACCTGGAGCCCCTGTGCCCCCCAGGCTGCCCTTCGGAGGCAGTGTCGTTCCCGGATCGCTGATTTTTTATATAATTTTTCTGGATTTTTCTGGGCAGTTCTCGAAACGTGAAAACCTGAAATACAAAAACAGCCGAAAACAGAAACTGGCACTGGGGTGCACTGGATTAGTAAGTTAGTCCAAATATGATCAAAAGTGTATGGAAGTGTATGAATATCATAGCAATATCACCCAAAAGTGGCATGGAGCAAGCAGAAATTATAGATACGTTTTGGACGTATCAACATCCCCAAGCTTAATTCCTGCTCGTCCTCGAGTAGGTAAATGATAACAAGAATAATTTCTGTGGTGACATGCTGTTAACCATATAGGACTTTTTCATAGTCATATGACAAAAGCTTACTGAGACAATGATTCTAAAGTAATTAAGTTGTCTCAAGAGAAAATCACAAATGACTGAAAGTTTTACAACATGAAACTGAAACATCAAAAAGATTTGCAATGAACATGATGTGCAAATATGATCAAGTGATATCTAGCTTGCCCCCTTTAGTGATGCAAAACATAAATGCAAGGGCATCTTCAAGGTTTAAGTGATGACTAGATACAATCATTTCAGAATAAACGATATCACAATCATGCAAAAGACAATGCTACTTTGGAACAATGCACATTACACTCAGAATGACAATCATGCTCTCAATAGTTGGTGCTTGAAGTGCTAGAGCTTTTTATTTTGAAACATGGAAGCAATTGTGTCAACGGTAGTAGTACTTCATATGTGTCATGCATAAAACATCCTATAAGTTGCAAGCCTCATGCATCGAATACTAATAGTGCTCGCACCTTGTCCTAATTAGCTCGGATTCCCATGGGTTATCATTGCATTGCATATGTTTTAACCAAGTGTCACAAAGGGGTACCTCTATGCCACCTGTACAAAGGTCCAAGGAGATAAATCGCATTTGATTTCTCGTTTTTGATAGATCTCAACTTGAGGATATCCATACCGGGACAACATAGAAAATAAATGATGGACTCCTCTTTAATGCATAAGCATATTCTCATAAGAGATTGAGGATTAAGGTCCAAGCTAAAACTTCCACCATGATGCATGGCTTTGGTTGGCGGCCCAATGTTCTTCTCTAACAATATGCATATTAATTCAACCCACGGTAAATCACCCTTACTTCAGGCAAGACGAACATGCATAGCAACTCACATGATATTCAACAAAAGTGTGACAGTTGATGGCGTCCCCAGAAACATGGTTACCGCTCAGCAAGCAACTCATAAGAAATAAGATACATAGGCAACATATTCTTTACCACAATAGTTTTTAGGCTACTTTCCCATGAGCTATGTATTACATGGTTAATTTGCTTAGTGCAGGTGGAGGTTAGCAAAAGACTGGGAGCGACCAACTAAGAGAGCAATGACGGTCATAATCATGCAGAGCGACAAAGCAATATTGAATCAGGCATGGTAGTTATATCGCTACTCAGAAACAAAAGATCATCAAGGCTTGACAGACTTTCTTTACAGTCTTGAATATGCGTGAGCATACGCCAAGTCAATCAAAATAAATTCTCGAAGGAAGATATTACTAAACCATACCACATCATAGGCAAACAAACCAAGTTGGTACTCCAATGACACATTGGGAACCCCCCAGCTATTCGAGATTAACCAAAAGAAAACCTGAACTACTAAGCACCATCATGAAAGTAGCATCTTTATCATAGACACATTAACCAATGCAACGGAAGCAAACTCTCTTAATAAGGTGATCATGGTAATTAAAGAGAGTTCAAGCAACCAACTAAATAAAAGCTCTTTGAAGAGATAAGCATGAATACTAAGAGCAAATCACGATAGTAGCTATTTAAAAGACAAAGAACACACACAGCATAGATAGACATGAAAATTCTATGTAATGTTCTAGGTAGAGGTGGAGTGTGTTTCTCTCCCACATAAAGGAATGCTGGGTTCCGACTCGTTATGAAAGACTAAAAAGAAAACTAAAAGCAAGACGCTCCAAGCATAGCACATAACACATGAAGTGATAAAAATATAGCGGAACGAAAGACGAACTGATAATGTTGATGGAGAAGGGGATGAACGGGGGGCATCCCCAAGCTTAGACGCTTGAGTCTCCTTGAATATTTCTTGGGGGTGCACGGGGGCATCCCCAAGCTTGAGCGCTTGACACTCCTGAATCTTTTTATCATCTTCCCTCGCACACTTGAAAACTCCCTTCATACATAACTCATCATAATCTGATTAGCGAGGTTAGTATCCTTAATAAAATAATTATTCCTTGCTGGAAATAAGGATATTCTTGAAGTTCTACTGTCTCTCAAGATTGCCCAAAGGTTTTTGCAAAGAAAAAGCAAGTTCTTAATTTGCAAAGTGAAGGTAAGGCAAAACAGGACAGAATCTGTGAAAAACAGAACAGCATGCAGTGATTGACCTGTTCGGGATACTTCTGCAACTCAAATCAAAAAACTCAGAACTGACGCACGAAAGACAATTATATAGAGAACACTGTCGAAAAAATTCAGACCAAATGGATGATCTGGTGATTCTATACGAATTTTTCTATCCAAGGACAGAATCTGTTTCCTGGACAGCACCTCACAACTTTTGAACTTTCTAGCAATCAGAGGCTATACTTGGCACAAATATGAAAAGTAAAGATACAATGATGATGCTACAGCAGTAATCAACATCAAGACTCAACAAAAGCAAAAAATTTATTCATGTGCGCTGCCTCCCAAAAGCGCTTTCTTTTATGCCTTTAAGCTAGGCATAATGCATAGATCAAGTTTTATCAAGAGTAAAAGAATAACTAGCCCATACAACGGACTCAAAAGGTAACTTGACCTTCTTACGAGGGAAGTGTTCCATCCCTTTCTTGAGAGGAAACTGAAATTTTATATTACCCTCTTTCATGTCAATGACAGCACCAACGGTGCGTAAAAAGGGACGTCCCAAAATAATTGGAGACGAAGGATCACATTCAATATCCATAATAGTGAAATCAACGGGCACATAATTATCATTGACAACAATAAGAACATCGTCGATCCTCCCCAAAGGTTTCTTTATGGAAGAATCAACGAAACGAACACCAAAAGAACAAGAATCATAAGGTTTCAATTTAAGCATATCATATATCCTTCTGGGCATAACAGAGGTACTAGCACCAACATCACATAATGCATAACAAGAGAAGTCATTCAAATAAATTTTTATCATAGGATCCCAACCATCTTCTAGCTTTCTAGGTATGGAGGCTTCTACTCTAAGTTTCTCCTCCCTAGCTTTGATCAGAGCATTAGTGATATGCTCTGTGAAGGCAAGGTTAAGCGTGCTAGTGCGGGGATCTCTAGACATCTTGTGAAGGAAATCAATAACTTCTGTAAGAGTGCAATTATCAAAATCAAGGTCACGAGCATCAAGTAAAGTAGTAGTAGTGTCCTTAAGGTTCACTTGTTCGGTAGCTTCTAAAGTCATAGCATCACCATTAATAGGTCCATTGGGACCAGGAGTACATTGGGTGCTAAGAGTGTGAACATCCTCAATAACTTGGATAGTAGCAACAGTGTGGTGGGTAGGAAGGCTCTTAATTCTTTCCTCTTCCTCCCTTAGGGATGCAACCACTTCGGGTTTAGCTGCCATTTGGTTTATCAAAGTAGCGTGTGTGTGGGACATATTGGAAACTTGGGTCTCAGTGATAGTGAGTCTAGTCTGGAGATTAGAAATCTCAATATTTATGTTCTCTAGTCGTCTACTAATGTCTTGCAAGATAGCGGTATGCTCATTTAATTGCCTCGAGAAGGTTTTGTTTTGTTCATATTGGTTGTGCATGTAATTCTTAGTGGCCTTCTCTATTTCTAGCAGTTTCTCATAGCCAGGTAAATCCCTATATTTTTGGAAAGAGTTATTGGTATTAGGATAAGCATTGTCGTTCCCATAGAAATTAGAGGGGAACGATCTAGAATTACTACCAAAGTTACTCCTATAAGCATCGGCAATCACAGAATCCAAAGGATCATAACGAGGATCAACAGAAGATTGTTTCGAAAGTAGAGACATGATCAAGTCAGCTTTTTCATTGAGGGAGGAAATCTCCTCGACAGAGTTTACCTTCCTACCTGTTGGAGCGCGTTCGGTGTGCCATTGGGAATAGTTGGTCATCATCTCATCGAGAAGCTTCGTGGCAGCACCAAGTGTAGTTGACATAAAAGTTCCTCCCGCGGCCGAATCTAACAAGTTACGCGAGGTAAAGTTCAAGCCTGCATAAAAAGTTTGGATAACCATCCAAGTAGTCAAACCGTGAGTAGGGCAGTTCTTGAGAGATTTCATACATTCCCAAGCTTGGGCAACGTGTTCATTATCCAATTGTTTAAAATTCATAATGTTACTTCTAAGTTGGATAATTTTAGCAGGTGGATAGTATTTTCCAATAAAAGCATCTTTGCACTTGTCCCATGAATCTATGCTATTTCTAGGCAAAGACTGAAACCAAATTTTAGCTCCTCCTCTCAAAGAGAAAGGAAAAAGCTTAAGCTTAACAATATTACCATCTATTTCTTGGTACTTTTGCATATCACAAAGTTCTACAAAGTTGTTCAAGTGTAAAGCAGCATCATCTCCAGCACCGGAGAATTGTTCTCTCATGACTAAGTTCAGTAAAGTAGGTTTAATTTCATATGAAGGTGCTGAAGTGGCAGGTGTAGTGATAGGTGTGCTGATAAAGTCATCGTTGTTGTGACTAGTGAAGTCACACAACTTGGTGTTCTCGGTGGAACCCATAGTAGCAAGCAAGATAACTATTTTTGTGATTTTCGATAAAAAGGAACTAAAGCAAATATGAAAGGTAAACTAACAAGACTAAAAAGCAAAGGTAAAAGATAGCATGCAACTCCCCTATCCTGAAGAGTGGAGTCCCCGGCAACGGCGCCAGAAAATACTCCTTGATGGGCCTCGAACCCCTCGTTGGTTACCCCAAGTGGAAGGTGTAAGATGCAGTAAGTAGAAGTGTTTTCCCCTAGCAAGATGCCAAGGATCGATTCCCCAGAGACTCCTAGGTTCAACAAGTAGGTGTCAATTGCTACGGCGCCAGATTAGTAGCAACCAACGTGGACCTGCACACAGATACAAATAACTTTGCTCCCAACGAGTACAGAGAGGTTGTCAATCTCTCCGGCCTTGTAGTTCACAAAGGGTTAAAAGCAATGATAGTAGTGATAGATAGTTTTTGCGATAGCAAGTAAATAGCGAAAAGTAAATAGTGTATGTGATCAATGATGGTAATATGGACCGGAGTCTCATGATGTTCACTAGTGATGTCTCTCTCCCAAAAGACGATAAAACAGCTATGCGAGGTAACAAATTACAGCTGGGTAATTGACAGGACCACGAACGCAAACCAATGCTGACTACATTGCAAGAAAGGTTGAGGTTCAAAGCATGGGCGGTACGCCTAAGTAAGTAGACCGAAATCCATCAATATCTACTACTAATCATCCACCTTGAGATATCTATCCAGAACATCTCGCTGGTATTAAGTTGCGAGTCCCATCCATAGTGTAAACTCAATGCAACAGACAACTGCATTAAAAGAACTTTGCGTAAAGTAAACAATCCTTGCACCCGCGGGCACAAGCACCGTTGTTTTCCCCCTTGTGGCAACAGCACATCCCCTAGACTCATGTTTCTGTCACTCAAGCTAGTCATCGAGGGGCATGAACCCACAATCGAGCATAACGTTCCCTCTTGGAGTCACTACCTATTACTCGGCCAAAGCAATAAATAACAATGGAGAACATGCAAGAATTACTTATGAACTAAAATATAAAAGAGGTGAATCAAATATATTACTCAAGATCAATCTGAACATAATCTCATAATCCATCGGATCCCAGCAAACTCAACATAGCAACAGCATAAGGATTACATAGGTGCCTCGATCATGTAGGGCAGCTCACGAGGACTAATTAGTGAAGCACAAGAACGGGAGGAGAACATCACATTGAAGGAAATATGACCTAGAGGCAATAATAAAGTTGTTATTTTATATTTCCTTATATCATGATAAATGTTTATTATTCATGCTAGAATTGTATTAACCGGAAACTTAGTACATGTGTGAATACATAGACAAAACAGAGTGTCCCTAGTATGCCTCTACTAGACTAGCTCATTGATCAAAGATGGTTATGTTTCCTAACCATAGACATGAGTTGTCATTTGATCAACGGGATCACATCATTAGGAGAATGATGTGATGGACAAGACCCATCCGTTAGCATAGCACTATGATCGTTTAGTTTTACTGCTATTGCTTTCTTCATGACTTATACATGTTCCTATGACTATGAGATTATGCAACTCCCGAATACCGTAGGAACACCTTGTGTGCTATCAAACGTCACAACGTAACTGGGTGATCATAAAGATGCTCTACAGGTGTCTCCGAAAGTATTCGTGGTGTTGGCATAGATCAAGATTAGGATTTGTCACTCCGAGTGTCGGAGAGGTATCTCTGGGCCCTCTCGGTAACACACATCACAATAAGCCTTGCAAGCAAAAGACTAATGAGTTAGTCACGAGATGATGTGTTACGGAACGAGTAAAGAGACTTGCCAGTAACGAGATTGAACTAGGTATAGAGATACCGACGATCGAATCTCGGGCAAGTAACATACCGATGACAAAAGGAACAACGTATGTTGTTATACGGTTTTGACCGATAAAAGATCTTCGTAGAATATGTAGGAGCCAATATGAAAATCCAGGCTCCGCTATTGGTCATTGACCGGAGATGAGTCTCGGTCATGTCTACATAGTTCTCGAACCCGTAGGGTCCGCACGCTTAACGTTTGATGACGATCGGTATTATGAGTTTATGAGTTTTGATGTACCGAAGGTAGTTCGGAGTCCCGGATGAGATCACGGACATGACAAGGTGTCTCGAAATGTCCGAGACATAAAGATTGATATATTGGACGACTATATTCGGACACCGGAAGTGTTCCGGAAAAGTTTCGGATTTAACGGGATTGCCGGAGGGGGTTACCGGAACCCCCTACGAAGGGGGATGGTCCATAGTGGGCCTTAAGGGAAAGAGAGAGGCAGCCCATAGGGGCTGGCCGGCGCCCCACCTAGGGTTCCTAGTTGGACTAGGATTGGGGGGGCGCCACCTCTCCCTTTTTTCCTTTCCCTCTCTTCCTTCTTTGGTGATTCCTACTAGGAATAGGATTGCAATCCTATTCCTAGTAGGATTGCACCCCTAGCCGCACCAAACAAGGGCCGGCCGGCCTCCCCCCTTGCTCCTTTATATACGGGGGCAGGGGGCACCCAAAGACACACAAGTTGAATTGTTCCAGCCGTGTGCGGTGCCCCCCTCCACAGAAACACACCTCGGTCATACCGTCGCAGTGCTTAGGCGAAGCCCTGCGCCGGTAGATACATCATATCCGTCACCACGCCGTCGTGCTGACGAAACTCTCCCGTGAAGCTCAACTGGATCAAGAGCTCGTGGGACGTCATCAAGCTGAACGTGTGCTGAACGCGGAGGTGTCGTACGTTCGGTGCTTGATCGGTTGAATCGCGAAGAAGTTCGACTACATCAACCGCGTCACTTGACGCTTCCGCTTCCGGTCTACGAGGGTACGTAGACACACTCTTCCCTCTCGTTGCTATGCATCTGGTAGATAGATCTTGCGTGATCGTAAGAAAATTTTAAAATACTACGTTCCCCAACAGTGGCATCAGAGCCAGGTCTATGCGTAGATGATATGCACGAGTAGAACACAATGAGTTGTGGGCGATACTAGTCATACTGCTTACCAGCATGTCATACTTTGCTTCGGCGGTATTGTGAGATGAAGCGGCCCGGGCCGACATTACGCGTACGCTTACGCGAGACTGGTTTCACCGTTACGAGCACTCGTTGCTTAAAGGTGACTGGCGGGTGTCTGTCTCTCTCACTTTAGCTGAGTCAAGTGTGGCTCCGCCCGGTCCTTGTGAAGGTTAAAACAGCACATACTTGACGAAACATCGTTGTGGTTTTGTATGCATAGGTAAGAACGGTTCTTGCTAAGCCCATAGCAGCCACGTAAAACTTGCAACAACAAAGTAGAGGACGTCTAACTTGTTTTTGCAGGGCATGTTGTGATGTGATATGGTCAAGACATGATGAGTTATACAATTTTTGTATGAGATGATCATGTTTTGTAATGTTATCGGCAACTGGCAGGAGCCATATGGTTGTCGCTTTATTGTATGAAATGCAATCACCATGTAATTGCTTTACTTTATCACTAAGCGGTAGCGATAGTCGTAGAAGCAATAGTTGGTGAGACGACAACGATGCTACGATGGAGATCAAGGTGTCGCGCCGGTGACGAAGGTGATCATGATGGTGCTTTGGAGATGAAGATCAAAAGCACAAAATGATGATGGCCATATCATGTCACATATTTTGATTGCATGTGATGTTTATCTTATTATGCTTCTTATTTTGCTTAGAACGACGGTAGCATTATAAGATGATCCCTTACTAAATTTCAAGGTATAAGTGTTCTCCCTAAGTATGCACCGTTGCGAAAGTTCGCCGTGCCGAGACACCACGTGATGATCGGGTGTGATAAGCTCTACGTTCAGATACAACGGGTGTAAGCCAGTTTTGCACACGCAGAATACTCGGGTTAAACTTGACGAGCCTAGCATATGCAGATATGGCCTCGGAACACTGGAGACCGAAAGGTCGAGCGTGAATCATATAGTAGATATGATCAACATAAGATGTTCACCATTGAAACTACTCCATCTCATGTGATGATCGAACATGGTTTAGTTGATTTGGATCACGTGATCATTTAGATGACCGGAGGGATGTCTATCTAAGTGGGAGTTCTTAAGTAATATGATTAATTGAACTTTAATTTATCATGACCTTAGTCCTGGTAGTATTAGCATATCTATGTTGTAGATCAATAGCTCGCGATGTTGCTCCACGTTTATTTTTTATATGTTCCTAGAGAAAACCAAGTTGAAAGATGTTAGTAGCAATGATGCGGAATTGTTCCGTGATCTGTGGATTATCCTCATTGCTGCATAGAAGAATTATGTCCTTGATGCACCGCTAGGTGACAGACCTATTGCAGGAGCAGATGTAGACGTTATGAACGTTTTGACAAAAGCTCGATATGATGACTACTTGATAGTTTAGTGCACCATGCTTTACGGCTTTTAACCGGGACTTCAAAAACGTTTTGAAACACCACGGAGCATATGAGATGTTCCAAGAGTTGAAATTAGTATTTCATACTCATGCCCGTGTCGAGAGGTATAAGACCTCTGACAGTACTTTGCCTACAAGATGGAGGAGAATAGCTCAACCAGTGAGCATGTGCTCAGATTGTCTGGGTAGTACAATTGCTTGAATCAAGTGGGAGTTAATCTTCCAGATAAGATAGTAATTGACAAAGTTCTCTAGACACTATCACCAAGTTAGTAGAACTTCGTGATGAACTATAATATGCAAGGGATGACGAAAGTAATTCCCGAGCTCTTCACGATGCTGAAGTCGGCAAAGGTAGAAATCAAGAAAGAGCATCAAGTGTTGATGGTTAACCAGACCACTTGTTTCAAGTAAAGGGCAAAGGGATAGAAGGGGAACTTCAAGAAGAATAAAAACTAAGTTGTCACTCCCGTGAAGAAACCCAAAGCTAAACTCAAGCCTGAAACTAAGTGCTTCTACTGCAAAGGAAATGGTCACTAGAAGTGGAACTGCCCTAGATATTTGGCGGATAAGAAGGATGGCAAAGTGAACAAAGGTATATTTGATATACAGATTATTGATGTGTATTTTACTAGTGTTCATAACAACCCCTCGGTATTTGATATTGGTTCAGTTGCTAAAGAGTAGTAACTCGAAATGGGAGTTGCATAATGAACAGAAACTAGTTAAAGGATGAAGTGACGATGTGTATTGGAAGTAGTTCCAAGATTGATATGATCATCATCGCACACTCCCTATACTTTCGGGATTAGTATTGAACCTAAATAAGTGTTATTTGGTGTTTGTGTTGAGCATGAATGTGATTTGATCATGTTTATTGCAATACGGTTATTCATGTAAGTTAGAGAATAATTGTTGTTCTGTTTACATGAATAAAACCTTCTATGGTCATACACCCAATGAAAATGGTTTGTTGGATCTCGATCGTGTGATACACATATTCATAATATTGAAGCCAAAAGATGCAAGGTTAATAATGATAGTGCAACTTATTTGTGGCACTGCCGTTTAGGTCATATTGGTGTAAAGCGCATGAAGAAACTCCATAGTGATGGACTTTTTGAATCACTTGATTATGAATCACTTGGTGCTTGCGAACCATGCCTCATGGGCAAGATGACTAAAACTCCGTTCTCCGGAACCATGGAGCGAGCAACAGAGTTGTTGGAAATCATACATACTGATGTATGCGGACCAATGAGTGTTGAAGCTCGCGGCAGGTATCGTTATTTTCTGACCTTCACTGATGATTTGAGCAGATATGGGTATATCTACTTAATGAAGCACAAGTCTGAAACATTTGAAAAGTTCAAAGAATTTCAGAGTGAAGTGGAGAATCATCGTAACAAGAAAATAAGAGTTTCTACGATATGATCGTAGAGGTAAAATATTTGAGTTAGCGAGTTTGGCCTTCAATAAAAACAATGTGAAATAGTTTCACTACTCACGCCACCTGGAACACCACAGTGTAATGGTGTGTCCGAACGTCATAACCATACTTTATTAGATATGGTGCGATCGATGATGTCTCTAACCGATCTACCACTATCGCTTTTGAGGTTATGCATTAGAGACAGCTACATTCACGTTAAATAGGGCACCATCTAAATCCGTGGAGATGACACCGTATGAACTGTGGTTTGACGAGAAACCTAAGCTGTCATTTCTTTAAGTTTGGGACTGCGATGCTTATGTGAAAAAGATTCAACATGATAAGCTCGAACCCAATTCGGAGAAGTAAATCTTTATAGGATACCCAAAAAGAAACTGTTGGGTACACCTTCTATCACAGATCCTAAGGCAAGGTCTTTGTTGCTAAGAGTGGATCCTTTCTAGAGAAGGAGTTTCTCTCGAAAGAAGTGAGTGGGAGGAAAGTAGAACTTGATGAGGTAATTGTACCTTCTCCCGAATTGGAAGGTAGTACATCACAGAAACTCGTTCCAGTGATTCCTACACCAATTAGTGAGGAAGCTAATGATGATGATCACGAAACTTCAGATCAAGTTTCTGCTGAACTTCGTAGATCAACCAGAGTTCGTTCCGCACCAGAGTGGTACGGCAACCCAGTTCTGGAAGTCATGTTACTATACCATGATGAACCTACGAACTATGAGGAAGCGATGATGAGCCCAGATTCCGCAAAATGGCTTGAGACCATGAAATCTGAGATGGGATCCATGTATTAGAACAAAGTATGGACTTTGGTTGACTTGCCCGATGATCGGCAAGCCATCGAAAATAAATGGATCTTCAAGAGGAAGACCGACGCAAACGGTAATGTTACTGTTTACAAAGCTCGACTTGTTGCGAAAGGGTTTCGACAAGTTCAAGGAGTTGACTACGATGAGACTTTCTCACCCGTAGTGATGCTTAAGTCTGTCCGAATCATGTTAGTAATTGCCGCATTTTAAGAAATCTGGCAAATGGATACCAAAATTGCATTCTTTAATGGATTTATTAAAGAAGACTTGTATATGATGCAACCAGAAGGTTTTGTCAATCCTAAAGGTGCTAACAAAATGTGCAAGCTCCAGCGATCCATCTATGGACTGGTGCAAGCATCTCAAAGTTGGAATATACGCTTTGATAAGTTGATCAAAGCATATAGATTTATACAGACTTGCGGTGAAGCCTGTATTTACAAGAAGTGAGTGGGAGCACTACAACCTTTCTGATAAGTATATGTGAATGACATATTGTCGATCGGAAATTATGTAGAATTTTCTGGAAAGCATAAAGGAGTGTTTGAAAGGAGTTTTTTCAAAGAAAGACCTTGGTGAAGCTGCTTACATATTGGGCATCAAGATCTATAGAGGTAGATCAAGACGCTTGATAAGACTTTCGATGAGTACATACCTTGATAAGATTTTGAAGTAGTTCAAAATGGATCAGTCAAAAAAGGAGTTCTTGCCTGACTTGTAAGGTGTGAAGTTGAGTAAGACTCAAAGCCAGACCACGGCAGAAAAATATAGAGAGAATGAAAGTCATTCCCTATGCCTCAGCCATAGGTTCTATAAAGTATGCCATGCTGTGTACAAAACACGTTGTGTACCTTGCCATGAGTTTGACAGGGAGGTACAATAGTGATCCAGGAGTAGATCACTGTACAGCGGTCAAAATTATCCTTAGTAATTGGATGACTAAGGAAATATTTCTCGATTATGGAGGTGATAAAGAGTTCGTCGTAAAGGATTACGCCGATGCAAGCTTTGACACTAAATCCAGATGACTCTAAGTATCAATCTGGATGCGTATTGAAAGTGGGAGAAATTAGCTAGAGTAGCTCCATGCAGAGCATTGTAGACATAGAAATTTGCGAAATACATACGGATCTGAATGTGACAGACCCGTTGACTAAACTTCTCTCACAAGCAAAACATGATCACACCTTATTACTCTTGGGTATTAATCACATAGCGATGTGAACTAGATTATTGACTCTAGTAAACCCTTTGAGTGTTGGTCACATGGCGATGTGAACTATGGGTGTTATTCACATAACGATGTGAACTATTGGTATTAAATCACATGGCGATGTGAGCTAGATTATTGACTCTAGTGCAAGTGGGAGACTGAAGGAAATATGCCCTAGAGGCAATAATAAAGTTGTTATTTTATATTTCCTTATATCATGATAAATGTTTATTATTCATGCTAGAATTGTATTAACCGGAAACTTAGTACATGTGTGAATACATAGACAAAACAGAGTGTCCCTAGTATGCCTCTACTAGACTAGCTCATTGATCAAAGATGGTTATGTTTCCTAACCATAGACATGAGTTGTCATTTGATCAACGGGATCACATCATTAGGAGAATGATGTGATGGACAAGACCCATCCGTTAGCATAGCACTATGATCGTTTAGTTTTACTGCTATTGCTTTCTTCATGACTTATACATGTTCCTATGACTATGAGATTATGCAACTCCCGAATACCGTAGGAACACCTTGTGTGCTATCAAACGTCACAATGTAACTGGGTGATCATAAAGATGCTCTACAGGTGTCTCCGAAAGTATTCGTGGTGTTGGCATAGATCAAGATTAGGATTTGTCACTCCGAGTGTCGGAGAGGTATCTTTGGGCCCTCTCGGTAACACACATCACAATAAGCCTTGCAAGCAAAAGACTAATGAGTTAGTCACGAGATGATGTGTTACGGAACGAGTAAAGAGACTTGCCGGTAACGAGATTGAACTAGGTATAGAGATACCGACGATCGAATCTCGGGCAAGTAACATACCGATGACAAAAGGAACAACGTATGTTGTTATGCGGTTTTGACCGATAAAAGATCTTCGTAGAATATGTAGGAGCCAATATGAACATCCAGGCTCCGCTATTGGTTATTGACCGGAGATGAGTCTCGGTCATGTCTACATAGTTCTCGAACCCGTAGGGTCCGCACGCTTAACGTTTGATGACGATCGGTATTATGAGTTTATGAGTTTTGATGTAACGAAGGTAGTTCGGAGTCCCGGATGAGATCACAGACATGACGAGGAGTCTCGGAATGTCCGAGACATAAAGATTGATATATTGGACGACTATATTCGGACACCGGAAGTGTTCCGGAAAAGTTTCGGATTTAACGGGATTGCCGGAGGGGGTTGCCGGAACCCCCTACGAGGGGGGATGGTCCATAGTGGGCCTTAAGGGAAAGAGAGAGGCAGCCCATAGGGGCTGGCCGGCGCCCCACCTAGGGTTCCTAGTTGGACTAGGATTGGGGGGGCGCCACCTCTCCCTTTTTTCCTTTCCCTCTCTTCCTTCTTTGGTGATTCCTACTAGGAATAGGATTGCAATCCTATTCCTAGTAGGATTGCACCCCTAGCCGCACCAAACAAGGGCCGGCCGGCCTCCCCCCTTGCTCCTTTATATACGGGGGCAGGGGGCACCCAAAGACACACAAGTTGAATTGTTCCAGCCGTGTGCGGTGCCCCCCTCCACAGAAACACACCTCGGTCATACCGTCGCAGTGCTTAGGCGAAGCCCTGCGCCGGTAGATACATCATATCCGTCACCACGCCGTCGAGCTGACGAAACTCTCCCGTGAAGCTCAACTGGATCAAGAGCTCGTGGGACGTCATCAAGCTGAACGTGTGCTGAACGCGGAGGTGCCGTACGTTCGGTGCTTGATCAGTTGAATCGCGAAGAAGTTCGACTACATCAACCGCGTCACTTGACGCTTCCGCTTCTGGTCTACGAGGGTACGTAGACACACTCTTCCCTCTCGTTGCTATGCATCTGGTAGATAGATCTTGCGTGATCGTAAGAAAATTTTAAAATACTACGTTCCCCAACACACATAGCTACTGGTCATGGACTCATGGTCCAAGGGAGACTACTCACGAGTCATCCGGGAGGCGTCCATGGTGGTGGAGAAGCTCCCGGTGGTGATCCTCCCCTCCGGCAGGGTGCCGGGAAGAGTTCTCCTGGTGCTCCCGATCTTGGAAGCGGCGGTGGCGGCGGAACAGAGATGGGATCGCGAAAAGAAGTCATGTTCTGAGGGTTTCGGAGGTCCCTCTAAATATATGCCAAAGGGGGGCACCAGACGGGCTTCGGGGGGCCCAGGCGCCCCCCCGGTGCGGCCCGGGGGGGGGGCGCCCACAGGGCGCCTGGAGCCCCTGTGCCCCCCCCCCCCAGGCTGCCCTTCGGAGGCAGTGTCGTTCCCGGATCGCTGATTTTTTATATAATTTTTCTGGATTTTTCTGGGCAGTTCTCGAAACGTGAAAACCTGAAATACAAAAACAGCCGAAAACAGAAACTGGCACTGGGGTGCACTGGATTAGTAAGTTAGTCCAAATATGATCAAAAGTGTATGGAAGTGTATGAATATCATAGCAATATCACCCAAAAGTGGCATGGAGCAAGCAGAAATTATAGATACGTTTTGGACGTATCATAGATATGATGTGAGGAGTAGGGATCGCCATGCAACGGATGCACATATGAGCTAAGGTAAGCTCTCCAATGGAACTAGTGGGGGTGCATCCAACTTGCTTGCTCAAGAAGACCTAGAGCTCTTTTGAGGAGGCTCATCATTGGAATATACAAGCCAAGTTCTATAGTGTAAAGGTCCCCACATAGCTATATGCATAAATGATAATCTCTATGGAGTACAAGGTATAAGATGGAGTACGAGTGTGGATCTCTCAAAAGAAATAGTAGTGTGCCCCCTTCTCTCTTTTTTTTTCTTTTTTTCTCTTTTTTTTATTTTTTTGTGGCCTCAATGGCTCTTTCTTTTTATCTCTCATTTGTCCTCTTTGGGATCTTTTGATTTTGTCCTCTTTGGGATCTTTTGATTTGTCCTCTTTGGGATCTTTTCCTCACTTTAGGGGCAACACTCTATGTATTACAAGAAGTATAGAAGATCTTTCACACTTTACAAAAGTACTCAACATAAAGAAAATGAAACTATCATGACGTATGCAAATGTATGCCTCTGGCAGTGTAGCAGGATATGCAATGATACTAGCGCGTCATGTAGAAATGATTAGGGCAAGGCCCAACTAGCATGCGGCTCATCGATCAAGCAAAAAGCATGTATGACATGAAGATCAAGTCATGAGAGGATGGATGTTGCATGGCAATGTATCTCGGAAAGGCTATGGAAATGCCTTAGGAGGTAGGTATGGTGGCTGTTTTGAGGAAGGATATAATGAGGTTTATGATGACAGAGCGTATTATGCCAAGGATTTGGATGCACCGGCGAAGTATGCGCCAACTCTCGAGGTGAGAAAGGGCAATGCACGGTACCAAAGAGGCTAGAAAAATATGGATAGGTGGAAGTGTCAACTTTCGAATACTCACATTAGTCCGAAGAACTCATGCACTTATTATCGGTAACTCTCAATCTAATTAGGAGGTTCACAAAGAGACAAGTACCCCGAGGAGGTGTGTATGGGGGTTTGGTTACCCTTGCGCATCCTCGACCCATGGTACGTGAGTGTACTCTAATATTCGATCCCTCCAAAGATTAGTGATCCATTTAGTAGCTAAAGTTCTCAACTATTTTGTAGGTTTTCGAAAATAAACACGGATTGCCCAAAATACGACATCTATCACTAATAGGCTAAAGCTCTTGACACCAAAAGTTCAAACATTACTCATGGCAATAGCTCAAAACTATTGCAAGTTACTACTAAAACTAAATAGCAACCTCAATTACCTACTTTTAAGTTAAGAGACACAACTCAGTGCAACAGACAAACTCTCTTAACAAGATAAACATGAGAACTCAAGAGAGTTCAGCAACCAACTAAACAAAAGCTCTTTAAAAAGTAAAGCATGAAAACTAAGAGCTAAACATGACAGTAGCTATTGAAAGACAAAGAACATACACAACAAAGATAAGTATGAAAATCCTATTTTGTGTTCTAGGTTTGAAGTGGAGCGTGTTTCTCCCCCACACAAAGAAAGTTGGGTTATAACTCGTTATGAACAGCAAGCAAAGCTAAAGAAAACTAAAAGCAAGACGCTCCAAGCATAGCACATAACGCATGAAGTGATTAAAATATAGTGGAACGAAAGAGGAACTGATAATTGTCGATGGAGAAGGGGATGCACGGGGGCATCCCCAAGCTTAGACGCTTGAGTCTTCTTGAATATTTCTTGGGGGTGCACGGGGGCATCCCCAAGCTTGAGCGTTTGACACTCCTGAATCTTTTTATCATCTTCCCTCGCACACTTGAAAACTCCCTTCATACATAACTCATCATAATCTGATTAGCGAGGTTAGTACCCATAATAAAATAATTTTTCCTTGCTGGAAATAAGGATAATCTTGAAGATCTACTGTTTCTCAAGATTGCCAAAAGGTTTTTGCAAAGAAAAAGCAAGCTCAAGGTTTGCAAAACGAGGAAAAGGCAAAACAGGACAGAATCTGTGAAAAACAGACCAGCAGGTAGTAAATAATTTTTTCGGGGCACTTCCGCAACTCAAATAAAAAAACTCAGAACAGACGCCCGAAAGCCAATTGTATAGAGCACGCTGTCGAAAAAATTCAGACCAAAAAGATGATCTGGTGATTTTATACGAATTTTTCTGTCCAAGGACAGAATCTGTTTCCTGGACAGCACGTCACAACTTTTGAACTTTCTTGCAATCAGAGGCTAAACTTGGCACAAAGCTGAAAAGTAAAGATACAATGATGATGCTACTGTAGTAACAAACATCAAGACCACTAAAAATGAAAGAACAAACTGAAAGCAAAGATAACAAGGGTTGTCTCCCTAGAGCTCTTTCTTTATAGCCATAAAGATAGGCTTAAGACTTTAATGATGCTCTCGTAGGAATAAGAGTTGAAGAACAAAAGAGAGCATCAAGAAGCAAATGCCAAACACATTTAAGCCTAACATGCTTCCTATGCATAGTAATATTGCAATAGAATAATTCATTGAAGCACAAAGCAATAAGCATAGGAAGACAAAACAAGTGCAGCTTCAAAACCTTCAACATAAAGAGAGGGAACTTGATATTATTGAAATATCTATAAGCATATGTTCCCTTCTCATATCAATTTTCAGTGGGATCACGAATAAACTCAACAATATAAGCATCACATAAAGCATTGTTACCATGATCCACATGCAAAAAGGTACTCTTACTCTCCACATAAGCATAATCTTTCTCATTGGTAATAGTGGGAGTAGGACTATCATAAACAACTTGAACACTATAGATTAATTGTGTATTAGGAAGATGGTGTTCAACAAGGGAGTAATTACCTCCAAGATTATGACAAGTTTCATAAGGATAATTTCTCCTTATGTCATAGGTACCTTTATAATCACTATAGATTGGAGTTATAACATCATCATAGTAGAGAAGAGCATTATCATTGCTAGCAACTATATTTGTAAACATGTTGTCTTTATTCTTACTAGCAAAAGAATTATCAATTATCACATCACTAGTGGGTAAAGGATTTGCAATCCTATCATCCCCAAGCTTAGAGCTTTCCATATCATCACTTTCAGAGTTGGTACCAAAAAGATTTTCAAGATCATAAGTAGCATTATCATCATTTTCCCAATCACAATAAGTAACATGCATATCATAATCAAAATCATCTTCAATAGTACCTACGGACGTATCATCAAGATGATAATTAAGGCAATAAACTTCACCTTCTTCTTTAAACTTACAACCATTAGGATAAAAGTTGATGGGAGGAATATGCCCAGGCCAGGTTGATACCCATTCTTCTTCCTTCTTGCTCCTCTTCCTCCTCCTCTTCTTTTTCTTCTTCTTCACCTTAGGAGGGAGTGGTTGGAGATGAAGCTTATCCACATATCCTGGTTTATCATTAGAAACAATAGGGGAAACTTGGGAGAAACTCTCCTTTTTATTAGCAGAAATATAAGAGACATTTTCATACTTTGGTAAAGTTCCCTCCTTTCTAATATTACTTATGTAATCATTTTCATGGCAATTAACAACACAATAGAGATGGCAATTTTGCAAAGTGTTTTTTATTCCTATGGCATTAACATCTAGCCAAGAAGTATTTTCTGATAACTCTTCACACATCAAAAATAACATAAGCTCATCATAAAGATCAGAGGTGATCATGTTATCACACAACTGGTTAACAGTTATGTTTTCAAAGTGCATGCATTGAAAATTAAAGTGACCCTCTATACAGCAAAGTTCACAAGTAAAAGGATAAAGGTCACACAATTCTCTAGCAATTTCATTTAAATCTTTGACCCAAGTGATTGTTCTTTCATGCTTATGTTGCTTACAATACTTCTCTTCTTCAATCATAGGCCTTTCACAAGGTCTATCCACTCCACAAAAATTAACATGCTTATATAAAACTTCATTTTTAGGAATTGGATCATGCATGTTGCAATCAACATGAACAATTTCATTTTCTTTGCAAATCTCTTTAAAAGGTTCATGATGCTTGATCCAATCCTCCTTAGGCATATTAAGATGTGAAGCAAAAGATTTGAGGAAATCAACAAGGAGTTGAGAATCAAGCCCAAACTTAGCGCTAAACTTATTAAAACTTGTAGTTTCAACAAAGGACTTAATGCAATCATACTCATAAATTATACCTGACTCTTTACCTTTGTCGATCTCCCAATCTTCAGTGTTGCGTTGAATTCTTTCAAGGAGTTCCCATTTAGCATCAATCTTTTCGTTTGTGAAAGAACCCATAGAGGAAGCATCGAGCAAATCTTTATCCTGTCGAGAGAGCCTCGCATAGAAGTTAGTAATAATCATATCTTTGGGGAGCCCATGGTTAGGACATTTTAGCATTAACGTTTTCAGTCTCCCCCAAGCTTGAGCTATGCTCTCTCGGTCATGAGGATAGAAATTATAAACATAATTCGTATTCTCATGGACTTCATGAAGAGGATAAAACTTGGAGTAAAAGAGAGACTGGATCTCTTCCCAATCCAGCAGGTGAGAGTCATCTAGTAGCCTATACCATTCCAATGCTTTTCCTTTCAGTGACAAGGCAAATAATTCCTCATGACTCCATCTCTTGTCAAACCTGAAATCTTACACAACTCACAAAGTCCTGTAAGTTTCAACAAATGAATACTAGGATTGACTGTCCCATCATAACAATCATTCCTAATTATTTCAATTATCCCAAGTGGTATCTTGAACGGCATACATTCAGTAGGTGGAGGAGACTTCTCTACCACGGGTGTGGTAAAGCGGCCTTCCCCAAGCAGCGAACTAAGAGTGTGGTTTTCCATAAACATAACTAGTGAAACTAAAAACAAGAAACGAAAAGATTTAATTGCAAGATCTAGAGAAGGTACCTTCACTTACCTCACTTCCCCGGCAACGGCGCCAGAAATAGCTTGATGTCTACTACACGCTTCTATTCCTGTAGACAGTGTTGGGCCTCCAAGAGCAGAGGTTTGTAGGACAGCAGCAAATTTCCCTTAAGTGAGTAACCCAAGGTTTATCGAACTCAGGGAAGTGGAGGTTGAACATACCCCTTTCAAGCAACCCTGCAATCAAGATACAAGAAGTCTCTTGTGTCCCCAACACACCTAATACACTTGTCAGATGTATAGGTGCACTAGTTCGGCGAAGAGATGTTAAATGGCAAGTGATATGGATGGCAAAAGATGTATTTGTAAATCTGAAATAAAAAGTGCAGCAAGCAAACAAGTGGTAAACGTGAGCACAAATGGTATTGCAATGGTGGAAACAAGGCCTAGGCTTCATACTTTCACTAGTGGCAACTCCCAACAACATTAACATAGTCTATCACATGATATTTCCCATAAAGACGCACTCGGAGGTCATTCCTTTGTGGTCAAGAGAGGACGAGAATTATGTAGGGCTACAAAAGCACACCTCAAAGTTCGTAATTCTCAATCTATGGATTTCCCAATGTCACCGCGGCCATCCAAAGAGAGTACCACAATCACCACAACATATCTCAAGGATAGTCAAAGACAAGCACCAAGAGACTCTCAATCTTCAATCAACACACAAAAGAGGAAATCACTCATGAAAATATTCTTCTAATCCATGTCCAGTAGACCGCTGTCACCTTGGTCTCGGAGATTATACTAGATAAAGACAAGTGAGTATATCAATCCAATACATAGAGGAAGGGGAAATATCATGGGATCACCCTAGATTAACATAGCCTATGATCACAACGAAGATCACATCATGGGAGAGAGAATTGACCACATAGCTACTGGTAAGAACCTCAGCCCCGAGGAGGAACTACTCCCGCATCATGGAGGGAGGAAGCAACGTCGATGGAGATGAATCCGGGGGCACTTCCCCGTCCCGGCAGGATGCCGGCACAGGAATTCTGGTCCCCCGAAACTTGGTGGCGATGGCGGCGGAGATCGGAATAGCTTCTGGAGAAAAGGGTTCCGTCCTCGAGGGTTTTGGGACGCGGTGTAAATATATGCCAAAGGGGGTCGCCAGAGGAGGTAAGGGGGGCCCAGGCGGCCTGGCGCGGTGGCCAGGAGTGGGGCCGCCCCCCAAGGGCGCCTGGAGCCCCTGTGGCCCCCCTCCGGCCCTACTTCTGCCGCATGGAAGCTTCTGGAGCGCTGATTTTTTATATATTTTTCCCGGAATTTTTCTGGCAATTTAAGTAATGTGAAAACCTGAAATACAAAAACAGCAGAAAACAGAAACTGGCACTGGGGTGCACTGAGTTAATAGGTTAGTCCAAATATGATCAAAAGTGTATGGAAGTGCATAAATATCATAGCAATATCACACAAAAGAGGCATGGAGCAAGCAGAAATTATAGATACGTTTTGGACGTATCAATAGGGAACACCTTTCATTTTCTCTCTATCTTCTGAAGTGGTCGGGCATTGAGTCTTACTCAACTTCACACCTTGTAACACAGGCAAGAACCCTTTCTTTGACTGATCCATTTTGAACTTCTTCAAAACTTTATCAAGGTATGTGCTTTGTGAAAGTCCAATTAAACGTCTTGATCTATCTCTATAGATCTTGATGCCTAATATATAGGCAGCTTCACCGAGGTCTTTCATTGAAAAACACTTATTCAAGTATCTTTTTATGCTATCCAGAAATTCTATATCATTTCTAATCAATAATATGTCATCCACATATAATATCTGAAATGGTACAGAGCTCCCACTCACTTTCTTGTAAATACAAACTTGTCCAAAAGTTTGTATAAAACCATATGCTTTGATCACCTCATCAAAGCGTATATTCCAACTCCGAGATGCTTGCACCAGTCCATATATGGATCGTTGGAGCTTGCACACTTTGTTAGCACCTTTTGGATCGACAAAACCTTCTGGTTGCATCATATACAACTCCTCTTTGAGGTATCCATTAAGGAATGCAGTCTTGACATCCATTTGCCAAATTTCATAATCATAAAATGCGGCAATTGCTAACATGATTCGAACGGACTTAAGCATCGCTACGGGTGAGAAAGTCTCATCGTAGTCAACTCCTTGAACTTGTCGAAAACCTTTCGCAACAAGTCGAGCTTTGTAGACAGTAACATTACCGTCAGCATCGGTCTTCCTCTTGAAGATCCATTTATTTTCAATGGCTTGCCGATCATCGGGCAAGTCAACCAAAGTCCACACTTTGTTCTCATATATGGATCCCATCTGAGATTTCATGGCCTCAAGCCATTTTGCGGAATCTGGGCTCATCATCGCTTCCTCATAGTTCGTAGGTTCATCGTGGTCTAGTAACATGACTTCCACAACAGGGTTGTCGTAGCACTCTGGTGCGGAACGTACTCTGGTTGACTTACGAAGTTCAACAGTAACTTGATCCGAAGTTTCATGATCATCATAATTAGCTTCCTCACTAATTGTTGTAGGAATCACTGGAACTAGTTTCTGTGATGCACTATTTCCAATTCGGGAGAAGGTACAATTACCTCAACAAGTTCTACTTTCCTCCCACTCACTTCTTTCGAGAGAAACTCCTTCTCTAGAAAGGATCCATTCTTAGCAACGAATATCTTGCCTTCGGATCTGTGATAGAAGGTGTACCCAACAGTCTCCTTTGGGTATCCTATGAAGACACAGACTTGGGTTCGAGCTTATTAGGTTGAAGCTTTTTCACATAAGCATCGCAACCCCAAACTTTAAGAAACGACAACTTTGCTTTCTTGCCAAACCATAGTTCATAAGGCGTCGTCTCAATGGATTTAGATGGTGCCCTATTTAACGTGAATGTGGCTATCTCTAAAGCATAACCCAAAAAGATAGTGGTATATCGGTAAGAGACATCATAGATCGCACCATATCTAATAAAGTGCGGTTACGATGTTCGGACACACCATTACGCTGTGGTGTTCCGGGTGGCGTGAGTTGTGAAACTATTCCATCGTTTCAAATGAAGACCAAACTCGTAACTTAAATATTTGCCTCCACGATCAGATCGTAAAAACTTTATTTTCTTGTTACGATGATTCTCTACTTCACTCTGAAATTCTTTGAACTTTTCAAATCTTTCAGACTTGTGTTTCATTAAGTAGATATACCCATATCTGCTCAAATCATCAGTGAAGGTCAGAAAATAACGATACCCGCCGTGAGCCTAAATACTCATCGGCCCACATACATCAGTATGTATGATTTCCAATAAATCAGTTGCTCGCTCCATTGTTTCGGAGAACGGAGTTTTAGTCATCTTGCCCATGAGGCATGGTTCGCAAGCACCAAATGATTCATAATCAAGTGATTCCAAAAGTCCATCAGTATGGAGTTTCTTCATGCGATTTACACCAATATGACCTAAACGGCAGTGCCACAAATAAGTTGCACTATCATTATTAACCTTGCATCTTTTGCCTACAATATTATGAATATGTGTATCACTACGATCGAGATCCAACAAGAATAGACCACTCTTCAAGATTGCATGTGCTGGGAAACGTAGTATTTTCAAAAATTTCCTACGATCACGCAAGATCTATCTACTAGATGCATAGCAACGAGGGGGGGAGTGTGTCTACGTACTCTCGTAGACCGGGAGCGGAAGCGTCAAGTGACGCGGTTGATGTAGTCGAACTTCTTCGCGATCCAACCGATCAAGCACCGAACGTACGGCACCTCCGCGTTCAGCACATGTTCAGCTTGATGATGTCCCACGAGCTCTTGATCCAGTTGAGCTTCACGGGAGAGTTTCGCTAGCACGACGGCGTGGTGACAGATATGATGTATCTACCGGCGACGGGCTTCGCCTAAGCACTGCAACGGTATGACCGAGGTGTGTTTTTGTGGAGAGGGGCACTGCACACGGCTAAAACAATTCAACTTGTGTGTCCTAGGGTGCCCCCCTGCCCCCATATATAAAGGAGCAAGGGAGAGGCCGGCCCTAGAGGGGGCGCACCAAGTGTGGGGAGTCCTACTAGGACTCCCAAGTCCTAGTAGGATTACCCTTTCCTTTCCGGAGTAGGAGAGAAGGAAAGAGGTGGAGAGGGAGAAGGAAAAGGGGGCTGCACCCCTTGTCCAATTCGGACCAGAGGGGGGGCGCACGCCTCCTTCCTTTTGGCCTTTCTCCTCTATTCCTGTATGGCCCAATAAGGCCCATATACTCCGAAAAATACTCGAATCACTCGGAACCTTTCCGACGTCCGAATATAGTCGTCCAATATATCGATCTTTATGTCTCGACCATTTCGAGACTCCTCGTCATGTCCCCGGTCTCATCCGGGACTCCGAACTCCTTAGGTACATCAAAACTCATAAACTCATAATACCGATCGTCATCAAACGTTAAGCGTGCGGACCCTACGGGTTCGAGAACTATGTAGACATGACCGAGACTCATCTCCGGTCAATAACCAATGGCGAAACCTGGATGCTCATATTGGCTCCTACATATTCTACGAAGATCTTTATCGGTCAAACCGCATAACAACATACGTTGTTCCTTTTGTCATTGGTATGTTACTTGCCCGAGATTCGATCGTCGGTATCTCTATACCTAGTTCAATCTCGTTACCGGCAAGTCTTTTTACTCGTTCCGTTATACATCATCTCGTGACTAACTCATTAGTCTTTTGCTTGCAAGGCTTATTATGATGTGCATTACCGAGAGGGCCCATAGATACCTCTCCGACACTCGGAGTGACAAATCCTAGTCTTGATCTATGCCAACACCACGAACACTTTCGGAGACACCTGTAGAGCATCTTTATGATCACCCAGTTATGTTGTGACGTTTGATAGCACACAAGGTGTTCCTACGGTATTCGGGAGTTGCATAATCTCATAGTCATAGGAACATGTATAAGTCATGAAGAAAGCAATAGCAGTAAAACTAAACGATCATAGTGCTAAGCTAACGGATGGGTCTTGTCCATCACATCATTCTCCTAATGATGTGATCCCGTTGATCAAATGACAACTCATGTCTATGGTTAGGAAACTTAACCATCTTTGATCAATGAGCTAGTCTAGTAGAGGCATACTAGGGACACTCTGTTTTGTCTATGTATTCACACATGTACTAAGTTTCCGGTTAATACAATTCTAGCATGAATAATAAACATTTATCATGATATAAGGAAATATAAATAACAACTTTATTATTGCCTCTAGGGCATATTTCCTTCAGTCTCCCACTTGCACTAGAGTCAATAATCTAGCTCACATCGCCATGTGATTTAATACTGATAGATCACATCGTTATGTGAATAACACCCATAGTTCACATCGCCATGTGACCAACACCCAAAGGGTTTACTAGAGTCAATAATCTAGTTCACATCGCTATGTGATTAATACCCAAGAGTAATAAGGTGTGATCATGTTTTGCTTGTGAGAGAAGTTTAGTCAACGGGTCTGTCACATTCAGATCCGTATGTATTTCGCAAATTTCTATGTCTACAATGCTCTGCATAGAGCTACTCTAGCTAATTGCTCCCACTTTCAATACACATCCAGATTGATACTTAGAGTCATCTGGATTTAGTGTCAAAGCTTGCATCGGCGTAACCCTTTATGACGAACTCTTTATCACCTCCATAATCGAGAAACATTTCCTTAGTCATCCAGTTACTAAGGATAATTTTGACCGCTGTACAGTGATCTACTCCTGGATCACTATTGTACCCCCTTGACAAACTCATGGCAAGGTACACAACATGTTTGGTACACAGCATGGCATACATTATAGAACCTATGGCTGAGGCATAGGGAATGACTTTCATTCTCTCTATATTTTCCTGCCGTGGTCTGGCTTTGAGTCTTACTCAACTTCACACCTTACAAGTCAGGCAAGAACTCCTTCTTTGACTGATCCATTTTGAACTACTTCAAAATCTTATCAATGTATGTACTCATCGAAAGTCTTATCAAGCGTCTTGATCTATCTCTATAGATCTTGATGCCCAATATGTAAGCAGCTTCACCAAGGTCTTTCTTTGAAAAACTCCTTTCAAACACTCCTTTATGCTTTCCAGAAAATTCTACATCATTTCCGATCGACAATATGTCATTCACATATACTTATCAGAAAGGTTGTAGTGCTCCCACTCACTTCTTGTAAATACAGGCTTCACCACAAGTCTGTATAAATCTATATGCTTTGATCAACTTATCAAAGCATATATTCCAACTCCGAGATGGTTGCACCAGTCCATAAATGGATCGCTGGAGCTTGCACATTTTGTTAGCACCTTTAGGATTGACAAAACCTTCTGGTTGCATCATATACAAGTCTTCTTTAATAAATCCATTAAAGAATGCAGTTTTGTTATCCATTTGCCAGATTTCATAGAATGCGGCAATTGCAAACATGATTCGGACAGACTTAAGCATCGCTACGGGTGAGAAAGTCTCATTGTAGTCAACTCCTTGAACTTGTTAAAAAACTTTTGCAACAAGTCGAGCTTTGTAAACAGTAACATTACCGTCAGCGTCAGTCTTCCTCTTGAAGATCCATTTATTTTTTATGGCTTGCCGATCATCGGGCAAGTCAACCAAAGTCCACACTTTGTTCTCATACATGGATCCCATCTCAGATTTCATGGCCTCAAGCCATTTTGCGGAATCTGGGCTCATCATTGCTTCCTCATAGTTCATAGGTTCATCATGGTCCAGTAACATGACTTCCAGAACCGGGTTGCCGTACCACTCTGATGCGGAACGAACTCTGGTTGATCTACGAAGTTCAGCAGAAACTTGATCTGAAGTTTCATGATCATCATCATTAGCTTCCTCACTAATTGGTGTAGGGATCACTGGAACTAGTTTCTGTGATGTTCCACTTTCCAATTCGGGAGAAGGTACAATTACCTCATCAATTTCTACTTTCCTCCCACTCACTTCTTTCGAGAGAAACTCCTTCTCTAGAAAGGATCCACTCTTAGCAACAAAGACCTTGCCTTCGGATCTGTGATTGAAGGTGTACCCAAAAGTTTCTTTTGGGTATCCTATGAAGATTTACATCTCCGATTTGGGTTCGAGCTTATCATGTTGAAACTTTTTCACATAAGCATCACAGTCCCAAACTTAAAGAAATGACAGCTTAGGTTTCTCGTCAAACCACAGTTCATATGGTGTCATCTCCACGGATTTAGATGGTGCCCTATTTAACGTGAATGTAGCTGTCTCTAATGCATAACCCCAAAAAGCGATAGTGGTAGATCGGTAAGAGACATCATCGATCGCACCATATCTAATAAAGTACGGTTATGACATTCGGACACACCATTACACTGTGGTGTTCCAGGAGGTGTAAGTAGTGAAACTATTTCACATTGTTTTTACTGAAGGCCAAACTCGCTAACTCAAATATTTTACCTCTACGATCATATCGTAGAAACTCTTATTTTCTTGTTACGATGATTCTCCACTTCACTCTGAAATTCTTTGAACTTTTCAAATATTTCAGACGTGTGCTTCATTAAGTAGATATACCCATATCTGCTCAAATCATCAGTGAAGGTCAGAAAATAACGATACCTGCCGTGAGCTTCAACACTCATTGGTCCACATACATCTGTATGTATGATCTCCAACAAATCTGTTGCTCGCTCCATTGTTCCGGAGAACGGAGTTTTAGTCATCTTGCCCATGAGGCATGGTTCGCAAGCACCAAGTGATTCATAATCAAGTGATTCCAAAAGTCCATCCCTATGGAGTTTCTTCATGCGCTTTACACCATTATGACCTAAACGGCAGTGCCACAAATAAGTTGCACTATCATTATTAACCTTGCATCTTTTGGCTTCAATATTATGAATATGTGTATCACCACGATCGAGATCCAACAAACTATTTTCATTGGGTGTATGACCATCGAAGGTTTTATTCATGTAAACAGAATAACAATTATTCTATGACTTTAAATGAATAACCTTATTGCAACAAATATGATCAAACCATATTCATGCTCAACGCAAATGCCAAATAACATTTATTTAGGTTTTACACTAATCCCGAAAGTATAGGGAGTGTGCGATGATGATCATATCAATCTTGGAACCACTTCCAACACACATCGTCACTTCACCTTTAACTAGTCTCTGTTCATTCTGCAATTCTCGTTTCGAGTTACTAATTTTAGCAACTAAACCGGTATCAAATACCCAGGGGTTGCTATGAACACTAGTAAAGTACACATCAATAATCTGTATATCAAAATATATCTTTGTTCACTTTGCCATCCTTCTTATCCGCCAAGTATCTAGGGCAGTTCCACTTCCAGTGACCATTTCCTTTGAAGTAGAAGCACTTAGTTTCAGGCTTGAGTTTTAGCTTTGGGTTTCTTCACGGGAGTGACAACTTGCTTGTCATTCTTCTTGAAGTTCCCCTTCTATCCCTTTGCCCTTTACTTGAAACAAGTGGTCTTGTTAACCATCAACACTTGATGCTTTTTCATGATTTCTACCTTCGCCGACTTCAGCATCGCGAAGAGCTCGGGAATTCCTTTCGTCATCCCTTGCATATTATAGTTCATCACGAAGTTCTACTAACTTGGTGATAGTGACTAGAGAACTTTGTCAATTACTATCTTATCTGGAAGATTAACTCCCACTTGATTCAAGTAATTGTAGTACCCAGACAATCTGAGCACATGCTCACTGGTTGAGCTATTCTCCTCCATCTTGTAGGCAAAGTACTGTCAGAAGTCTTATACCTCTCGACACGGGCATGAGTATAAAATACTAATTTCAACTATTGGAACATCTTATATGTTCCGTGGCGTTCAAAACGTTTTTGAAGTCCCGGTTCTAAGCCTTAAAGCATGGTGCACTTAAACTATCAAGTAGTCATCATACCGAGCTTTTGTCAAAACGTTCATAACGTCTACATCTGCTCCTGCAATAGGTCTGTCACCTAGCGGTGCATCAAGGACATAATTCTCTGTGCAGCAATGAGGATAATCCTCAGATCACGGAACAATTCCGCATCATTGCTACTAACATCTTTCAACTTAGTTTTCTCTAGGAACATATAAAAAATAAACAGGGAGCAACATCGTGAGCTATTGATCTACAACATAGATATGCTAATACTACGAGGACTAAGTTCATGATAAATTAAAGTTCAATTTAATCATATTACTTAAGAACTCCCACTTAGATAGACATCCCTCTAGTCATCTAAATGATCACGTGATCCAAATCAACTAAACCATGTCCGATCATCACGTGAGATGGAGTAGTTTCAATGGTGAACATCTTATGTTGATCATATCTACTATATGATTCACGCTCGACCTTTCGGTCTCCAGTGTTCTGAGGCCATATCTGCATATGCTAGGCTCGTCAAGTTTAACCCGAGTATTCTTCATGTGCAAAACTGGCTTACACCCGTTGTATTTGAACGTAGAGCTTATCACACCCGATCATCACGTGGTGTCTCGGCACGACGAACTTTCGCAACGGTGCATACTCAGGGAGAACACTTATACCTTGAAATTTAGTAAGGGGTCATCTTATAATGCTACCATCGAACTAAGCAAAATAAGAAGCATAATAAGATAAACATCACATGCAATCAAAATATGTGACATGATATGGCCATCATCATCTTGTGCTTTTGATCTCCATCTCCAAAGCACCGTCATGATCACCTTCGTCACCGGCGCGACACCTTGATCTCCATCGTAGCATCGTTGTCGTCTCGCCAACTATTGCTTCTACGACTATCGCTATCACTTAGTGATAAAGTAAAGCAATTACATGGCGATTGCATTTCATACAATAAAGCGACAACCATATGGCTCCTGCCAGTTGCCGATAACTTTACAAAACATGATCATCTCATACAAAACCGTATATCTCATCATGTCTTGACCATATCACATCACAACATGCCCTGCAAAAACAAGTTAGGCGTCCTCTACTTTGTTGTTGCAAGTTTTATGTGGCTGGTATGGGCTTAGCAAGAACCGTTCTTACCTACGCATACAAAACCACAACGATGTTTCGTCAAGTATGTGCTGTTTTAACCTTCACAAGGACCGGGCGTAGCCACACTTGATTTAGCTAAAGTGAGAGAGACAGACACCCGCCAGTCACCTTTAAGCAACGAGTGCTCATAACGGTGAAACCAGTCTCGCGTAAGCGTATGCATAATGTCAGTCCGGGCCGCTTCATCTCACAATATCGCCGAAGCAAAGTATGACATGCTGGTAAGTAGTATGACTAGTATCGCCCACAACTCATTGTGTTCTACTCGTGCATATCATCTACGTATAGACCTGGCTCATGATGCCACTGTCGGGAAACGTAGTATTTTCAAAATTTTCCTACGATCATGCAAGATCTATCTACTAGATGCATAGCAACGAGGGGGAGAGTGTGTCTACATACCCTCGTAGACCGGGAGCGGAAGCGTCAAGTGACGCAGTTGATGTAGTCGAACTTCTTCGCGATCCAACCAATCAAGCACCGAACGTACGGCACCTCCGCGTTCAGCACACGTTCAGCTTGATGACGTCCCACGAGCTCTTGATCCAGTTGAGCTTCACGGGAGAGTTTCGCTAGCACGACGGCGTGGTGATAGATATGATGTATCTATTGGCGCAGGGCTTCGCCTAAGCACTGCAACGGTATGACCGAGGCGTGTTTTTGTGGAGAGGGGCACCACACATGGCTAATACAATTCAACTTGTGTGTCCTAGGGTGCCCCCTGCCCCCGTATATAAAGGAGCAAGGGAGATGCCGGCCCTAGAGGGGGCGCGCCAAGTGTGGGGAGTCCTACTAGGACTCCCAAGTCCTAGTAGGATTCCCCTTTCCTTTCCGGAGTAGGAGAGAAGGAAAGAGGTGGAGAGGGAGAAGGAAAAGGGGGCTGCACCCCTTGTCCAATTCGGACTAGAGGGGGGGCTGCTTGATGGCTTCTCGCCCCTCATTGGTTACCCCAAGTGGAAGGTTTGAGATGCAGTGTAGCAGAAGTTTTCCCTTGGCAATACCAAGGATCGATTTCCCTGAGACTCCCAGTTTCAACAAGAAGGTGTCAACTGCTAACGGCGCCAGATATTTAGCAATCAACGTGGACCTGCACACAAATACAAATAACTTTGCTCCCAACGAGTACAGAGAGGTTGTCAATCCCTCCGGCCTTGTAGTTTACAAAGGATCAAACGCAAGTGATAGTAATGATAGATATAATTGCAATAGTAAGTAAAAAGCGGAAAGTAAATAGTGGATGTGATCAATGATGGTAATATGGACCGGAGTCCCATGATGTTCACTAGTGATGTCTCTCTCCCAAAAGACGATAAAACAGCTATGTGAGGTAAACGAATTACAGCTGGGCAATTGACAGGACCATGTGCGCAAACCAATGCTAACTAAGTTGCAAGAAAGGTAGAGGTTCAAAGCATGGGCGGTACGCCGAGGTAAGTAGACCGAAATACATCTGCATCTACTACTAATCATCCACCTTGAGATATCTATCCAGAACATCTCGCTGGTATTAAGTTGCGAGTCCCACCCATAGTGTAAACTCAAAGCAACAGACAACTACATTAAAAGAACTTTGCGTAAAGTAAACAATCCTTGCACCCGCGGGCACAAGCACCGTTGTTTTCCCCCTTGTGGCAACATCACATCCCCTAGACTCATGTTTCTGTCACTCAAGCTAGTCATCGAGGGGCATGAACCCACAATCAAGCATAACGTTCCCTCTTGGAGTCACTACCTACTACTTGGCCAAAGCAATAAATAACAACGGAGAACATGCAAGAATTACTTACGAACATAAATATAAAAGAGGTGAATCAAATATATTACTCAAACACAATCTGAACATAATCTCATAATCCATCGGATCCCAGCAAACTCATCATAGCAACAGCATAAGGATTACATATGTGCCTCGATCATGTAGGGCAGCTCACGAGGACTAATTAGTGAAGCACAAGAACGGAAGGAGAACATCACATAGCTACTGTTCATGGACCCATGGTCCAAGGGAGACTACTCACAACTCATCCGGGAGGCGTCCATGGTGGTGGAGAAGCTCCCGGTGATGATCCTCCCCTCCGGCAGGGTGCCGGGAAGAGTTCTCCTGGTGCTCCCGATCTTGGAAGCGGCGGCGGCGGCGGAACAGAGATGAGATCGCGAAAAAGAGTTTCCATCTCGAGGGTTTCGGGAGACGGTATAAATATGTGCCAAAGGGGGGGCACCAGACGAGGCTCGGGGGGCCCAGACGCCCCCCCGGCGCGGCCAGGGGGGCGCGCCACCAGGGCGCCTGGAGCCCTGGTGGCCCTCGGCTGTACTTTGGCTACCGGGAACCTTCCGGAACGCTGATTTTTTATATAATTTTTCCGGGATTTTTCTGGCAGTTCTCGTAATGGGAAAACCTGAAATACAAAAACAGCCGAAAACAAAAACTGGCACTGGCACTGGGGTGCACTGAGTTAATAGGTTAGTCCAAATATGATCAAAAGTGTATGGAAGTGTATAAATATCATAGCAATATCACCCAAAAGAGGCATGGAGCAAGCAGAAATTATAGATACGTTTTGGACGTATCAACATCCCCAAGCTTAATTCCTGCTCGTCCTCGAGTAGGTAAATGATAACAAGAATAATTTCTGTGGTGACATGCTATTAACCATATAGGACTTTTCATAGTCATATGACAAAAGCTTACTGAGACAATGAATCTATAGTAATTAAGTTGCCTCATGAGAAAATCACAAAGAACTGAAAATTTTACAATATGATACTGAAACATCAAATAGATTTGTAATGAACATGGTGTGCAAATATGATAAAGTGATATCTCGCTTGCCCCCTTTAGTGAAGCAAAACATAAATGCAGGGGCACCTCCAAGGTTTAAGTGATGACTAGATACAATGGTTTCAGAATAAACGATATCACAATCATGCAAAAGACAATGCTACTTTGGGACAATGCACATTACACTCAGAATGACAATGATGCTCTCAGTAGTTGGTGCTTTTAAAAGAAGGTGGAGACTCTCGAACCGTGGCTTTTGTTGGCAAGGTTGAAAACCCGTAGTCGAAAACAAAGACAAAACATGTACCAGAGCTCTTGGTTTTAAAAACAGAGGTAATATTTTTTTTAAATCATGCATGTTTCGTCAACGAATGCTAGCAGACAACTCAATCACTTCTTGAGACGGACATGTTTCGAGGAACGGCTCCCGAATGAGGACGATCACATCCTCTTAATCTCCTTTGTTTATCGCTGCCAAAGTTTTCTGATTTCTCATGAACAAAGCGTGAAGGAGGGTTTGTTTGTTATATTAATTTTGAGCCGGGCGCACTCAATGCCAGTTCCTTCTCGTATTATGGGTTTGCACATTATACATGCAATCCCGGGGTGAAGCTTGTCCAACTTAAAAAGATTATGAATTAACTACTACTTCCTCATGAACTTACAACAGAGGCACAAAATAGGAATGCATTTTTTTTGAATAATTTCGAGATGGTACACGCAAGTCTCCGTTAGGAATGGCAGGTAAATACCATGTAGGAAGGTATGGTGGACTCATATGGCATAACTGGTTTAAAAGAATGTGGATGCACAATCAGTCAGTCCGCTTAGTACAGGTGGAGGTTAGCAAAAGACTGGGAGCGACCAACTAAGAGAGCAATGACGGTCATAATCATGCAGAGCGACAAAGCAACATTGAATCAGGCATGGAAGTTATATCGCTACTCAGAAACAAAAGATCATCAAGACTTGACAGACTTTCTGTACAGTCTTAAATATGCGTGAGCATATGCCAAGTCAATCGAAATAAATTCTTTGAAGGAAGATATTACTAAACCATACCACATCATAGGCAAACAAATCATGTTGGTACTCCAATAACACATTGGGAACCCCCCAGCTATTTGAGACTAACCATAAGAAAACATGAACTACTAAGCGCCATTATGCACGTAGCATCTTTATCATAGACATATCAACCAATGCAACGGAAGCAAACTCTCTTAATAAGATAAGCATGATAACTAAAAGAGTTCAAGCAACCAACTAAACGAAAGCTCTTTAAAGAGATAAGCATGAAAGCTAAGAGCTAAGCATGATAGTAGCTATTGAAAGACAAAGAACACACACATCAAAGATAGACATGAAAATTCTATGTTATGTTCTAGGTAGAAGTGGAGCGTGTTTCTCTCCCACATAAAGAAAGCTGAGTTCCGACTCGTTATGAAAAGCTAAGGAAAACTAAAAGCAAGACGCTCCAAGCATATCACATAACACATGAAGTGATTAAAATATAGTGGAACGAAAGACGAACTGATAATGTTGATGGAGAAGGGGATGCACGGGGGCATCCCCAAGCTTAGACGCTTGAGTCTCCTTGAATATTTCTTGGGGGTGCACGTGGGCATCCCCAAGCTTGAGCGTTTGACACTCCTGAATCTTTTTATCATCTTCCCTCGCACACTTGAAAACTCCCTTCATACATAACTCATCATAATCTGATTAGCGAGGTTAGTACCCATAATAAAATAATTGTTCCTTGCTGGAAATAAGGATATTATTGAAGGTCTACTGTTTCTCAAGATTGCCAAAAGGTTTTTGCAAAGAAAAAGCAAGCTCAAGGTTTGCAAAATGAAGGAAAGGCAAAACATGACAGAATCTGTGAAAAACAGAACAGCAGGTAGTAAATGATTTTTCCGGGGCAATTCTGCAACTCTAATCAAAAAACTCAAAACAGACGCACGAAAGACAATTATATAGAGCACGCTGTTGAAAAAATTCAGACCAAAAAGATGATCTGGTGATTTTATACGAATTTTTCTATCCAAGGACAGAATCTGTTTCCTGGACAGCACGTCACAACTTTTGAACTTTCTTGCAATCAGAGGCTATACTTGGCACAAAATTGAAAAGCAAAGATACAATGATGATGCTACAGTAGTAAAAACATCAAGACACAAAAAAAAATTCATTGAGCTGCCTCCCAAACGCGCTTTCTTTTATGCCTTTAAGCTAGGCATAATGCAAAGAGATCAAGTCTTATCAAGAGTAAAAGAATAGCTAGCCCGTATAACGGACTCAAAAGGTAACTTAATCTTCTTTCGAGGAAAGTGTTCCATCCCTTTCTTGAGAGGAAACTGTAATTTTATATTCCCCTCTTTCATGTCAATGATAGCACCAACGGTGCGTAGAAAAGGACGTCCCAAAATAATTGGACAAGAAGGTTCACATTCAATGTCCATAATAGTAAAATCAACGGGAACATAGTTGTCATTGACAATGATAAGAACATCGTCGATCCTCCCCAAAGGTTTCTTTATGGAAGAATCAACGAGACGAACGCCAAAAGAACAAGAATCAAAAGGTTTCAGTTTAAGCATATCATATATTCTTCTGGGCATAACAGAGGTACTAGCACCAACATCACATAAAGCATAGCAAGAGAAGTTATTCAACTTATTTTTTATCATAGGATCCCAACCATCTTCTAGCTTTCTAGGTATGGAGGCTTCTACTCTAAGTTTCTCCTCTCTAGCTTTGATAAGAGCATTAGTGATATGCTCTGTGAAGGCAAGGTTAATCGTGCTAGTGCGGGGATCTCTAGACATCTTGTGAAGGAAAACAATAACTTCGGTAAGAGTGCAATTATCAAAATCAAGGTCACTACTATCAAGTAAGGTGGTAGTGGTGTCCTTTAGGTTCATTTGTTTGGTAGTTTCTATAGTTATAGCATCACCATCAATAGGTCCATTGGGACTAGGAGTGCATTGGGTGCTAAGAGTTTGGATATCCTCAACAACTTGGATAGTAGCAACAGTGTGGTGGGTAGGAAGGCTCTTAATTCTATCTTCTTCCTCCCTTTCTCTAGCCCATCTCTCTTTAAGTTTAGCCATCATCCTAATATTTTCATTAATTTGCACTTGAATAGCATTAATAGGAGTGACCTTCCTCTCCTCAAGAGGAGAAGTTCTAATTTTAAGCAATTCTACCTCATTGGCTAAATTGTCTACCTTCGAAGAGAGATCACCTAGTTTGTTTAGTTTTTCTTCTACACTATTATTAAAAGCTTTTTGGGTAGTGATGAAATCTTTAAGCATAATCTCTAGTTCAGTAGTGGAGTTCTTGGTGCTAGGATAAGCATTGTTGTTCCCATAAGAATTAGAGGGGAACGGTCTAGGATTGCTACCAAAATTACTCCTATAAGCATTGTTATTAAAATTGTTTCTAGAGATAAAGTTCACATCTACTTGTTCTTGAGCAATCAAAGAATTTAAAGGAACATCACGAGGATCAACAGAAGATTGTTTCGAAAGTAGAGACATGATCAAGTCAACTTTTTCATTTAGGGAGGAAATCTCCTCGACAGAGTTTACCTTCCTACCTGTTGGAGCGCGTTCGGTGTGCCATTGGGAATAGTTGGTCATCATCTCATCGAGAAGCTTTGTGGCAGCACCAAGTGTAGTTGACATAAAGGTTCCTCCCGTGGCCGAATCTAACAAGTTCCGTGAGGTAAAGTTCAAGCCTGCATAAAAAGTTTGGATAACCATCCAAGTAGTCAAACCATGAGTAGGGCAGTTCTTGATAAGAGATTTCATACGTTCCCAAGCTTGGGCAACGTGTTCATTATCCAATTGTTTAAAATTCATTATGTTACTTCTTAGTTGGATAATTTTAGCAGGTGGATAGTATTTTCCAATAAAAGCATCTTTGCACTTGTCCCATGAATCTATGCTGTTTCTAGGCAAAGACTGAAATCAAATTTTAGCTCCTCCTCTCAAAGAGAAAGGAAAAAGCTTAAGCTTAACAATATTACCATCTATTTCTTGGTACTTTTGCATATCACAAAGTTCAACAAAGTTGTTTAAGTGTAAAGCAACATCATCTCCAGCACTGGAGAATTGATCTTTCATAACTAAGTTCAGTAAAGCAGGTTTAATTTCATATGAAGGTGCTGAAGTGGCAGGTGTAGTGATAGGTGTGCAGATAAAGTCATCGTTGTTGTGACTAGTGAAGTCACACAACTTGGTGTTCTCGGTGGAACCCATAGTAGCAAGCAAGCAAGATAACTATTTTTGTGATTTTCGATAAAAGATACTAAAGCAAAACTGAAAGGTAAACTAACAAGACTAAAAAGCAAAGGTAAAAGATAGCGTGCAACTCCCCTATTCTGAAGAGTGTAGTCCCCGGCAACGGCGCCAGAAAACTTTGCTTGATGGCTTCTCGCCCCTCGTTGGTTACCCCAAGTGGAAGGTTTGAGATGTAGTGTAGCGGAAGTTTTCCCTTGGCAATACCAAGGATCGATTTCCCTGAGACTCCTAGTTTCAACAAGAAGGTGTCAACTGCTAACGGCGCCAGATATTTAGCAATCAACGTGGACCTGCACACAGATACAAATAACTTTGCTCCCAACGAGTACAGAGAGGTTGTCAATCCCTCCGGCCTTGTAGTTTACAAAGGATCAAACGCAAGTGATAGTAATGATAGATATAATTGCAATAGTAAGTAAAAAGCAGAAAGTAAATAGTGGATGTGATCAATGATGGTAATATGGACCGGAGTCCCATGATGTTCACTAGTGATGTCTCTCTCCCAAAAGACGATAAAACAGCTATGTGAGGTAAACGAATTACAGCTGGGAAATTGACAGGACCATGTGCGCAAACCAATGCTGACTAAGTTGCAAGAAAGGTAGAGGTTCAAAGCATGGGCGGTACGCCGAGGTAAGTAGACCGAAATCCATCTGCATCTACTACTAATCATCTACCTTGAGATATCTATCCAGAACATCTCGCTGGTGTTAAGTTGCTAGTCCCACCCATAGTGTAAACTCAAAGCAACAGACAACTGCATTAAAAGAACTTTGCGTAAAGTAAACAATCCTTGCACCCGCGGGCACAAGCACAGTTGTTTTCCCCCTTGTGGCAACAGCACATCCCCTAGACTCATGTTTCTGTCACTCAAGCTAGTCATCGAGGGGCATGAACCCACAATCAAGCATAACGTTCCCTCTTGGAGTCACTACCTACTACTTGGCCAAAGCAATAAATAACAACGGAGAACATGCAAGAATTACTTACGAACATAAATATAAAAGAGGTGAATCAAATATATTACTCAAACACAATCTGAACATAATCTCATAATCCATCGGATCCTAGCAAACTCATCATAGCAGCAGCATAAGGATTACATATGTGCCTCGATCATGTAGGGTAGCTCACGAGGACTAATTAGTGAAGCACAAGAACGGGAGGAGAACATCACATAGCTACTGTTCATTGACCCATGGTCCAAGGGAGACTACTCACAACTCATTCGGGAGGCGTCCATGGTGGTGGAGAAGCTCCCGGTGATGATCCTCCCCTCCGGCAGGGTGCCGGGAAGAGTTCTCCTGGTGCTCCCGATCTTGGAAGCGGCGGCGGCGGCGAAACAGAGATGAGATCGCGAAAAAGAGTTCCCGTCTCGAGGGTTTCGGGAGACGGTATAAATATATGCCAAAGGGGGGCACCAGACGAGGCTCGGGGGGCCCAGGCGCCTCCCCGGCACGGCCAAGGGGGGGGG
>LR738715.1:699439445-699458325 GCA_902687465.1 Secale cereale
GGAACCTTCCGGAACGCTGATTTTTTATATAATTTTTCCGGGATTTTTCTGGCAGTTCTCGTAATGGGAAAACCTGAAATACAAAAACAGCCGAAAACAGAAACTGGCACTGGGGTGCACTGAGTTAATAGGTTAGTCCAAATATGATCAAAAGTGTATGGAAGTGTATAAATATCATAGCAATATCACCCAAAAGAGGCATGGAGCAAGCAGAAATTATAGATACGTTTTGGACGTATCAGGGGCGCGCGCCTCCTTCCTTTTGGCCTTTCTCCTCTATTCCCGTATGGCCCAATAAGGCCCATATACTCCGAAAAATACCCGAATCACTCGGAACCTTGCCGATGTCCGAATATAGTCGTCCAATATATCGATCTTTACGTCTCGACCATTTCGAGACTCTTCGTCATGTCCCCGGTATCATCCGGGACTCCGAACTCCTTCGGTACATCAAAACTCATAAACTCATAATATCGGTCGTCATCAAACGTAAACGTGCGGACCCTACGGGTTCGAGAACTATGTAGACATGACCGAGACTCATCTCCGGTCAATAACCAATGGCGGAACCTGGATGCTCATATTGGCTCCTACATATTCTACGAAGATCTTTATCGGTCAAACCGCATAACAACATACGTTGTTCCTTTTGTCATTGGTATGTTACTTGCCCGAGATTCGGTCGTCGGTATCTCTATACCTAGTTCAATCTCGTTACCGGCAAGTCTCTTTACTCGTTCTGTAATACATCATCTCGTGACTAACTCATTAGTCTTTTGCTTGCAAGGCTTCTTATGATGTGCATTACCGAGAGGGCCCAGAGATACCTCTCCGACACTCGGAGTGACAAATCCTAGTCTTGATCTATGCCAACACCACGAACACTTTCGGAGACACCTATAGAGCATCTTTATGATCACCCAGATATGTTGTGACGTTTGATAGCACACAAGGTGTTCCTACGGTATTCGGGAGTTGCATAATCTCATAGTCATAGGAACATGTATAAGTCATGAAGAAAGCAATACCAGTAAAACTAAACGATCATAGTGCTAAGCTAACGGATGGGTCTTGTCCATCACATCATTCTCCTAATGATGTGATCCCGTTGATCAAATGACAACTCATGTTTATGGTTAGGAAACATAACCATCTTTGATCAATGAGCTAGTCTAGTAAAGGCATACTAGGGACACTCTGTTTTGTCTATGTATTCACACATATACTAAGTTTCCGGTTAATACAATTCTAGCATGAGTAATAAACATTTATCATGATATAAGGAAATATAAATAACAACTTTATTATTGCCTCTAGGGCATATTTCCTTCAGCATGCCATAAAAGATATTACTCATATAAATAGAACAACCATTATTCTCAGATTTAAATGAATAACCGTCTCGCAATAAACAAGATCCAGATATAATGTTCATGCTCAACGCTGGCACCAAATAACAATTATTCGGGTCTAAAACTAATCCCGAAGGTAGATGTAGAGGTAGCATGCCGACGGCGATCACATCGACTTTGGAACCATTTCCCACGCGCATTGTCACCTCATCCTTAGCTAATCTTCATTTAATCCGTAGCCCGTGTTTCGAGTTACAAATATTAGCAACGGAACCAGTATCAAATACCCAGGTGCTACTACGAGCATTAGTAAGGTACACATCAATAACATGTATATCATATATACCTTTGTTCACTTTGCCATCCTTCTTATCTGCCAAATACTTGGGGCAGTTCCGCTTCGAGTGTCCAGTCCCTTTGTAGTAGAAGCACTCAGTTTCAGGCTTGGCTCCAGACTTGGGTTTCTTCGTGGGAGTAGCAACTGTCTTGCTATTCTTCTTGAAGTTCCCCTTCTTTCCCTTGCCCTTTTTTTGAAACTAGTGGTCTTGTTAACCATCAACACTTGATGGTCCTTTTTGATTTCTACCTCCGTAGCTTTGAGCATAGCAAAGAGCTCGGGAATTTTCTTCTGCATCCCTTGCATGTTATAGTTCATCACGAAGCCTTTATAGCTTGGTGGCAGTGATTGAAGAACTCTATCAATAACACTATCTTCGTCAACTTTGCAACCAATTTGAGTCATATGATTGTAGTACCCAGACATTCTGAGCAAGTGTTCGCTGATAGAACTGTTCTCCTCCATCTTACAGTTGTAGAACTTATTGGAAATCTCATATTTCTCAATCCAGGCATTTGCTTGAAATATTAACTTCAACTCCTGGAACATCTCATATGCTCCATGACGTTCAAAACGTCGTTGAAGTCCCGGTTCTAAGTCGTAAAGCATGGCACACTGAACTATCGTGTAGTTATCAGAACGAGCTTGCCAGACATTCATAACGTTTGGAGTTGCTCCTGCAGCAGGCTTGTCACCTAGTGGTGCTTCAAGGACATAATTCTTCTGTGCAGCAATGAGAATAATCCTCAAGTTATGGACCCAGTCCGTGTAGTTGCTACCATCATCTTTCAACTTAGCTTTCTCTAGGAACGCATTAAAATTCAACGGAACAACAACACGAGCCATCTATCTACAACAACATAGACATGCAAAATACTATCAGGTACAAAGTTCATGATAAATTAAAAGTTCAATTAATCAAATTACTTAAGAACTCCCACTTAGACAGACATCTCTCTAATCATCTAAGTGATCACATGATCCATATCAACTAAATCATGTCCGATCATCACGTGAGATGGAGTAGTTTTCAACGGTGACCATCTTATGTTGATCATATCTACTATATGATTCACGCTCGACCTTTCGGTCTTCAGTGTCCCGAGGCCATATCTGCATATGCTAGGCTCGTCAAGTTTAACCCGAGTATTCTGTGTGTGCAAAACTGGCTTGCACCCGTTGTATGTGAACGTAGAGCTTATCACACCCGATCATCACGTGGTGTCTCGGCACGACGAACTTTCACAACGGTGCATACTCAGGGAGAACACATATACTTTGAAATTTAGTGAGAGATCATCTTATAATGCTACTGTCGATCTAAGCAAAATAAGATGCATAAAAGATAAACATCACATGCAATCAATATAAGTGATATGATATGGCCATCATCATCTTCTGCCTTTGATCTTCATCTCCAAAGCACCGTCATGATCACCATCGTCACCGGTGCAACACCTTGATCGCCATCGTAGCATCGTTGTCGTCTCGCTAACTATTGCTTCTACGACTATCGCTACCGCTTAGTGATAAAGTAAAGCAATTACGATGGCGATTGCATTTCATACAATAAAGCGACAACCATATGGCTCCTGCCAGTTTCCGATAACTCTATTACAAAACATGATCATCTCATACAATAAAATTTAGCATCATGTCTTGACCATATCACATCACAACATGCCCTGCAAAAACAAGTTAGACGTCCTCTACTTTGTTGTTGCAAGTTTTACGTGGCTGCTATGGGATTAGCAAGAACCATTCTTACCTACGCATCAAAACCACAACGATATTTCAACAAGTATGTGTTGTTTTAACCTTCACAAGGACCGGACATAGACACACTTGATTCAACTAAAGTTGGAGAAACTGACATCCGCCAGCCACCTATGTGCGAAGCACGTCGGTAGAACCAGTCTCGCGTAAGCGTACGCGTAATGTCGGTCCGGGCCGCTTCATCCAACAATACCGCCGAATCAAAGTATGACATGCTGGTAAGCAGTATGACTAGTATCGCTCACAACTCACTTGTGTTCCACTCGTGCATATAACATCTACGCATAAACCTGGCTCATGATGCCACTGTTGGGGAACGTAATATTTCAAAAAAAATCCCCACGCACACGCAAGATCATGGTGATGTATAGCAACGAGAGGGGAGACTGTCGTCCACGTACCCTCGTAGACCGTAAGCGGACACGTTATGACAATGCGGTTGATGTAGTCATACGTCTTCATGATCGACCGATCCTAGTAGCGAACGTACGACACCTCCGCGATCTGCACATGTTCAGCTCGGTGACGTCCCACGAACTCACAGTCCAGTAGAGCTTCGAGGGAGAGTTCCATCAGCACGACGGTGTAATGACGGTGATGATGAAGTTACCGATGCAGGGCTTCGCCTAAGCACCGCAACGATATGACCGAGGTGTGTTTCTGTGGAGGGGGCACCGCACACGGCTAAAAGATCAATGATCAACTTGTGTGTCCATGGGGTGCCCCCCACCCCCGTATATAAAGGAGTGGATGAGGGGGAGGGGCCGGCCCTCTCTGGCGCGCCCTAGGAGGAATCCTACTCCCACTGGGAGTAGGAATCCCCCCTTCCAATAGTGGGAGTAGGAGGGAAGGAAGGAGGGGAGAGGAGGAAGGAAAGGGAGCCCCGCCCCCCCCCCCCTTCCTTGTCCAATTCGGACTAGAGGGGGAGGGGGCGCGCGGCCAGCCCTGGCTGCCCCTTCCTATCTCTCCCAAGGCCCATGAGGCCCACTTCACTCCCCGGGGGGTTCCGGTAGCCCCCCGGAACTCCGGTAAATGCCCGAAACCATCCGGAACCTTTCCGATGTCCAAACATAGGCTTCCAACATATCTATCTTTATGTCTCGGACATTCCGAGACTCCTCGTCATGTCCGTGATCATATCCGAGACTCCGAACTACCTTCGGTACATCAAAACTTATAAACTCATAATACCGATCGTCACCTAACGTTAAGCGTGCGGACCCTATGGGTTCGAGAACTATGTAGACATGACCGAGACTCATCTCCGGTCAATAACCAACAGCGGAACCTAGATGCTCATATTGGTTCCTACATATTCTACGAAGATCTTTATCGGTCAAACCGCATAACAATATACGTTGTTCCCTTTGTCATCGGTATGTTACTTGTCCGAGATTCGATCGTCGGTATCTCAATACCTAGTTCAATCTCGTTACCGGCAAATCTCTTTACTCGTTCCGTAATGTATCATCTCGTGACTAACTCATTAGTCATTTGCTTGCAAGGCTTATAGTGATGTGCATTACTGAGAGGGCCCAGAGATACCTCTCCGACACTCAGAGTGACAAATCCTATTCTCAATCTATGCCAACACCACAAACACCTTCGGAGACACCTTTAGAGCATCTTTATAATCACCCAGTTACGTTGTGACGTTTGATAGCACACAAGGTGTTCATCCGGTATTTGGGAGTTGCATAATCTCATAGTCATAGGAACATGTATAAGTCATGAAGAAAGCAATAGCAGTAAAACTAAATGATCAAGTGCTAAGCTAAGGGAATGGCTCAAGTCAATCACATAATTCACCAATGATGTGATCCCGTTAATCAAATGACAACACATGTCTATGGCTAGGAAACATAACCATATTTGATTCAACGAGCTAGTCAAGTAGAGGCATACTAGTGACACTTTGTTTGTCTATATATTCACACATGTATTATGTTTCTGGTTAATACAATTCTACCATGAATAATAAATATTTATCATGATATAAGGAAATATAAGTAACAACTTTATTATTGCCTCTAGGGCATATTTCCTTCACCGGGGTCCTACGGGCGAGCTGCCGACCCTCCACGCGCACGCTCGTCCGCCGCCCCACCCACGCCATCTTCCCCAAACACTCTCCATGCCACGCCTCAGCTGTCGAAGGGTGATGACTGTTGAGGATGCGCCGCTGAAGATGCGTGCGCACGCGGGAGTTGCCGCCGCTTGGGACGTGGACACACATGGGAGCGTCCCCTGATTCAGGTCCGTCGTAGCCTCATTCATACGTATGCTTTGATCTATTTTCATGTTCTGTTCTTGGGCGTAGCAAAGCCAAAGAAAAGGGAAAGAGGTATATGTCTTCTCTGAAATTTAGTAGCAATTTTCAACAGCAGCTCCAATCCAAGCAGATTTTGTTGAAAATTTAATGTTGTTTTTTATTGAAACATGTCTACATTTTTATTATATTTGGTTATTTTCTACTGACACATGTCCACATTTTCATTATATTTGTCTATTCATTTGTAGTGTGCATTGTTAGTGTGTATTGACTTTTGATTTGCATTACAAATTTCAGAAATGCAGAAAACAAGATGAATTTGTTTATAATAGTCTCATCATCTCATGTCTGTGGGAGCATAGATGGAGCTATATGCCTTGACCAATTTCCTAATAACACAATTTCCCCAGTATTATAGCAGATTAACAAAAGTGATGTCTGCACTCGGCTCTGGAAGAAACATATTTCATAATAGGTGTTCGACTGAGCAAGGAAACTAATTTCAGAAATCAGAATTTCCATGTTGACAACATATGTGGTCAGGCAACATAGCATAAAGACAGTTTGAAAGTTAGTGCATTCCTTATCCTTAATTATACATGTCGACCGGTCTATTTTGTTATTCCTAGATTTCCTAGCTAAATGTGTATAGTTCCTTTCGGTCAGCTAAACGTCAATATGTTGGATGATGTTGTGGAGAGGGCCACCGAGAGGGGGTTTGCATTGCCAAAGTCGAAGGTGGCCATCGCCTTGACCAGCCTAGACCTCCTGACCTTTCACAACGCTCAAACAGGAAACACATGTTGGAGGAGGAGACCACAGGATAATTGTAAGAGCATCTCCAGCCGCGCCCCCAATAGCCCCCAGGCCACTTTTTCGGTGCCGGCGCCGAAAAAATGGCCCAGTCGCGTCCCCAGGAGCCCGTTTTCCGCCGGATTGGGCCGAAATTGACGCCGGCGTACTCAACTCGAACCCGGTGCGCTGAGGGTCGCCTGGGGGCGCCGGACGGACCGTTTTTGGCGCGAACTATGATGGGCCCGCCCTATCAGCGACGCGCCGCTTCGTCGTCCACATCGCCTCGTTTCCCGCGGAAATTAATGCCAAATCTGCCGTTTTGCCTCGCCGTCGCCTCCACTGATGCCGCGCCTTCCACGATGCAGCGCGCCGGTCAGCATGCCCATTGATGACGCGCAGTGAACCGTCGCGTCCCCTAGCGCCACGGCCGCCCGCCACACGTCGCCTAGCATGCGCCTCCCGCCGCCCCGAGCTTCGGCTATAAAAGTTGCCCGCCTCGCCGGTGACGCCACACCGCAGCACCTCGCCTCTATTCCCCCGCTTGCACACACCACTCCCACGCCGACGACAATGGCAGCGCGGTACCCAGGCGACTCGGCGGCGAAGAACCGCTTCGGCCGCCGCCACCTGCACGAGTGGGAGGCGCGCCTCCTGTTCGAGGCCGACTACCCGGCTCCGCCGGACATGAGGGTGCCGGGCGCTTGGCGTCTGAGCGCCGGCGGCGTGCCGGTGCCACCCGCTCCTACCGGGATGGACCGGCGGGCAGAGATCGCCCGCATTAGGTCGTCGCTGGCGGAGGAGGAGCGGCGACGGCCGGCGTACTCCCCCGACAACACCGCCATCTGGACTCTGTACTTCGACCGCCGTCGCGACGGCCTGATCGTCTCCACCAACGGCGCCGTGCCGCGCGGCCACCACAACGCCGAAGGATGGCGCGAGTGGTGGGGGGTGCCCGGCCGCACCCTCGGGCACGTCCTCGGCTACATCGAGGCCGACAACACACCGCGCCTCGAGTACCCCGGCCCCGCGCCCCCGTCCTTCTCTCGCTGCCGTGGCAGCTCGTGGATGCCGCGGCGGATGTCGGATGCGACAACCTCGTCCTCCTCGGGTGGTTCACCGACGTCCTTCGCCGTCAAACCCGAGCCACATGACACGACCGGGGAGTCCCCGCTAGGGCGCCGCACCCGCAGCAGCGCCCTAACCATCCCCGAGGAAGGCTGCAGAGGTAGCCTGCGCCTCGTCCGGCCCAAAACCGAGGCGGAGGCGCTCCCGGTGAAGCCGGAGCACCTCGCCGTGGCCGCCGCCGACGTGACGGCCATGAGGTGGGCGAGGGAGGACTACGTCCGCGAGCAGGTGGCTCGCCAGCGCCGCGCCCTTGAGGAACACAAGGCGCGCCATCGCCAGCCCGTCCGCGAGGTGGACGGTGTCCTCTACCTCGACAGCGATGAGGAGGAGGCCGGGCCAACCCGCGTCGGCGACCCTGGACAGGGCTGCAGCAAAGACGACGGCGGGTGGCAGGACGAGGAGGAGGAGGAGGAGGAGGACGACGACGGCGGAGACTACACCGTCTTCTACAAGCGCATAGGCATGTAGAAGACGGACGGCGGCGAGGCGCGGCAAGGACGGCGTAGCTAGGCCGTGTTTGTTTTTTATTTTGTTATTTGAATGAACGTCGCCGAGTTTGTACATATTTGAATGAATGACGCCGAGTTTGCATGAATTTTGACGAGTTTGTGTGAAAAAACGCCGACTTTGTTTAGCCCTGGGGCCGACCTGGGGCGACGACTTGGAACGCAGTCGCCCCCACGCCTAAATTTTCGCCGGCTCGCCGCCAGGACGCGTTTTTTCGGCGTCCTGGGGGGACGAACGGCTGGAGATGCTCTAAGCTTCAACTATTTGTTAGCTATCACTTTGTGCCTGTTACTTAAATCTTCCTAAGTGCATACAGAAAAATTCTACTTGCCCCTTGTCATGCACAAAATTGAATAAACATTGCAAATTAGTTTACGCGAATCTGATCCTGTAGTTAAATATTATTTGGTCTAAGAAATGAGATGAAGTTTGTCCCTAGAATATATAATGGACTGAAAACAAAACCCAAGATGCGGCAATTCAAACACCCAAAAGAAATTACTTGCATACCTTGTTGAGATGATCTTTTTAAAGTTTCTGCGTTTATCGCTGGTATATTTAGTATCTTCGGCCACAATACGACCTGCAGGAAGACCGTAGGTGAAGTGTGCTTGGATGGCAGCTTGGCTGCCAGCTGCACGCCCTTCCAGGCGGCCAAGCAGAGATTCTTCGCATCGGCAACCGCCTTGGCATGGAGCCATGCTAGGTCGTCGTTGCCGAGGATGGGTGCCGACAACAACATCGATCTCTATGATACCGACGGAGTTGGTTGTGGGGCGAGACCATGGTGGGGCGGCACGTCGATCTATGTGATACCGACGGCATTGGTTGTGGGGCAAGACCGACACGGGGTGGCGCGAGGCCGTGGTGGGGAGAGGACATGGGCGCGAGGCCGTGGAAGCTGACGGAAGAGGAGGTCGGCAAAGCAACACCGTGGTGGGGAGAAGCGACTTGTGTGAGCGGCTGCCTATACGATGAGAGCGGTACGGTGAGGTACATGTACATATAGGAGTGGCTACCAGTACGGTGAGAGCAGTCCTAAATACGCCCAACAATTGATCTAGACGTACCGCATGGCACATGTGGCCAACTATCCATGGCACACGTGGCCAACTATCCAAGTTAAGTTGATGAGTATTTGATGAAAGTGATCTAGACATGAGCCCGTGTACATAAGATCTAGATATATGAAAATCTCACAAATTCGGAGAGACCATCTAGCGTACTTCTCAATTTTGGTATTGATGGTGCCATTGTTATTCGAGATTATTTTGATGTTAATTTTTTTGTCTTTTGAATTTAAAATACTTGAATCATGATCTGGGTGCTTCTTCTTGATCTGGTCAGTGAGCGAGGATGTAAGAAACAGGGACATAGATGCACATTGGGCTTAGGATTTAGGGAGATAGAAACCATCTAAAGTCTCTCTACCCTAAAATAAATCTGAACCCTTATAATGAAGCTTGATGCCCGTGCAGATGAATCTGAATATTTAATTATTTTATAATTGTGCATATGATGATGGAGCAGCTATTGGGCTGATCTCCTGCTGTTCTAGCAAAATTTGGTTTAGTATTTTGTTTTTCTCTACGAAAGATCAAGTAATCTGATATCAAGCTCCTTATACAGTAATCGAATTTTGAGTTTCAATGATTATTCATGCCTAATTGGCAATATATATTGACAATAAATTATTTTTGTTGTCAGACGAAGGGCATGACGGATGGCACCACCGAAAAGGTGAGCGCCGATGGAACATCTATTTGGGCTTATCTCCTGTTGTTATAGCAAAGTTTGGTTTAGTATTTTGTTTTTCTCTACGAAAGATCAAGTAATCTGATACCGAGCTCCTTCTTATACAGTAATCGGATTTTGAGTTTGCAATGGAACATCTATTTGGGCTTATCTCCTGCTGTTATAGCAAAGTTTGGTTTAGTATTTTGTTTTTCTCTACGAAAGATCAAGTAATCTGATACCGAGCTCCTTCTTATACAGTAATCGGATTTTGAGTTTGCAATGATTGTTCATGCCTAATTGGCAATATATATTGACAAAAAAAATAATTTTTTTGTCAGACGAAGGGCATGACGGATGGCACCAGCAGTTGCTGTTCTGGTGCGCTTGTCCTATGAGACTTTACCACAACGACTTCCCGACTGTCTACCACAACAAGTTTTGTCCGGTTCCAATGAGGAAGGGGTGATGACGGCGGCGCGCCTTCGGCTCCCTTCAGCAATTGTAGTCGTCCCTAGATGGTCTACGGATCTGGATGTAATTTTTAAGTATTTCTGATGTTCATTGTACTTTCATGATTAAATATGAATATATAGGATGTTTTCCCCCAAAAATATATCTCAAGATGATGTGCTAATGTATGAGTGTCTGCGTATTTACCGTGTTAAAACAACGGTTTTTCTATTTTACAGTCGACTGGAATATGCTGTTCTTTCGAATTTTTCCACCGTCCGATCGTGCATCATGATTTGTTCCCGGTGGCCACGCTTCGCGTCTTATTTTAGTTTTTTTTTTTTTTTTGAATTTGCTAGGTTTTCCTCGCCCCTCATTTTCAGGCGAGTGCTTGAGAGACAACAGTCAGGGAGCTACAGGAAGAAGACACAGAAAGAGCGAGTCAGAGTGCGGGAGAGAGAGTGTCGAGAGGGCGGCGAGCTCTTCCTCATTTCCATGGCGACTCTGGCGGCCACGCGCACTCTCGGTTCAGGTTTCTGCTCCGTCGTTTCCGCGGTCCCGTGTATAGTTTGGTCCTGTTTTCTCCCCTATTCGCAGAGATTTTAGGCGTTAGTTTGAGCTCGTCCCCCGTTCCCGTGCGCTCTCATTCGAGATTTCTGCTCCATCCGCCCCCCTGTGTAGGTTGGTTTATGTTTGGCCTGTGTGCCCCTCCATATGTTTCTCCCTCCACCCACCCCAGCGATTTAGGTGTTCGTGTGATTACAGATATCGATTTCTCCCCAGATTGGGGGTAGTTCCTGTTGGTCAGAGCTGGGCGTGTAGGCGTTGGTTTGTAGGAGTGGTTGTTTTTCAGAGTTGGGCATTTTAGGGTGGGTTGCGATGGAGATTTGGAGCTTCTGGGGGATTTCCAGCTCGTTTTTAGCTCTGGTGACGTGATTATTTGGTGATCTGTTAGGGGATTTCCAAATCGATTTATCTTAGTTCAAGATGTTCTGTAGGGGGTATGGGTTAGTTTTTCTTCTGAATCTGTGCCACTGTGGTTATGTATCATTTTTGAACGTGGTTACTGGTAAGCCTAGTGTTAGTTCTTCTTCGTCAGCACTATTACTATGAACTTTGTATACTGTATCATTTTTGTTTTCCTAGGGATGTGTGTAATTCTCACTGCTTTTTTTTTTCTTGCAGGAATTATCCTTGTTGTAGTTATTTTGTACTGTTGTTTAATGTTACTTTCAGATTATATCAAAATTTCTCCCAGATTTTAGTTTACTCTAGCATTTTTAGCATTGTCAGATTTTTGTTTTCCACTGGGTTAGTGATTTTACCTTGGATATGTATGTGATTTACATGGTTAACTTTCCTGTAACTTTGATTTGAGAAGGCATGTAAATCTGAATTTTTTGAATAGTGTAACAGTAACAGTGTAATTATAAATCTTTAGGACTGTAATTATAGTTCTTTTAGAACAGTAACATAGGAACAAAATAATATAAATTCCAGTCCACACCCAATTATACGAGTAGTGATGTAAATCTGCAAGTGAGTGGTTTTACACTTAGGCTTGTATAAACTTACAGTTTCTTCTTTCTGTAAATTTGTGTCACTAGTTTTTTTTAAGATTAATTCAGTTTCTGGAATTTAGATTAAATTTGAATTAAGTGGTTTGTAGTTTACACTCGCTTGTATATATTTACTATTGTATTTTTTCTGTATTTTTGTAACATTAGTTATGTAAAACTTGCAGATTAGTACAGTTCTTATGTGGTTTTACACTTAGGCTTGTATAACCTTACAACTTTTTCTGTAATTTTGCAACATTAGTTCTGTAAAACTTTGTTCAATTTTTCTGGAATCAAGATAAAATACGTATCTAGCAGTTTGTATTTCTGCAGTCATGCTTCCATAGATTTCACAGTTATATTTTCTCTGTAAATTTGCTTCAGTAGTTCTGTAAAACTGCCAAAATAGTTCAGTTGTTAATTGGTTTTACTCTTAGGCTTGTATAAACTTACAACTTTTTTTTTGTAATTTTGGAACATTAGTTTTGTAAAACTTTATTGCAGACTGTAATTTACAGTCATGCTTCTACATATTTTACAATTGAATTTTTTCGGTAAATTTGCTTCAGTACTTCCATAAAACTTCCAGAATAGTTCACTTCTGGAATGAAGAGTTAATATGTATTAAGTGGTCTTATAATTTACCTTTTCGCTTGTATAGATTTCCAGCTTTATTTGCTTTTATAATTTTTATCAGTAGTTTTGGAATCAAGGCCAAATATGAACAAAGCGGCTTGTAATTGTTTTTTGGTCTTTTTTTAATAGATGTCACAGTTGCATTTTTCTGTAATTTACACTTAGACTGAATTAAGTTGTATCGGTTTGCATATATTTACTGTTAGGCTGGTATAGATTTACAGTTTTGTTTTCTATCTAATTTTGCATGAGCTTTATAGCTGAAGGATACTATTTTCCTTTTTCATTTTAGCCTTTGTATATATGAATGATTTCTATATACATTATTTAAGTGGTTTTCCGAATTATACATTATTTACATTTATGTGTTACTGAAGTGAGTTATATTAGCATCATTTTCCTTCAGTTCTGATTTTATTTTTTATTTTTCCTTTTTATTTGTAGAAACAAAAGAGCTCTAATGATTTTCCCTGTGTTATTAACCTTCACAAGATATTCTGGGAAGTTTTTTGCTTCAGTTGTTGATGCTTTGAGACCTAGGCAGCTAGCGGTTACTGAGAGATACCTTATCATCAGCTGCCTGCAAGGTAAAGTTTGTGTTTGTGCTATTTTCCTTTTCTTTTTCTAATTTATTTTCTTTTTACTTCAGTTCTGTACCTTATCCAATATCATGTTCTCAAAGAGGCAGATTTCCAATGGATCTTCATTTCTTGCATTCATCAAGGATCTGCTTGTCCTTGTTCTGCCCCCCTGTAAAGTAGATCACCAGTTTACTGTGTTAGTTAGAATTGGGTTCATGTTTCTGTCGAGTCAAGCAGTAGGTATCTTACAGTTTCTTGTCTGTTTGCACTATTTTTGTCAGGTCCCAAGTTGTAAGCATGAGCCGGTGTAAGTGCTTCCGGTGCCCCTTTGTTCAAGCTGTTGGATTGTAAGCCTTCTGATGCTAGTTGTTCCTGTGTAATAGTCAAATAAGCAGGTAAACATGATATCTGCATTTCTAGTAAGTAGTAACAGAACATTGTAGGTTTATCAATTGTAGGTTTTCTTCTTACTGCAAACCAGTCGTCTGACAGTAGTAACTGAGTGAATGTATACATCACCTGCACTTTATAGCAAGTGTTAGAAGTATATTGACAGAACATTAAATATTCTTTTGCTTCAAAAGTTCAGAGTATATGGAAATTGTTTGCTCTGCACTTACATGAAGAAAATGAAATTTCATTTTCCCCAAAGAGCATGTGAAGGATTGCATATGTAGGTCCTGATTGTTGTCCCTGCTCAATATAAAAACATTTTCCTGCATTAGCAAAAAATGATGGAGAGAATGCAGTGTCATTTTTGAAGATTCATATGTTTCAACTGACCTTAAAGCGTTTATACTGTGTATGTGTCACTGTCAATAGCTTGACACGTCACTGTAAATACCTTGATGCATGTATGTACGCCGGGCAATACTATTTTTCTAGTCTGCTCCTTAGGTTGTTATTCCTTTTCTACAGTGAGCTTATAGGCTTTTTGTACTGTGCAGGTGTGTCTGTGAATAGTTTGGTGCATGTTTGTATGATGGGTAATACCAAATTTATAGGCTGGTTCCTACTTCCTAGGTTAGTATTGTTGTTTTTCCCTTTTACAGTGATCTTAAAGGCAATTTACTGTGTATATGCAACTGTCGGTAGTATGATGCATGTATGTATGTTGTGGAAGACCATTTTTCCAACCTACTTCTTACTTTGGATTGTAGATGTTGGGCTTTGCATGCATGCATGTGTTGGGTAATACCAAATTTTTAGGCTGGTTCTTAGCTTAGTATTTCTTTTGCTTTTTACAGTGAGATTTAAGGCAATTTACTGTATACATGCGACTGTAAGTTTGTACGATGCATGTATGTATATTGGGAAAAACCTTTTTTACCAGCCTACTTCTAAGGTTGGATACTTGGATTGTAGATGTGCTCTTACAGTTGGTATGTAGGTGAGTTACAATTTTATATCCCTGTAAATCATGTGTTTTTTACAGTTAAAACCTGAGCTTCTGATGCCTATTTTTGTATTTTTCCTGTTGTTCACTGATGTTACAATTTGCTGCTTCTGACATGTTAACTACTTCATGAGTTATTACTGCTCTCTACTTTTTCTATGTAAATGCCAACAAATGATGAATTTACAGTGGCAAAAGAGTGGAGTTACAGTGTATTGTTTTTGTAATCTGTTCAATTTCTACTTGGAAGTCACTGAATTTTTACAGTCCCTAAATCTCTGAATTCCTGTTTTCTTATGTCAGATCTTTCTTTTTGATGGAGCATTTGTGTTGTTCTTGGGGGTAGAAGTGTTCCAGGTGTGAAGAGAATAACAAGGGATCGACCAGACGTGAATGGGATGAAGTGATTCTGTGCGCAACTACCAGATTTGCCCCATGTTCAGGTCCAAAGGGGCCTCAGATGCAATGGTCAGGTTTAGTGCATTTATTACACTGTCACATTTTTTACTGAAACTATTTTGATTTTCAGTCGTTTTTTGGTCTCGTGACATAAATTCACGTACATTCATTTTTTCTGATGTTTCTTTTGTCGTTCTTACATATATACATACACGTGTCGCGTTGTTACTGGATGAAAAAATTGATTGAAGTCCAATTTGTTTCCAGTCGACTGTAATATAGATACTCCCTAAATAAAGTAGCATTCTAATAAATAGCTAGCATGTAGGCGCAGAGGTTGATGACTAGTTTAAGTAATGATATTTGTGAGTTCAGATAGCCTTCAGCATTTATCATTTAATTGGTGTACTTGTGTCTCTTTTTAATTAATAGTTGTATTTTTTGTTTTCTAAATTTATTCACTAAGTGACTTAGTATTGCGGTACAAGATCACATGCACTATAAGATGCAAGAAATTAATTAATTATCATATTATTCTACATTTTATGATCCTTGAGCTATTACATGCTCCAAACGAGAACCATAAATTTGCTGAAACAAATAAAATAGAGATCAAATGAACTATAAGATGCAGGAAAGAGATTATTTATAATATAATATTATATGATGTTTGAGCTATTACACATCCAAACGAGAACCATAAAAAATTTCTGAAGCAAATAAAGGTAACATATACAAAACAAATAGTTAGAATTACTACATCGAAGTGACATCAGAGCATTATGTTGTTATAGCAGCAAGCAGTCTTGGTATCGGAGGCATATCAAGCTCCATTAGACCCTCAAGAAATCTGACCACTTCACCCATTGTTGGCCGCTCCAGCTCATTATCCTGGATACACCAACATGCTACATTGCAAACTCTTTCAACCTCATCCAAGTTAAAGTCACCATATAATTCTGGATCTACCAAGCTCTGCACATCTCCCTCACGAAGCTTGTTGATGGCTCGCACAGGGAAATAAGCGACATGCTCGTTGCTGCTAGTGTGTACAACAAACGCATTCCTTCTCCCTGATATGATTTCCATCAGTACCATGCCAAAGCTGTAAACATCGACTTTTGATGTAATAGCAACCCCGCTAAGCCATTCTGGGGCAAGATACCCCGTAGTTCCCCTGAATGTAGTTAGAACCCGGCTAAAATCCCTTCCTATGAACGATGCCAGCCCAAAGTCTGCAATTTTAGGGACAAACGATTCATTGAGAAGTACATTTTCAGGCTTGATATCACAGTGGATGATGCATTCGCGGCAACTTTGATGCAGGTAGGACAATCCTCTAGCAACTCCGATGGCTATCTGATATCTGGTGCTCCAGTTGAGGACTGTACCATTGCTCTCGAACAGATGGGAATCAAGAGAACCATTGCACATGTGTTCATATACAAGTAGCCTCTTATCACCATGACAACAGAAACCAACCAATTTCACCAGGTTGATGTGCTGGATCAGTCCAAGTGCACTTACCTCTGCCCTGAATTGCTTCTCTCCCTGACGGGCACCTTCAAGCCTTTTCACTGCTACACTAGTCAGGTCACTTAAAACTCCCTTAAATACAGTCCCAAAACCTCCTGCTCCTAGCTTCACTGAGAAATTCTTTGTAGCACGGCCCAAATCGGCATATCTAAAGGCAACAACTCCAACACTACCTTGATCGGTGGCCTGTGATGACACACCACACCAGTTGAATCTGTTCCTTAAGATCACCAGTAGCAGCATGAGCATGAGCAACCCAAAACTGATAACGCTTGCAGCAATAACAACTCCAGCTGCTGGTTTTCTTTTACGATCTCTTGTTGAACTCGGAAGATCTCCGGCAGCAAGGCGAACATACAGAGTATATTCAGAGCTGATCTCGATGCCATCATCCTTGTTTACACTGAACAATCCCCCTTGCCAAACAGAGCATTTGCTATCTTGGTAGGAGTAAGCAGTGCAGGAGCAGTTGCTGAGGCAGGCCCATTCGCATTCGCTCCGAGTTGCAGGAGCATGCTGTAAACTCCGGGGACCATAGGGCAATGTCACACGAGCTATGGGGTGGAACACGTCTGTGGAACTCCTGCTGCCATTGCAATCCAGCGGAATGTTTCTGGAGCACCCTCCTGTCAGATCACCGAGCTCCCAATCCTGAGGCGACGTCCTGGAGAAGCTCTCCATGCACTCGCATGGCGGGTGCGAGGTGCCGGTGCAGACGGTGAACGGTCCGCAGGCGGCGTATGGGGTGCAGGGATCGGCTGGCTTGACGTAGATGCTATGCCATGCCTGGTTGTCCTGCGACCACACGTTCAGCCTGGTCTGACCAAACACGTCCATGAAGAGGAACGAAGAGATCTCATCTGGTGAGGTGTACATGTAGTACTCCTCCTGCCTGTTGTTGACGTATTCCGGGACGACCATGCTGGTCTGTGGGCTCATCTGCAGCAGCGCCCTGATTGCTGGGATCTGCATTGACGAGTGGTCGTCAGGCGACCACCACCAGTACACTTCGGAAGGGTAGCCTCGGCGCCTGGCGGTCACCATCCTTGTGCCATTGGTTACCAGTCCCACGCTGAAGGAGCCGCGGCCCGGATCGATCCGGCTCTTCCACGAGATGCCGACACGGTTCAGGCCGGTGACCTTGTTCCAGCCAATCTTGGCGCCTGGGAGCAGGACGTCGGTTGGGTCGTCGAAGCTCTCCCACAGCACCTCACTTGACATGCTTTCTATGACGAGGTTTCCACTGCCCAAGAGGATGGCCCTCGTGTTGCTGGTGTTGGTTCCAGCATTGGAGATGTTGGTGTTGGTTCTAGCATTGGTGATGTTGGTGGACCAGACAACGGATTGGGTGGCGTTGTTCAAGACGACGAGGTTGCCATCTTCTGAGATTTGAAGCTGCGTTGCTCTCAGATCGGGTCCGGCGATTGGCGTCTCCCGGTTGGCGACCCAGACGGGAGTGATGACATGGATCTTGTTGAACCATATGGCAAGGTACCAATGTGGAGAGGTGGATGACTTGCTGGTGTTGCCGGCACCGGGCTGGAAGAAGCCAAGCGCGAACTTGCCGTTGCTGGAGACGAGCTTGTCGCCGACGGCAAATGGCTGGCCTGGCGCGAGAGTATCCTCTTTTGTGGCTATGCTAGGAGGAATGGTGTGCATGGAGAGGAGGAGGAGGCCGAGGAACATGTGGAGGGTAGCCATGGCTGCTCTCCACCTACGTCTGCCTCGGCTCTGCTAACTGCTATTTAACGAAGGAGGCTTAGGAGAGTAGAGGAGATAAAGAGAGCGGACTCGCTGGACGCAGCGGCATCTGGACGACAATGGTTGGACTGATCGAGGTGATGCGCGCATTAAAAAGTGCTGGTAGTGACAAAGACAGCATACATCATCGTTATATATAGATGAATACCGTGGCCACATGGCTGACACAAGGAATTTGTTTCATCTACAGTGCGGTGGAGGTGTGCCTTGCTGCATTCAATGACCAATTTTGGTGTCTTGACCCTTTTGCGAAACTTAAAAAGGATTTGATCCTGATCTAAAAAAAATTGGGATCTGATTCTTTTTCTACTGCCAAGATTGATAGCGATAGGGTATAGACCTTTGCGGTAGGATTTGATTGAGCCGTAACATCTATTTGACATGAAAAATATACTACCGTCAGGATCCTTGACGGTCGGCTATGCAACCCTGCCGCCTAAGAGCCTGACGGTAGGTTGCGCAACATGCATAGCATCTGGCACTGATGATCCATGCCACAAGCGCGATTTGATATATTGGGTGTCACCGTACTGTGCTTGAACAAAGTCAACTCAGCTAGAGTCGATGGTAAAACTAGTAGGCTCCAAGCTCTGCGCTAGTAGTGGTACCACTTGTCTACTTTTGCATACGTATATTATTGTACAAATACCAGGATCCAAAG
>LR738715.1:699458492-699478514 GCA_902687465.1 Secale cereale
TGGGGTGCTATACTGGTACTAGCACGCCATCCTGATGCGAATCGCGGAGGACCGCGCGCCATCGATGCCGCGCGTGCACATGCCCGCTGCGTCTCGGGAGTTAGGTTGAAGACAACGGGAGGGAAGACAATGCAGACGAATATGCGACGACGACGCTGCTTGGCATGCGGGATCAAGTTCGTCCAGTTGCTGATCACGACAAATAGTGCAGACTTAGCGAAACCTAGGAGGCTAGGACACGAATAATGGGTCTTGGGTGTTCACACTGGCGAACCTTTGGGAGGGGCTAGATGTGTCGGTCGACTGAAAATATAGTTCGGGTCAACTGACAACTGTTTCAGTCAATCCGAGCGAACAGACTACAGAGTAGGCCAGCTGCTTAGCAGGCCCATAGGCAAGGAATCTATGTACCATGACTTGAGCTAGCAAGAGTCCAAACAATGCTTGCTTGGGCCATGTGCGCGTGTCCTGCAGCGTCAACTGCTCTGCATGCCCACGCACTTAAAAATGATCTACTTCCTCTATAAACTACTCCATCCGTCCGGAAATACTTGTCATCAAAATGAATAAAAGGGGATGCATCTAGATGTGTTTTAGTTCTAGATACATCATGTTTTGTCCATCTTGATGACAAGTATTTTCGGACGGAGGGAGTAATATAAAAGCGTTTAGATCACTAACGCTTTTATATTAGTTTACAGATGGAGTACTAGGTAGCAAGCAAGTAAAACATAGACTGGTTCTGCACATGATGGGTCTCATATATTTCAATGCTTTAAGGCTTTCAGACGGCCATCTCATGCACTTGCAAACACTATCTATAAAAGTGTGCTACTGCTATATACTACTCCCTCCGTCCGAAAATACTTGTCATCAAAATGAATAAAAAGATATATATCTAAAACTAAAATACATCTAGATACACCCTCTTTTATTCATTTTGATGACAAGTATTTCCGGACGGAGGAAGTATAACTTACTAACCATGTGCAACAACAAAATGCGCAAAATTCCCAAAAGAAGAAAATATTAAATCAGTTCCTATGAAAACTATGTTGTTTGGATCACTTGTGGGCACCGTGCGGCTGAGTGCAGAGATCCGTTCCGATGCTCCCGTTGCTTGGAGAATGGTCACCGTGCACGCGGATGCCGCAATACATGGTGTCCTCTAAGCTCGTTGTCTTGCCTTGTTGTGCAGCCATTACTTGGTACCGTCAATTGTCCTACTTCAGCTTCATGTGAGGGTTCGATGAAATCCACGCTCCCATCCAATGTGCTTTCTCATGGGTCTTGGGCGTCTGTCGTCTTTGCTACCATTGGCTCGACAACCCAGCCCGATGTGATGTCGCAATCTGCTTTGGCTGATCCTGTTGCAGGGTTGGATGGCACGGGCCGAGAGCTTTTTAGAGTTAGTAGAGGCTGCTTTGGGAAGGCTCACCCTTGTGCCGACTATGTTGCCGACCACTCTGACGTCATGCCCTCTTGGTGTGGCCGGTGTTGCCTCCACGGAGGAAGGGAGCCGAGAGCTATATGGGTGTTTCTCTCCTTGTGTTGGAGACAACTCATCGACACTGTTGACCTTGTCTCCTGTGTTGCGTACCAGTGAGGGCGAGCCCATCGCCGTGCACGAGGCTCTAGTTCTACGGATCATGCCCGACCTACAGGAGCTATGTCTGTGCCCTGTTTCGCCTTTGTTTATGGAGCACGCGGAGGTGGACTCCTCGGTGATCTCGTGTGAGGGGTATGTTTCGTCTCTGTCATGTGAGCAATTGGAGGTGCCTGAGTCAATCATCTCAGTGGTTCCCATGGGCGATGTTGTCGTGTCGGTGGTTTCTATGGCTGATGATGTTGAGGCGGTCGGTATGTTGGCGCCTGACCCTTTGGGGCTTAGCCAGTTGCTCGCCTTTGTGGATCGCGGAGGTTCCGACGTTGCGGCCACCCACTCGCACGTGGCCGTTGGGAAGGTGGTGTCTGTGCGTGACAAGGTCGATGAGATTCTCTTTGAGTTAGAGGTTCACAACTTGCTCAAGCGTTTGGAGGCGACTTGTCCTGGATCTGGCAAGACGATTGTGGAGGAGGCTCTCATCAAGAGCAAAAGTAAGAAGAATGGCGGCGCATGAAAGGCGTCCGCAGCTGCTTGATGGAATGCCATCAGTCTCTTCGGTTGTCCCTATGGCCAGACTTGTGTATGTGGTCTTGGTGGTGCTCGTGGTCTTCGGCCAAGGTACTCTCGTTGTGGGTGTCTTTGCGATGTAGTTGTGTGGAGGTTGGTGATCGTTAAGTGTTGGGTATGATTGTCGGGCTGATTGTGTGCTTATGGGATTGCATATTATGTCAGTAGTCCTCATGTGGTAGGTTTGTGTCGGTTTTCGCCCGATTTTCCATTAATTAACAGGGCAACTCTCTTCTTCTTAATTAATCGATGAGGCAAATATTTTGCCTCCGTTTCGGGAAAAAAAAACTATGTTGTTTTACACATGCACTGCAAACTCACGAGGAGGTGTGCACTATTACCCAATATCCAAAGGAAGAAAAAGGCCAGTCACATGTAATTCTAATACTTGTCGTGGTGTCCCCTTAAACAATAAATGTACAAAAAAAAGGTTTTTAAGGAAGAATAAATTAGTGGCATTTCTATTACCTTCAAGAAGAAAGCAAAATGAAAAATAATGAATTTTTCTTGCATGCAATTTACACTGGAATTGTGCTTTTCTATAGTCTGCAAAAATACACATACAATAATTTGAATAAAATTAAATACAATTAAACAAAATCAAAATAATATTCTTTTTAAGAAAGAAAGAATTAGTGACATTAGTACCCTTTAATAAGAAAGAAGATGACAAAACTTTAAAAACATGCACACAACCTTGCACTGAAATTGCACTTTTTGTAATATGCAAAGAATAAGCATACTAGTTCAATTTTCGCACTCTAGTATAATTTATGCACCTATTTTGTAGTACCTGTGTGTATACATTTCATAATGATGAATGAATTAGTGATATTAGTATTACCATTCAGGAAATAGGAAAAATATAACAAATATAAAACAAATAAGAACAAAATTTTCACATAATTTTGAGGGAAATTACACTTTTTTAATATGCAAGAATAAGCATATAATAGTGTAATTTTTGAAAAGAATGAATTTGTGGCATTGGTATTTCCCTTAAAGAAGAAACAAAAAATAAAACAAACTGAAAATACTGAAATTTTCTAAAGAAGGATGAATTAGTGACATTGGTATCACTCTTTAAGAAGACTGAAAAATGAAAAAATTTACACATAAATGCACTATTTATAATATGTAAGAATAAGTGTATAATAGTGAAATTATCGTGAAAACGAAGTTTCCTAAGAAGGAATGAATTAATGGCATTGTTATTACCCTGAATGAATAAAGAAAATGACACAAAAACTATAACAAAAACAAAATAATGGAGTTTTATAAGAAAGAATGAATTAGTGGCATTGGTATTACTCTTCTAGAACAAAATATAAAAATAAAAAAAATAATAAAAATTGCACATAATTTACACAAAAATTGCGCTTTTTCATAATATGCTGAAATTCACTTATAATAGCGATTTTTTCAGAAAAGGAAGTTTCCTAACAAAGAATTAATTATTGGCGTTGATATTAAATAAGAAATAAAATGAAATCAAAACAAAAACAAATAAGAATAATGATGTTTCTAAGAAGAATGAATTAGTGGCATTGACATTGCCCTTAAAGAAGAAAGAAAGAAAATGAAAACTAAAACAAAATGAATTAGTGGCATTGACATTGCCCTTAAAGAAGAAAGAAAAGAAAATGAAAACTAAAACAAAATCAAAAGAACATAGTTTTGTAATGACGAATGAGTTGGTGGCATTAGTATTACCCTTTAAGAAGAAATAAAATAAAATAAAATAAACAATGATAAAGTTTGCGCACGATTTACAAAGAAATTGCACTTTTTATATATCCAAAGAACCAAAGAACCAAAGAATCAGGGCCTTGGTTTTGGATGGCATCGTTTTTTTCTTTAAGCCAGTTTGTTCGGCATTGTCGCTTGGCTTTGGGTGGAGTGGTTGGATAATGAACACTATATGGCTTTGTGCATTAGTTGGTGTAGAGGTTGAGGTTTATCCTCAATTTCTATAATAAACAGACCATAGTAAGTTTTTTTTGCGAAGGTAGAGCATAGCAAGTTGAAGAACCAACACTAGCAACATGTTGAGAAGAAAAAGTATGTGCCAGTAATATTTTGCAGGTGAATGGCTTATTTCTCAGAAGATATTAATTATGGTGATACTATCAATCTATCATCTCATTATACACGTGACCTTATTTGTTACTCCTATGTCCATACTTGTTTCTTTTTCCAAAATAAGCTAGATAGAGCAGAGCATGTCTAGTTCATGCACTTAGCCACCACTCTAACTGAGAATAATTATTTCATGCCCTAGAGCCTGAGACTGGTTGTTAAATGTTAAGTATATCTTGTGATGGTTAAAGCAGCTAGATTGAATGTTTGCAGCTAGACTAGGTGTAACAATTGATCTCTCCTAGATCACTCTCTGGACGCAATTTTTTTTATTTCTGATGTTTGTTATACTGTCATAATTGAAGATGAACAGATCGAAAAATTTCTCGAAAAAAACTGTGATGGTACTACCTTGGTTATATTGAATGCGGGCCAATTCCTTATCATGTTGCTGAATGCTGATTGATTCGAGACTGAACTGTGGCTAGGTCCTAGCCACTTGACCAATTGTACGGGTGCATACACTCTCGCTGTACCATGCAATAGAAGAGCATCTAGATACCATACCGTCTGCACTCTAGCTTGACCAGTCCCAGGACTTGCAACGAAGCATCGTCCTTGGTGACCCATACAACTGAACCTAGCAAAAACCTCTATTCGAAACACAGGACTGAACCACCTGCTCAGGGACCATCTCAAGCCATTCAAGTCTATCCAGCCCAACCACGTCCGCTGGATGCAGTTTATTTTTTCGTGTTGGACTGTTTGGTTGTATGCAATCACTGTTAGATCTGCATCGCATGATTCTTAAAGCATCGTTTTGGCTGCATAGCTGGAAACACTCAAATCCACCAGCGAGCCATGCCCGTTCGAGGCAGTCGATGGCTCTTGCCAATACTTCAGAAGTTACCGTATCGCCGTTCAGGACGGCTCCGATACTCCGATACGGCTCCGATACGCGTATCCCAGAAGTATCCCCTTTTCTTATTTAAAAAGAAAAGAAAAAAAATCGGATACGCTTAGAATACGCCGGCGATACGGCTGGGACACGGCAAGCGACAGAACGCAGCCCTGATCGAGCCCAATAGCCCATGAAGCCACGACCACTAAACCTATTCCTCTCTCGCATTCTCTCTTCTCTGTTCGACCACACCAGGACATAGGGTTCGAGGGCTACCCAGGTCAGCCGCCGCCGCCGCAACCTGGGGCGTCTCGGCGCTGCCTCCTCCGCCGCCTAGAGTGGCTCACCGCCGGCGCCCCCACCGCCTGGAATCGCCTCTCTGCCTGAATCTTCTGCTCTTATCCACCGCCGTGCAACTCGGAAGGCAAGCAAGATATGGAACTTGACAAAATCTAATATCATGTGATGTATTTTCTATTTTGCATACATCATGAGGAGTTCAGGACCTGGATGATCATTCAAGACTAGAAAAGAAAAGAGGCAATCAGCCAACCAATGGGGTTGTATTTTGATCTCATCTCACACATTTTATTATGTTTGTTTTTGTTACATGTAATTTTATTAATTATTTGTATATACTTGACGTATCACATATTGTTGTTTCTAGAAATTGCCGTATCCCGTATCGCCGTACTCGTATCGCCGTATCGGTGTCGCCGGCTTGCCAGCCATGCATATAGTTGGTTAGCACGTATTTTCCCTTCTCCCTTCTACACAACTGTATTTTGATTCGCGATAAGTTGTACACGAAAAATATGCACGTCGGTGTTCTGATTCCATTCAGTTGACCGGATCGTAGTTTCGTTCATTCTATATGTTTAATTTTGTGTTCATAATTAAAATATTTTTGGACGAATTTTGACAAATCCGTGAGACACGGTCGCCCGTTAGAAGTTTCCTTTGAGGAGTAGTTTCACCTCGCTGTTTGACACGGCTTTCGTATTGTGTGTTTTCTGTTTCACTAATCATAGACAAGTACTCCCTCCGTTCGAAATTACTTGTCGCAGAAATGGATGTATCTAGACGTATTTTAGTTCTAGATACACCCATTTTCGAGACAAGTAATTCCGAACGGAGGGAGTAAATCTACCCGTGACAATGTTTGGAGGTTGGAGGGCGGCGTGCCGACATCGACTAAGATGACTGTTGGGTAGACCTCCTCCCCGAAGGAGACAACGTTGCGGAAGGCATCCTCCTGCGCAGAGGAGGTTTTGACGTTCGCGTAGGCCGGGATGAAACCCTCGCTCCTCCAGACGTTTGCTCGCCGAAGCCGGTGAGCTTCCTGGCGGCTGTGGCGAGACACGCCAGGCAGTCTCTCGGCACGGTGTCGCCCAGGCAAAGGCTCCTAGCAGCATGGCCAGAAGAAGCAGGATGGTGTCCCCGAAGAGCAACGGCGTCGTCCGTGCCACAAGACTTGATCAATTGTACGGGTGCATGCACTCAGTGCTGTAGCATGCAATAAAAGAGCATCTACTTAGATACCATCCCGTACGTCTGCACTCTAGCTTGACCAATCCCACGACTTGCAATGAAGCGTGTCGTCCTTGGTGACCCAGACAACTGAACCGAGCAAAAACCACCGTTCGAAACAGACATCTGAACCACCTGTTCAGGGACCATCTCAAGCCATTCAAGTCTATATATCCAATAGAGTAAATTGCAAGAAACCACCACAATGAGGGCTAGGTTATCAGAAAACACTACGTTGCATTTTTTTTCGACAGAAACCATCATGTCTAGCGTAATCTTTTTTCAAATAACACTGATCGGTGGATTTGAATGCTTTGAGATGTTTATGATAGATGAGCCCGTTCGTCGGGAGCTGACTTGGCAAAAAATGCCAACTGGGCACTTTGACTAGTCAAAAACGCCACGTGGACACGAGCAGGCCGCTGCCCAGCTGCCTTGACCTGGCGATGCAGCTCGCAGGCAACACTTCGCGCCTGTGCTGTAGATGGCTTCCCCGCTGTGGAACTTCGCGCCGGTGGCCGAAGACGCCGTCCCCATTGTAGAACTGGGCGAACCAGCTGCTCTGAGTTGGTCTAGTGGTCTACTTCCGGCTCTCCGAGAAGGCGGGGCAGTTTCCGTCCGCCCCCTCCTTTGCGCGTGCATTAGTCGACATTGGCCCTCCCCACGTTTGCCGTCGTCGTGGGGCGGAGAAGAGGAGAGGGACCGACGACCTCTCAATCCGGATCGAGGATGGCACGGCAGTGGCTCGATCCAGAACGAGGACGGCGCGGTGGCGGAGCATCACGGTTGGGCCGGATCCGGGGTGGAGCGAAGAAGGCGGGGAATGGGGACGAGCAGGGACCATGCTGGCGGGCGAGATGTGAGGGTGACGATGTGGGTTGCGCCAAGTCAGCTCCTAACAAATGGGACCCATCTGTCATAAACGTGCTCAAAGCACTTTAATCCACTGATCAGTATTATTTACAAAAAGATTACACTAGAGGCCCGTTCGGAGGCTCTCCACTCCACCACTCAGCTCCGGGAGCGGCCGGAGCCACAGTTGAAAATTGTGGAGTGGGCAAAAAGGTACTCCGCAGATCCTTGTATTCTACGGAGCTAGGGCATTGCCGAACAGGGCCTAGATATGATGGTTTATGTCGGAAAAATGTAACGTAGTGTTTTCTGATAACCTAACCCTTATTGTGGTGGTTTCTTGCAATTTATTCCTACCCGTATCAATGGTCACCAAGCAAAAACACCCGATTGCATAGCTACATCTACATGCCTGCTTATACAGGTAACCAAACTTACTTGTGAAGTCCCTTACCTTCCCAAGCTAGTGGCGACTGGAAATCAAGAGAAAAAAGTGTCTAGGGTTGCAAATAAATAAATAAACCCACCTAGGGTTGAGTCCTGTAGGGCCTGGCTGGGTCGTGCAGGGTCGAATGTTTTTTTTAATTCAACGTGTGATCTAGTAATATAGGTCCATGTGTCCATGGACCGTCCCTAAACAAAGGTATCCATATGTTGTGGGCGCTGGCCGGCGAAGAACTAGTTCAACATGTCATCATGAACGAATTGACGATGCAAGGCTATGGAATTTCTGGTTATTTGATACCCTAAAAAAGATGAATTGGTTGTAGTGCTAGTCACGCCGTGTGCTTTATGGTGCGCGAGGAGGGGAGCCATTCATGGTGAAGAGTTCCAAGACTCTTTGTCCACGGGTTTCATAACGAAGAAGGTGATTGTGAATCAAGGAACAACAAGGACTGGAGAAAATGGATTGCTCTTGAGGCGGGATGGTTTAAGGTGAATGTTGATGTGGAATTCTTTATAGATGCTCGTAAGGGTGCAACAGCGACGGTCTGTCGTGATGAATCTGGTCAGTTTCTAGGAGTTTCCGTGGTTGTGGTTGAGAGCCAAACCGACCCGTCTTCATTGAAGCTACATCATGTAATGAGAGTTTTGTACTTGCTCAGGATCTCAACATAGATGCAATTAAAATGTTTTCGGACTGTCTACAGATGATGACAAGTTATTACAAGAAGGCTTTGTGTTCATGTACGATGATCTTGACGGCGATGAAGCACCGCGCGTCATTGTTTCGATGGACGGTAGTAGTTCATGAGAATAGGGAGCCTAGCAGAAGCAGCACATATGTATGGTTGGGTTGGCTCTCGGATTATTGCTGTACTCCCCGGAACATTTTGACTGAATAAAGAACCCTATTACACTTAAAAAAAACTAAAAAATGTGTCCACGAACAAGTACCAACTGAAAAAAAACTCAGCCCTTCTTTTAATCTAGCGACCGCCGTCCCGTCTCCAACTGCGCATTCCCTCGATCTGCTCGCCTCCGGTGCAGCGGCCGCCGTTCACCCTCTGTATCAACGTGCCCTGCTTGAGTTGCTTCGGGCGGTCCAACTCCATCGCCACCATCTAGGGTTCCCCGTCTGGTAGGTTCGCTTCACCGGCCACCAGGCCCTCCGTCTCTCCGGTAGATGGCACCAAGAAGGCAAGAACCGCCACCGCACACACGCAACCTGTGTATGTGAAAGATTGTTTCTCTTTGCCCTCTGGTCCGTCATGGTCCTGGGCATCAGAGGTCAAACTAATACTTAAATCAAGGTGGATCTTGTAGCACATGAGGCTGCAGAGGCGAGCAGGTGAGACTGAGAGCCGCTGTTTTTAGCAGTTACAAGTTGTTACCCATCGTATGGTTTTAACGGCTTTGCTAGAACTCAATTATGTTTCATTCATCTTTATAGCCATTGGATTGATACTATAAGATGCGTGTGTGCTGACGTGGGTTGTAGTACTATTTATATCTGGTTTTAATATGACTTCGTTAAAATTGAAGGATTGACAATTCGTTATCATTTGGAGTCCAATAGCTATTGTCAGGTGAAAATAACAAAGTGAAAAGGTTCGAGGAATCAGACTTGGTTTTGGCCTGAGGCTCAGCAATAAAAAATGCCATCAACTGACGCAGTTACTCCGTGAATGTGCTGCGATTGTCAACGTAGTTGTACTTTTGAATCTTTAGATTGTCATCTCTACTTGAGAAAAAGGGGAAGTGACCTATAGGTCAAACTATAGGTATATAAATTTGTTAAATTCGGTTGTTGCATATTTGGTATTCTTTTATTAATACTTATCTCTGATGTGATCCTAAGTTCCTAACAGATATATAATGACATCCAACTGAAATTGTTATGCTTACATTTACTTTAGGATGTGAGAGTTTGGCACACAAGTTTATCCAATTTAACCCGCAATGAGCATCTGCTTTAATTTTATTCTGCATTAATGAAGTTCAGAAACTGATATGCCTCAGACTGCTACTTGAGAGTTGAGATAGACAGTTTTGAAGTATATGAATAGTTTAATGTATATTTGGTTATCAAAAGATGCTGATGGATGCAACAAGAAAGGGAACCAAAGTGTTTTTTCTTTGAAGTTCGTATTAGAAATTATGTTCTATTTCAAAGTATATATAATACTACTGTACATGCAATGGCTTGCATGCTGTTTTTATAGGTGTTTCTTGCAGAACGAGCCGAGTGGATGCTTTCTTTTCTAAGGCCATAATCTGTTCAGGTAGCTGCTCTTTCTAAAGGTGAATGGAATGCTTAATTTTTTAATAGCTCTTTCTTGCTTCATGATTGCACATGGTCTATTCCCGAAGGTCATAATGTGTTCAGGTAACTTCTCTTGGAAAAGGGATATCATTAGAAGCTAACCATTAATTAGGTTTGTTACATATCTCATAAATATTGAATTAGTTATAACGTACTAAAGTTGAGACTTATTTTGAGACAGAGGGAGTATATAACAATAAAGTTCCAATAGAAGGAAAGGCCAGGCGCAGTGGTGAAGTATTCCCAACTTGTGCCAAGAGGTCCTGGGTTCGACGTGGCCTCTCTGCACTGCATTGTGCAGCGGTAAGAACAACTCCAACGCGCCAACCCAAATTGTCCGAACCAAAAACAAAAAATTTGATGATTAGTTTATAAATAATGATATTTTTCAGTTCCAGCATTTAATTTGCATACTTTTGTCTTTTCAAGCAATAGTAGTATTTTTGAAATTATTGTCTATTTTTTAGAAAATTATTCACTAAGCGACTTATAAGTCCAGTAAGAGATCAAATGAACTATAAGATGCAAGGAAGAAACTATTTATTATATTATTTTATATCTTATAATCTTTAGGCTGTTTACACAATTCGAACCAAATCCATAAAATTTGCTGAAGCAAACAAAAGTAGCATATACATTAGAAGTAATTAGAATTATTACATGGAAGCGACATCAGAGCATTCTGCTGTTATAGCCGCAAGCAGCCTTGGCATCGGGGGCATATCGAGCTCCTTTACACCCTCAAGAACTCGGACCACTTCACCCATCGTTGGCCGGTCCAACTCATTATCCTGGATACACCAACATGCTACATTGCAAACTCTTTCAACCTCATCCAAGCTGAAGTCACCATATAATTGTGGATCCACCAAGCTCTGCAGATCTCCCTCGTGAAGCTTGTTGATGGCTTGCACAGGGAAATATGCGACATGGTCACTGCTGCTATTGTGTATGTCAGATGCATTCCTTCTTCCTGATATGATTTCCATAAGTACCATGCCAAAACTGTAAACATCGACTTTCGATGTGATAGCAACCCCACTAAGCCACTCTGGGGCAAGATACCCCATAGTTCCTCTGAATGTAGTTAGAACCCGGCTAAAATCCCTTCCTATGACCGATGCCAACCCAAAGTCCGCAATTTTCGGGACAAACGCTTCATTGAGGAGTACATTTTCTGGCTTGATATCACAATGTATGATGCATTCGTGGCAACTCTGGTGCAAGTAGGACAATCCTCTTGCAACTCCGATGGCTATCTGATATCTGGTGCTCCAGGCAAGGACTGTACCATTGCTCTCGAACAGATGGGACTCAAGAGAGCCATTACACATGTGTTCATATACAAGCAGCCTCTTATCACCATGACAGCAGAAACCAACCAATTTCACCAGGTTGATGTGTTGGATCAGTCCAAGTGCACTTACCTCTGCCCGGAATTGCTTCTCTCCCTGACTCGCACCCTCAAGCCTTTTCACTGCTACACTAGTCAGGTCACTTAAAGCTCCCTTGAATACAGTACCAAAACCTCCGGCTCCCAGCTTCTCTGTGAAGTTTTTTGTAGCACGGCCCAAGTCGGCGTACCTAAAGGCAACAACACCAACACTAGCTTCATTGGTGGCATTTGACGACACACCACACCAGCTGAATCTGTTCCTTGAGATCACTAGTAGCATCATGAGCATTAGCAACCCAAAACCAATAACGCTTGCAGCAATAACAACTCCGGTTAGTACTGGTTTTCTTTTATCTCTTGTGGAACTTGGGAAATCTCTGGCGGCAAGGCGAATGTACAGAGTATATTCAGAGCGGATCTCGATGCCATCATCCTTGTTTACACTGAACAACTTCCCATGCCAAACAGAGCATTTGCTGTCTTGGTAGGAGTAAGCAGTGCAGGAGCAGTTGCTGAGACAGGCTGATTCACATTCGCTCTGAGTTGCAGGAGCATCCTGTAAGCTCCGGGGGCCGTAGGGCAATGTGACATGAGCTACGGGGTGGAACACGTCTGTCGAACTCCTGTTGCCATTGCAATCCAGCGGAGTGCGTCTGGAGCACCCTCTTGTCCGATCACCCACCTCCCAATCCTGAGGCGACGTCCGGGAGAAGCTCTCCATGCACTCGCAGGGCTGCTGCGAGCTGCCGGTGCAGACAGTGAACGGTCCGCAGGTGGCGTATGGGCGGCAGAGATCGATGGGCTGGACGTAGATGGTCTGCCATGCCTGCTTCGCCTGCGACCACACGTTCAGCTTGGTCTGACCAGACGTGTCGAGGGAGAGGAACGTGGAAGAGGCCTCGTCTGGCGAGGTGTACATGTAGTACTCCTCCTCGCTGTTGTCGACGTATTCCGGGACGACCAACCCTCTGGTCTGTGGGTTCATCTTCAGCAGCGCCCGGAGTGCTGGCATCTGCATCGGCGACTCGTCGGGTGACCACGACCAGTACGCCTGGGAAGGGTGGCCTCGGTGCCCCACCATTACCATCCTGGTGCCATTGGTTTCCAGCCCCACGCTGAAGGAGCCGAGTGCCGGGTCGATCCGGCTCTTCCACGAGATGCCGACGCGGTTCAGGCCGGTGACCTTGTTCCAGCCAATCTTGGCGCCGGGGAGCGCGACGTCGGTTGGGTCGTCGAAGCTCTGCCACAGCACCTCACTTGACGGGCTTTCGACGACGAGGTTTCCACTGCCCAAGAGGATGGCCCTGCCGCTGCTGCTGGTGGAGGTGGTGTTGGTTCTGTTACTGCTGGTGATGTGGGTGGACCAGACGACGGATTGAGTGGCGTTGTTTAAGACGACAAGGTTGCCATCTTCTGAGATTTTGAGCTGTGTTGCTCTCAGGTCGGGTCCGGCGATCGGCCTCTCCCGGTTGGCGACCCAGACGGGGGTGATGACATTGATCTTGTTGAACCATATGGCAAGGTACCAACCGGGAGAGGTAGATGACTTACTCCTGATGCTGCCGGCGCCGGGCTGGAAGAAACCGAGCGCAAACTTGCCGTTGCTGGAAACGATCTTGCCGCCTACGGCCAATGCCTGGCCTGGCCTGAAAATATCGTGTTTGGCTGTGGTAGGAGGAATAGTGTGCACGGAGATGAGGAGGAGGAGGCCGAGGCCGAGGAGAGTAGTCATGGCTGCTCTGCCCATATGTCTGCTTGCTCTGCTTCTATTCCAGCGGAGGAGGCCTAGGAGAGGAAACGAGAGGGAAGACAAGACAGGCGAATAGAGAAGTCGTCTGCAATTGCTAAGGTCAGCGATCTTAAACGTTTGTACAACATTTCTTTTTGCACTTGCTGCGAGCTTGAAGGCATCCTCATATGATCATATTTACACACACACAAAATCGTGTAAACATGTATGCATTTTTTAACAATTTTAAATACGAACAAAGTAAATCAAGATCCAAGCAGGATGTAGCTATCATTGGGGGCTACATGTTGTCCTGTCACATTACAACGTTCAACTTGTTGAACCACTTGGCAGAGACCATATCTCATCTGATTCAAAGCCATTACATAATCGTATGTTGTACAGACCGCATCAAGTTGAAGAGCCAACACTAGCAACATGTGAAGAAGAAATAGTATATGACATTCTAAACATTTAACTGTTCAAGGCATCATGGCATCCACTCCTAACCGCTGACCTTTGTCGAGTGTCTTATTTCTCCATGAAGATTAATTTTGGAGATAATATCATTTCATTCATGTACCAAGCACGACCTTTTTTTTTTTATGTCCATAGTTGTTTTTGTTATTTTCGACAATAAGGTGGACAGAGCAGAACATGTTTATTTCATACAGTTAGCCATTAGTCTATCTGATTGAGAATATTATGTTTAGAGTGGTTGCTAGTTGTTACTGCTTGATGGTTAAGGCAGCTGTAAGAGATACTCCTACATAGATGTAACAGTTTATCTTTGTGATAGCAAGCTATATATGCTCAAAGGCCTGTTTATCAGAAATGGTATCTTAATTGTGATTCCTTGGTCATATTGCTCCTTGATACTCCCTCCGTCCGAAAATATTTGTCATCAAAATGGACAAAAAGAGATGTATCTAGATGTATCTGTCCGAAAATACTTGTCATCAAAATGGACGAAAAGAAATGTATCTAGAACTAAAATACATCTAGATACATCTTTTTTGTCCATTTTAATGACAAGTATTTCCGGACAGAGGGAGTAGAACACAAATTCCTATCATGTTGCTGTTGCTGAATGCTGATTGATTCTGGACAGCAATGGCCACTTGACCACTTGTACTGAATGCATGCGCTGTACTGTAGCACACAATACAAGAGCATCTTGATGCACTGTTAACATGTAGTTGTAGTGGGTCTGGCTTGGCCAATCCCAGGACCTGCAATGAAGCTTTTTCCTCGGTCAACCATTACAAGCCAAACGGACAACTGAACCACATGCTTCGCAGACTAGCTCATCTCGTTCAAGTCCATCCATCCCATGGTCACCAGGCAAAAGCATCTCACTGCCACGTCTTCCCGGTTTTCTAATTGCATAGCTACATGCGTGCTTATTACAAGCAACCGAACTTTACCGGCCTTGAAAAAAAGTAGTCGAAGTAAAGGGGCGGCATATGTTGTTAAAACATTTTTTGAGACATTATTTTAAGGATCTATAAGCCTTTATTAAATCTCAATGTTCATAAGGATACAGATTAAATCCAGCAAAACAAAAAACCACACGTTGTTGGAAATATAAACACTTTTCCGACTAATCTAATCCACCAGTACGCAGTAAACATGGCAAATACGATATACATCTCATACCGATACCTAAGCATATGAGCACGTACAGTACATAGAACCGAAGCATTTATGAACAACATATATATAGCTTGCACATGTACGAGTAAACGAGGGACGAACATATCATACCCTCCGGTTGGCCACGCCAACGCCGCGGCGGCGGCGGCGGTAGCAGTCTCGGCATTGTCCGTGGCCTTCTTCTTGGCGGTGGCGTCTTCGACCAAGGTGTCGATGCAGGGGAAGTAGTGGAAGCAGAGGCGAATGAAGACGGGGACGGATCGGGAGCAGTCGCGTCGAGACGCTCCTCAAAAACCTTATTGCCGTTCTCTCAGGAAGGATCTCGCACGACAGGGTTCCGGAGGCACCTACTTTTTCGACCAACCGTGCATGCGTTCGTCGGGATGGGATCGGCCGAAGCAGCACAAAGAGAGGAACAATAGATGATGGCTAGGGTTGTGCGAGAGGGAGAGAGTAAACTGAGTTAGAATTCACTCCACTGGTCAGCGCCTTCTTATATAGGTCGTCGGGTAGATCGGCCTGGCTCGGGCCCACGAACGAGTCTGCGTACAACCTACGGTCCAACGTTTCGGATAGTGGCACTTCCGTAAGTGACTCATTAATTAATCCGAGCTTAACTAACCATTCTGATCGGCAAAAATAAGCTTTAGCTCGACTCATTCGGCAACACGCAGCGCGCGCGCGTCGAGACGAGGCGAGGCGTGGCGAGGCGGGCGGTGGAGGAGAAGGAACACGCGTGTACAATTTCTATTCCCAATCTCTTAATAGCAAATGGTAGAGCAACCCTTATAAAGATGTCTCACTCTTCTTACTGTAGCAGTATGGTACTAAACTTCCCACCACTTGCCGTGCATATTCACGGGCCTTAGAGATTAACCAGGGATTATTGTCTTATATGGGCATAAGCCCGTCTATAATCCATCAACCTCCCACCAGATCTCGAGGCACATAAGTTTGTTAACTGTTCCAAACAATGTTTGATATACCAGAATTTTCAGTGGAGACTGTTAAGTTGAACTTCCACCCAGAGCAACATGATTAGACTTCTTCACAACTGAACAATGGACTATGCCTTGAATTGTGAGTTTGCCGTGTAGAAGTTTCGCCTATTGTCAGCTTATACGTGGCTGTCGAAGGCTAAACCCCACGGCTGGAGCTTATTAGTCATACTCCTTACCTTCTCATGAGCTTCCTAGAGATTACCCAATCTCATAGACTGTGACCAGCAGTCAGGCTCACATAGGTGTGTTCCTCCAAAGAATGTTATGTATGTTAGCATCTTGCTTACATAAGCATTGAAACACATTAAGACAAAAGTCAGCCTGCCTTACAGAATTGAGAATATTATTGCATCTCCAGCAGAGTGGGTTAATGAAGGATACACTCCTCAGTTGACCGTTCGATTGTTTTTCCAAGTCCTAATTCACGGGATCTCCGATCACATAGGTTGGGTTAACCACCATGGCAACTTATGTGGGTCTCATGCCAATCTTCCTTGATGCATTTTTTTTATCACAATCCGTGATAGCCCTTTCGTAAAAGGGTCTACCAGATTTTTAGCAGTCTGGATATAATCCAATGCTATCACTCCGGAGTTTCTTGATTTTCCGACAGATTTCAATCTTCTTATGTGTTTTGTGGATTTCGTCCTTTGAACTCTTAGCCTTGGCAATCACCGTTTGATTGTCACAGTTCATAAGGACAACTGGGACTGGTTTATCAACCACCGACAAATCCATCAAAAGCTCTCGAAGCCATTCTGCTTCGACGCATGATGTGTCTAAAGTTGTGAGTTCTGCTTCCATAGTCGATCTCGTTAAGATCGTTTGATTGCAAGACTTCGAGGAAACATCACCACCGCCAAGTGTGAAGACATATCCACTTGTAGCTTTCATCTCATCAGCATCAGATATCTAATTCGAATCACTATACCCTTCAAGCCCCGCCGGGTACCCAGAGTAGTGAATTCCATAGTTCATTGTAGCTTGCAAATAATGCATCACTCACTCAACAACATGCCAATACACATCTCCCGGGTTAGAAACAAACCGGCCCAGTTTGCACACATCAAATGATATATCAGGACGAGTAACACACACTACGTACATGAGTGAACCTGTGACGCCCCCGATTTGTCCGTACACTAATCATGCACGCAAATGTGTACGACCAAGATCAGGGACTCACTGGAAGATATCACAACACAACTCTAGACCAAAATAAAATAATACAAGCTTTATATTACAAGCCAGGGGCCTCGAGGGCTCGAATACATAAGCTCGAAAACACAAGAGTCAGCGGAAGCAACAATATCTGAGTACAGACATAAGTTAAACAAGTTTGCCTTAAGAAGGCTAGCACAAATATAGCAACGATCGAAAAGGCCAGGCCTCCTGCCTGGGACCTCCTAACTACTCCTCGAAGCCGAACTCCACGTAGAAACATCCTCGGGATCCTCTGGGTCCTGGACTCCACCATCTGGTTGCATCATCCGAGAAGAAGGGAGAAAAGGGGAAAAGGGGGAGAAAAGCAACCGTGAGTACTCATCCAAAGTACTCGCAATCAAGGATCTATACTACATATGCAAAGATATCTGTGTAAAGGGGGTAATATATGTGGACTGAACTGCAGAATGCCAGAATAAGAGGGGGATAGATAATCCAAACGAAGACTACGCTTCTGGCCACCTCCATATTGCAACAGTAGAAGAGGGTAGCTGGAAAGTAACAAGTATCCTCGCTTCTGGAAGCCTCCGCCTTGCAGCAGTAGAAGGGAGTAGATGGTAAGTTCACCAAGTAACATCGTATAGCATAATCCTACTCGGCGATCCTCCCGCACATCACCCGTGAGAGAGCAACCACCGAGTTGTATCTGGCACTGGTAAGGGTGTGTTTTATTAAGTATCCGGTTCTAGTTGTCATGAGGTCGGAGAACAACTCCGGGTCGTCCTTTTACCGAGGGACACGGCTATTCGAATAGATTAACTTCCCTGCAGGGGTGCACCACATAACCCAGCACGCTTGATCCCATTTGGCCGGACACACTTTCCAGGGTCATGCCCGGCCTCGGAAGATCAACACGTCGCAGCCCTACCTAAGCACAGCAGAGAGGTCAGCACGCCGGTCTAAATCCTAGGCGCGCAGGGGTCCGGGCCCATCGCCCAACGCACACCTGCACGTTGCGTACGCGGCCGGTGAGCAGACCTAGCAACCTCCATTACTAAGGAAGTTGCGTTACGCGGTCCAACCCGGCGCGCGCCGCTAAGTCGCTGACGTCAAAAAGGCTTCGGCTGATACCACGACGTCGAGTGCCCATAACTGTTCCCACGTAGCTGGTTAGTGCGTATAGACCAAATGGCCAGACTCAGATCAAATATCCAAACTCGTTAAGCGTGTTATTATGAAATAACCGCGGATAACGACCAGGGCCAGGCCACCTCTCCACTGGGTGTCTCAACCTGCCCTGTCGCTCTGCCACAAAGATCCACTCGGGGGCCGTCAGGAGCTCAGGCCCACCACTACCTGGATGGAGCCACCTGTCCTTTCAGCCCCCACATCGAATCACTTGCGGGTACTCAATGAGCCGACCCGACTTTAGTCACATCATGTGTCATGTAAAGTGTATGTAGTATATACCCGTGATCACACCCAAGTGATCACGGCCCGATAGAATAGCAGGGCACACGGACAAGGGTGTAGGGCCACTGATGGAGTACTAGCATCCTATACTAAGCATTTAGGATTGCAGGTAAAGTATCAACAGTGGTAGCAACAATGACAGGCTATGCAACAGAATAGGAGTAATCGAACAGTAACATGCTACACTACTCTAATGCAAGCAGTAGAGAGAAGAATAGGCGATATCTGGTGATCAAAGGGGGGGCTTGCCTGGAAGCTCTGCAGACGAAAGGAATCTTCGGAAGCGTAGCCGTAGTCGAACACCGAAGCATCAATGGTCTCGGGGTCTATCACAGTATCGGAGTCTACCAAAAATAAGCAACGAAGGGGAAACAAATAAATAACAAGGCAAACAATAGCATCACAAAGCATAACATGGCAAAGGCGGTGCTACGTGTGACCTAACGCGGTGCTCGGTGATACAGGCGAAGAGGAATAACATCCGGGAAAGTATTCCCGGTGTTAGGCATTTTCGGGCAGATGAAACAGAGGGGGAATGTTGCTCGTTCGGTATGATGGAGAGTTGTAGTGGATGAACGGGTTGCGTAGTCGGATGCGTCTCGTCGTTCTGAGCAACTTTCATGTACAAAGTATTTTCATCCGAGTTACGGTTTAAAAGATATGATTTTCTAAAGTTTTTATTAATTTCAGGAATTTAATATTAATTAAATTAATTCGAAAAAGGATTTATGACATCAGCATGACATCATGCTGACGTCATCATGGTTGACTGGTCAAACTGACCAGTGGGTCCCACCTGTCATAGACTGTTAATACTAACTAATTAACTAACAGATTAATTAGGTTGATTAGCAATTTAGGTTAAGCTAATTATGATTAATTAAGTTAATTAATTCTATAATTAATTAATTAATATTTTTATTATTATTATTTTTTTATTCTTTTTTTAATAACTATCTAAACGTTTTTGGGCCTGGCCCCACTTGGCAGTGAGCCAGGGGGCCTAACGGGTCGGGGCTAATGGGGCGGAGCCCCGGGGGAGTGGGCGTCGGGCGCTGGGCGCCATCGGGGAGGACCCGAGAGGTGGCCATGGCGGGGAGCCGGCCCCAGGCCAGGGCCGGGGCGGCCACGGCGGGGCGCCGGCCCAGGCGCCAGGCGCGGGGCGAGGTTGCCGGCGACGGAGGCGCCAGACTAGCGAAGCGGGGGCCGCGGCGGAGTAGCGGCGCCGCTGGGCAGCAGCAGCAGCAGCGCGAAAGCAGCAGAGCGGCAGCGGCGCGAACGGAGGCAGCGCGCGGGGGGGG
>LR738715.1:699486952-699512466 GCA_902687465.1 Secale cereale
GGTTGGGCCGGTTGGGCCCGGGGGGAGTTTTAACTTAGTTAGGTTTTTATATATTTTTTGTTTGTTTTCTTTTATCTATTTTCTTTTCTGTTTTTATTTTACTTTCTTTTTAGTCTAGTTTTTAACTAATATTAAAATGATCCCTTTTTTAGTAATACCTCAAAAGTTTGTTGTTATAATAACATACTCTATACTATTTTATTTATTTAAAATGCTTTTGAATATTTGTTCCTGTCACTTATTATATTTGTTTAGTGCATTTATATACCTTATAAAAAGTGTGGTTTCTCCACCAATATTACATATGATTTAGTTGCCACCTATAGAACATTTTAGTTTTGATGTTTGAAAACTTTTATTGTTTGCTTCATTCTGAATTTGAATTTCAAACCGGTTTCAAACTAACACGAGATTATCGACAGTAATTTGCGGTGACGTGTCATCATTAGTAGAGGGTTACTGTAGCTTAACTATCCGGGCGTCACAGAACCAACCACTTGAGAATATCTTAATTGATCTACGGGCGTGCCTTCGAACTTTTGAATCCACACACTAGTATCATATGGTGTTGCAGAAGGTTTGCAGTCTGAATATCCAAAATAGTTCAAAATCTTCTCAACATAGTGGGATTGCAAAAGTATAATCCCACCCCTAGTATTTCCAGTAGCTTGATGTTCAAATAACATCATCCACGCCCAGGTCTGTCATCTCGAAGATATGAGATAGAAAAACCTTGACCTCCTCAATGACTTTGAGGTGGGTCCCAAATATCAGTATGTCATCGACTTCGCCCCCACCATAGTGACAGTATACACATTTGTCAGCTTCGTTAACAAAATAGCCAGCAGATGTCAAAGTTGTATTAAACTTCTCATGCCATTGTTTAGGCGCTTGTTTCAGGCCATACAAAGATTTCACTAACTTGCACACCATTCTTTCCCTGACCATTCACTACAAAGCCATCTGGCTGTTGCATGTAAATTTTCTCATCTAACTCCCCGTTAAGGAAAGCCGTCTTAACATCCATCTGATGAACGAGAAGCCCATGCGAGGCAGCCAATGCGAGTAACACTCGAATGGTTGTCAGTCTAGCCACAAATGAGTAAGTTTTGAAGAAATATTCTTTTTTTGGGTATAACCTTGGCCACAAGCCTAGCCTTGTACTTCTCAACAGTACCATCGTGCCTAAGCTTCCTTTTGTACACCAACTTACATCCCAATGGTTGGAAACCATAAGGACGATTAGTGATCTCCCATGTCCCGTTAGCCAAGACGGAATCCATCTCGCTACAGACCGCATCCTTCCAGTAGTCAGCATCCGGAGAGATGCATAAGCTTCTAAAATGGAACTAGGAGTGTCATCACCCACGAGGTACACGAGGAAATCATCACCAAAATACTTTCCAGTCCTTTGTCTCCTCACAGGAGCTTCCTCGTCATCCTCTGTGGAATTTTCATCACTTTTGTGTTCATAGTATTCCATCGAAATGATAGGTTCAGGAGTCTCATCAGATTCCAGTCTAGAAATGCTTTGCCTATCTCTCATGGGGATAATACCATCAAAGAATGTAGCATCCTTAGACTCTATAATTGTACCGACCTTCTGGTCATGTACCTCGAATGTCACTACTAGAAATATATAGCCAACGCTATTCTTTAGTGTGGCCCAAATTGACGCAATCCACGGTCTTTGGTCCAAGCTTACACATTTTGTGGATCGGCACATTGAATTTCGCCAAACAACCCCAAGTGCGCAAGTAATAGAGTGTAGTCATTTTCTTTACCCATTGCTCATAGGGAGTAGTCTCATTATCCTTTGCAGGAAATTTATTCAGGACATGACATGGTGTCAATACAGCCTCCCCCCACCATGCCTTGGATAAACCTGGTGTATCTAACAAGGCGTTAACCAAATTGGTTACAGTACGGTTTTTCCATTCAGCAAACTCGTTTGACTGGGGTGAGTAGGGAGGCGTCCTCTCGACCTCTCGTGAATAATACCATGTTCCGCACAAAAAAATTGAACTCATTAGAAAAGTACTGTCCACCACAATTAGACCGGACTCGTTTTATTTTCTTCTCAAGTTGGTTCTCAACTTCCACCTTATAGATTTTAAAGTAGTGTAGAGCCTCATCCTTCGTATTTAGCAAATACACATAACATAATCTAGTGGAATCATCAATTTAAGTCATGAAGTATCTTTTTCCACCTTTAGTCAACACACCATTCATCTCACAGAGATCTGAATGTATGAGATCTAATGGTGCCAGGTGTCTCTCCTTCGCAGCCTTGTGAGGCTTACGAGGTTGCTTTGCTTGCACACACACATGGCACTTAGAGCCTTTGGCTAAAGTGAAAGTCAGGATTAGATCCATCTTAGCCAGCCGCGTCCAACCTTTTTAAATCTAGGCCATTACGATCGATATATAGGCCAATGTATCACTTTTGGGGATCTACCAATATAAACATAACATATCATCTGGTAAATATCATTTTCCAACATATCATCCGATATGAACCGAAATATCACCCGATATGGCCGATATCTAGCCCGATATGTCCACCGATATAGACCGATATGTAAATGGCAACAATTATTTATTAGAAAGCAGTGGAATAAAATTATGCATTTACAACTTCATTGTATATTATCAATGTCATGCACAATGTTTCGTACAAATGCCTATATATTGTATTGTTTTTAATCATAGAGTAAGGATTTTGTGAATCTTTCCTTAACAGTTTATTTATCAACAAGTTAATAAACTAGGAATCTAAAAGTGTTATGTTACATCACTGACATAATATATTTTATTTTACTAAAAATAAATGTTTTGAACAAGAATAATGAAAAAAGAACAGACTTGTTTTCTCCGATATATCTACATATTGTTCGATATATCACCCGACATCCAACATCCGATATGTCGAAGCCAAACTAATACGGACCCTATATCCAATATTTTGAAGTCATACAACCGAAATTTATGTGAAAAAGACGTGAATGCCAAACCTCAGATTTGTTCACATTAGAATGAATTTGGTTCAAGACTTTATCATGGAAATCCTTCAGGAAAAGGCGGAACAAACCACCACAATTGTATCATTTTCTAATAAATAGTCCATATCGAGATATGACTACTTTGTTGGACTCAAATACTTCTTTACATAGAAAGGAGCCACTAACGAGATTCTTCTTGATGGCAGGGACATGCTGCACGTTCTTCAATTGCATGATTTCTCTCGAAGTAAACTTCAGATCTTCTGTTCCAACACCAGGAATAGAAGCATGCAAGCCATTCCTCATCAGGACGAAACAATCTCGTGCGGCCTGGTAAGAAGAAAACAAAGACACATCAGCACACACATGAATATTGGCACCAGTGTCAACCCACCAATCGGTGGACCGGCAAACTTAAAGTATGGTAAACAGATTACCATACCCAGATGGCCCATCATTGTTTCTCAGAGTGATATTGGTAGACTTGGAGTCCCGTCCTGGCTTCTTGTACATGTTTAGGCACTTGTTTGCCCAGTGTTCCTCTGAACCACAAGTAAAGCAACCATCTCTCCTTTTGTCTTTCTTCTTACCCTTCTTCTTGAAGGTAGTATTCTGCTGGACATAGTTCTTTCCCTTAAACTTGTGGAAATGCTTCTGCAGAACATTGGCGCTAGAAGAACCCTCTACCTCTTTCACGTGTGAGTCATTTGTGTTGGGGACATAGCATGCAATTTGAAAAAAAAAATCCTACGCTCACGCAAGATCTATCTAGGAGAAGCATAGCAACGAGAAGGGAAGAGTGCGTCCGCGTACCCTCGTAGACCTAAAGCGGAAGCATTATATTAACACGGTTGATGTAGTCGAACGTCTTCGTGATTCAACCGATCAAGCACCGAACGTACGACACCTCTGAGTTCTGCACACATTCAGGTCGATGACGTCCCTCGAACTCTTGATCCAGCAGAGGGTCGAGGAAGAGTTTCGTCAGCACGACGGCGTGGTGACAGTGATGGTGATGTGATCCGCGCAGGGCTTCGCCTAAGCACTACGACGCTATGACCTGAGGAGTAAACTATGGAGGGGGGCACCACACACGGCTAAGAACAATTGATGTGTGTTCTTGGGGTGCCCTCCCCACGTATATAAAGGAGGGAGAGGGAGGGAGGCAGCCTAGGGCGCGTCCAAGTAGGAGGAATCCTACTTGGGCCTCTTGTCCAATTCGCCCCCCTTACCATATTTGGACAAGGGGGAAAGGAAGGAGGGGGAGGGGAAGGAAGTAGGAGTCCTACTTCATACTTTCATTTTCCTCCTCTCCTTTCCCTTCCTCCCCACGTGGCTGGCCCTATAGGGGGCGCACCAGCCCCTTGCGGCTTGTGTTGTAATGCCCAGTATGCGACTATGTCTCCCACGTGTCGAGGCACGACTTAAAGACATAAGCGCATACTAGAATGATCTCAAGTATGGTATCTTTGCACATCTCATGTAAAATTCAGGGATGAAATTGTAAAATGATAGTTGGCTTACACTCGCCATGTCACACAATGAATACAATAACAATATATCATCCAAATAACACAGGGTCCATCTACGGACAAAATCCAAACGAAAAAGATACCATAAAGAACATAAGCCCGGATCGCCCCTAGTAGGAACCACTACTGATCGTCGAAACACGTCACATACATACGGCCACGCTCTACATCGAGCTCCCAGTGAAGTTCTTGTCCACCCCCTGCATTGTTCTCGGCGGTACCTGCATCTGGTGTGTGTTGAATCTGTGAGCCACAAAGGACTCAGCAATCTCATTCCCAGGTATCAAAACTACCAAAGCCTTAGGTGAGGAAAGGCTATAAAAGTGTGTGCAACAAGCACTAAGCATACTAGCTTACGAAGTCACAGCGAGAAGAGAATATGTGCCAACGGTCGCCAAGTTGATCAAGAAGTGATCCTAGCTACTCACGATCAAACATAACCCCACCGTGTTCACTTCCCGAAGTCCTTCGGAAAGAGACCGTCATGGTTACACACACATGTAGTGTATTCTTATGAATATGATGTCAAGTTATCTACAACCGGATATTAACAAATTCCCATCCGCCACATAACCGCGGGCACGGCTTTCGAAAGTTCATAACCCTGCAGGGGTGTCCCAACTTAGCCCATCACAAGCTCTCAAGATCAGCAGAGATAATAATGATATTACCCCTTATCTTAGGGACAATCCGATCAGGCTCGGAATCCCGGTGCACAAGACATTCCGACAATGGTAAAACAAGTCTAGCAAGACCTCCCGGCGTGCCGACACCTTGATAGTAGCCGCACGTATCTCGTCTCAGGCCACGTCCGGATGAGCACTACGCACAGCAACCGAAGACCCTAGATAACTAGGTGGCACCGCAAGTGGCTCTAGTTTGGGACCAACACCATCAGCACTGGCCCCCCTGTTATGTAGAAGAATCCTCGGGGACATGCCCCCCTATGCAAATTAATTAATTAATTAAGTTGTTATTATGAGGCAAATTAAAACCAATGTTGGGCCTTGCTGGAGGAGTTTTATTCAAAGACGAACTGTCAAGGGGTCCCCATATACCCAACCGCGTTAGAAACGCAAAATCAAGGAACATAACACTGGTTTATCGATTCCTAAGGTGGCATGAGTGGAACAAAACACCGAGCAAAAGGCCAAGCCTTCCACCCATTGCCAAGTATATATGTGTGTTAATATATTTAAGAGATATTGTGATATTCCAACAACAAGTTCCAACATGGAGCAATCTTCATCTTCACCTGCAACTAACAACGCTATAAGAGGGGCTGAGCAAGCGGGTAACATAGCCAAACAACAGTTTGCTCGGAAGGTGTCAAAGGATAGAGGTTTCATGGCAACAATAGGAGGCTGGCAACCAGGAATAGGCATCGAGGCATATCTAAAGAGCGAGACAGCTAGCATAGGCAAAGATAGAGGTGATATCGGGGAATGGTCATCTTGCCTGGGATACCGTAAGGAAGAAGAACAAGTCCATGAAGTAGACGGAGCAACATAGTCGAGCGAATCCTCACAACTCCGGAACGGAACCAAAGCTAACAAGAGAAGCAACTGGAAAGAAGCAAACGACACGGTAAACACACAAGCATAAACATGGCATATGATGCACAACCAAGTATGATGCATGTCCGATTTAAATATGCATGGCATGGCAAAATGCACAAACAATACTACAAGTTAAGTGGAGCTCAATATGCAACGAGTTGCATACTGACGAAACACCACATTTTATTTATTTAGTTAACTCTCGTTTATTTACAAGACAAGATTAAATGTTTTTATTAAACATGGCAAGAGGTGAAGCTTGAGCAAAACTACACTATCTAGTCATTTTAAATGAGGCGGGAAATAACAACAACAATTCCGGAAAATCCCCATGACCAATTTAGCAATTATTAAAGCAACAACAATTTAGCATTTAAAGGTTGTTATCATGATGCGGATGACATATTCAAGTTTTTATGCATTTTTTATTTAAAAGTTGATATGAGCAAGATATGGAGTATTTGTCACCGTGATGGAAAGAAAGGGGCCACAGCGGCGATAACCGAAAATGATGCCGCAACAACATTTCGGTACCGGTAACTCGTTGAGAGACCGGTGCAAAATAAAGGGTCGACGTGAGCGTGTCATGCAAGATGATGGGGTGCTCCCGGTTTCCGGGTTCCCACGAGACAGTGGCAAGGAAACGAGTGGTAAAACGGGCATGGTGCAAACAAGGGCAACAACTCATACATCACATAGCATTCGTCCACGGGCATCGTTTCGGCGGTATACCTTCGAAGCGAGCGTTCTCGGGGCGATTCGAGTCGTCAAGGGAAGTAGTCGTTCTCGGGGTCGTTGCACTTGGCGAAAATACACGGCGAGGGTAGTGGTACACTCTCGTCGTGGAACTTGGCAGTCTTCGAAAACAGCGGTCGTCGAGGTACTAGGTGTATCGTCATGTAGTCGTACACGACCCGTAGATGTACATGTCATCGTAGCCGTTCGGGCGTCGGTAGTCAAGGTACTTGGCGTCTTCGGACTTGCCGGTCTCGATTCTTGCGACGGTAGGGGTACACGGGGTAGTCGTACTTGGCGACTCAAAGGGGTACTTGGCGTCGATAGATGTACTCGTTTTCTGTAGATGTTCGGGTCGTTGTAGAGGTACTTGGTGCTTTGTTGGTACGGGTCAGAGACGATGCTTGACGGTCCGGTTACGGGTCTTGCCGTCTACACAGGTCCTTGGTGATACAACAACACGAGCCAACGAAAAAAATCACACGGGGCAAGGCAGAGCAACCTTGCGTGAAGGAGGCCATGGACGCAGAGGGATCTGGAGCTCGGGCGGCGCCGAGGCTCCCGGTGGTCTTCGCGAGGTCGAGGCGCAGGTGCCATAGATGAAGGGAGCAGGAGCTCGCGAGGAAGCCTATGCGCGGCTGGGCAAAGGCGCTAGCGACGGGGAGATCCCACGGCGTGGATGAGGGCGCCATGGGAGGCGAGCTCACCCGAGGAGTAGCAGCAGCATGGGGCTCGGGGTTGCGCGCAGACGAGGCGATGTGGACGGCGCAGGCTGCAGGGCGGGCCAGCGAGGGCCGGCTGCTCGTCTGGTCGCCGGGAGGGGCAAAGCAGGCTGGCGGGCATGGCCGCGGGGTCCTGGAGCCGGTGGCGCTGGCTCCGGCGAGCTCCTGCCCGCGGTGGAGTGGCAGGATGTGCGACGGCGGGGCGCAGTCCTAGAGGAGACGGCGACACTGGTTGGTTGGGCGCGGGACGCACGCCGGGTCGGCGACGGTGAGGGAAGGAGGCAGGGGAGGCCGGAGGCGCGGCGCTACAGGGCTCGTGGCGCCGGGAACGGAGGTGGAGAGGCGGAGGAGGGCCGGCTCGAGGGAGAGACGAGCGGACGTTGGAGATGGTTCGGGAGGGAGAGGAACGAGGGAATCGCTCCCTTCTGGCGGCGCTGAGGGAGAAAGAGGAGGACGAGGGAATTGGGGCACGGGTAGCTAGGGTTAGGAGGTGGCGCGGCTGGGCCTTGGGCCTGCGGCTGGGAGCAGGCCGAGTTGGGCCTAGGGAGTCCTAGTGCCGTCTTGGGCCTGGCTGCGGCTGGGCTCTCCTGCCTCTCTCTCTTTTCTCAAAAATATAAACAAAACAAAGAAGAGAAAAAGAAAAGAAGGAAGGTTTGCAAAAAGTTGGACATTGGGTAAAATTCCCTGGACTCACAAAAATGAGGGTGACCCCAGAAAATATAATTGGGCATGAATGAAACATTAAATTCAAATTCCTTTGAATTTAATTCAAAAGGTTTGAACAAAGACTAGATTTTTGAAGTGTCCAAAAATGTTCAGATTTTTGGAGGAACCTCGAAAAAAGAGATACGAGTTGTTGGCAAAGGTTTTGAAGTCAAACTTGAGATGGAATAGGCATGGGAATTTTGCAAGTGTGTTATGCTTAATTCCAAAGAATGGAATATTTATTATAATAGCTCCCTAATAATATTGAGAGCCTTTTGATATGTTATAAAGAGAATCACTAAGTGAATTCCCTCGATTTAAATGGACCGAAGATCCATACGATTTATTTAGTTGAGTTGCAAAAGATTAATGACATGATGGCATGATGATATGATGCAAAGCACAAATAAAAAGAGAGCAAGCAAATAAAACACACGACGAAACCCGGAATAGCTGGAAGTCTTCTGGAGCATCGGTCTTGGGGCGTCACAGGTGTGTTCCCTTAGTTGGCCCATTAAGCCCATATCTTTGCCGAGGGTTGCTAGGAACCCCTTTCGCTGACCCGGTATCACCCGGAACACTTCCGATGTCCAAATACCATCATTCTATATATCAATATTTACCTTTTAACCATTTCAAGACTCCTTGTCATGTCCGTGATCTCATCCGGGACTTCGAACAATCTTCGATCACCAAAAACACATAACTCAAAATACAAATCATCATCGAACTTTAAGCGTGCGGACCCTACGGGTTTGAGAACTATGTAGACATGACCGAGACACTTCTCCGGCCAATAACCAATAACGGAACCTGGACGCTCATATTGGCTCCCACATATTCTACGAAGATCTTTATCGGTCAAACTGTAATGACAACATACATTATTCCCTTTGTCATCGGTATGTTACTTGCCCGAGATTCGATCATAGGTATCTTCATACCTAGTTCAATCTCATTACTGACAAGTCTCTTTACTCGTTCCATAATACATCATCATGTGACTAACTCATTAGTCATTTTCTTGCAAGGCTTATTATGATGTGTATTACTGAGAGGGCCTAGAGATACCTCTCTGATACTCGGAGTGACAAATCCTAATCTTGATTTATGCCAACCCAACAAACACCTTTGGAGATACCTGTAGAGCATATTTATGATCACCCAGTTACGTTGTGACGTTTGATAGCACACAAGGCATTCCTCCGGTATTCGGGAGTTGCATAATCTCATAGTCGGAGGAATATGTATTTGACATGAAGAAAGCAATAGCAGTAAAACTGAACGATCATTATGCTAAGCTAACCGATGGGTCTTGTCCATCACATCATTCTCCTAATGATGTGATACCGTTCATCAAATGACAACACATGTCTATGGTTAGGAAACTTAACCATCTTTGATTAACGAGCTAGTCTAGTAGAGGCTTACTAGGGACACGATGTTTTGTCTATGTATCCACACATGTATCAAGTTTCCGATTAACACAATTCTAGCATCAATAACAAACATTTATCATGATATAAGGAAATATAAAATAACAACTTTATTATTGCCTCTAGGGCATATTTCCTTCAGTTCCCCACTTGCACTGGAGTCAATAATCTAGTTCACATCGCCATGTGATTTAACATCGATAGTTCACATCATGATGTGATTAACACCCATAGTTCATGATAACCACAAATATAGGGGATCGTTTGTAGCCTTCTTCGATAAATAAGAGTGTTGAACCCAATGAGGAGCTAAAGGCAGAACAAATATTGCCTCAAGTTCTGTCGACCACCGATACAACTCTACGCACACTTGACATTTGCTTTACTGAAAACAAGTATGAAACTATTTTGTAGGTGTGATTCTAGAACTACTTTGCAAGAATAAAACTAGAAGTACTTGGCAAGATAATAAAAGTCGATAGCTTTTGTCAACAAGAAGTACATTTGTCCCTAGGTAATCGATAACAAGTACTGGTAATCATTCTTGCAATTTTATATGAGGGAGAGGCATGAGCTAACATACTTTCTCTACTTGGATCATATGCACTTATGATTGGACCCCTAGCAAGCATCCACAACTACTAAAGATCATTAAGGTCGTGAAACCCAACTATATCATTAAGTATCAAGTCCTCTTTACTCCCATACGTCATACCCCACTTACTCGGGTTTAAGCTTCTGTCACTCTCGCAACCCACCATAAGCGAACCATGAACATATTGCAACAGCCTACAGTGGGGGCCCCTCATGTTTGCGAGAGAACGGAGGGCACCGTAGGACAACATCATAAATAAAATATACAATCATACCAAATAAGATCATGATTAACCCACAGGACAAAACGGATCTACTCAAACATCATAGGATAACCATAGATCATTGCGAAATAATATATGGAGTTGGGCACCATGTTTAAGTAGAGATTACAGTAGAGGAAAGAGGTGTTACACTGCTGCAATGAGGGGGGAGAGAGTTGGTGTTGATGGTAGCAAGATTGTTGATGTAGAACATCGTCCCGATCGTTGCCCCGACGGCATTCCGGCGCCAGCGGAAGCGAGGGGGAGAGAGCCCCCTCCTCTTTCTTCTTCCTTGGCCTCCTCCCTAGGTGGGAGAAGGGTTTCCCCTCTGGTCCTTGGCTTCCATGGCATGGGAGGTGTCAGGGATATTACTATCAGGTATAAACCGGCAGGAAGGTCCGGTTTATGTTGTTAAGATTATATTATCAGAAGCCCAGTGGAGTATGTAATAGAAGGTTATAGCCTACGGAGCTTCAGGGCCCATGTATAAGGCCCATGATTTGTAAACCGTCATGCCATGTAACTTGGGATGTAAGATAGAAAGAATAGAGACCGAGGCGGACACGTTTATGAGCCGGCCTCAGGACTCTGTAAACCGGACCGGGCGTCGCCTCCAATATAAAGGGACGACCCGGCGACGGTTCAGGACAAGAGACAACAGCTCGAGACACAGGCAAGGCGGATTCGCTCCCTGGTCATCGAAGCCCAAGCAATACCACACCAAACTAGACGTAGGCTTTTACCTTCATCGAAGGGGCCGAACTAGTATAAAATCCCTGTGTCCTTCGTCCGCTTTAACCCCTTTAAGCTTAGCCGGGCGATGGCCTCACGACTAAGTCCTTTTGCTAGGACATCTGCCATGCTAAATCCACGACAGTTGGCGCCCACCGTGGGGCTATCGCACGATGGTTTCGAGTTCTTGAAGGGCAGCTTTGAAGGGCTCAAGGGTTACGCAGTGGGCCGGATGACCAAGAGTCGTCGCGGCCGGATCTACATTGAAGATGTAGGCTGGGGTCCTGAGGCCGATTCGATCGAATACGGGTACCTGGTCCCCTTCGGCGGCATCCACGTCTTCATCGGCAAGATTGGCGAACCGGGCCCTGAGCCGGACATCTTCCCCAACATCGTCGAGTCGGCTCAGCGTGCGAGATCAGCCCGGATTCAGCCCGCCGTGAAGCACGTCTTTGTTGGAGCAGTGCATGGAGTACAAGCCGAGGACGGATCGGATTCTGGTGGTGAGACAGTTGTTTATTCCGGCGATGAATCTTCATCCGGAGAGACCGAATCTTTGTATCTGTTGCAGGACGGCCGATCCGATGGTGGTTCCGATGGTGATAGTATTCCGGACCCCTTCGATCCGCCAAACAGGGTTGCTGTTTTCATGGCCGGATCACAACCCATGCAGCAGCCCTCGACGACTGGGGCGTTAACCTCAGAGGCAGCGGGAGCTAGAGCTGGAGACCTTCCCCCGTCGCCCTCTGACGTCCTATCCACCTTAGTCGACACTTTGACAGCACTCGCAACAGCAGAAGTAGCCCAGGTCGACAAGGAACAGCATGATGCAGAGATCGCTTAGGTGAAGAGCCGGATTGAGCAAGCTAAGTTGGATCTGGATGCGGAGAAAGCCAGGATGGCTACAAGACAGGCAGAGCTAGATTCCCAAGCTTTCCGGCTCAGGTTAGATCAGAACGCTTTGCAGGAGGTAATGTGGAGGAGGCAACGGTCTCGTTTGCCGCCGGTTTATGAGGCGAGGAATCTCTTTAGCACAGCAGGAGCAAGGACCAGTAACCATCCAGAGGTAAACCGGGTAGGAGCCCCGGGGACGGGTGCGTCGGTTCAGCCACCAGCCGCAGAGTCAAATCGTCAAGTTATGCCGACCCAGCACGTAACCACCCCTCCCGGTCACTATTCTAATCCACTGGATAACATCATCGCCGCCGCTTCACGGCTGGCCGCCCTTCCCATTGAGGGGACGTCCCCCATAGCAATGGAGGCACAACGGGCTAAGGAGTTGCTGGACACAGCGCTAACCCAGCAGCAAGCTTATTCTTATAGCCGGGAGAGGATTCATTCAACCCCCCGCCCGAGCCGGAGTTATACGAGGCACCTGGATGAACCGGCTGTATCTAGTAGCGCACGGAGGCGACACCGGCAGAGACAAGATAATCCAGTAGGAGCACATGCACAAGAGGTGGCGGATCAGGCCAGGCATACGGCTCATAATGACGCCCGCCAGGCAACGCCGGTTCACCCCACCACCACAGTTGAAACAGGAATCATGTCCAGTTCGTTGGGAGTGCAGTTTCTCAATCCCGCTTTATGGAATGTGAAACTACCCAAGGACTTCAAAGGTCCACGTAAAGTACCCAGCTACACGGCGGATCTGGCTCCGGAGGCGTGGTTGAAAGTTATGAGATGGCCATGGAGATGCTTGACGTGGACAAAGCTGCATGCGCCAAGTACTTCACAATGATGCTTGAGGGCACGGCCTGGACATGGCTAAAGGGTTTACCACCTAACTCCATCGGATCATGGGGGGAGTTGCGTCGCCGGTTTATCAATAATTTCAAAGACACGTGCAAGCAGCCGATGTCCGTGGTTGACTTAGCAGCATATGTTCAAGGAGAGCAAGAGACCACCAACAGTTGGGTGCGGCGAGTGTTAGAAATCTTGCACTCCTCCAATAGCATCAATCCAAGCACGGCGATAGTAACCTTGGAAGGCAATTGTCGGTTTGAGCCATTGAGGCAGAAGCTGGGACGGCTCAAACGTGATTGCAACGACATGGGAACGCTCATGGGCGCTTTGGTAAAATATGGAGACTCTGATAACACCAAGTGTCCAGACGCAGATGGAGACAAGTCCGGGAAGGCAAGGAAAAACAGTAAACCGGCGCAGACCAATCCGGCGGGCATAGGGTATAATGGCAAGCGTAAAGCGGAGGGCAGCTCAGACTTTGTGGCCAATACCAATGCCCAGGACAACGGGCAGCGCCGCAAGGGTAAACCGCCCCCACGCAGCGGGAGGCCACCTATTAATCTAGATCGTCAGTTGAACATGCCTTGCCCAAGGCACGTTACAGAGGAAAACCCGGCTACGCATCTATGGAAAGACTGTTTCATTATGCAAGAGCTTGTGAAACAGGCCAAATATAACCACGGGGCCCCCCGGCGGGTCAGGCCCCGGTTTTCAAGGCCCGGGTTATCAAGGTGGTGGATCCGGTTCAGGTTACCACGGCGGTAAAAATAACCACAGTGGCAACAATCAGCATCAACATAACCAGCAACAGGGTCAGGGCGGATACAACAACCAAGGGAATCAACAGCGCCAGCAGTAGCAACAATCCGGATATCAGAATAATCCGAAGGAGCTGAGCAGTGGGCAGTATCACGTCTTCACCACAAGTCTATGCAAACGGGATCAAAAAGTTTTGAAGAGGGCAGTACACTCCGTTGAACCGGCGATACCATGTTTTTTACGTTGGTCCGAGCAACCCATTTTATGGAGCAGAGAAGATCACCCACCACGGGTTGATAATCCGGGTCAGTTGGATCTGGTGGTGGCGCCACATGTGGGTGGTTATAAGTTCACGAAAGTACTTATGGATGGAGGCAGCAGCATCAATATTCTATACTATGAGACTTTTCGACGTATGGGGTTGACAGATAAGAAGCTCCGACAGTCCAACACAGTGTTCCATGGGGTGGTGCCCGGTCAATCGGCTTATCCGGTTGGAAAAATTGATCTGGAAGTTACCTTTGGGGATGAGCATGACTCTAGATCGAAAATTGTGACCTTTGAGATTGTAAAGATCAGGAGCCCATACCATGCTCTGTTTGGGAGACCGGTTTACGCCAAGTTCATGGCTAGACCGTGTTATGTTTATCTGCAGCTCAAGATGCCAAGCCACAAAGGAACCATCACGGTTAACGGGAGCCGTAAGATTGCATTAGAGTGCGAGGAAGGAGATGCGGCATATGCTGAGGCAGTTTGCGCTACGGAAGAACAGAAGTTTTATAAGGACAATGTTGATCCAGCGGATATGTCCCCTCTAAAGAAACCAACGACAGAACATGATCCGGCGCTAAAATTCAAATCAGCCGAGGAGACTAAACAGGTGGACTTTGTTCTGGGCGACTCATCCAAGTAGTTCACTATCAGCGCTAACCTAGACCCCAAATAGGAAAGCGCGCTCATCGAGTTCATCCGTGAGAACCGGGATATCTTTGCATGGAAACCTTCTGACATGCCAGGTATACCGAGGGAACTCGCTGAGCAGAGTCTAAATATTGATCCGAAGTTTAAACCGGTCAAGCAGTATCTGCGCCGCTTCAATGAGGAGAGGCGCAAGGCTATAGGTGAAGAAGTGGCTAGGCTCTTGGCCGCAGACTTCATAGTTGAGGTGTTTCATCCAGAGTGGTTGGCTAATCCGGTACTGGTACTCAAGAAAAACGGAACCTGGAGGATGTGTGTTGATTACACAGACTTGAACAAATCTTGCCCAACCGATCCTTTTGCTCTCCCCCGTATTGATCAAATTATATATGCTACGGCGGGATGTGAGCGGCTAAGTTTTTTGGATGCATATTCAGGTTATCATCAGGTCAAGATGGCAGTTAAGGACCAGGAGAAGACAGCTTTCATAACTCCCTTTGGAGCCTTCTGCTATGTATCCATGCCTTTTGGGCTCAAGAGTGCCCAAGCAACCTACCAACGTTGTGTGCAGAACTGTCTACAAGGGCAGATTGGAAGAAATGTCCATGTATATGTTGATGACATTGTGGTGAAATCCAGGAAGGAGGAGACGCTGATAGATGATTTAAAAGAAACCTTTGACAACCTTCGAGTTTATAAAATGATGCTCAATCCGGAGAAGTGCGTCTTTGGTGTTCCGGCGGGCAAGCTCCTTGGATTCTTAGTGTTAAACAGAGGGATTGAAGCTAATCCGGAGAAGATCAAGGCGATCACGTCCTTAGCTAAACCGGCGTGTATCAATGATGTCCAGCGCGTGGCAGGCCGCATTGCAGCACTGAGTCGGTTCATCAGCCGTTTAGGAGAGAAGGCAATCCCACTCTATCAGATGATGAAAAAGACGGACCGATTTGTCTGGAGTGATGCTGCAAACGTTGCGTTCGAGGATCTGAAGAGGCAATTGGCAGAACCACCAGTCCTTGCTGCCCCGGTTGACAATGAGCCGCTGCTGTTATACGTGGCCGCCAATGCCCGCGCAGTCAGTGTGGCCATTGTGGTGGAGCGCAAAGAGGCAGGCAAAGAATATCCGGTTCAACGGCCGGTTTACTACATCAGTGAGGTGCTCATTAAGTCGAAACAGAGATAGCTACACTGGCAGAAGCTGGTATATGGCGTGTTCATGGCAAACCAGAAGTTGAAGCACTATTTCCAGGGCCACCCAATCACTATTGTCAGTTCAGCTCCGTTAGGGGATATAATCCAGAACAGAGAAGCCACTGGCAGAGTGGCGAAGTGGGCCATTGAGCTTAGCCCGCACAGATTAAAGTATGTGCCCCGTACTACTATAAAGTCCCAAGCACTGGTGGATTTCATTAATGATTGGACATAATTGCAAGCACATGAGGAGAAGCCGGATCATACATACTGGACTATTCACTTTGACGGTTCAAGGCAATTGGAGGGCTCGGGGGCTGGAGTCGTGTTAACTTCCCCACGAGGTGATAAGTTCTGTTACGTCCTCCGTTTAATGTTCCCTTGTACTAACAATGCTGCTGAGTATGAAGCTCTCCTCCATGGTTTGCGGATGGCCAAGGAGATGAACTTGAGTCGGGTTAAGTGCATTGGTGATTCAGATCTGGTGGCACAACAAGTATCCGGTAAGTGGGACTCTAAGGATCCGCTCATGGCAGCCTATCGACGAGAAGTGGACGCAGTCGCAGGATACTTCAAGGGATACCAGGTGGATCATATAGATCGGCGAAAAAATGAAGCAGCTGATGCGTTAAGCCAGCTGGGTTCCCAGCGTAAACCGGTTCCACCTAATACTTTCTTGGATGAATTGCATAGTCCATTAGTACAGATACCTTTAGAGGAGGACCTGTCTGTTCCTGATCCGGAAGCACAGTTCGTTGCAGCACTTCACGTTATTCCGGATTGGACACTCCCTTACTTGGCATACATGAGCCGAGGTGAGTTGCCAGAAGACGAAGTCGAGGCCCGGCAGATAATCCGGCGGTCTAAATCCATGACTATCATCAATGGAGAACTTCATCACCGCAACGTTTCTGGGGCGTTTCAACGGTGTGTATCATCGGAGGAAGGCTGTGATATTCTTCGAGAGATTCATGAAGAGATTGCGGTCATCACGCCGGTTCAAAATCTTTGGTAGCTAAAGCTTTTTGTCACGGGTTCTACTGGTTGACGGCTCACGCCGACGCAGAGGACTTGGTCAGAAAATGTGATGCTTGCCAGAAATTCTCACGGCGTGCTCATGTACCGGCGCAGGAGCTGAGGATGATTCCAATTACCTGGCCGTTTGCGACTTGGGGGCTTGATATGGTTGGACCCTTTAAAAGATCCCAAGATAAGAAAACCCACCTGTTGGTAGCAGTGGACAAATTCACAAAGTGGGTTGAAGAAGAGCCTGTCAATAAGTGTGATGCAGCAACATCGGTTCAGTTCATCAAAAAGGTGATTTTCCGGTTTGGCTTTCCACACAGCATTATAACTGATAATGGCACCAACCTATCTAAAGGAGATATGGAGGAGTTGTGTCAAAGAGAACATATTCGCCTTGATGTATCGTCAGTAGCTCACCCTCAGTCCAATGGCCAAGCTGAGAGAGCCAACCAAGAGATCTTGAGAGGCATCAAGCCCCGGCTTATGGTTCCTTTGCAAAGAACACCGGGCTGCTGGGTAGAGGAGTTGCCTTCTGTCTTATGGAGCACCAACACTACACTTAACAGATCTACAGGGTACACACCTTTCTTCATGGTGTACGGTGCTGAAGCTGTCCTCCCTAGTGATATCCGGCATGACTCACCACGGGTGGCGGCTTACGTTGAAACGGATAATGAACAAGCAAGACAAGACAGCTTGGACCGGCTGGACGAGGAACGGGACATGGCAGCAGCGCGATCAGCAATTTATCAGCAAGACCTGCGCCGGTACCATAGCCGCCGGGTTAAGACCAGGACGTTTCAGGAGGGAGATCTGGTGCTCCGGCTCATCCAGGAGCAGACAGATATGCACAAGCTATCCCCACCTTGGGAAGGACCCTTCGTGGTCAGCAAAAACTTGCACAACGGATCATACTACCTTGTCGACATTCGAGAACATAAGGACTCACGTACGGCAGAGGAGGAGACCAAGCGGCCGTGGAACATCGCTCTTCTTCGACCTTACTATACTTAAGCCATTGGCTCTGCTTTATGTACAATGTATATATTATGATTAATAAAATAAACTGGCGCCTCCGGTACACCAGGGAATCAGCCATCTTTTTCAAAAAGAGTATCACATGGGGGCTTCGAAAGAAACCTTCCATGGCCTCTTAAACCGGTGCCCTTGATAGAATCAAGGAATCAGCCGTGTTCTTTACACAAAGGAGTATCACATGGGGGCTTCCAAAGAAGCTTTCCATGGCCTCCTAAACCAGCGCCCTTGACAGATCAAGGAATCAGCCATCTTATCTATACGAACAAGAGTCACATGGGGGCTTCCGCGGGAAAGGAAGTTTTCCATGGTCTCTTGAGCCGGCGGCGGTATGAAGCCCATCATAAGAGCACTGCTCTAATTGCTTTGACAATTTCCACATGATGATGAGGGGTAAAAGAGGGTTTGATGCCTAGCACAACTCAAACATATGCCCCGATGAGCAAACGGCTCACACACTACCTGGGGGCTCTCAGCGAGTTGAATACCCTTGTAGTGAACATGGCTTGGAAGCCCGGTGCATGCACCTAAAACCCCGGATTAACCTGCCTGCATCAAGTAAATCACGCCGTCCAGGTAAACCTGGTATGACCCGTCGAACCTGTCACAAGTCAATCCTTCGGGACCCTGAACTTGGTCACGTTAAATTGACGATCATCGAGTTGATTACCCAAAGACAAAATCTTTACGAGATTTTGAAACATTGGGTAGCTATGTACATCGATGATTTGGTTAAGGATTGCGGAGCATCTTGACAGGCTTTGCTAAAATGGTTAATGACAGTAGCCTGGCAGCTCATAAAAAGCCTTGAATTTGGAGCCTCGCAGCTCGTAAAAAGCCTCGATTACATGGTCTTATTTGCCCAAAAATATTATTTTTATTTTTTATGTTTTCACAAATCTTTGTCTTCAAGGTCATTGGTTTTTTAACCAAGTCCATTGATGCGAGACTGGACAACTACAAGGTTGACCATACGAATACATAATTAAGAGTCTGGGTCATGAACACCAGCGAGAGTTAAACCGGCGTTCATCATAACCCAGATCGGCCATTATGCTAAGCCGATAAGAGAGCCAAGGGCTTCATCAGCACCCGCGCTTTAAGATATTCCCACCGAGTTAAGGTCTACAAGCACACTTAATCACAGGTATGGGGTATGTTTGTGTTTTATATGCAGTTCAAATTATTCATTTGAAACATGTATCAGGGCAGTATAATCCGTCCGGCGGTAAACTTCCAGGACATATTTTAGCTTTGTTCATGCAGATGCAGGTAATATAAACTGTTAAAGCATTGCAAGTAGGAGATAAATTGGGGATTGCCAATCAAAGTAATACCATGACAGTGGGACAAAGGCAGTATCTCAACTATTCTATTACAAGGCGCTTGCAGGCCCAAAAGAATCAAAGTTTCTTGCAAAGTGTTCAGCATCTCAAAGTTAAACCGGACCCGGTTTAGGATTCTTCCTCAGCACGCTGTGAAGACTGAGGGTCAGCTTGCTCCGGATCTTTGTCGACTTCTAGCAGCTGCTGGAAATCAGGAGCGCTCCAGTCAATCTTGGCGAGGGCACGGAAATATACTTCATCGTTTATAAGATCTGACGGGTCAATATCAAGAGCGAAGGTATGCTTACGAACGGGTGGGATCAGGTTTTTAGTATCATAAACCGGCCGCTCCACCCGCGCATTCTCTAGATCGTAACCCGGATGATACCTTGTTAAATCCGCTTCGTTAGCAAGCTTACTGGTAAGAGGGCGCATGACTTTGGTTAAAGAACGTAGATCTTCAGAAGAGAAGGCCGACCCGTCCTCTTTCATGCTGGGATAACCGTTCATGGCCTCAGTCGGATCAAAATCGGGGACCCATGCCTTGGCCCGGGTTAACGCCATGAGAGAGCCAGCTCGTGCAGCAGATTTCTTCACCTCAACAAGTCGAGCAGGCAAGACAGATAACTTTTCCAGTGTGCCTTTGATGGTGGTCGGCGCCGGTTTATTGTGCGAAATAGCACTGATAGCCCTTTGAGCACCGGAGTAGAGTTGCTCCACCAGGGTATAAGCAGCCTTCAGTTTCTTCCGCACATCATCTCCAAGATGAGTTATGCGCCTCCCTATATACAATTGGCAAGTTAAACCGGAACAGGATAAGAATGCAAGGATACAAACATACAAAGACAGATACTCACCGAAGATAGCAGATGTCATGTCATCTATATGCTGTTTTAACCCGGATAGCTCCTGCATCACCGGGTTGAAGGCAGCTTCAGGATCCTTTGCTCTCTTCTCTAGAGCAGCCCTTTGCACCTCCCATGTGTACCGCTTCGCTTCAAAATCTTTCTTGAGTTTTTCCATGTTAGCTAAAGCAAGGACAAGTTCCTCCTTAGTTTTGGTTGAAGCAGTTTCATGGAAAGCCAAGCTATTCCGGAGTTCAGTTGCCTCCTAAGCTCTCCGGTTCAAATCAGCCTGCAGGAAAAGGAAAGTATTAGAAGGACAGTTCAATCAAAGTCTCAAGCACATAACAAGTTATGCACTCGACACTTGGGGGCTAATGTACAATTGAAGTAAAGAAAGCAACTTTTTCAGACAAGTCCCAAGTACATAAACAAGTTATGCCCGTGGCACTTGGGGGCTAATGTACGTTCATTTTCAGACATAAGAGAAGTCTCGGTTCACCTACAGTGAAGTAAACCGGCACTTGGGGGCTATTATGGCCTAAAGGTATAGTTGCAAAATACAAGCAGAAACGGGAGGCAAAAGGAAAGAAAGTTACCTCATATTTCTCCTTCATCATGTTGACTAAACCGGCCTCATAGTCGCGGCTGGTGAAGAGCCGGTTCAGATACCCAGAGTGGAGTTCTTGGGCACTAAGATGATTATAACTTGACAAATATGTACTCCACTTGCCTTTATCTTGCTGAAGCTTTTCCTCCTTGGCGGTGTGTCTAGCCAAGACAACAGGTTCTGTGGGAGCAGAGAAGCCTATCCCGGTTATCTCAACATCTTCTGTCGAGGCAGCGGTTGGCTGGAGGGGATCAGTGGTGCGCACCGGACTAACAGGAGCCGGGCTAGCTCGAGGAGGGCTAACCCGGACAGGGCTTGCCGGCTCAGCTGTGTTCTCCATAGCATCACCCCCAGGAGCAGTAAGATCTTCATGATCCATAGGGGAGGGATCGTCATGCTGAACTTCAACATTTTCCTCTGGAGGGTTGGCTGCTTCAGGATTCTCTGCCGGTTCAGCGGCGGTGTGTTCGGCAGCCGGTTTATTCAATTTCGCCTTTTTGCTAGGCTTGGGCATACTGATAAAGATTAAAAGAGCAATGAAAACCTACAAAGTCAAAACGGAAAGGTAAACCGGATATTTGGAAAGATGACTTACCCAGGAACGGTCTTAAGCACCGGGACTTGAGTAGCGGTCGATTCGCCGAAAGAAGACAGAGGAGCTTCCTGATAGTTGGGATCAGATGGTTTAAGAGGTTTGCGAATAAGATCTGCTTTTGGATGAAGAAGGGTTGGAGTAAGCAAAACCTCTGAGCGGCGTCTGCGAGCTGGCGTGTGGGGTAATCCGGATGACTCAACCACGTGACCACTATGGCGTGTGGTCCGGCGAGCCTCATGCTGCTTTTTCTTCAAAAGAAAGTTGGGATCCAATTGAGCATAAGGGTGAGAAAATGGATACTTCTGGGATACCCGGCGAATCTTGGGTGGCAACGGTTCTGAATCAGATGAGAGAGAAATTACCTCAACTTCATCCGCTTTACTTCCCTCTGCCGGATCCTGGGAAAAGACATTATTGATATAAATATAAACAAAGAGAATTCAAAGGACATAAGAATCAAGCAGTACCTCAGAAGCCGGATCATCTTCTTCGAGGTTTGAACCGGAAACGGCAGCAGTTTTCTTCTTCTTTACGGCTAAGCTCTTCTTACGGGTTGGCTTTGCCAATTTATCTTGAGCTTTCCTCTTCCAGAAAGGATCATTGGCCTGTGTAAAGGAATAAGAACATGTTGAAGACAAATGATATGAACGGATTAAAGTGAAAAGGAAGGGACAGTAGAGTCTTACCGGCGGTGGTTGGTTGTTTGCGCAGAAAGGAGCTAAACCGGTCCGGCTGCATTCTTCCAGAGAGATATTCAGCATCTTCTTTGCGGATTCAGTAACTTCGTTGTCAGGAAGCACTATTTTTGTGTGACACTGAGGATCTTCCGGATTGCCAGTATATTCACACATTAAGCTTGAGCGCCGGCTTAATGGAAGAATGCTCCAAGAGAGCCAGCATCGAACAAAGTCAACCCCGGTTAAACCGTTAGCTACGGAAGCCCTGAGCTTGGAAAGTTGAGGGGCATATCGAGCCCGGTCTTGGGCACTTAGACGCTGCGGGAAAGGATGACTCGGCGTCAAGCGGTAAGCGCGGTAACCCGGCAGCGAATTCTCTCCCTCGGGTGAAGTATCTTTGCAATAAAACCAAGTCTGGTTCCTGTTCGCACACGAACACGTCACCGTGTACCCTCGACGCCGGGGGTGATGCACCGCAGCTCACGTCGAAGGAGTCTCACCGGAAGCGCGATTCGCAAGTCGACCGACGAGAGCTTTTGAAGACCCGAAACCCTACACTCCCGGGAGGGACCCCGTCGGGGAGTGCGGCGGCTATGGGCTGCCCTAGGTCGGTCAAGCCGCCCCTAGAGCCTCGGTATTCGCAGCTCTCCAACACGAAGAACGACGAAGAACGAGGGAGCAAGAACGAGGGAGGAACAAAACGTAGATGAAAAAGTTGTAGATGCGTTTGCGATTGTGTGTTGTTGTTCAATCGGTCATCACCCCTTGAGTATATAAGAGGCGGCTGGACTTCCCGTGCAAGGAAAAGGCTTGGATTCACGTCCAAAACCCTAGCCAAATTCGGATTGGTTTTATCCGAACTTTCCAAAACTGTTCGGTTTAAATTGGCTGTACCTTGCGGGTAATATTTGAGGTGGTAAACGACCTCGGATGAAAAAGAGCCCAAAAGCAATCTTGACCGTTTCGACGAGGCGAACAACTTTCATGTTGAACGTTTTTTGATTTGAAGCCATCTTCTAGGCCAAAACGGTCACGCAATACACGCTGTTATTCGCGCTACCCATCAGACACATGGCTGGTGGGGCGCGCCACTTTTGGCTCTGTGACAGGGCTGTGTTCGGATGGCTGTAACTTTTGCATACGAACTCGGATTGCGACGATTTTTATATCAAAATCGATCGTTTCGACGAGACGCACAACTTTCATGTTGAAACTTTTTCCATTTGAAGTCATCTTAATAGGGTTTCAAGCCATTCTTTAATCTGGTGTCACCATGAGCATCTCTGAACTTGTCATAACTTTTGCATCCGGACTCCGTTTTAGACCACTTTCATATCCATCTTGATCTTCTCAAAGAAAGCCATCTCATGGTGACTTCCAATCATAAGTTTGAAGTAATCTTGACGTAGATTAAAGCAACTTTTACGATTGTGCCACTTTTGAGCGTCAACACATGCCCCCCTGTTTTTCGGTAAAGCAAGCGTGCCGAAAAATAATTTGTACCATGTTGGTTCTAAGGACGATGTCAACACCCCATCGGCCATTTATATGCTTAGGACGATAATTATATATCGGCCATGTTTATGCTAAGGGTGATAGTTATATATCGACCGTTTGCCTATCTAGGCTTCTTGCCACACACTTGGGTGATACTTCTTTAAATATTTGCCATTGAGAGCTCGAGGTAATAATGTGCCTTGTACGGATTCCACCAAGTATGAGTTTCCGGGAACCACTCTTGTAATCTTAAAAGGACCTTCCCAACTTGGAGACCACTTCCCGAACTTTCTATCTCTTGAACCAATTGGTAGAATCACCTTCCACACGAGATCGCCAACTTGAAAATTCTTCAACTTGACCTTCTTATTGTAAGCTCTTGCCACCCTCAACTTATCCCTCTCTATGGCCTTTAAAGCAACCAAACGTTTATCGGCAACTTCATCAATATTGTCCATCATCAAGTTATAGAAGTCCACAGCCGATAAATCATTTTGTTTCGCTATTCTCAAAGCATTCAAATTCACTTCCACTGGTAGAACGGCCTCCTGACCATATACGAGCTCATATGGAGTCACCTTTGTAGCACCATGCCTTGAGATCCTATGTGCCCACAAAGCTTCGGACAATAGCTCATGCCATCTCCTTGGATTATCCTCAATCTTCTTCTTGATGAGCTTGATTAATATTTTATTACTAGACTCAGCTTGTCCATTGGCTTGGGCATAATATGGAGAGGAATTGAGCAACTTTATCTTATATGATTCAACAAATTCTCTGACTTGATGTGACATAAAGGATGAACCATGATCCGTAGTTAATGTTTGAGGAATGCCGAATCTATGAATAATATGCTCAGTTATGAATTGAATTACCTCTGTATGCGTCATATTTTTGAGTGGTATTGCTTCAGACCATTTAGTGAAATAATCAGTCGCCACCAACACGAACCGATGCCCCTTTGAAGAAGAAGGATGAATCTCTCCAATAAAGTCTAATCCCCAACCTCTAAAAGGCCACGGCTTGATAATAGGATGTAACATAGCAGCGGGAGCCAACTGAATATCACCAAACTTTTGACAAGCTTCACATCCTTTATAATACCGGAAGCAATCATTAACCATCGTCGGCCAATAAAACCCAGCACGTCGTAATAGCCATTTCATCTTGGGAGCCGACTGATGAGTGCCACAAATACCTTCATGGACCTCTCCCATAGCAACTCTCGCTTGGTCCTCGTCCAAGCACTTTAAAAGAACATCATCAACCGTTCGGCGATAGAGACCATCATCTCTCATTGTGTATTTAAAAGCCATACGCCGAACAGTCCTGTACACCCTTTTACTAGGATCACACAAATAATCAATAATGGGTTTCCTCCAGTCTTGATTTTCTCCTGCATTAAATTTTTCATTAGTGGTCGAAACGGTGGGCTCTGGTTCGGCCTCCCCTATGTTGGCAAGACTAGACATCGGCCTTTGAGAAATATGAAACATGCCATGATCAACATGATAGCCGGATGCTTGTTGTGCCAACTCATTTGCTCTCCAATTGTCATGTCTAGATATATGAGCAATGCTAAAATAATCCAAATCTGAAATTATATCTAGACATTTATCAAGATAAACATTAAGTGATTCGTCAAAACATTGAAAGACTTTGGATATTTGTTGCACTACTAATAACGAATCACCAAAAGCCTCAATATGTGTAGCACCTATGGCAAGCAACATCTCTAAGCCGAATAACAACGCTTCATATTCGGCTTGATTATTTGTGCAAAAGTATTCTAAGCGGCATGAGGCTTCAAAAACAGCACCATGAGGAGATATATAAACAATACCAACACCTTGGCCATTGCTACACACTGAACCATCAAAATATAATCTCCATGGTGCTAATGAGACAACGTTTATATCAATATCATGCTTATCATCAATACGATGCTCAACAATAAAATTAGCAACAATTTGGCCTTTCATGGATTTCAGAGATTCATAAGCCAAATCATAT
>LR738715.1:699512476-699596476 GCA_902687465.1 Secale cereale
TTTTATATCTATGCACCTCTTTAAGATCTTTGCTTCGGCTTTCTTGAGCCAAAGCCCTTTGCAAGACTTGGTTGATATTTAAAAACTCGTATCCTTCTAGCCTTTCTCTAATGTGAGTTCTCAAACCACTAAGCACAAGATCAGCCAAATCTCTCTCGGTTATCACCAAACTATAGCACCGGTTTTTTGTATCCCTAAATCTTTTGACATAATCGGAGACCGATTCATCATACTTTTGCTTAACCGATGTAAGATGGGATAGCTTAAGCTCATTGTCACCACTGTAGAAGTGATCATGAAACTTTTGTTCCAAGTGAAACCATGTAGTAATAGAACCAGGTGGTAACGCAGAAAACCACGAGAAAGCAGTACCGGTTAAAGATAAAGGAAAATAACGTACTCTCCACTCATCTCGTGAACTTGCCTCACCTAATTGTGCCAAGTACTGACTAACATGCTCCCAGGTGGTTTTTGTGCCCTCTCCATTAAACTTAACAAAATCTGGAATTTTATACCCCGGAGGGCATTGAATTGCATCAAAGTATTCTGGATATGGCTTTTGATAAATACGGTTCCTTGGCAACTCAACTCCAAAATTATCTCGGAGCATCTTAGCCATCTCCCCTCTAAGATTAGCTAGACCATCATCCATGGTGGACGATGAAGCTTGTGGCGGTAGCATAGGAGGAGTAGGGTTAGTAGTTGCATGTGTGAATTGTGGCATGCATGCCGAATTGTAATTCGGCAGTGATCTAATAGGGTTTGCTCTTGTAGGTAGGGTTTGGTTCGGCGTCACCACCGAACTTGGCATACTCATGATAGGATTAATGGGTGCAGCAACAATTTGATTTGTGGGGCTAGGATAAAAATTCATCGGCATGGGGAGCGCCGATGAAATAGGTAAAGTTGGACTAGGGATTTCTGCGGTAACAGGCACACCAACATTACCACTAGATGATTGAGGCACACTATTTTTAGCATTACTATTTTCCAAGAAAATTTGGTATAAAAGATTATTGCTATCAGTAATGCGACTATCAATTTCAGCCCATACCTCAGGAGAGAAGGTATTACTTACAGAGGGTTTAACATGTTCATCATGAAGAGGAGGAAACTTGATTTCTCCAACCGGAGTGATATTGCCTTGACGATCCTTTTTGAACTTAGCAAGGAACTCCTGCATCTCCTTCTCTTCACGTGCCTTCTTGTACTCCTCATAAGCTTGGCGATGTTCCTCCGATAACTCCTCAAAATTGGGCTTGATTATGTTATCGGCGTCGATTTCCGAGGGTTTGGGGATCTTGTCGTTGCCAGACATGATGGATGATGATGATGATTGATCTTTGTCCCCAGCGGAGTCGCCAAAAAGTGTGTTCGCACACGAACACGTCACCGTGTACCCTCGACGCCGGGGGTGATGCACCGCAGCTCACGTCGAAGGAGTCTCACCGGAAGCGCGATTCGCAAGTCGACCGGCGAGAGCTTTTGAAGACCCGAAACCCTACACTCCCGGGAGGGACCCCGTCGGGGAGTGCGGCGGCTATGGGCTGCCCTAGGTCGGTCAAGCCGCCCCTAGAGCCTCGGTATTCGCAGCTCTCCAACACGAAGAACGACGAAGAACGAGGGAGCAAGAACGAGGGAGGAACAAAACGTAGATGAAAAAGTTGTAGATGCGTTTGCGATTGTGTGTTGTTGTTCAATCGGCCATCACCCCTTGAGTATATAAGAGGCGGCTGGACTTCCCGTGCAAGGAAAAGGCTTGGATTCACGTCCAAAACCCTAGCCAAATTCGGATTGGTTTTATCCGAACTTTCCAAAACTGTTCGGTTTAAATTGGCTGTACCTTGCGGGTAATATTTGAGGTGGTAAACGACCTCGGATGAAAAAGAGCCCAAAAGCAATCTTGACCGTTTCGACGAGACGAACAACTTTCATGTTGAACGTTTTTTGATTTGAAGCCATCTTCTAGGCCAAAACGGTCACGCAATACACGCTGTTATTCGCGCTACCCATCAGACACATGGCTGGTGGGGCGCGCCACTTTTGGCTCTGTGACAGGGCTGTGTTCGGATGGCTGTAACTTTTGCATACGAACTCGGATTGCGACGATTTTTATATCAAAATCGATCGTTTCGACGAGACGCACAACTTTCATGTTGAAACTTTTTCCATTTGAAGTCATCTTAATAGGGTTTCAAGCCATTCTTTAATCTGGTGTCACCATGAGCATCTCTGAACTTGTCATAACTTTTGCATCCGGACTCCGTTTTAGACCACTTTCATATCCATCTTGATCTTCTCAAAGAAAGCCATCTCATGGTGACTTCCAATCATAAGTTTGAAGTAATCTTGACGTAGATTAAAGCAACTTTTACGATTGTGCCACTTTTGAGCGTCAACAGTTCCATTCTTTTGGGTTGCTGTGAAGAGTGGCATGAGGAAAGCTGATGTCCTTTCTCTTCTGGATGCTCACGCCGCCGAGTTCAGTATGGGGCCCGTCGGAGAACTCAGTCTGGCGATTCAGGTGAAAGAAATCCTGGAACAACTCCACAGATGGCTCCTCTTGAAGATATGCCTCTGAGAAGACTTGGAAGTTGCAGATGTTGGATATGGAATTGGGACCTATGTCTTGTGGATGGAGTTGGAAATTGGCTAGGACGTTGCGGAAGAACTTTGAACCGGGTGGGCTAAAGCCCCGGGCCAGATGATCGAAGAAAACGAGGATTTCTCCTTCCTTAGGTGTAGGAGGACATTCCTTTCCAGGGGCCCGCCAGTGCAGAACCTCTTTAGGACCCAGAATACCAATTGAGGCCACCTTTACTAAATCGTCCTCGGTAATCCGGGAAGGGACCCAATTGCAAGCAACGAACTGTTTAGCCATCTTTTTCCAATGCGGGAGTGCTGGAAAATACAATACAAGACCCGGTTTTATAAATCTACTGGATGCAAACCGGCGTGTTTATGTGGAAGTATTGACCTAATTGACGGTTTAAGCAAGGGACTAATGGTACCCCCTAATCCGGAGCAAGCATACACGAGACAACTACCAGTTTATGACGATAGAAGGAAGAAGTTAAACCGTCAGTTATGGAATGCAAGCTTAAATCTAAACCGTCAGTGCAGGTGTATGTGGCGCAGGTTATGATTAAACCGGTAACATAAGCAGATAAGCTGCAGATCTAAAGTGTGAGAAACAACTTTCACATGAAGCAGAGGTAAAATATGGATCTACGGTGCAGGAAAAAGACAAAACAATTCAAGTCATATTCAGTGAAGACAGCGGAAGTTTTCTACAGATCCAATCTAAACTGGCAGTATTGGAGAAACTAAAGTTATGACGATGGAGCGGAAGCACACGCACGAGGGTTGACCTAACAAGTTTTACATCTACAACTAAAAACAACCTACAGCGATGAACTACGAAGAACAAGGGTTCGCGACGAGCTACAGAGAAACCCTAGAAAAGAGAGCCATTGGGAGAAGAAATGACGTACCTGAAGAGGCGGAAGAACGACGGCGAATATCTGGACGTGCTCACGTTGATGCAGCGGCCGGGTTTGCTGACGACGGTGAGCTCGAAGGACGGCGACGGAGGCTTGAGCGCTGGAGACAAAGGAAGACAAAGCAGGAGGGGGTAAAAGAGATGGCCCTCAGCCTCATTTATAGGCCAAAGAGATAAAACGACAGGCGCGGGAATCGAGGAGACCGAAAATCGGATATGGATTGAGCTATCGCCTCGATCTTCGAAACGGTAATAAAGAAAGGTAACAAACAGATGCGGGCGTTAAATGCGCAGATGATGTCATGAGAGATTGGAGCGATTCCAGGAGATGACGTCATGGCCGGTTTAAGAAGTATACAAGAGCTGCAGAAAGGGAAATTCATACAAGACTTTGAAGACTGACATGAACAAGTTCAAATCAATCTGGGGCCTAATGTTAGGGATATTACTATCAGGTATAAACCAGCAGGAAGGTCCGGTTTATGTTGTTAAGATTATATTATGAGAAGCCCAGTGGAGTATGTAATAGAAGGTTATAGCCTACGGAGGTTCAGGGCCCATGTATAAGGCCCATGATTTGTAAACCGTCATGCCATGTAACTTGGGATGTAAGATAGAAAGAATAGAGATCGAGGCGGACACGTTTATGAGCCGGCCTCGGGACTCTGTAAACCGGACCGGGCGTCGCCTCCAATATAAGGGACGACCCGGCGACGGTTCAGGACAAGAGACAATAGCTCGAGACACAGGCAAAGCGGATTCGCTCCCTGGTCATCGAAGCCCAAGCAATACCACACCAAACTAGACGTAGGCTTTTACCTTCATCGAAGGGGCCGAACTAGTATAAAATCCCTGTGTCCTTCGTCCGCTTTAACCCCTTTAAACTAACCCGGGCGATGGCCTCACGACTAAGTCCTTTTGCTAGGACATCTGCCGTGCTAAATCCACGACAGGAGGTGTCGGGGATATACCCCACGGTATGACCAGGCTGGACTTGGCGACTCACCAGAGACCCGGCTGGAGCTTGGCGACTCACTAGCGACCCGGCCGGACCTGGCGATTTACGGGCAACCCGCCTGCACATTGCGACTTACTGGTGACCCGGCGGGCTGGTCAGATGGACAACAAGGCCCAAGACCCAGCATGCCGGCTTATGTTCTGGTGGGCTGACTTAAGAAGAAAGGCATGATGAATATTTCCCTTACGAGGAAGCAAGACCCGGACTTCTATCTAGTTTGTAATAGAAGATAGACTAGTCCTAATCCTACTAGGACTCTACATGTAACCCGTCCCTTCAACATATATAAGGAGGGGCAGGGCTCCCCAAAAAGGACAAGTAAGGAAAAATAATCTTTAGGGCTAGACACAACTAGGAGAACCGGAGATACGGTGACTCCCTCATGATCATAATGAGACCTAGCCACAAACAGCATGTAGGGTTGTTACCAGATGATGTTTCCCGGGGCCCGAAGCTGTCTAAACCCTTGTCTTGTGTTGCATCTCTCGATTCCGCTCAACCCCTCTCAAGCTACTACATATATGCGTTGGCCTCACGACTAAGTCCTCACACTAGGACATCTGCCATGAAAATTCCATGACAGGAGGGGCGAGAGCCCCTCCAAGATTGGATCTGTCTCTTTGTCCTCTTCTGTTTCGCGTCCCCCAGATCTGGCACTTCACCGTTTCTTAAATTCCCGAAGATCTGGCCCTTCTTTTTCGCGTATCTCTATTTGATGTGAGCCCATTCATCAAATGACAACACATGTCTATGGTTAGGAAACTTAACCATCTTTGATTAACGAGCTAGTCTAGTAGAGGCTTCCTAGGGACACAATGTTTTGTCTATGTATCCACACATGTATCAAGTTTCCGATTAATACAATTCTAGCATGAATAATAAACATTTATCATGATATAAGGAAATATAAAATAACAACTTTATTATTGCCTCTAGGGCATATTTCCTTCAATTTGCTCTCTAGTTCTGCTCAACACTTAGAGGACTGATGACATCCTCAACAAAGAATTTACGTCTCAAGTGCTTGAGAGAAGTGCTACCTCTTGAGCTTGCGTTGTATTCCCTCGAAGAGGAAAGGGAGATGTAGCACAGTAGCGTAAGTATTTCCCTCAGTTTTGAGAACCAAGCTATCAATCCAGTAGGAGACCACGCGCCAGTCCCTCGCACCTGCACAAACAAATAAGAACTTCGCAGCCAACGCGATAAGGGGTTGTTAATCCCTTTACGGTCACTTACGATAGTGAGATCTGATAAAGATGATAAGATAATATTTTTGGTATTTTTTAATTTAATAAAACAGCAAATAAACAACGGAGATATAAATTGACGGGAAAGTAATATGATAAAGATAGACCCGGGGGCCATAGTTTTCTCTAGTGGCTTCCCTCATGATAGCGGTATTCTACGGCGGGTAAACAAATTACTGTCGAGCAATTGCCAGAAAAATGAATAATTATGAGTCTATCTAGGCATGATCATTGTATATAGGCATCACGTCCGAGACAAGTAGACCGACTCTTGCCTGCATCTACTACTATTACTCCACACATCGACCGCTATCCAGCATGCATCTAGTGTATTGAGTTCATACGAACAGAGTAACGCCTTAAGCAAGATGACATGATGTAGAGGGATAAACTCAAGCAATATGATGAAAACCCCATCTTTTTATCCTCGATGGCAACAATACAATACGTGCCTTGCTGCTCCTACTGTCACTTGGAAAGGACACCGCAAGATTGAACCCAAAGCCAAGTACTTCTCCCATTGCAAGAACAATAGATCTAGTAGGCCAACCCAAACCAATAATTCGAAGAGACTTGCAAGAATATTATGAGCACACATAAAAAGTTCAGAGAAGAACCAAATATCTTTCATGGATAACCTTGATCACAAACTCACAATTCATCGGATCTTGACAAACACACCGCAAAAAGAGATTACATCGAATAGATCTCCTCGAAGACCGAGGAGGACTTTGTATTGAGATCTAGAGAGAGAGAAGAAGAAGCCAGCTAGATACTAGCTATGGACCCGAAGGTCTGTGGTAAACTACTCACAACTAATGGTGAGGGCGATGATGATGATGAAGAAGGCCTCCGTGATGGATCCCCCTTCCTTGAGATTTGTTAAGGGTTGCTATAAAGTCTACTACAGCCTCAAAAGATACTACCAAATTTTTTTTACTGCTCTAATAATGCAAATAACAGCTACTACAGTGCATGAGCAAACCGTGATGCAACTGCAGTGTTAAACACTGGCGTGGCACGGGAGAAGAAAATCTACTGTCGTGGAAAACGATATATTTCTACTCTGGGACATAGTAAATTTAGAAATGGCGTCTTCTAAATTTACAAATACGCCGGTTGCACCCGAGAGCACAGTGCTCTCAGTGGCTGACAGGTGGGGCCTGGGCCCATTGTCAGCCTCTTCTTCTTCCTCCGGATCTCTCTTCTCCTCTGTCCCGCGCGCTTTTCCCGCATTTTCTCCACCGGCGACGGCTAGCTCATAGGGCATCTAGGCTGTACTGCCGTAGTGCGCGGCGTGCTAGCTGCCGGTGCAGCGTGCACTCACTTCGCGGGCCAGCGTGCTGTCGGCACTGCTCGCGGATTCGCCTCCGAACACCGGCGGTCGAGCGACGAGCGGTGCTGGTGGACTCCGCCCACCGTACACCAAACTCGAGCTATAAAACGGCCGAGGTGCTGCTCCTCCTTCCTCTCACTTGGCCTCTCTTCTTCTTCTTTCTTCCCTTTCCTCCATTTGTGTTTGCAGGAGCTCGGGTCGAGGCTCTAATGGCGGAGGCGATGCCGACTGGTGCATGATCCTCGTGTGCGTGGGATTGGCGGCATTGCTGGGGGTATCTGCGCTCCTGTGTGCGATGATCCTCGACGATCGTCGTGATGCGGCGGCTCGAGTGCTAGCTTTCCGCGGCGGCGGCGATCACGGGGATTAGGTGAGAGTAGCAGGGCTAATGGTGGTTAGCGTGCGGTAGGCATTTAGTGCTTGAATAAATCTCCACGAGTTTCTTCCCAAGAAACTTGGTGTGTGAGGAGGTGTTTGATGAAGCAGGTGCAGGCGGATTAGCAACTTAGTGTACTGAGTGGAGTGGCCGGAGTTGTATTAACGTTGTTGTGATGCTGTGTGATGAACGAAAAATCTATGTTATGCAGATGGATCAGATGCAATCACACAGGAAAGAATTTATTTAACACACAATGCGTTACACAGTTTTCATAAAAAAAGGTACGGGTACACTCACATGGCAGTTACGTCTAAAATATAAACGGTAAATGAACAGGGTCCTGGGAAAAGGTCTATGGAGCTGGGGGACACTCTTCTTCTATCGGTGGTAGTGGGTTGACCAGTCGATGAATGTGCTTCTCCTGCGCGGGCCTCAATGGTCTGCCGATGGCGATCCGACGATTTAAATCGGCGAGGCTCTGGAGATAACCCATTATTCGCTGGTTCAGACGCTCTTGCGCGATCACATACTGCGAAAGGTTGGCTAGCACCGGGTCTCTCTCAATACGCCCACCAGGAAAAGATGCTGCTTCTCCGGGTGCTGCGCGGCTTGGAAAGTAGTAATACCCCCGCTCGCTGGCATAGGGCACCGCGAATCGAAGGCGAGCAAGCGCTTCACAAGCGGCAGCCTCTATGGCCATCTGAGGAGTTGGCATGGATTTCCCCATGAAGGAAACCTCTGTGGGGTCTTGGTTTGGGTTTGCGGGTGGGATGTGTACCACTGCCCAATATTTCGAGGTGGATGGTGTGATCCTTGATTTGAGCAGCTCATACTCGGGTGGACGGGTAGCACTCATGGTACTGCAGGTAAAATCCCACAATATCTTTACGAAACTACCCGAGGATGCCTCCGGGGTTCTTAGGTAAATACTAGGGATCGGCATAGCGAAGGTAATGGCTGTGAGAGGAGAGCACCGGTGAGGGATGCTTGGCAAGTTCACGGTGTGGCCTGTATATAGCGGCCTGGCTGGTTTATAGGGTTATGGTGAGGGCATCTATATTGTCGGTATCGCTTTATGGGGTTGGGGTCAATGCTACAGGTACTCACGTCTTGCGAAACGACGTGTTTACTGTGGAGTTGTCGGCGAGGTGCTTTGGAGGTCATACCCGACAAAAATAGGTATTCGTATACTAGATGCTATAAAGATAAGAGCGCAAAAGTAAATTGTACATACATATAGGCATACATGTTACATGACCACGGGCAAAATAAAGCTTGGTACTACTCGGGTGATTTAATCAACCTCGTTTATATCCAAGCGGCCTTGCCTTGTGGTTGCTGAAGCTTCTCCGGGAGCCTCATCGCTGGGATTTGCTGGTGGTGGCTGAGGAGGTGCAGGGTCGGGGCAGTGATGATGACCCTCGCGAGGATTGTTGGCCACAATCCCGTTGGAGCGTGCGCCAAACAGACGACGCATTACTTCTGGAGATACCAAGGCATTCTAGTCAATGACCGCGGCAGGCCTTGGGGACTCGATTGGTTGTCCGAACAACACGACTGGGTTCTCGGTGTCGGACTCGCCTCGTCCTCTAGCTGGGGCTCGGCGAAGCAGTTCTCCACGAGTTGCGATCAGATCAAGGGTGATTTGATCCAACAGTTCCTCGAGTACACTAACATAGCATACCAGATGCAATAATGCAGGATCCGTCTCGTGGTCTCCGCTTGCAACTCGGGGAGGCCTACCATACCCATTACGACTGGGGTAGTAGTAGAATGAGCGACAGTTAACTCTGGGCGACAGGTGCCTGAGTCGGACTATAGCCTCCCGAGCGGCTAGTTGGATAGCTTGCGGCTCAAAGGAAGTTGTCCTTCCGGTGAATCTGTAGGGGCGCTCTGGCGTCAGACCTCTACCGTAGATGTGCACAGTGGCCCAGAATTGATGGCTTTCACCGCCCATGGAGTCTTGGTACACAACATATTCTGGGGGTTCTTCCATCGCAAAGGCACGATGGGTGAGGTTTGCGAGCATGGTCACAAAACCTCCAAGGTTAGTTGCTGTGGTTTTATTGTGGACAATGGGTCCTGGCATTTTTGCTCGGTATGGGGGCAGAGGCTGTGTGGTGTTGGGTTGGGGGCTAGCGTGCCCTATTTATAGGAAAGGACGGAGTCTTCCTTCGCACGCTTGCGGAGTCTTCCTTCGCACGCTTGCGGAGAGGAACGGTTTAGGTGTCGGTTACTGGCGCGTGATCGATCAGCTAGGCTGGTAGGTTGGGCACCGACTACCAAAGGCGTCGGTCCACTGTGTGGGTATCTTACGCGAGAAGCTTGGCTGGGGTTGGAATATGGTCTGGTGGGGTGGTAAATCTAGGTTATTGGACCTGGCTAAGATAGGATTAGCCAACGGTCAGCCTGGCTCTCATACACTACACCATGAACCCACCTATAGCTACGCATTGCCTCCAACGAAATAACCATGTGTTGCTGGGATCGCAGCCACTTCCCACTACTATTAACCACTTCCTACGACAATCAAGGAAATATCATTTTTTCCAAAATAAAAAATAGAAGGAATCAACCCACTTCCTCCCGATAAGTAGGCACAGGCCGCCGCCGCCGCCTCGTGTGATCCCTGTTCTGGATTCCTCCAATTCGCCTCCATCCTCCACACCAGGCCGCCTCAACTGCGCCCGTGATCCCGATGTCGAGGACTTCCCCATCTCTCCAACACCTTCCCTCCCACCCAGACGAATCTCTGCAACCCCCCAAACGGCAGCCCCACGGCATCGGAGGACCGTGACGATGTTGACTGGCGGCAGCGCAAGACGGCGAGGTGGCCACTTCCCGAACCAGATGGTGCGGATCCTTCTGGAGCAGGAGGATTTTCATCGGCGGCGAGGCCACCTGCAGCTCCTTCATCTCCATCCTCCCAGCCGCCGTCCGCTTGGCCGTGCATGTCATCTCTATGGATTCCGCAAGTACCACATCCTCGCCAAGGGCTTCTCCAACCTCATCGTGATGGTATTTTTTTTATTTTCTCCAGTCTCTCTGTGCTTCCCACAGGTTCACTCTATCGGCCCAGTTCGTATTTGCGAGACAGGCAGACACTCATGATGGCTATTTAAATGGAGACTTCCAATTCGGGGTGTTCTTGTTTATGGGTATGCGGTACAACTTTCATATATGTGGCTGGTTGATGGAACCTATATATTCCCGATTCTTTGGAATAGATATTCTACTTGTGCTTTAGTAATATGGTGGTGTTTTCATCTTATACCTTCCCTGGAAGGTAACAACAGAAGACAAGGTCGGTGACTAATGGAAAATAAGTGTGTTGTTTGGAAATTTTTGTTTTTATATGTTCTGCTGATGACCGACTTTCAGTAAAGATTAAGGTGTCTGTGTTGTAGAAAAAGGTACCAATTATCTAACAATCTCCGTTGAAGTATCATATTCGATCCACCGTTATGGGTGCTGGCTTGCACTTATGTACATGCTAACGGCCGGCTGGCCGCAACTAATTAGTCATTAGCCCATATGTTAAATTGTTAATGACTAGCGCCAAATTAGATAATCCCAAAGCCAGCAGGCAATAGCTCATGTCGATCGTGGCTGGCTTATTTTGATCGACGAATCGATGAGATGGTGACCTGTGTATGTGTATGTTCTGCACTTTCACGGGCTGGATATAGTAACTTCGGTTCAGACTTGATTGCCGCTGTCAACCTAGAGCATAGTAGCAGCTGTTGCTAGCAGACTAACGCTTGTGCATTGGTCTTCAGAACAGTGTGTTTGTTGCGTGTCATCTTCCAGGACGCATTGATCCTTGGATTCTTTGATCCTGGCATCACAACTCATGCGAATGAATCCTAAACTTAAGGTATATCATTACAAATTAATATTGTTGTTAGACTTTTAAAGGGTGTCGGTTAGTATTTTTGTTAGATCTACTTAAATGTGCTTACAAGTGCTTAATGAATCCATCATTTACAGGATCAAAATTTCTTAAATATTCATGTTTGGGAGAAAGTTCAGGGCAAGGCTACTTCCATAGAAGGAGGTACGACTTCATGAATAATGTTGGCTGGTAAAGTTGTAGGTGATTTAAGTTACATAATCTGCAATGTAATTTCGAAACTCGTGTTGAAAAGATTATGTATTCACTATTTAGATTAGTATTATTGTCAAGCTGTATATAAATCAAAATCACTAGAAAACACACTTGTTAACATTTAATACAGCCACCTGATTTAGCTTTGTGCGAATTATTTTCTATCAACTTCCAGTATTTCTGGATTTTTTTTCAATCTCTGCATTTCTATGCACTATTTTGGTAACTACAGACCTATGTTTTCAATGTATCATGCTCTGTTTGTTGGCACACATATTTTTTGGGCATGTACGTCCCTGTATCTTCATTATATTCTTTATAAGGCGTTTAATAACTCAATTTACATACGAATGGTCTATTCATAAGGCTCCCTTTTCTCTGTCTATAAAGTTGAGTGCTATAGCTGGGACCGTACAAAAGTATTCAAATTATGATATATCAAAGCCCTTCAGAGATGATGACGTACGTTGGATGATGCAACGATTATTTTGGAGCTTGCTTTGACTTGGGTGTTCAGAGAAGTAAAACTTCAACTAATGTGTTTAGTGAAGCAACATATTGTATCTGAAGTGAAACTTTCTCTATTATTTGAAGATGTAACAATCAAACAAACATCCATCTAAAGATAAGGTACACTCATTTCTCTATTGTTGGAATTCAACATGGCTGAGCAACAATCTAGTATAGATCATTCTTTTTGCAATGTGAATGCTTAATGTGTTACCTGCTTAGGTTGGGAAATCTAAACAAGAATGTTGCTCTTGCTACACTCCAAAGTACTGACCTAGAATGTAAAACAAAAATTGAGGGTGTTGAACTTGGTAATTGATTCTTGGTTGATATGACCACTAAAACAAAACTGTTGGTCATATAGCAAGATTAACTCTCACATGGCCTTGAACCTTTGTATGTTGCTCTTTGTTTAAATTTTACTGCCCTATTAACTTGTATTTCTTTTATTGCACCTTATTTTTTCTCATTTCTTTGTTGTTGTAGATTGTGAAGATAAATCGATGATACATGGCTCAGGAGTTGATTGAAAGATCAAGGAGGTGGCTACTAGCTACGAGATAGTTTTAGATTAGGTTTTAGAATGTCATTCAGGTCAATATTTCACACATTATGTTTTAGATGGCTGACACGTTGATAGCAAGGTTGAGAATCAGATTACTACTAGATAGTTCCACATATTGTAATCCTTGTATAATGCTCTTTGTAAAGCAACAGAGTTGAGTTAATATATGTGACCTTTCTAATTATTATGTTTGTGTGTCCTACGCATTATCAGGATTGGCATTATAGTTCAAAATGTTGATATACAAAATACCATTAATTGCCCAAGGAATGCTAAAAAAAATCTAGGAATTATAAGGATCCTTGTATGTGCGCGTCATCAACGCATATGAAGCGTTGTTATCCTCTAGCTATATACATTGTTGTCTTACAACACATATTCACGCCGTTTACCAACGCATTTATATATGTTGTTGTAGACCTTTGCAACGCCACCAAAGACAACGCATATAAATCCGTTGGTGTAGACCTTAGCAACGCATATATGGACATACGACAACGCATCGATGCATTGCTGAAGGGGGGTTCTTGTTGTAGTGATACCAAGGTTGTCAGGACCGGAATTTCGGGGTATTGAATTCCCAAAATTTGGCCCTTGTGCTCACCAGCCCCAGGATTACTGTTAGCTGATGAGGCACCTCTTGATACAGAAATTTCCAAGCAAAGGTACAAATATGTGGTACAAGACCATTCTGGCCTTTAAGTACAACACGGGGTTTCTGGGGATGATGGCGGAAGCGGTTGTGACACAGCGGCGTCTGTGGGACTCCATTTCCCACGGGAACAGCTGACCGGGATAACAGCTATCTTCGCGAGGCTGCTAACTCCAATAGTGTAGGCTCCGGGGTGTCATTCACGCCGTTCCTTCCCTTGCAAGGAATCTGGCCAAGACAATAGCCAGGGACAAGCCAGTGAGTACTTTGAATGTACTCACAAACATTATGAATATGGGTGAGACATAAACATGCTCAAGGATGATTCAGGATCACTATGGTAATATTAAAATGACAGTGTATGTGTTCAAGCAGGGCATCCGAGTAAAAGTGCATATGTAATCAGCGAATAGTAGTAGGTTAAATAATAGGCATGCCACAGCCGGGCGTGTGAGCGACACCACAGAAAGGGCTTATAAGGAAAAGAAAATCAAAGACAAGAATGCCACAGTCGGCGTCTGAGCGACATCACATAAAGGGCTTATAAATAAAAAGAATGCGACAGCCGAACGTCTAAGCGACATCACAGAAAGGGCTTATAAATAAAAAGAATGCCACAGTCGGACGTCTGAGCGACATCACAGAAATGGCTTATAAATAAAAAGAATGCCACAGTCGGACGTCTGAGCGACATCACAGAAAGGGCTTTCAAAAATAAAAATAAATAACGGTAAATATCCGGGAGGTAGAACCGTCCCAAGGATACTCATCATTTCAAATAAAACGAAAGGTTAGTCCATAAAAATGATAAATCACAATCACTACCTGTCACAGGTTATAAATAATGTTCTGGGTTAATAGAAATCTCCTCCGAAGACCGACACTAAGACCGACACTCGACCCATCCCAAACTGTAGTCCTTAACCATGGACACGGCTACCCGAATAGGTTTTATATATCTCTGCAGAGGGTGTACTCTTTACCCGCGGACGACGGATTCTCTATAGCCCTTCTGGACTAATTCCGTCTACGGCCTTTTGAATTGAAGACACACCTGACTGCACACACCAGCCTAACTTTCCGGTGTCTGGAATCATCCACGACTCTGGTTAAGCCAAACTTTAAGTGGGGAGGCTACAACCTCGACTAGCATGGGATCACAACAATTTATAACGCACGCGAGAAACTGGGGAAGCTATCCCCTTCGGCTACAACCGAAACACCCATGCCCCCGGACCAGGTGGCCTGCCTACCGGATGCAGCCGGTATCTTTCACCGTGGCCCCTCTGTATGGTGTGTGATAGAACAGAGGTCGACAAATTTACTGAGCCGCACCCTACCTGTAGCAGGGACACGTGGTAGTACGAAACAAGTATGGGGGTTACCGGAGCAAGACTCGATCTATGGTCGACTCAGGAGGTTTATGTATTCTCTGCATGGTTAGTGCCACAATGCTCTCACAGCTCCCTAACAGGGTCACACCCCTCATGCTACATGCCACCTCACTTCACATCCTCGTCACAACGAGATGTCAGTCACGCGGTCGGTTCACCGAAATACAACCTTCCTTCGGACTTCATCCGAACTATCACCAGGCATATGTGGCATGAGGAGTGGTGGCTGTCACCAATATCACATACATGACTGAAAAGGATTATTCCCCACATGTTGATATGCAAGAGTATGATCTCGACATGAAATAATGATGCTCCATTTTTGGCATATTAATGGTGTTCTTGAGATTCAAGCAAACAACACACAAATTGTATTATCACATGGTTCAAGATGCTTGCCTTCAAGTAGAGGGGAGGAGAAAAGCATTCCAGGAATTTTGGAAGTTTTCTCCCTCTTCAAAAATCCTAAAAGAATGAAAAGGAAATCAATACATAGGCTTAGAACACCCCCAAAAAGTTGTCTGGAAAATTTTCATACAAATATGAAAATAAACTAGACAATATTTGGGAAGCAACAGAAAAAGAATCAAATCATTTGGAGCTGTGGTTAAAAAGTTAAAGCCAGACAAAGTTTGGTCAAATCTGATTTTTGAACTAAAACAGAAAAGAAGACGTTTCGGCTGAGAATACGCCTTCGGGCTAGGGAATACGTACTTTGCGTTTTACGCCTTCACTTAAAACGCGCGGTGGCGAAGCTGGGTCACTGACAGTGGGTCCAAGGGGTCCACTAGTCAGGTTTGACCAGTCGTTTCCCCCCTCCTCTTCCTCTGCCCGAACGGATGCGGGGCTCCGGCGATCGTCGCCGGCGGACGGAGGCTCCTCGAGGGTTACAGGGTGCGGGAATGGATCCGCGACTCCTTGGCGGTCCTTCCGGTAGTCGGCTGGCTGGAGGGGACGGAGGGAGTCGCCGCCGGCGAGCTCCGCGGCGGAGGAAGCTTCAGATGGGTTTGGGGCTTTGCGATGCAGTGGTTCCCGAGCGAGCCTGAGGTGATGGGCGGCTCCGCATGGTCGAGGGGAAGGCGACGGTGGTGCTGGACGGGCGGGGAAGGCCCTGGTGGCGTCGGATTGCTCGGGGCAGAGACGGCGGCCGTGTTCGCCGGAGGTGAAGAAGGAGGCTTCGCGGGGGCGAATGGGTGCCACGGGGCTGCTCTGCGGGGTACCTAGTGGTGGTATGATGCTGCGGAGAGGTGCAGGGCACCTTTAAATAGGCGAGCCATGGTGGTTCAGCGGCGGTAGGGGATAAGCTCGCCGGCGACCGCCGTTCTGTTGCAGCAGGGGGACGTGGCGGCGACGAATGCTAGCGGACGGGCCTGCGGATGAGCTCGCACTGCTCCAGGGGGCAGCTGGCGAGTGCGCATGGCTTGGGCAGCGCCGACCGTGGCAGAGAGCCACTGTGCTCGCCGGCGTGCCGCCAAAAGCGCTCTGACGGCGGCGCTGTGGCGACCCAGGGGCGGCTTGGCGTGTACCTGGGTGCGGATAAGGTCGGGTGAGGCTCTGCAGGTGAGTTGGGGCCAGGGGCGCGACGCGGCGGCCCGAGCGCACGCACGTGCAAAACGCGCGCTCTGGGCGCGCCCAGAGCACGCACGCAACATGCTCGGCGTTATGCCAAGGCATGCTAATGAGCTCCAAACTACAAGGGAGTCAGCAGGGTGGGATTATAGGTTAGGGCAAAGCTACGAGACATGCTGGTTTAGGAAGGAGACCAAGTTCATAATATGAACCAGAAACTGAGCCAAACATGGCCATGCACTCAGGGTGTTTGACAAAATGCCAATGGCATCTAGTCAGCTCTTGGGTTGGCCAAATTTACCAGATGGGTGTCTCCTTGGATGAGTAAGAGGGTGGTGAGGTTAGTTTATCAAAAGCAGAAACTTGCTAGAGCAAGTTTTGCAAGATCTGAGTTCCGGACAGAAAATGCAGAGCATTGTTTCATGAACCAAAACTATCCCAATTGGCCCACTCTTCTGGATTTAAGGGTTTTGCAATAAGAACTATAAGCAAGAGGAAGCTCAAAGGTACTGGAGCAAAATAGACTAGGGTTGCAGTGCAAATCACCAAACTGGACCAGAATGGAAGAGAGGTTGTTTCACTCAAAACTTCCAAAGGACCAAGATGGGTTTTTGCATAAAGATGGATAACATACTGCTATGAACATCCCATAATTTTGGTGGAAGCATAACAAGAATATTTAATAGGGTTGTAGTGCAATTTGGTCTACTGAACCAGATTGGCAACCATGTTGTGGAGCTCAAACTATTAAATGAAATAATAATATGCTTGCATAAAAGTGATCTAATATCATCACTTGACATCTCCAATTTTTGGTTGAAAATATAAATAAATTTATCAAGTGGTTGCAGTTCAAAAGAGGCCTTAAAACTAGGTTTAATCATTTATATAGAGAAGTTAATTATGGGGACCAATATATAATTAATCCTGCTGATATAAGCAAAGTTTTTAAAGAGGGTGCATAAGAGACTCAAATATTAATTGGAAGGTTTTCACTAGGGGTCAAAATTATAACATAACATAACAAGAATGGTTCTGAAACCAAGGAACATATAGCAAAAGGCTAAAATTTTAATTTACTGGCAAAATTCTATTTAGTAAAACATTGCTAAATTTTTGGGGTGTTACAACACTACCCCCCTTAAGAAAAATCTCGTCCTCGAGATTTGTTAAGGGTTGCTATAAAGTCTACTACGGCCTCAAAAGATACTACCAAAATTTTTTTTACTGCTCTAATAATGCAAATAACAGCTACTACAGTGCATGAGCAAACCGTGATGCAATTGCAGGGTTAAACACTGGCGTGGCACGGGAGAAGAAAATCTACTGTCGTGGAAAATGATATATTTCCACTCTGGGACATAGTAAATTTAGAAATGGCGTCTTCTAAATTTACAAATACGTCGGTTGCACCCGAGAGCACAGTGCTCTCAGTGGCTGACAGGTGGGGCCTGGGCCCATTGTCAGCCTCTTCTTCTTCCTCCGGATCTCTCTTCTCCTCTCTCCCGCGCGCTTTTCCCGCATTTTCTCCACCGGCGACGGCTAGCTCATAGGGCATCTAGGCCGTACTGCCGTAGTGCGCGGCGTGCTAGCTGCCGGTGCAGCGTGCACTCACTTCGCGGGCCAGCGTGCTGTCGGCACTACTCGCGGATTCGCCTCCGAACACCGGCGGTCGAGCGACGAGCGGTGCTGGTGGACTCCGCCCATCGTACACCGATCTCGAGCTATAAAACGGCGGAGGTGCTCCTCCTCCTTCCTCTCACTTGGCCTCTCTTCTTCTCCTTTCTTCCCTTTCCTCCATTTGTGTTTGCAGGAGCTCGGGTCGAGGCTCTAATGGCGGAGGCGATGCCGACTGGTGCATGATCCTCGTGTGCGTGGGATTGGCGGCATTGCTGGGGGTATCTGCGCTCCTTTGTGCAATGATCCTCGACGATCGTCGTGATGCGGCGGCTCGAGTGCTAGCTTTCCGCGGCGGCGGCGATCACGGGGATTAGGTGAGAGTAGCAGGGCTAATGGAGGTTAGCGTGCCGTAGGCATTTAGTGCTCGAATAAATCTCCACGAGTTTCTTCCCAAGAAACTGTGGTGTGTGAGGAGGTGTTTGATGAAGCAGGTGCAGGCGGATTAGCAACTTAGTGTACTGAGTGGAGTGGCCGGAGGTGTATTAACGTTGTTGTGATGCTGTGTGATGAACGAAAAATCTATGTTATGCAGATGGATCAGATGCAATCACACAGGAAAGAATTTATTTAACACACGATGCATTACACAGTTTTCATAAGAAAAGGTACGGGTACACTCACGTGGCAGTTACGTCTAAAATATAAACGGTAAATGAACAGGGTCCTGGGAAAAGGTCTCTGAGCTGGGGGACACTCTTCTTCTATCGGAGGTAGTGGGTTGACCAGTCGATGAATGTGCTTCTCCTGCGCGGGCCTCAATGGTCTGCCGATGGCAATCCGACGATTTAAATCGGCGAGGCTCTGGAGATAACCCATTATCCGCTGGTTCAGACGCTCTTGTGCGATCACATACTGCGAAAGGTTGGCTAGCACCGGGTCTCTCTCAATACGCCCAACAGGAAAAGATCCTGCTTCTCCGGGTGCTGCGCGGCTTGGAAAGTAGTAATACCCCCGCTCGCTGGCATAGGGCACCGCGAATCGAAGGCGAGCAAGCGCTTCACAAGCGGCAGCCTCTATGGCCATCTGAGGAGTTGGCATGGATTTCCCCATGAAGGAAACCTCTGTGGGGTCTTGGTTTGGGTTTGCGGGTGGGATGTGTACCACTGCCCAGTATTTCGAGGTGGATGGTGTGATCCTTGATTTGAGCAGCTCATACTCGGGTGGACGGGTAGCACTCATGGTACTGCAGGTAAAATCCCACAATATCTTCACGAAACTACCCGAGGATGCCTCCGGGGTTCTTAGGTAAATACTAGGGATCGGCATAGCGAAGGTAATGGCTGTGAGAGGAGAGCACCGGTGAGGGATGCTTGGCAAGTTCACGGTGTGGCCTGTATATAGCGGTCTGGCTGGTTTATAGGGTTATGGTGAGGGCATCTATATTGTCGGTATCGCTTTATGGGGTCGGGGTCAATGCTACAGGTACTCACGTCTTGCGAAATGACGTGTTTACTTTGGAGTTGTCGGCAAGGTGCTTTGGAGGTCATACCCGACAAAAATAGGTATTCGTATACTAGATGCTATAAAGATAAGAGCGCAAAAGTAAATTGTACATACATATAGGCATACATGTTACATGACCACGAGCAAAATAAAGCTTGGTACTACTCGGGTGATTTAATCAACCTCATTTATATCCAAGCGGCCTTGCCTTGTGGTTGTTGAAGCTTCTCCGGGAGCCTCATCGCTGGGATTGGCTGGTGATGGCTGAGGAGGTGCAGGGTCGGGGCAGTGATGATGACCCTCGTGAGGATTGTTGGCCACAATCCCGTTGGAGCGTGAGCCAAACAGACGACGCATTACTTCTGGAGATACCAAGGCATTCTAGTCAATGACCGCGACAGGCCTTGGGGACTCGATTGGTTGTCCGAACAACACGACTGGGTTCTCGGTGTCGGACTCGCCTCGTCCTCTAGCTGGGGCTCGGCGAAGCAGTTCTCCACGAGCTGCGATCAGATCAAGGGTGATTTGATCGAACAGTTCCTCGAGTACACTAACATAGCGTACCAGATGCAATAATGCAGGATCCGTCTCGTGGTCTCCGCTTGCAACTCGGGGAGGCCTACCATACCCATTACGACTGGGGTAGTAGTAGAATGAGCGAAAGTTAACTCTGGGCGACAGGTGCTTGAGTTGGACTATAGCCTCCCGAGCGGCTAGTTGGATAGCTTGCGGCTCAAAGGAAGTTGTCCTTCCGGTGAGCCTGTAGGGGCGCTCTGGCGTCAGACCTCTACCGTAGATGTGCACAGTGGCCCAGAATTGACGGTGTCGTGGAAATAACACGGCAGATGTCCGGTTTAGCGGACTTGATGATGGAACCATCGCACGGGTTAGCTTGAAAGGATTCATGGCACACAAAGGACACAAAGGATTTATACTAGTTCGGCCCCTTCGGAGAAGGTAAAAGCCTACGTCTAGTTGGTTTGGTATTGCTTGGGCGTCGGTTTACAGGGAGCGGATTCGCTTTGCCTGTGTCTCGACGGATTGATTGTTGCTTGTCCCTGAACCGTCCAGGCCGTCCCTTTATATAGAGGCAACGCCTGGTCCGGTTTACAGAGTCCCGAGGCCGGCTCATACTCGTGTCCGCCTCGGTCTCTGTCTTTTCTTTCTTATCTCTCAAGTTACATCTCTTGGCGGTTTACAAACCATACCCCTATACATGGGCCTTGAAATCTCATGGGCCGTAGTCTCTACTAAAATATTAAAACCAAGTACAATATAACTAAGCCGGTTCACAATATCCGGTTTATACCTACTAACCATATCCCTGACATTAGGCCCCAGAATGATTTGAACTTGTTCACATCAGTCTTCTTTGTCTTGTATAATTTTCTTCTTTATCTTCATCTTTTTGTAAACCGGCTCTGACGTCATCCTCCAAAATCATTAAAGTCTGACAATGACATCATCTCCGCATTTAACGCCGTGAGCTGTACTGTAGCGTATTTTAAGGGTTATCCCGAAGATCGAGGCGTCACGGGATCTTTATCCGATTTTCTGTCTCCTCGATTCTCGCACTTGTCGTTTCAGATCTGACTCCTGGTTATAAATACTGCCACCCCTCATTCATTACCTCCTTCTCACTTCGTCCTCTTCCTGCGTCTTCTTCCTCCGTCGCCGCCCGAGCTCAAACCGCCGCCGACGACCGCTGGATCTCTAGTCCTCGCCCGGCCGCTGTATCAACCTGAGCTTCGACCAGATCAATCTCCGCCGTCGATTCTTGCTGTCTCTGGTATGTTCATCCTCCTTATTGTTGATCTGCATCTGCCAGCGCTCCTCCTTGTTCTTCCGCCATTAGGGCTTCCAACGAAAGCTTCACCTCTTTCTTCGTAGATACATTCCTCATAGAGAATTTGTGACCTTTAGGCCCAGTCAACAGATCTTCCGCTTAGTACTAGCTTAGATCTCGCCATCTATACATAATGCTGTAGATTTATCCGCTCCGCCATTAGAACTTTTAGCAAAGCTTCATCTTGTTCGATCTTGAGCTCGTGACCTGTAATGATTTTGTTTTTTCGATCTTCTCCATTTTTACCCCGCTGTAGATGCCTCAAATCTTCATCACTCCTGTCTGGCATGTAAATCCCTCTTTTTTAGTATAAAGTCTTTGTAGCTTTCCTTGCATACTCTTAGATTAGTTTCTTTTTCCTCAGCATACTCAGATCTTTCCCCCTTAGCAATCTTTCGGAAACTTGTTTTTCTCCTTGGTAGATTCGCTAATTATGTTCCGGTTTAAGTTGATATGCCCTGCTTTTGCAAAAAAACTCTGTAATTTGACGCAGTGGTTGAACTGTTCCCCTTCAACTGCCATTAACCGGAAATGATATAACTTGTTTTATGATTGCCGGTTTAACCATGCAAACTAGTCCTCAGTTTAAACCGTTGCGTAATTTTCATAGATAGATTCCGGATTATTGCACTTTCATAATCCGTTTCTGTATTTTATCTTCTCCAGAACTTTGCTCAATGGCTAAGCAGTATGTCTCCTGCGATTGGGTCCCTTCCGTCGTTACTGAGGATGACCTAATCAAGCTGTCTAAAATCGGCACATTAGGCCCTCAGTCTGAGTTAAAATGGCGTGCTACGGGTAATGAATGCCCTCCTACTCCTAGATCCGGGGAAGTCATCGTGTTTTTGGACCACATCTCTAGAGGCTTCTCTCCCCCCGGTTCAAGGTTTTTCCGGGATGTTCTTGCCACCTTCCAGCTACACCCACAGGATATCGGACCCAATTCCGTTTCAAACATTTGTGATTTCCAAGTATTTTCTGAGGTGTATCTGCAAGAGGAACCTTCAGTTGATTTATTCCGGGATTTCTTTCATTTAAACCGGCGCACTGAATTTACCAGCGGACCTCACCAAGAACTTGGTGGGATTAGTATTCAGAAGAGGAGGGATGTAGTCTTTCCTCACGCCGCTTTACATACTCATCCAAAAGATTGGAACAAGTCCTGGTTTTATTGTGTAGACACTTCTCCTGAAGGTGAAAATCCTTTGCCGGGTTATCGAGAAACTCGTATTCCGGCGAATCACCCCTTGCCACAACGGCTTAGTGCTGCTGAACGAACCCGGTTCTCATCACAGCTCTCCAAGCTGAGAGCTTTTATGGCAAATGGTCTGATCGGCACTGATTTCCTTCGCTGCTGGCTATCTTGGAGCATCCTTCCCTTAAGCCGGCGTCCTAAGCTAATGTGCAAATACTCTGGTAAACCGGATGATCCTCAGAGGTTTACCAAGGATAAGCTTTCTGAATCGGAGGTAGTGGAGTCAGCCAAAAAGATTGTCAATCCTTCCTTAACAGATTGCGCTAAAGTTGGCTTGGCCCCGTACTTCAAGAAGAATAAGCTGCCTGAAGTAAGTTTTTCTTTGCCCTGTACTTGTAAACCGTCCTCTTTGAACCGTCTTTCAATTGCCCTTGCTTTTTCAATTAGGCTGATGACCCCTTCTGGAGGAGAAAGCCTCAGGAAAAAACCGTAAAGCAGGCTCGCCGGAAGACCCCTGCAAACAAAAAGAGGAAAGCAGCCGTCGATGCCGGTTCTCCTACTAAGGATGATGATCCGGACTCCGAGGTATGCTTTATTCCGGTTTAAATTCTTGCTTCCATGCACTTGTAATCATATCTAATGATACCTTTTCACAGGAACTGCCTGAAGGTGATAACCCGACTGAGATTGAGGTAACACTTCTTTCTTCTGATTCAGAACCTCTTCCTCCCAAAAATCGTCGGACCGTCAGGAAATATCAATTTTCTCATCCTTATGCTCAGTTAGACCCTAACTTTACTTTGAAGAAGCAACAGCACGAAGCCTTTCGCCGGACCACTCGCCACAGTGGCCTGGCGGTGGAGTCATCTGGAATCTCCTTAACTCCGGTTCGAAAACGCCGTGCTGAGGTGATACTCTCTCCGACTCTTCTTCATCCCAAGGCCGGACTTATCCGAAAACCCCTTAAACCGTCTGATCCTGACTATCAGGAAACTCCGTTGTCTTCTTCTGGTGAATCAACCGCTACGCAGCTTCCTCCTTTGAAAACCGTCCCAGGGTAACTTTCTTTGCCTTTTCCGGTTTATGACACCCTTTTTACTTTATAATACTAACTTATTTTGCATGTTTTTCCAGAAAACCGAAACCCAGCAAAAAAACCAAGGCGAATAAGCCTGTTGCTGACCCTTCTGCTGATGATCCGGTTGTTAATCCGTCCACAGTTGTTCCTCCAGAAGGTACTCCTGCAGCTCATGTTGAAGAACCTGCTCTTGAAACTCCTCTTACAGAAAACGTCCAAGATCCACCAAGTCCGGCCCGGGTTAATTCTCCTCAAGTTAACCCGGCGTCTCCTGATCCAGCTCATGTTGACGTTACTCCCCCCAATGTACCCACTTCTCCTGATGTCGTGGTTACTGGCACCACTTATGTTGCTCGAGCTGAGCCCACCGTTTTAGCAAAACATACAGCTAAAGCGGAAAAGATAGCTCAAGAAAAAGGGAAATGGAGTACTGACATATCCAGTCTTTCCAGCATGAGCGCTCAAGACATTTATTCCGGGTATTTGAACCGGCTCCACAGCAGCCGGGATTATGAAGCCAGCTTGGTGAACTTGATGAGAGAAAAATACAAAGTAAGTTTCCTCTTCTGACTTTGCTTTTTTGACACATCTCTATCTCTTAGCAGCCCCCAAGTTCCGGTTTAGCTGCTTTACTGAAGGTGATCCGGAACTTTGTAGTTTGAACTGCTGATCCATACATTAGCCCCCAAGTATCAAGTAGATAACTTGGTTATGTAGTTGATACTTGTAATTTCAAATTGTCTTTGGTGCATTGCTATTAGCCCCCAAGTGTCAAGTAGACAACTTGGTTGTGTGCTTGAGACTTGTACTTTCAAATTGTCTTTGCTGTATTACTTCAACTGCCATTAGCCCCCAAGTGTCAAGTAGACAACTTGGTTGTGTGCTTGAGACTTGTAATTTCTAATCTTGCTTTTGAACTTTGTCTGCAGGCTGAGCTGAACCGGAATGCTCTGGAGATCAACGAACTTCGAAGCCGGCTTACGGAGACTGGGTCAGCCGCTTCAAAGGCTAAGAAAGAACTTCAAGTGAGCTTAAAGACTGCTGAAGACTTGAAAAAGTACTTTGAAGAGGAGCGGACTACTTTTGAGGTCCAGAAAAAAGATCTTGAAAAACGTGTTCAGGATGCTGAAGGAGCACTTAATCCGGTTACTGAAGAATTGACCGGGTTAAAGCGCCAAATTGACTTGATGACCTCTGCTATTTTTGGTAAGTATAATCTGAACTCGTCTTTCTGTGTAACCTGTGCCTTGTACCGGTTTAACTATTATTGTTTGTATGTAGGGCGCCGTGTCTCCCATCTTGGGGACGACTTGCGGAAAAAACTCAAAGCCTGCTATACCTTGGTCGAACAGTTGTACTCTGGAACACAAAGGATTATCAGTGCCACTTCATTTGGTAAACCGGCTCCTTCAACTATCCAGGATACTTTGAATAGTTTGTCCATTCTACCGGCTCGTCTTGAGGAAGTTAAGAAATCGGCCGCTCGAGGAGGTGCTCTTCTGGCCCTTACAAGGGCTAAAGCTTGGGTCCCAGACCTTGATCCGGAGGAGGTGTTAACCGGATTTCCTGATACCAAGGAGGACGGTTCAACCTTCAATGAAAAAGATCTTTATGCCCTGACAAAGGAGATGCGTCCCCTTGCCAGCAAGCTTGCGGTGGAATCTGATTTGTCGCGATATCATCCATCATACAACCTGCAGAACGAGCGGGTGGAGCGACCGGTTTACGATATTGTAAACTTAATTCCGCCGGTTCGTCCTCACACCTTTGCTCCTGATATTGATCCTGTTGAGCTTATCAACGATGATGTATATTTCCGTGCCTTGGCAAAGATTGATTGGCGTGCACCGGACTTCCAACCGCTTCACGAGGATGAAGACGTTCCGGATCAAGACGGTGGCCAACCATCTCAGCAAGGAGAGGCACAATCTTGAATTCTATTGCTGTAACCATGATTGTTATCCCGCCAAACAATGCTTCCAACTATTGGGCTTTTTATGCCTTGTAATAGGTTTAGCTGAGACTTAATGTGCTGTGATCCGACATTTTGTCTTTATGAAGTATTCACCCGTTAACCTATTGCCTGATGCAGTTGCTTTCTTCTGTTCATATAAAAATATCGAAAAATATGTCCTAGTGGCTTCCACTGAACGGGTTAACCTATTCTCTTAAAACATCCAATAAACATATCTTTATACTAAAGATAACTGTCATACCTGAGATGCATGTGGCCAGTATACTTTAAACCAGTCAGGACTTTAAAGTCACTTTAATCGGTCTTCATCAATCCTAATAGACACTTGAAACTCTCCGGTCCATCTTATCGATAAATCCGGCTCATCTTGTTTCAGAAAATTGTAACTTGTGCCTGATACGCCATCCGGGTTTTAATGAACACCGGGCTTGATCACAATTGGGCCGGGTTAATAAACTCCGGTCATTGTTTTGTCTCATACTGGTGACTTATAGTCAAAACCAGGCCGGTTTAAAAAACACCGGTCATTATAACTGATCAAGTACTGCCAATTTGTTGGCTCATCATGAAGGTCGATCCAGGTTATGATGAACGCCGGTTTAACTCTCGCTGGTGTTCATGACCCAGACTTATAACTTTATAGATAGGTGGTCAACTTCTAGAGCTGTTCCACTCGGTTTAAAAGGTTATAGAACACAAAAAGCACCAAGAAACACACAATTTTTGCAAATCAGACCATGTAGTCGAGGCTTTTTCAAAGAGCTGCCAGGCTCAAAGCAAGGTTCAGCCAATCAATGGGACGTGGGCAAACCTACTGTCCCAAGGAGCCTAGCCAATCACTGAACGTGAGCGTATCAACTGTTCAGAGGGCCGATAGAACCGCAAATAAAAACCAATCCGATCAATGGGACGTGGGCAAACCATCTGTCCCAAGGGGCCTAGCCAATCACTGAACGTGAGCGTATCAACTGTTCAGAGGGCCGAAAGAATTTGTAAATAAGAACCGATCCGATCAATGGAACGTGGGCAAACCATCTGTCCCAAGGGGCCTAGCCAATCACTGAACGTGAGTGTATCAACTGTTCAGAGGGCCGAAAGAATTTGTATTTATTGTTCCGATCACTGGGACGCGGATTAGCCGACACTCCCAGGGGGCCTCCAGGGTTCCTCCTGAACCGGTGGGTCAATCTAGACCAATCACTGAATGTGGTACTGTCCACTTTTCAGAGGGTCGAAAGAAGAAAATTATTCCGATTACTGGGACGCGGATTGACCGACATTCCCAGGGGGCCTCCAGGGTTCCTCCTGAACTGGTGGGTCAATCTAAACCAATCACTGAATGTGGACTTGTCCAACTTTTCAGGGGGTTGCAAGAATTTATAAAACTGAATCCGATCACTGGGAGCGGATGATACCAACTCCCAGGGGGCCTCCATTGTTCTGTTTTGAACCTGTGGGTTTTCGTTTTATGGAGTCTTCTCTTCTTGAACCGGATATAATCTCCTGTTCCCAAGAGTTCTATTGCTCCTTCACATATTCTGCAAAAATTAGTTTCTAAACCGGCCAACATTGAAATATGATATTTGATAACAAACTGATATGGTTATTTGTCACAAGATTTGTGTATATGGAGAAAGGGCTGAACCCCCAGTTTACCGAGGGTGCCGATTTATTCATTATTCATAATATATACATAGGATACATTGGAGCACATAGCTCAAGTATAGTATGGCCGTAAATGGGCGATGTTCCACGGCCTCTTCGTCTCCTCTTCCGATGTCCGTGAATCCTTGTGTTCTCGAATGTCCACAAGTAATATGAACCGTTGTGTAAATTCTTGCTGACCACAAAGGGCCCTTCCCATGGCGGGGATAGCTTGTGCATATCTGTTTGATCTTGGATGAGCCGGAGTACCAAGTCACCCTCCTGGAATGTCCTGGTTCTAATCCGGCGGCTATGATATCTGCGCAGATCTTGCTGATAAATCGCCGACCGTGCTGCAGCTATATCACGCTCTTCATCCAACCGGTCTAAACCGTCTTGTCTTGACTCCTCATTAACAGCTTCCACATAGGCCGCTACCCTTGGTGAGTCATGGCATATGTCACTTGGAAGAACTGCTTCTGCGCCGTAAACCATGAAGAAGGGTGTATAACCTTTAGACCGGTTTGGTGTAGTGTTAATACTCCAAAGAACGGATGGCAATTCTTCAACCCAACAACCTGGGGTTCTCTGCAAAGGTGTCATAAGCCGGGGTTTGATTCCTCGCAAAATCTCCTGATTTGCCGTTTCGGCCTGACCATTGGATTGGGGGTGAGCCACAGAAGACACGTCCAAACGAATATGCTCCCGTTGACAGAATTCTTCCATCTCACCCTGTGATAAATTGGTGCCATTATCTGTGATGATGCTGTGTGGAAAGCCAAACCGGAATATCACTTTTTTGATGAATTTGACCGCTGTTGCCGCATCACACTTGCTAATAGGTTCCGCTTCAACCCACTTTGTAACTTGTCTACTGCTACCAGTAGATGAGTTTTCTGATCTTGGGATCTCTTGAAAGGACCAACCATGTCAAGCCCCCAAGTTGCAAAAGGCCAAGTTATTGGTATCATCCGGAGTTCCTGTGCCGGAACAAGAGCATGTCTTGAGAACTTCTGACAGGCATCACACTTTCGGACCAGATCCGCCGCATCTGCATGCGCGGTTAACCAATAGAAGCCATGTCGGAATGCCTTAGCCACTAAAGACTTTGATCCGGCATGATGACCACAATCCCCTTCATGAATCTCTCTTAGAATCTCACAACCTTCCTCAGCTGAAACACATCGTTGAAATACTCCAGAAGTGCTACGATGGTGCAGCTCTCTGTTTGCAATTGTTATAGACTTGGAACGCCGGATTATCTGCCGTGCTTCCTCTTCGTCCTCCGGTAACTCTCCTCGGCTTAAGTACGCCAAATAGGGTATCGTCCAATCCGGAATAATATGGAGTGCTGCAACTTACTGTGCCTCTGGGTCCGGAACAGCTAGGTCGGTCTCCGAAGGTACTTGAACCGAAGGACTGTGCAATTCATCCAAAAAGGTGTTTGGTGGTACCGGTTTACGTTGCGACCCTAGCCGGCTTAAAGCGTCGGCCGCTTCGTTCCTCCGCCGGTCTATATGATCCACCTGATATCCCTTGAAGTGTCCTGCGACCGCTTCAACCTCTCGCCGATAAGCCGCCATGAGGGGATCCCTTGAATCCCACTTGCCCGAAACTTGCTGGGCCACTAAATCTGAATCGCCCAGGCACTTAACCCGGCTCAAATTCATCTCCTTTGCCAATCGCAAACCATGAAGTAATGCTTCATATTCTGCTGCATTATTAGTACAAGGAAATAATAAGCGGAGGACATAACAAAATTTATCACCTCTAGGGGAAGTTAAGACAACTCCAGCCCCTGAGCCCTCCAACTGCTTTGAACCGTCGAAGTAAATCGTCCAATAAGTAAGGTCCGGCTTCTCCTCAGGAGTCTGCAACTCTGTCCAGTCATTGATGAAGTCTACCAATGCCTGAGATTTTATAGCAGTACGCGGTACATACTTCAACTCATGCGGGCTGAGCTCAATGGCCCACTTGGCTACCCTGCCTGTAGCTTCCCTGTTCTGGATTATGTCTCCTAACGGAGCTGAACTAACCACAGTTATTGGATGCCCTTGGAAATAGTGCTTCAGTTTCCGGTTTGCCATGAATACCCCATATACCAACTTCTGCCAATGCGGGTACCTTTGTTTAGACTCAATGAGTACTTCACTCACATAATAAACCGGGCGCTGAACCGGATGTTCCTTCCCTGCTTCCTTACGCTCAACCACAATTGCAACACTGACTGCCCGTGTGTTTGCAGCAATATATAACAGCAAAGGCTCCTTATCAATGGGAGCAGCTCAAACCGGTGGTTTTGCTAGTTGCTGTTTCAGATTCTCAAACGTTGTATTTGCCTCCTCACTCCAAATGAACCGGTCCGTTTTCCTCAACATTTGATAGAGCGGGATCGCCTTCTCCCCCAATTGACTGATGAACCGGCTTAGCGCCGTGATCTGGCCTGCTATGCGCTGAACATCGTTGATGCAAACAGGTTTTGTCAAAGATGTGATGGCCTTGATCTTCTCGGGGTTGGCTTCTATTCCCCTGTTCGAGACCAAGAATCCCAGAAGCTTACCAGCCGGAACACCAAAAGCACATTTCTCCGGATTAAGCATCATCATGTAAGCTCGAAGATTATCAAAGGTTTCTTTGAGGTCCTCTATCATTGTTCTTTCTTCCTTTGATTTGACCACAATGTCATCCACATAAGCATGCACGTTCCTTCCTATCTGCCCTTTCAAACAATTCTAAACGCAACGCTGATAAGTTGCCTGTGCACACTTGAGCCCAAAGGGCATAGATACATAGCAAAAAGCACCAAAAGGAGTTATGAAAGCTGTCTTCTCTTGATCTTCAACTGCCATTTTGATCTGGTGATATCCTGAATATGCATCCAGAAAACTCAGCCGCTCACACCCTGCTGTGGCATCGATAATCTGATCAATGCGAGGTAAAGCAAAAGGATCAGTTGGGCAAGCTTTATTGAGGTCTGTATAATCCACACACATCCTCCACTTCCCATTCTTCTTTAAAACTAGCACCGGATTAGCCAACCATTCCGGATGAAAAACTTCTACTATGAACCCTGCTGCCAAAAGTCTGGCCACTTCCTCTCCTATAGCCTTGCGCCTTTCTTCATTGAAGCGGCGTAGATACTGTTTTACCGGTTTAAACTTTGGATCAATGTTCAACTTGTGCTCAGCGAGTTCCCTCGGTATACCTGGCATGTCAGAAGGCTTCCATGCAAAGATATCCCGGTTCTCACGGATGAACTCGATGAGCGCGCTTTCCTATTTGGGATCAAGGTTAGCGCTGATGGTGAACTGTTTAGATGAGTCTCCGGGCACAAAATCAACCTGCTTAGTCTCTTCCGCTGACTTGAACTTCAATGCCGGGTCATGCTCGGTAGTTGGTTTCTTCAGCGGAGTCATATCTGCCGGATCAACATTATCTTTATAAAATTTTAACTCTTCCGTGGCACATACCGCTTCTGCATAAGCTGCATCACCTTCCTCGCATTCCACCGCTATCTTACGACTGCCATGAACCATGATCGTGCCTTTATGACCCGGCATCTTAAGCTGCAAGTAAACATAACATGGCCTAGCCATAAATTTAGCATAAACCGTCCTTCCAAACAAAGCATGATATGGACTTTTAATTTTGACAACTTCAAAAGTGATCATCTCCGATCTGGAATCATACTCATCTCCAAAGGTAACTTCTAAGTCAATCTTACCAACTGGATAAGCTGACTTACCTGGGACCACCCCATGAAACACTGTGTTTGACGTTCTTAACTTTTTATCTGTCAGACCCATACGACGGAAAGTCTCGTAATACAGTATATTGATACTGCTACCCCCGTCCATGAGGACTTTAGTAAACTTGTATCCTCCCACCTGAGGTGCTACCACCAAGGCTAAATGTCCCGGATTATCCACCCGTAAAGGGTAGTCCTCTCTGCTCCATACAATGGGCTGTTCCAACCATCGGAGAAATTGTGGTGTCGCCGGTTCCACTGCATTAACAGCCCGCTTTAACACCTTCTGGTCTCGTTTGCACAGACTTGTGGTGAAGACATGATACTGCCCACTACTTAACTCCTTCGGGTTACTCTGATACCCGGGTTGTGGCTGTTGTTGCTGGCGCTGCTGCTGCTGGTTTCCTTGATTATTATAACTCCCTTGGCCCTGCTGCTGATTATTCTGACCATTGTAACCACCTTGATGATGTGATTGATTCCCCTGACCATTATAATTTCCTTGATTACTCTGGCCGCCTGGCCGGGGTTGATAACCACCGTTGTTGCCCCTATATCCTGATCCGGAACTGTTCCCCTGATGTCCCGAACCATAAAATCCGGGCCCTGAACCGCCGTGCGGGGGCCGGCTAGGAGGATTAAAACGGTTGTTCACTGCCTTCATAAAGGGTATGCATTCTCTCATAGTATGCCTTGCTATTTTCCCCCTTCCGCTATGCTTTGGACAGGGTCGATCCAATTCCTGCTCCCAGCCCGGATCTCCTCCGCCGGTTTGGAGAGTAGAATTCTCCGGATTACCCTGAAAACCACCTTGAACTCGAGTGTTAGCCACGAAATCTGACCCACCTTCTGCCTTCCGTTTGCCCAAAAGGCTTGATGTAACCGGATTAACCAGCGCCGGTTTACCAGACTTGCTGGCCTTCCCCGCTTTATCTCCTTCTGCTTCCGGATACTTGGTATTATCCGAGTCTCCGTATTTCACCAAGGCACTCATTAAGGTCCCCATGTCATTGCAGTCCCTTTTAAGCCGTCCGAGCTTTAACTTTAACGATTCAAACCGGCAATTGTTCTCCAATGTTACAATAGCCGTACTAGGATTGATGCCATTCGAGGAGTGTAAAATTTCTGCCACTCTGCGTACCCAAGCTGCTGTAGACTCCTGCTCTCCTTGTACACAGGCTGCTAAATCTATCACCGACATCGGCTGCTTGCATGTATCCTTGAAGTTTTTAATGAACTGACCGCGCAACTCCCCCCATGACCCAATAGAATTCGGGGGTAGAGCTTTTAACCAGGTCCGGGCCGTGCCCTCAAGCATCATAGTGAAATATTTGGCACAAGCCGATTCATCCACGTCTAACATCTCCATGGCCATCTCATAACTTTCTACCCAGGCTTCTGGCGGTAAATCGGCTGTGTAATTAGGCACCTTGCGGGGCCTTTTGAAATCCTTGGGCAACTTAACACTCCGTAGAGCTGGGACAAGACATTGTATTCCGAAGGAGCTCGCCGTAGCTCCCGTTCCTGCAGAGGCTGTGTGAACCGGTGTCGATTGACGAATTTCCTCCCTGGCCTCCGATCTAGGCCGGTTTAGGTCTGGGGCTGGCATCTCCGCCCTTGCCGGATTATCCTGCCTGCGCTGATGTCTCCTGCGCTCACTGCTAGACACTTCTGGCTCCTCCCAATGTCTAGAATAACTTCGGTTGGGACGTGGTGTTGAATGTAACCTTTCCCTGCTATGAGAGTACGCTTGCTGCTTTATTAACGCAGTATTAAGTAGCTTCTGGGCCCTGCGCGCCTCTATCGCCACCGGAGATGTTTCTTCCACGGGTAAAGCGGCCAACCGCGCCGCCGCTGCAGCAATATTATCCAAAGGGTTTGAATAGTGCCCCGGAGGGACAGTAACATAAGGTGCCGATGTAATCCGACGCTCCTGTTCTGCGGCGGGCTGTTGAACCGGCTCATCCCGAGCCGGGGGTGTTCTCCGGTTTAAGGCCGGATTATTACTGGCCCCAGCCCCAGGTGTCCTGAACAAATTCGCGGATTCGTAACCCGGCGGTAGGCGGGACCGATACTTCCGCCCCCTTACTCCTTCCACAGAAGCCTGCTCCATCATCAAATGGAAGGCTTGATCATCCAACTCTGCTTGTCTTATGGCTATCATCTCTCCTTCCGCTTTTAAATCCTCCTTTAACTGATCGATCCGACCCTTCAACTGAAGAAGCTCTGCATCATGATGCGCCTTGTCTGCTGGAGCTACGACCTCCACCGCCCTAGCCGTGAACTCCTCGATCAAGGTCGATAGAACTTCCGTAAGGGAGGGATTTGAACCGCTTCCCCCTGCACCAGCTTCTGATGTCGTTCCGTTCATCGGGGGTTGTGAACCGGCCATGAAGACCGCCACCCGGTTTGGCGGGTCAAAGGGGCCCGGAATACTGTTTCCATCGGACTCGCCCTCAGACCGGCCGTCCCGCAACTGATACAGAGATTCAGTTTCCCCGGATGAAGATTCGTCATCTGAGTAGACGACTGTTGCTCCATCAGATTCCGATCCGTCCTCGGCTCGGCCTCCGTGAATTGCTCCAACGAACACATGCTTCATGGCAGGCTGAATCCGGGCCGATCTCGCACGCTGAGCCGGCTCGACGATGTTGGGGAGGGTGTCCGGCTCAGGTCCCGGTTCACCAATTTTGCCGATGAAGACTTGGATGCTGCCGAAGGGGACCCGGTACCCGTATTCGATCGAATCGGCCTCCGGTCCCCAACCCGCGTCGTCGATGTAGATCCGGCCACGACGACTCTTGGTCATCCGGCCGACTGCGTAACCCTTTAGCCCTCCGAAACCGCCTTTCAAGAACTCGAAACCATCGTGCGCAGGCCCCACGGTGGGCGCCAACTGTCGTGGAAATAACACGGCAGATGTCCGGTTTAGCGGACTTGATGATGGAACCATCGCACGGGTTAGCTTGAAAGGATTCATGGCACACAAAGGACACAAAGGATTTATACTAGTTCGGCCCCTTCGGAGAAGGTAAAAGCCTACGTCTAGTTGGTTTGGTATTGCTTGGGCGTCGGTTTACAGGGAGCGGATTCGCTTTGCCTGTGTCTCGACGGATTGATTGTTGCTTGTCCCTGAACCGTCCAGGCCGTCCCTTTATATAGAGGCAACGCCTGGTCCGGTTTACAGAGTCCCGAGGCCGGCTCATACTCGTGTCCGCCTCGGTCTCTGTCTTTTCTTTCTTATCTCTCAAGTTACATCTCTTGGCGGTTTACAAACCATACCTCTATACATGGGCCTTGAAATCTCATGGGCCGTAGTCTCTACTAAAATATTAAAACCAAGTACAATATAACTAAGCCGGTTCACAATATCCGGTTTATACCTACTAACCATATCCCTGACAGACGGCTTTCACCGCCCATGGAGTCTTGGTACACAACATATTCTGGGGGTTCTTCCATCGCAAAGGCACGACGGGTGAGGTTTGCGAGCACGGTCACAAAACCTCCAAGGTTAGTTGCTGTGGTTTTATTGTGGACAATGGGTCCTGGCATTTTTGCTCGGTATGGGGGCAGAGGCTGTGTGGTGTTGGGTTGGGGGCTAGCGTGCCCTATTTATAGGAAAGGACGGAGTCTTCCTTCGCACGCTTGCTGAGTCTTCCTTTGCACGCTTGCGGAGAGGAACGGTTTAGGTGTCGGTTACTGGCGCGTGATCGATAAGCTAGGCTGGTACGTTGGGCACCGACTACCAAAGGCGTCGGTCCACTGTGTGGGTATCTTACGCGAGAAGCTTGGCTGGGGTTGGAATATGGTCTGGTGGGGTGGTAAATCTAGGTTTTTGGACCTGGCTAAGATAGGATTAGCCAACGGTCAGCCTGGCTCTGATACCAAGGTTGTCAGGACCGGAATTTCGGGGTATTGAATTCCCAAAATTTGGCCCTTGTGCTCACCAGCCCCAGGATTACTGTTAGCTGATGAGGCACCTCTTGATACAGAAATTTCCAAGCAAAGGTACAAATATGTGGTACAAGACCATTCTGGCCTTTAAGTACAACACGGGGTTTCTGGGGATGATGGCGGAAGTGGTTGTGACACAACGGCGTCTGTGGGACTCCATTTCCCACGGGAACAGCTGACCGGGATAGCAGCTATCTTCGCGAGGCTGCTAACTCCAATAGTGTAGGCTCCGGGGTGTCATTCACGTTGTTCCTTCCCTTGCAAGGAATCTGGCCAAGACAATAGCCAGGGACAAGCCAGTGAGTACTTTGAATGTACTCGCAAACATTATGAATATGGGTGAGACATAAACATGCTCAAGGATGATTCAGGATCACTATGGTAATATTAAAATGACAGTGTATGAGTTCAAGCAGGGCATCCGAGTAAAAGTGCATATGTAATCAGCGAATAGTAGTAGGTTAAATAATAGGCATGCCACAGCCGGGCGTGTGAGCGACACCACAGAAAGGGCTTATAAGGAAAAGAAAATCAAAGACAAGAATGCCACAGTCGGACGTCATAGCGACATCACATAAAGGGCTTATAAATAAAAAGAATGCCACAGTCGGACGTCTGAGCGACATCACAGAAAGGGCTTTCAAAAATAAAAATAAATAACGGTAAATATCCGGGAGGTAGAACCGTCCCAAGGATACTCATCATTTCAAATAAAACGAAAGGTTAGTCCATAATAATGATAAATCACAATCACTACCTGTCACAGGTCATAAATAATGTTCTAGTTTAATAGAAATCTCCTCCGAAGACCGACACTAAGACCGATACTCGACCCATCCCAAACTGTAGTCCTTAACCATGGACACGACTATCCGTATAGGTTTTATATATCTCTGCAGAGGGTGTACTCTTTACCCGCGGACGACGGATTCTCTATAGCCCTTCTGGACTAATTCCGTCTACGGCCTTTTAAATTGAAGACACACCTGACTGCACACACCAGCCTAACTTTCCGGTGTCTGGAATCACCCACGACACTGGTTAAGCCAAACTTTAAGTGGGGAGGCTACAACCTCGACTAGCATGGGATCACAACAATTTATAATGCGCGCGAGAAACTGGGGAAGCTATCCCCTTCGGCTACAACCAAAACACCCATGCCCCCGGACCAGTTGGCCTGCCTACCGGATGCAGCCGGTATCTTCCACCGTGGCCTCTCTGTATGGTGTGTGATAGAACAGGGGTCGACAAATTTACTGAGCCGCACCCTACCTGTAGCAGGGACACGTGGTAGTACGAAACAAGTATGGGGGTTACCGGAGCAAGACTCGATCTATGGTCGACTCAGGAGGTTTATGTATTCTCTGCATGGTTAGTGCCACAATGCTCTCACTGCTCCCTGACAGGGTCACACCCCTCATGCTACATGCTACCTCACTGCACATCCTCGTCACAACGAGATGTCAGTCACGCGGTCGGTTCACCGAAACACAACCTTCCTTCGGACTTCATCCGAACTATCACCAGGCATATGTGGCATGAGGAGTGGTGGCTGTCACCAATATCACATACATGACTGAAAAGGATTATTCCCCACATGTTGATATGCAAGAGTATGATCTCCACATGAAATAATGATGCTCCATTTTTGGCATATTAATGGAGTTCTTGAGATTAAAGCAAACAACACACAAATTGTATTATCACAGGGTTCAAGATGCTTGCCTTCAAGTAGAGGGGAGGAGAAAAGCATTCCAAGAATTTTGGAAGTTTTCTCCCTCTTCAAAAATCCTAAAAGAATGAAAAGGAAATCAATACATAGGCTTAGAACACCCCCAAAAAGTTGTCTGGAAAATTTTCATACAAATATGAAAATAAACTAGACAATATTTGGGAAACAACAGAAAAAGAATCAAATCATTTGGAGCTGTGGTTAAAAAGTTAAAGCTAGTCAAAGTTTGGTCAAATCTGATTTTTAAACTAAAACAGAAAAGAAAATGTTTCGGCTGAGAATACGCCTTCGGGCTAGGGAATACGTACTTTGTGTTTTACGCCTTCACTTAAAACACGCGGTGGCGACGCTGGGTCACTAACAGTGGGTCCAGGGGGTCCACTAGTGAGGTTTGACCAGTCGTTTCCCCCCTCCTCTTCCTCTGCCCGAACGGATTCATGGATCTGGCGATCGTCGCCGGTGGACGGAGGCTCCTCGAGGGTTACAGGGTGCGGGAATGGATCCGCGACTCCTTGGCGGTCCTTCCGGTAGTCGGCTGGCTGGAGGGGACGGAGGGAGTCACCGGCGGCGAGCTCCGCGGCGGAGGAAGCTTCGGGTGGGTTTGGGGCTTTGCGATGCAGTGGTTCCCGAGCGAGCCTGAGGTGATGGGCGGCTCCGTAGGGTCGAGGGGAAGGCGACGGTGGTGCTGAACGGGCGGGGGAGGCCCTGGTGGCCTCGGATTGCTCGGGGCAGAGACGGCGGCCGTGTTCGCCGGAGGTGAAGAAGGAGGCTTCTCGGGGGCGAATGGCTGCCACGGGGCTGCTCTGCGGAGTACCTAGTGGTGGTCTGATGCTGCGGAGAGGTGCGGGGCACCTTTAAATAGGAGAGCCATGGCAGTTCAGCGGCGGTAGGGGATAAGCTCGCCGGCGACCGCCGTTCTGTTGCAGCAGGGGGACGTGGCGGCGACGAACGCTAGCGGATGGGCCTGCGGATGAGCTCGCACTGCTCCAGGGGGCAGCTGGCGAGTGCGCGTGGCTTGGGCGGCGCCGGCCGTGGCAGATAGCCACTGTGCTCGCCGGCGTGCCGCCAAAAGCGCTCTGACGGCGGCGCTGTGGCGACCCAGGGGCGGCTTGGCGTGTACCTAGGTGCGGATAAGGTCGGGTGAGGCTCTGCAGGTGAGTTGGGGCCAGGGGCGCGACGCGGCGGCCTGAGCGCACGCACGTGCAAAACGCGCGCTCTGGGCACGCCCAGAGCACGCACACAACATGCTCGGCGTTATGCCAAGGCATGCTAATGAGCTCCAAACTGCAAGGGGGTCAGCAGGGTGGGGTTATAGGTTAGGGCAAAGCACGAGACATGCTGGTTTAGGCAGGAGACCAAGTTCATAATATGAACCAGAAACTGAGCCAAACATGGCCATGCACTCAGGGTGTTTGACAAAATGCCAGAGGCATCTAGTCAGCTCTTGGGGTGGCAAAATTTACCAGATGGGTGTCTCCTTGGATGAGTAAGAGGGTGGTGAGGTTAGTTTATCAAAAGCAGAAACTTGCTAGTGCAAGTTTTGCAAGATCTTAGTTCTGGATAGAAAATGCAGAGCATTGTTTCATGAACCAAAACTATCCCAATTGGCCCACTCTTCTGGATTTAAGGGTTTTGCAAGAAGAACTTTAAGAAAGAGGAAGCTCAAAGGTACTGGAGCAAAATAGACTAGGGTTGCAGTGCAAATCACCAAACTGAACCAGAATGGAAGAGAGGTTGTTTCACTCAAAACTTCCAAAGGACCAAGATGGGTTTTTGCATAAAGATGGATAACATACTGCTATGAACATCCCATAATTATGGTGGAAGCATAACAGGAATATTTAATAGGGTTGTAGTGCAATTTGGTCTACTGAACCAGATTGGCAACCATGTTGCGGAGCTCAAAATATTAAATGAAATAATAATATGCTTGCATAAAAGTGATCTAATAGCATCACTTGACATCTCCAATTTTTGGTTGAAAATATAAATAAATTTATCAAGTGGTTGCAGTTCAAAAGAGGCCTTAAAACTAGGTTTAATCATTTATATAGAGAAGTAAATTATGGGGACCAATATATAATTAATCCTGCTGATATAAGCCAAGTTTTTAAAGAGGGTGCATAAGAGACTCAAATATTAATTGGAAGGTTTTCACTAGGGGTAAAAATTATAACATAACATAACAAGAATGGTTCTGAAACCAAGGAACATATAGCAAAAGGCAAAAAAATTAATTTACTGGCAAAATTTTATTTAGTAAAACATTGCTAAATTTTTGGGGTGTTACACCCTCTGTCTTCTGTCTTGGCCCGAAAGTCTTTCGTACATGATTTCCTCCAAAAATATCTCCTGCGAAGGTTTCAATCCGTTTGGACTCCGTTTGATATTCCTTTTCTGCAAAACCCTGAAATAGGCAAAAAAACAGCAATCTGGACTGGGCCTTTGGGTTAGTAGGTTAGTCCCAAAAAATGATATAAAAGTGAATGATAAAGCCCATTAAACATCCAAGACTTCATAAAGCATGGAACAATCAAAAATTATAGATACGTTGGAGACGTATCAAGCATCCCCAAGCTTAATTCCTGCTCGTCCTCAAGTAGGTAAATGATAAAGAAAGAAATTTTGATGTGGAATGCTAACCAATATAGTTTTTCAATGTTATTCTCTTAATTGTGGCATGAATTTCAGATCTGAAAGATTCAAGATAAAAGTCTATATTGACATAAGAAATAACAATACTTCAAGCAATACTAACAAAGCAATCACGTTTTCTCAAAATACTACGGCTAAAGAATTTATCCCTACAAAATCATATAGTGTTGGCTATGCTCCCTTATTATCACACTAAATATTCATATCATGCACAACCCCGATTTCAGCCAAGCATTTGTTTTCATGCTCTATCTTTTCAAACCTTTCAACTTTCACGCAATACATGAGCGTGAGCCATGGATATAGCACTATGGGTGGAATAGAGGTGGTTGTGGAGAAGACAAAAAGAGGGAGATAGTCTCACATCGACTAGGCGTATCAATGGGCTATGGAGATGCCCATCAATAGATATCAATGTGAGTGAGTAGGGATTGCCATGCAACGGATTCACTAGAGCTAAATAAGGATGAAAGCTCAACAAAAGAAACTAGTGGGTGTGCATCCAACTTGCCTGCTCACGAAGACCTAGGGCATTTGAGGAAGCCCATCGTTGGAATATACAAGCCAAGTTCTATAACGAGAATTCCCACTAGTATATGAAAGTGACTAAGCATGAGACTCTCTACAATGAAGAACATGGTGCTACTTTGAAGCACAAGTGTGGAAAAATATAGTAGCAATTGTCCCTTTTTTTCTTTTTCTTTTTTTCTTTTTTTTCTCTTTTTTTGGGCCTTTCTTTTTTTCTTTGGCATTTCCTTTTTTTTGGGGGGAGGGGCTTTATAGATTCAGCCTTTCCTCCCATGGGACAATGCTCTAAAAATGATGATCATCACACTTTCATTATAACACAAGATTACAACTCGATACTACAACAACAAAGTATGACTCTATATGAATGTCTCTGGCGGTGTACCGGTATGTGCAATGAAACAAGAGTGGCATGTATAAAAATTATGCATGGTGGCCTTGCCACAAATACGATGTCAACTACATGATCATGCAATGGCAATATGACAATATGATGCGTGTCATATAAACAGAACGGTGGAAAGTTGCATGGCAATATATCTCAGAATGGCTATGGAAATGCCATGATAGGTAGGTATGGTGGCTGTTTTGAGGAACAATATGATGGCTATTTTGAGGAATGATATATAGTGGGTTTATGGCACCGGAGAAAGTTGCGCGGTACAAGAGAGGCTAGCAATGGTCGAACGGTGAGAGTGCGTATAATCCATGGACTCAACATTAGTCATAAGAACTCATATACTTATTGCAAAAATCTACGAGTCATCAAAACAAAGCAATCAACGCATGCCCCTAGGGGGGAGGTTGGTAGGAGTTAACCATCGCGCGCCCCCGGCCTCCATACAAAGGTTGACACTCTACAAATACCTTATGCTTTAATTTAGTCACATAACGGTTCACCATACGTGCATGCTACGGGAATAACCAACCTTAACACAAATATTTCTCAATTTCATAATTACTCCACCAGCATGACTCTAATATCACTATCCTCATGTTTCAAAACAATTATCAAGCATCCAACATCTCTTTCTATTCAATGCACTTGATGTGATTTTTTTTACTACATTGACATTTGATGTTTATCATGTGAAGACTAGTTTCTTTAGCCTAAACACTTTACCATGATGTTTTAATAGACTCTCAAATAGATATAAGTGAAGCATGAGAGTTCAACAATTTCTACAAAATATTACCACCACCATGCTCTAAAAGATATAAGTGAAGCACTAGAGCAAAAACTATTCAACTCAAAAGATATAAGTGAAGCACATAGAGTGTTCTAATAATTTCTAGGCCATATTTAACTCCCGCAAATAGGTGTGTCCAGCAAGGATGATTGTGTCAAACTAACAAGCAAAGACTCAAATTATACAAGACGCTCCAAGCAAAACACATAGCATGTTGCGAATAAAAATATAGCTCCACGTATAGTTACCGATGGATGAAGACGAAAGAGGGGATGCCTTCCCGGGGCATCCCCAAGCTTAGGCTTTTGATTATCTTGAATTTACTTGGGGTGCCATGGGCGTCCTCAAGCTTGGACCTTTGCTACTCCTTGTTCCATAGTCCATCAAAGCAATACTCAAAACTTGAAAACTTCACAACACAAAACTTAGACAAAAATTCTCGTGAGCTCCGTTAGTAAGAGAAAGCAAACCACCACTCAAAGGTACATCAAGAAATTCATTCATTGTTTATATTGGTGTTAAACCTACTGTACTCCAAGTTATCTATGGTTCACATCCTCCAATATTACTCATAGATGCATCGGAATAAGCAAACAACACACGAAAAACAGAATCTATCAAAAACAGAACAATTTGTAGTAATCTGCTGGGTTCGCCTACTTCTGGAACTCCAAAAATTCAAACTAAATTGTTAAATTTGCGCAATTTGTCTAAAAATCAGCAGAAAAAAGAATCAATTAAAAAGCACGCTCCAGTAAAATCTAAAGTCTACTTTAGCGAGCGCTAACGATTCTGTTTTTCACAGCAAGATCAAATAAACTTCAGACAAGTCCTACCAAAGGTTCTACTTGGCACAAACACTAAACAAAACATGAAAACACATCTAATCAGAGGATAGATGCAATATTTATTCCCTAACAGCAACAAAACCAAAAAACATGAAATTGGGTTGCCTCCCAACAAGCGCTATCGTTTTACGCCCCTAGCTAGGCATGATACAAGATAGATCTAGGTATTGCCATCTTTGGAAGGCAATCCATAAGTGGCTCTCATGATAGATTCATATGGTAATTTTATTTTCTTTCTAGGAAAGTGTTACATGCCTTTCCTTAACGGAAATTGGAATCTAATATTTCCTTCCTTCATATCAATAATTGCACCAATCGGTCTAAGGAAAGGTCTACCAAGAATAATAGGACATGAAGGGTTGCAATCTATATCAAGAACAATGAAATCTACGGGCACATAATTCCTATTGGCAACAATAAGAACATCATTAATTCTTCCCATAGGTTTCTTAATAGTGGAATCCGCAAGATGCAAATTTAAAGAACAATCATCAAACTCATGGAACCCTAGCAAATCACACAAAGTTTTTGGGATAGTGGAAACACTAGCACCCAAATCACACAAAGCATAGAATTCATGATATTTTATTTTTATTTTGATAGTAGGTTCCCATTCATCATAAAGCTTTCTAGGTATAGAAACTTCCAACTCACGTTTTTCTTCATAAGATTGCATCAAAGCATCAACTATATGTTTAGTGAAAGCTTTATTTTGGCTATAAGCATGCGGAGAATTTAGCACGGATTGCATCAAGGAAATACAATCAATCAAAGAGCAATTATCATAATTGAATCCCTTGAAATCCAAAGTAGTGGGTTCATCACTATGTAAAGTTTTAATCTCTTCAATACCACTTTTAGCAATTTTAGCATCAAGATCTAAAAACTACGAATTACTAGGACACCTTAAAGCAGAATCATCTCCAATCCTATTCTCATCAAGATTAATACTAGAAAACAAGGATCTAATAGGAGACACATCAATAACTTTCAGTTCTTCATCTTTATTTTCATGCTCTTCCGGTTTAGCAGCCATCCTATTAATCAAGGTGGACGGTTTATCCGAAATTTGGGCAATTAAGTTCTCAAGATGAGCAAACTGAGATTTCAAGCCATAAAATTCCTTGGTCATACCATCAAGGTCTTTATTCATATACTCCATAAACTTTTTATGTTCTTTAAGCTCACTTCTGAAGAAGTCATTATGCTCAAATTGTATAGTCATAAAATGTCTAACATTGTTTTCAATCTCCTCCAGCCCCTTGAGGTGAGGATCACCGCTAGAAGGAAGAGCCATAATGACAAGAAAGCAAGCAACACCAACAAGCAAACAAGAAGCAAGCGAACGAGAAACACACGACGGAAGAAGGGCGAATAAAACGGCAAAGGTGAAGTGGGGGAGAGGAAAACGAGAGGCAAATAAATGTAATGCGAAGGATAAGGGTTTGTGATAGGTACTTGGTATATGACTTTTGTGTAAGCCTCCCAGGTAACGGTGCCAGAAATTCTTCTTGCTACCTCTTGAGCTTGCGTTGTATTCCCTCGAAGAGGAAAGGGAGATGCAGCACAGTAGCGTAAGTATTTCCCTCAGTTTTGAGAACCAAGGTATCAATCCAGTAGGAGACCACGCGCCAGTCCCTCGCACCTGCACAAACAAATAAGAACTTCGCAGCCAACGCAATAAGGGGTTGTCAATCCCTTTACGGTCACTTACGATAGTGAGATTTGATAGAGATGATAAGATAATATTTTTGGTATTTTTTAGTTTAATAAAACAACAAATAAACAACGGAGATATAAATTGACGGGAAAGTAATATGATAAAGATAGACCCGGGGCCATAGTTTTCTCTAGTGGCTTCCCTCATGATAGCGGTATTCTACGGCGGGTAAACAAATTACTGTCGAGCAATTGATAGAAAAGCGAATAATTATGAGACTATCTAGGCATCCGTGACACCCCGAGACCGATGCGCCAGGTGTCAGCCAGTTATTCGTCGTCGTTGCCATGTCATCTGCTTGCGTGTTGCATCTTTGACTTGTCATCGTGTGCATTGCATCAGCATGTTTTCATGACTTGCTTCCGTCCGAGTCCGCCCGTCCTCTCCGTTGTCCGTTCTGAGCCCAGACACACTTGCACGTGCCCGCGGCACCTCCGTTTATTTATTTTATGAGTGGCCGAAAAATGTTCTCGGAATGGGATGAAACTCGGCGTGTGGTCTTATTATAGCATAAGTAGACTGCCCGTCAAGTTTCGTCACATTCGGAGTTCATTTAATAGCCCAACGGTTCACCGTGTTAACGCCGGAAGCCTTCTCTCTTTTGGCCCAACACCCCTCTCCAACAGCCCCCAATCCCATCCTAACCCCCTCCATGCTCTCGGTCGTCGGATCAGGATCTCGTGGCCGAAAACCGCTCCTCATTTGGACACTCCTAGCTCCCTCTACCTATATATATATATATGTGTCTCCCCCGTATTTTTCTCGCAGATCAAACCCTAGCCCCGTCCTCCTCCACGCGCCGGACATGTCCGCACCGCCGCCGGACATGTCCACAGCCCTCCACGTCGCTTCAGCGAATTGTAGGCCGCCACGTCACCTCTCACCGCCACCGCACCCAACCACACCACGCCAAATGGCCGCCGCCACCTCCCGCGTCGCGGCCCGCGGAGCCCATCCGGGGCCCGCGCGAGCCCGCAGCCGCCGCCGCGTGTCTCCCGCGCCGCAGCGAGCCTCGCCGCCAGCCTCGCTCGTCGCCACCTGAAGCCGTGCGCCACCATCGCCGCCTCCCGTCGGCGAGCGCCGCCGCAGGCGACTCCATCCACGCGCCTCCGCGCCCTGTCACCGCCCCACCATCGCAGATCCATGGCCGCGCCACAAGGACGCCGCCGCCGGCTGGGATCCGTCGGATCCGAGGCCTCTGGCCCATCCCTAGCCGCGCCCTGCCGCCCCCGACCTCCTAGCCGCCGGTGGCAACCGCCGCCGCCACCATGCCCTCGGGGACGAGCACAGGAGGTGCTCGACCCGTCCGGCTGCTTCCGTCGCCGCCGTGGGCCAGCCAGGGCCCAGCTCCTCGCCCCGCTGGCGCTGCCACTCCCCCAGCCAGGCCCAGCTGCACAGGCCGGCCTCCTCCTCCTCCGCATGGGCCAGGCCCAGTCACAGGGCCTAGTTCCCTCCCACTCGCCTCGGCCTGCCTCACCTCCTCTTCTTCTGGGCTTGGCCCGCTTTGGTGAAGCCCTAACCCTCGCCCCTGTGTGTTACATAGCTAATCTGCGCCCGTTTGTGTTTTTTTCCTAAGTCTAATTTCTGGCAAGTCCTTAGAATCACTAATCTGATGCATACTTTGCATGGCTGTAACTATTTGTGTGGTGATCCAAATTGTGCATATGATATGTCAAAATGATCGTTGTGATATACTCTTCATTTTGTTCCATTGTGACATGCTTGTTTGAGTTCATCTAGATGCCCTAATCATCGTTGCAAGAGTGCTATAAGTTTAAAACTGCTGTTACCTGTAATTTTGTTAGCATGTTTGAGATGTGACAACTTTGTGCATGTTTATCCAAATGGAGCATATGATATGTCAAAATGTTCATTGTGAAGTGCTATACATGATGGTTGCTGTAGCATGCTTGTTTGAGTTCATATTGCCATGTTAATCTCTGTTGTAAAAGTGCATGTGGCTGTTAAGTGCTGAAACTTGTTGTGAGATGCTGTTTTGACTTGCTCATTGCTATTGGTGTATTTGTCTTCATGCCACATGTCTTTATGTTTTAGAAGCACAATCATATGGTCTTTGCTGTGGTGCAATACACTTTCCATGATATGCCTTGAGGTGACTTAAACAAGCTTGTAAACATGCCATGTCGTTGTTGCTGTTTTATACTTAGTGAAAAAACTGCTAAGTCTGGAATCTGTTAAACCTGATGTTATGTTTGCTTGATGCCCACACAAATCCATGCATGTTTTGGGTTGTCAAATGATCATTCCTTGTTGTCCATGTTATGTTGTATCCATACATGCCCTTATGTGCACATATGGCCTGCTGTAGCTTATTTATTTCTTGCTCTCAAGTTGCTATAAATTTACCTGTCAGTTTTTTATCAGCATGATCAATTTGGTGAAGCTTGTTGTTATTGATCCATGCATCCTATGGAGTTGATCCAATGGATTTGTTTGATGTATGCTATGTCTATTACATGTCCATAATCTTTATATACTTAGTGGAGTTGATATGCAAGTTGTTTTGTGCCTCCGAAGGCAACATTGTGATGATGTTTTTGCCTTCCCAGATTTTGACTAAGTCTGGATAAATTTATTGCAACTTGCCATGCTTGGTTAATTGTGTTCCAGCAAGCTTTTGGGTGTGTTCTAAGTTCATGCTTGTTGAGTATCATGTCTATTACACATCCATGCTTCTTGTTATCATGTTTGAGTGTTGTAGCATATATTTACCTTGCTCCAAAGTTGCTAAGTTGCTGTTTTTGACAGCTTGTTGTTATATCTTGTTTCATGTGTATGTGTTGAACCGTTGATCCGTTTTGAGTGTGTCCTATATGAAACTTGTGTGATTTTGCATGTAGAATCATAATATCATATTGTTTACCTATTTGAAGTGTGTTTGCTTGATGTTTGGGTGCATCTTGCACCGATGCCATGTTTGTCTTGTTTTGCTCATATCTTCTAGGCCGTAGCTCCGAATTAAATAGACTTTATATGAAACTTGACTAGAATTTCGTGTAGATCATCATGGTGCATGTTAACTTGATATTTAACAACTTTAACTTAAGGTTTGTTCAGATCTGTACCAATTTCAAAACATGCATATGAGGACTTACCGGAATAGTTATATGTGGTTTCCGGCCTCATTTAAACTTGTTATTTTGTGTTGTTCTTGTGTGCTTCATCCCTTGCCATGTTTTGCATCATATAGACTTGTCTTGTATCATACTTGGTTGAGCATCTTGTCTTGTTCCTGTGTGGTGTGTTTACCGTGTTGTGTGCTTTCTTCTCGCTAGTTCTTTTCCGTTGCGATCGTGAGGATTCGTTCGTCTACACGTGGTTCTTCTTCGAGGCTTCTTCTTTGTCTTCTTCATGGACCCGTTCTTCTTCCTTGCGGGATCTCAGGCAAGATGACCATACCCTTGGATACCTTTACTATCATTGCCATGCTTAGTTGTCTCGATGCTATCGTTATGTGTCGCGCTACCCATCATTTATTGTCAGCCTCTCCTTGTTGCCATGAAACCTCTAACCTTTGACACCTTCCCAGCAAAACTGTTGTTTGGCTATGTTACCCGCTTGCTCAGCCCCTCTTATAGCATTGTTAGTTGTAGGTGAAGATGAAGTTAGCTCCATGTCGGAGCTGGACGTTGTTGGAATATCACAATATATCTTATTTATATTAACACACCTATATACTTGGCAATGGGTGGAAGGCTTGGCCTTTTGCTCGGTGTTTTGTTCCACTCATGCCACCTTAGGAGCCGATAAACCGGCGTTATGTTCCTTGATTTTGCATTCCTTACACGGTTGGGTATATGTGGACCCCTTGACAGTTCGTCTTTGAATAAAACTCCTTCAGCAAGGCCCAACATTGGTTTTAATTTGCCTCATAATAACAACTTAATTAATTAATTAAATTGCATAGGGGGTCGCATCCCCGAGGATTCTTTCTACATAGCAGGGGGGCCAGTGCTGATGGTGTTGGTCCCAAACGGGGGTTCGACGGGGCCGCCACGGGGAAACTCGAGGTATCTGGCTCCCGTAAAATCACCCATCCGGACGTGGCCTGAGACGAGATACGCGCGGCTACTATCAGGGTGTCGGCACGCCGGGAGGTATTGCTGGACTTGTTTTACCATTGTCGAAATGTCTTGTGCACAAGGATTCCGAGTCTGATCGGGCCTTCCCTAAGATAAGGGGTAATATTATTATTATCTCTGCTGATCGTGAGAGCTTGTGATGGGCTAAGTTGGGAAACCCCTGCAGGGTTATGATCTTTCAAAAGTTGTGCCCGCGGTTATGTGGCAGATTGGAATTTGTTAATGTCCGGTTGTAGAAAACTTGACAGAGGATCCGAAAGTAAAACACACAACTGTGTGAGTAACCATGACCGTATCTTTTCACTTTGAGAAGAGAACACGGTGGGGTTATGTTTGACTCGTAGGTAGTCTTGTTACCCATGGTTATGGGATTGCTTAGTCCTCGTGGCTCACAGATACTACCACAACAGTTGCAGGTGCAGGTTTCCGATGTCTTGACGTGAGAGCGATGATCGTTGTTTTGGAGTTCTTTCTTCTTCTTCTTCTTCTTCTTCTTCTTCTTCTTCTTCTTCTTCTTCTTCTTCTTCTTCTTCTTCTTCTTCTTCTTCTTCTTCTTCTTCTTCAGTCTTGGGTTAGGTTCCGGGTCGGCAGCCTGGGATAGCAGATGGATGTCGTTGTGCTTTTCATGTTTGCATCCGTAGTCGGATGTTTTGTATTGAGGTTGTTGTATTCATGTGACTTGTATGTATTGTGGTATCCCCCATGTATGTATGTAATGGTACGATGTTATGATATCCATCTTGCTAAGCACCCGAAATGCGGTTGTGCCCCAATCACGTAAGTGTCACGTGATCGGGATAGAATTGCACTTTGGTCCTGACAAGTTGGTATCAGAGCCTCGACCGACCATAGGAGCCCCCTTGATTGATCATAGCTTGGCCGTTGTTGAGTCTAGCAGAAAACTTTTTTGGAGTCTAGTTTTTTTTAGGATCACGCGGTTAGTTTTCGTTCGTTGCGTTGTCAGTTCTTTCATCTGGTGCATCTCTCGTCAAGTGGATTCGACCCTCTCCTTCTTTGCAATTTCAACCTCAGTTCTTTCCAACCGATGTTGTTTCCCCTTCCGAAGTTGTCTTTCTTTTTCCCACCCACCCACCCTTTTCTTCTCGAGCCGGGGTCCTTAATCGAGTATCCATCCTACTCGTGTGAAGTCTTTGTATTCCTTTCATCAATTATTCCAACTGATGAATTCACCTCTCATTTGATATTCTTCACCTCTTCTTCTTTTCTGGTGGAATCAACTCAAGTACTCAGTTTTGTTCATATTCTTTCCCTCGGCTCGGATATTCCCCTTGCTTGTTTACCTCTCGCCATTTAATTATCCGGAGTTCTGCAGGCATCTCAAATTCTCCTGTGTTCCAATTAATTCGAGATTGTCACCTCCTTCGAGTCTTTTAATCGTTCCAGCGCGTTATCTCCTTTTCAATCCTTTCAACGGTGTTTTCTCTTCTGTGGGCTCATAACCCACAGGTCTTTTTCCAGGATCTTACCTGACTCTTCTATTTATCCAGAGTGTTCCGAAATTCTTTTCAAGTATGACGTAAGTATGGATTCCATCAGTCATAGCCCTTCCAAGTTCGTTTTCTAATTCTTTTCATCGTTGGTTCAACCTTTCCTATTTTCATTCTTCCGGAGTATTTCATGAATTTCTTTCTGTGTGTTCCTCCGAAGGCCATCATTTCAGAAGATTTCTTCGTTTTTAGTTTTCAACTTCATCCTCCAAATATTCTTCATCGATGCCTCTTCGTTTGTCCCACATTCATCCGGTGCTTCGTGCAAGTATTCTTTAATCAGTTCGCGTTCTCGTCGTTCTCTTGTATCTAATTTTCCCAAAGTGCTTTATTCTTCTAGGCGAATCATTCTCTTGTATTCACTCAATTTTAATTCTTCCCGGTGGTTCGTTCTTTTCTTCACTCGGCTTCAATTCTTACGGTAGTTCGCTCAAGAATTCTTTTCCGGTGTCATCATATAAATCCATTCATTTTTTATTCCAATCCTATCGGTGTTTCATGAAGATTTTCGCAAGTTTGCAATATATCCCTCTTTAATCTTTTCAACACGAATAAGTGGTATGCAAATCCATTGATCCTCATCAATTTAATTGGTGAAGGATAAGCATAACATAATTCTTATTCTTTTCATCAAGTTGATTTAATCCCTTACTTCAGAGTTTATTCATGATGAATAAATTCTAGTTCCAAGTCCTTTCATCTTTTCTTTCCCGGAGTTCAAAGTTTTCTCGGCCTTCTCGTCGGACTCTCGTCTAAATCATCGCAAGGCTCTAATCTTATTCTTTTCGTCCATCATTTCTATATCTTCATCGTTTTTGTTACCGGAGTTTCTCAGGGTGGTTCTTCATGAGATAATTCATTCTTCAACGTTCATCTAATTCTTCTGGAGCAGCTCAAGCTTTATTCTTCTTGCTCCTCGAGATGCAAATAATTCTCCGTATTATTTTTAAGTGGAGTCTTGCATTTCTTCATTCGCAGCTAATCCATCTTTTGGTGGTGGCATAATTCACCTCAACTTTTGAGATGTTTTCATAAGTCCAAACCAAGCTTATTCTTTTGTGGTTGTTTTTCAAAACAACTATGTTTAAGCCTTGTCTTGAAGATGCTATTTCAATTCATTCGTGGTGATTTTTTTTCATCTTCTTCTCGGTTCTTTCATTCCATTTTTCAACTCTTCCGGAGGCATTGTATTGTTCATCTCGTCATGTTTTTGTTTCATCTTCTCAAGTTTTATTCCATTACATTCATGTTCAACCGGTATGCTATTCCTTTCAGTTTCAGCCGGAGTGCTGCCCGAATTCCTTCGTGGAGATTCCTTTCTATCTCTTATTAACCGGAGTGGTTTCGAAGTCATTCTTGTTCCTTCAGCTCTTGTTTCTTATCCTTCAACCTTTTGGTCCTCGACGATCCCATGTTCCTCTTGTCTAACGAAGTCTTTGCAACTTCATTTTCTCTGTCATGTTCGTCCTTTCAAGTGGCTCATCCTCTGAACATTCTTTGGTTTCACTCTTTTCTCATCGGAGAACTTTGTTCTACCTTTTCTCTTCCGTCTCGTTCCTAAGATCTCGAGACGAGATCTCTTGTTAGTAGGGGAGTGTTGTGACACCCCGAGACCGATGCGCCAGGTGTCAGCCAGTTATTCATCGTCGTTGCCATGTCATCTGCTTGTGTGTTGCATCTTTGACTTGTCATCGTGTGCATTGCATCAGCATGTTTTCAAAACTTGCATCCGTCTGAGTCCGCCCATCCTCTCCGTTGTCAGTTCTGAGCCCAGACACACTTGCACATGCCCGCGGGACCTCCGTTTATTTATTTTATGAGTGGCCGAAAAATGTTCTCGGAATGGGATGAAACTCGGCGTGTGGCCTTATTATAGCATAGGTAGACCACCTGTCAAGTTTCGTCGCGTTCAGAGTTCGTTTGATAGCCCACGGTTAACTGTTTTAACCGCCGGAAGCCTTCTCTCTTTTGGCCCAACACCCCTCTCCAACAGCCCCAAGCCCATCCTAACCCCCTCCATGCTCTCGGTCGTCGGATCAGGATCGCGTGGCCGAAAACCGCTCTTCATTTGGACACTCCTAGCTCCCTCTACCTATATATATGTGTCTCCCCCATATTTTTCTCGCAGATCAAACCCTAGCCCCGTCCTTCTCCGCGCGCCGGACATGTCCACAGCCCTCCACGTGGCTTCAGCCAATTGTAGGCCGCCATGTCACCTCTCACCGCCGCCGCGCCCAACCACACCGCGCCACGTGGCCGCCGCCACCTCCAGCGCCGCGGCCCGCGAAGCCCATCCGGGGCCCGCACGAGCCCGCAGCCGCCGCCGCCTGTCTCCCGCGCCGGAGCGCCCGCAGCGAGCCTCGCCGCCGGCCTCGCTCGTCGCCGCCTGGAGCCGTGCGCCGCCGTCACCGCCTCCAGCCGTCGAGCGCCGCCGCCGATGACTCCATCCCTACGCCTCCGCGCCCTGTCACCGCCCCGCCGCCGCAGATCCATGGCCGCGCCACCAGGACGCCGCCGTCGGCTGGGATCCGTCGGATCCGAGGCCTCTGGCCCATCCCCGGCAGCGCCCCGCCGCCCTCGACCTCCTGGCCGCTGGTGGCAACCGCCGCCGCCGCCATGCCCTCGGGGACGAGCACAGGAGGTGCTCGACCCGTCCGGCCGATTCCGTCGCCGCCGTGGGCCAGCCAGGGCCCAGCTCCTCGCCCCGCCGGCCCGCCTCTGCCACTCCTCCAGCCTTGCCCAGCTGCACAGGCCGGCCTCCTCCTCCTCCGCATGGGCCAGGCCCAGCCGCAGGGCCCAGTTCCCTCCTGCTCGCCTCGGCCTACCTCTCCTCCTCTTCTTCTGGGCTTGGCCCGCTTCGGTGAAGCCCTAACCCTCGCCCCTGTGCGTTACTTAGCTAATCTGCGCCCGTTTGTGTTTTTTTCTTAAGTCTAATTTCTGCTAAGTCCTTAGAATCAGTAATCTGATGCATACTTTGCATGGCTGTAACTATTTGTGTGGTGATCCAAATTGTGCATATGATATGTCAAAATGATCGTTGTCATATGCTCTTCATTTTGATCCATTGTGACATGCTTGTTTGAGTTCATCTAGATGCCCTAATCATCGTTGCAAGAGTGTTATAAGTTTAAAACTGCTGTTACCAGTAATTTTGTTAGCTTGTTTGAGATGTGACAACTTTGTGCATGTTTATCCAAATGGAGCATATGATATGTCAAAGTGTTCATTGTGAAGTGCTCTACATGATTGTTGCTGTAGCATGCTTGTTTGAGTTCATATTGCCATGTTAATCTCTGTTGCAAAAGTGCATGTGGATGTTAAGTGCTGAAACTTGTTGTGAGATGCTGTTTTGACTTGCTCATTGCTATTGGTGTGCTTGTCTTCATGCCACATGTCTTTATGTTTTAGAAGCACAATCATATGCTCTTTGCTTTGGTGCAATCCACTTTCCATGATATGCCTTGAGGTGACTTAAACAAGCTTGTAAACATGCCATGTCATTGTTGCTGTTTTATACTTCGTGAAAAAACTGCTGAGTCTGAAATCTGTTAAACCTGATGCTATGTTTGCTTGATGCCCACACAAATCCATGCATGTTTTGGGTTGTCAAATGATCATTCCTTGTTGTCCATGTTATGTTGTATCCATACATGCCCTTATGTGCACATATGGCCTGCTGTAACTTATTTATTTCTTGCTCTCAAGTTGCTATAAATTTACCTGTCAGTTTTTTATCAGCATGATCAATTTGGTGAAGCTTGTTGTTATTGATCCATGCCTCCTATGGAGTTGCTCCAATGGAGTTGTTTGATGTATGCTATGTCTATTACATGTCCATGATCTTTATATACTTAGTGGAGTTGATATGCAAGTTGTTTTGTGCCTCCGAAGGCAACATTGTGATGATGTTTTTGCCTTCCCAGATTTTGACTAAGTCTGGATAAATTTATTGCAACTTGCCATGCTTGGTTAATTGTGTTCCAGCAAGCTTTTGGGTGTGTTCTAAGTTCATGCTTGTTGAGTATCATGTCTATTACACATCCATGCTTCTTGTTATCATGTTTGAGTGTTGTAGCATATATTTACCTTGCTCCAAAGTTGCTATGTTGTTGTTTTTGACAGCTTTTTGTTATATCTTGTTTCATGTGTATGTGTTGAACCGTTGATCCGTTTTGAGTGTGTCCTATATGAAACTTGTGTGATTTTGCATGTAGAATCATAATATCATGTTGTTTACCTATTTGAAGTGTGTTTGCTTGATGTTTGGGTGCATCTTGCACCGATGCCATGTTTGTCTTGTTTTGCTCATATCTTCTAGGCCGTAGCTCCGAATTAAACAGACTTTATATGAAACTTGACTAGAATTTCATGTAGATCATCATGGTGCATGTTAACTTGATATTTAACAACTTTAACTTAAGGTTTGTTCATATCTGGACCAATTTCAAAACATGCATATGAGGACTTAACGGAATAGTTATGTGTGGTTTCCGGCCTCATTTAAACTTGTTGTTTTGTGTTGTTCTTGTGTGCTTCATCCCTTGCCATGTTTTGCATCATATAGACTTGTCTTGAATCATACTTGGTTGAGCATCTTGTCTTGTTCCTGTGTGGTGTGTTTACCGTGTTGTGTGCTTTCTTCTTGCTAGTTCTTTTCCGTTGCGATCGTGAGGATTCGTTCGTCTACACGTGGTTCTTCTTCGAGGCTTCTTCTTCGTCTTCTTCATGGACCCATTCTTCTTCCTTGCGGGATCTCAGGCAAGATGACCATACCCTTGGATACCTTTACTATCATTGCCATGCTTAGTTGTCTCGATGCTATCGTTATGTGTCGCGCTACCCATCATTTATTGTCAGCCTCTCCTTGTTGCCATGAAACCTCTAACCTTTGACACCTTCCCAGCAAAACCGTTGTTTGGCTATGTTACCCGCTTGCTCAGCCCCTCTTATAGCGTTGTTAGTTGTAGGTGAAGATGAAGTTAGCTCCATGTTGGAGCTGGACGTTGTTGGAATATCACAATATATCTTATTTATATTAACACACCTATATACTTGGCAATGGGTGGAAGGCTTGCCCTTTTGCTCGGTGTTTTGTTCCACTCATGCCACCTTAGGAGCCGATACATTGGCGTTATGTTCCTTGATTTTGCGTTCCTTACACGGTTGGGTATATGTGGACCCCTTGACAGTTCGTCTTTGAATAAAACTCCTTCAGCAAGGCCCAACATTGGTTTTAATTTGCCTCATAATAACAACTTAATTAATTAATTAAATTGCATAGGGGGTCGCATCCCCGAGGATTCTTTCTACATAGCAGGGGGCCAGTGCTGATGGTGTTGGTCCCAAACGGGGGTTCGACGGGGCTGCCACGGGGAAACTCGAGGTATCTGGCTCCCGTAAAATCACGCATCCGGACATGGCCTGAGACGAGATACGCGCGACTACTATCAGGGTGTCGGCACGCCGGGAGGTCTTGCTGGACTTGTTTTACCATTGTCGAAATGTCTTGTGCACCAGGATTCCGAGTCTGATCGGGCCTTCCCTCAGATAAGGGGTAATATTATTATTATCTCTGCTGATCGTGAGAGCTTGTGATGGGCTAAGTTGGGAAACCCCTGCAGGGTTATGATCTTTCAAAAGCCGTGCCCGCGGTTATGTGGCAGATTGGAATTTGTTAATGTCCGGTTGTAGAAAACTTGAAAGAGGATCCGAAAGTAAAACACACAACTGTGTGAGTAACCATGACCGTATCTTTTCACTTTGAGAAGAGAACACGGTGGGGTTATGTTTGACTCGTAGGTAGTTCAGGATCTTTGGCGATCACTACTAGTTGCGACCATTTGCGTAGATGCTCATCTTATTCTTGTACTCGTAAGTTAGCTACCATACATATTGCTTAGCCGCTGCTGCAACCTCACCACTTTACCTCTTCCTACCCATTAAGCTTTGATAGTCTTGTTACCCATGGTTATGGGATTGCTTAGTCCTCGTGGCTCACAGATACTACCACAACAGTTGCAGGTGCAGGTTTCCGATGTCTTGACGTGAGAGCGATGATCGTTGTTTTGGAGTTCTTTCTTCTTCTTCTTCTTCTTCTTCTTCTTCTTCAGTCTTGGGTTAGGTTCCGGGTCGGCAGCCTGGGATAGCAGATGGATGTCATTGTGCTTTTCATGTTTGCATCCGTAGTCGGATTTTTTGTATTGAGGTTGTTGTATTCATGTGACTTGTATGTATTGTGGTATCCCCCATGTATGTATGTAATGGTACGATGTAATGATATCCATCTTGCTAAGCGCCCGAAATGCGGTTGTGCCCCAATCACATAAGTGTCACGTGATCGGGATAGAATCGCCTTTTCGGCCACCGACCATAGGAGCCCCCTTGATTGATCATAGCTTGGACGTTGTTGAGTCTAGCAGAAAACTTTTTTGGAGTCTAGTTTTTTTTAGGATCACGCGGTTAGTTTTCGTTCGTTGCGTTGTCAGTTCTTTCATCTGGTGCATCTCTCGTCAAGTGGATTCGACCCTCTCCTTCTTTGCAAGTTCAACCTCAGTTCTTTCCAACCGATGTTGTTTCCCCTTCCGAAGTTGTCTTTCTTTTTCCCACCCACCCACCCTTTTCTTCTCGGAGCCGGAGTCCTTAATCGAGTATCCATCCTACTCGTGTGAAGTCTTTGTATTCCTTTCATCAATTATTCCAACTGATGAATTCACCTCTCATTTGATATTCTTCACCTCTTCTTGTTTTCCGGTGGATTCAACTCAAGTACTCGGTTTTGTTCATATTCTTTCCCTCGGCTCGGATATTCCCCTTGCTCGTTTACCTCTCGCCATTTAATTATCCAGAGTTCTGCAGGCATCTCAGATTCTTCCGCGTTCCAATTAATTCGAGATTGTCACCTCATTCAAGTCTTTTAATCGTTCCGGCGCATTATCTCCTTTTCAATCCTTTCAACGGTGTTTTCTCTTCGGTGGGCTCATAACCCATAGGTCTTTTTCCAGGACCTTACCCGACTCTTCTATTTTTCCAGAGTGTTCCGAAATTCTTTTCAAGTATGACGTAAGTATGGATTCCATCAGTCAGAGCCCTTCTCCAAGTTCGTTTTCTAATTCTTTTCATCGTTGGTTCAACCTTTCCTATTTTCATTCTTCCGGAGTATTTCATGAATTTCTTTCTGTGTGTTCCTCTGAAGGCCATCATTTCAGAAGATTTCTTCGTTTTCAGTTTTCAACTTCGTCCTCCAAATATTCTTCATCGATGCCTCTTCGTTTGTCTCACATTCATCCGGTGCTTCATGCAAGTATTCTTTAATCAGTTCGCGTTCTCGTCGTTCTCTTGTATCTAATTTTCCCAAAGTGCTTTATTCTTCCCGACGATTCATTCTCTTGTATTCACTCAATTTTAATTCTTCCCGGTGGTTCGTTCTTTTCTTCACTCGGCTTCAATTCTTACGGTGGTTCGCTCAAGAATTCTTTTCCGGTGTCATCATATCAATCCATTCATTTTTTTATTCCAATCCTACCGGTGTTTCATGAAGATTTTCGCAAGTTTGCAATATATCCCTCTTTAATCTTTTCAACGCGAATAAGTGGTATGCAAATCCAATGATCCTCATCAATTTAATTGGTGGAGGATAAGCATAACATAATTCTTATTCTTTTCATCAAGTTGATTTAATCCCTTACTTTAGAGTTTATTCATGATGAATAAATTCTAGTTCCAAGTCCTTTCATCTTTTCTTTCCCGGAGTTCAAAGTTTTCTCGGCCTTCTCGTCGGACTCTCGTCTAAATCATCGCAAGGCTCTAATCTTATTCTTTTCATCCATCATTTCTATATCTTCATCCTTTTTGTTACCGGAGTTTCTCAGGGTGGTTCTTCATGAGATAATTCATTCTTCAATGTTCATCTAATTCTTCTGGAGCAGCTCAAGCTTTATTCTTCTTTCTCCTCGAGATGCAAATAATTCTCCGTATTATTTTAAAGTGGAGTCTTGCATTTCTTCATTCTCAGCTAATCCATCTTTTGGTGGTGGCATAATTCACCTCAACTTTTGAGATGTTTAAATAAGTCCAAACCAAGCTTATTCTTTTGTGGTTGTTTTTCAAAACAACTCCGTTCAAGCCTTGTCTTGAACATGCTATTTCGATTCATTCATGGTGATTTTTTTTCATCTTCTTCTCGGTTCTTTCATTCCATTTTTTCAACTCTTCCGGAGGCATTGTATTGTTCATCTCGTCATGTTTTCGTTTCATCTTCTCAAGTTCTATTCCATTCCATTCATGTTCAACCGGTATGCTATTCCTTTCAGTTTCAGCCGGAGTGCTGCCCGAATTCCTTCGTGGAGATTCCTTTCTATCTCTTATTAACCGGAGTGGTTTTGAAGTCATTCTTGTTCCTTCAGCTCTTGTTTCTTATCCTTCAATCTTTTGGTCCTCGACGATCCCATGTTCCTCTTGTCTAACGAAGTCTTTGCAACTTCGTTTCCTCTGTCGTGTTTGTCCTTTCAAGTGGCTCATCCTCTGAACATTCTTTGGTTTCACTCTTTTCTCATCGAAGAACTTTGTTCTTCCTTTTCTCTTCTGTCTCGTTCCTAAGATCTCGGGACGAGATCTCTTGTTAGTAGGGGAGTGTTGTGACACCCCGAGACTGATGCACGAGGTGTCAGCCAGTTATTCGTCGTCGTTGCCATGTCATCTGCTTGCGTGTTGCATCTTTGACTTGTAATCGTGTGCATTGCATCAGCATGTTTTCAAAACTTGCATCCGTCCGAGTCCGCCCGTCCTCTCTGTTGTCCGTTCTGAGCCCAGCCACACTTGCACGTGCCCACGGCACCTCCGTTTATTTATTTTATGAGTGGCCAAAAAATGTTCTCGGAATGGGATGAAACTCGGCATGTGGTCTTATTATAGCTTAGGTAGACCGCCTGTCAAGTTTCGTCACGTTCAGAGTTCGTTTGATAGCCCAACAGTTAACCATGTTAACCTCCGGAAGCCTTCTCTCTTTTGGCCCAACACCCCTCTCCAACAGCCCCAAGCCCATCCTAACCCCCTCCATGCTCTCGGTCGCCGGATCAGGATCGCGTGGCCGAAAAACGCTCCTCATTTGGACACTCCTAGCTCCCTCTACCTACATATATGTGTCTCCCCCGTATTTTTCTCGCAGATCAAACCCCTAGCCCCGTCCTCCACCGCGCGCCGAACATGTCCACAGCCCTCCACGTCGCTTCAGCCAATTGTAGGCCGCCACGTCACCTCTCACCGCCGCCGCGCCCAACCGCACCGCGCCATGTGGCCACCGCCACCTCCAGCGCCGCGGCCCGCGGAGCCCATCCGGGGCCCGCGCGAGCCCGCAGCCGCCGCCGCCTGTCTCCCGCGCCGCAGCGCCCGCAGCGAGCCTCGCCGCCGGCCTCGCTCGTCGCCGCTTGGAGCCGTGCGCCGCCGTCACCGCCTCCCGCCGGCGAGCGCCGCCGCCGGCGACTCATTCCCCGCGCCTCCGCGCCCTGTCACCGCCCCGCCGCTGCAGATCCATGGCCGCGCCACCAGGACGCCGCCGCCGGCTGGGATCCGTTGGATCCGAGGCCTCTGGCCCGTCCCCGGCAGCGCCCCGCCGCCCTCGACCTCCTAGCCGCCGGTGGCAACCGCCGCCGCCGCCATGCCCTCGGGGACGAGCACAGGAGGTGCTCGACCCGTCCGGCCGCTTCCGTTGCCGCCGTGGGCCAGCTAGGGCCAAGCTCCTCGCCCCGTCGGCCCGCCTCTGACACTCCTCCAACCATGCCCAGCTGCACAGGCCGGCCTCCTCCTCCACCGCATGGGTCAGGCCCAGCCGTAGGGCCCAGTTCCCTCCCGCTCGCCTCGGCCTGCCTCACCTCCTCTTCTTCTGGGCTCGGCCCGCTTCGGTGAAGCCCTAACCCTCGCCCCTGTGCGTTACTTAGCTAATCTGCGCCAGTTTGTGTTTTTTTCCAAAGTCTAATTTCTGCTAAGTCCTTAGAATCAGTAATCTGATGCATACGATTTCTGACTACATTCTCCATAGGTCCCTCTTAGATCTTCTTTCTCCAATCTTGGATTAGGGAAGAAGGAGATATTCGCGACTACTGGCGGTTTCATTATGGGGCAGCTCATGATCGTTGTAACTATTTGTGTGGTGATCCAAATTGTGCATATGATATGTCAAAATGATTGTTGTGATATGCTCTTAATTTTGTTCCATTGTGCCATGCTTGTTTGAGTTCATCTAGATGCCCTAATCATCGTTGCAGGAGTGCTATAAGTTTAAAACTATTGTTACCTGTAATTTTGTTAGCATGTTTGAGACGTGACAACTTTGTGCATGTTTATCCAAATGGAGCATATGATATGTCAAAATGTTCATTGTGAAGTGCTCTACATGATGGTTGCTGTAGCATGCTTGTTTGAGTTCATATTGCCATGTTAATCTCTATTGCAAAAGTGCATATGGCTGTTAAGTGCTGAAACTTGTTGTGAGATGCTGTTTTGACTTGCTTATTGCTATTGGTGTGTTTGTCTTCATGCCACATGTGTTTATGATTTAGAAGCACAATCATATGGTCTTTGATGTGGTGCAATCCACTTTCCATGATATGCCTTGAGCTGACTTAAACAAGCCTGTAAACATGCCATGTCGTTGTTGCTGTTTTATACTTAGTGAAAAAACTGCTAAGTATGGAATCTGTTAAACCTGATGCTATGTTTGCTTGATGCCCCACTCAAATCCATGCATGTTTTGGGTTGTCAAATGATCATTCCTTGTTGTCCATGTTATGCCCTATCCATACATGCCCTTATTTGCACATATGGCCTGTTGTAGCTTATTTATTTCTTGCTCTCAAGTTGCTATAAATTTACCTGTCAGTTTTTCATCAGCATGATCAATTTGGTGAAGCTTGTTGTTATTGATCCATGCCTCCTATGGAGTTGCTCCAATGGAGTTGTTTGATGTATGCTATGTCTATTACATGTCCATGATCTTTATATACTTAGTGGAGTTGATATGCATGTTGTTTTGTACCTCCGAAGGCAGCATCGTGATGATGTTTTTGCCTTCCCATATTTTGACTAAGTCTGGATAAATTTATTGCAACTTGTCATGCTTGGCTAATTGTGTTCCAGCAAGCTTTTGGGTGTGTTCTAAGTTCATGCTTGTTGAGTATCATGTCTATTATACATCAATGCTTCTTGTTATCATGTTTGAGTGTTGTAGCATATATTTACCTTGCTCCAAAGTTGCTATGTTGTTGTTTTTGACAGCTTGTTGTTATATCTTGTTTCATGTGTATGTGTTGAACCGTTGCTCCGTTTTGAGTGTGTCCTATATGAAACTTGTGTGATTTTGCATGTAGAATCATCATATCATGTTGTTTACCTATTTGAAGTGTGTTTGCTTGATGTTTGGGTGCATCTTGCACCGATGTCAGGTTTGTCTTGTTTTGCTCATATCTTCTAGGCCGTTGCTCCGAATTAAACAGACTTTATATGAAACTTGACTAGAATTTCGTGTAGATCATCATGGTGCATGTTAACTTGCTGTTTAACAACTTTAACTTAAGGTTTGTTCAGATCTGGACCAATTTTGAAACGTGCATATGAGGACTTATCGGAATAGTTATATGTGATTTCCGGCCTCATTTAAACTTGTTGTTTTGTTTTGTTCTTGTGTGCTTCATCCCTTGCCATGTTTTGCATCATATAGACTTGTCTTGCACCATACTTGGTTGAGCATCTTGTCTTATTCTTGTGTGGTGTGTTTACCGTGTTGTGTGCTTTATTCTCGCTAGTTCTTTTCCGTTGCGATCGTGAGGATTCATTCGTCTACACGTGGTTCTTCTTCGAGGCTTCTTCTTCGTATTCTTCATGGACCCGTTCTTCTTCCTTGCGGGATCTCAGGCAAGATGACCGTACCCTTGGATACCTTTACTATCATTGTCATGCTTAGTTGTCTCGATGCTATCGTTATGTGTCGCGCTACCCATCATTTATTGTCAGCCTTTCCTTGTTGCCATGAAACCTCTAACCTTTGACACCTTCCAGCAAAACCGTTGTTTGGCTATGTTACCCGCTTGCTCAGCCCCTCTTATAGCGTTGTTAGTTGTAGGTGAAGATGAAGTTAGCTCCATGTCGGAGCTGGACGTTGTTGGAATATCACAATATATCTTATTTATATTAACACACCTATATACTTCGCAATGGGTGGAAGGCTTGGCCTTTTGCTTCGTGTTTTGTTCCACTCATGCCACCTTAGGAGCCGATAAACCGGCGTTATGTTCCTTGATTTTGCGTTCCTTACACGGTTGGGTATATGGGGACCCCTTGACAGTTCGTCTTTGAATAAAACTCCTTCAGCAAGGCCCAACATTGGTTTAATTTGCCTCATAATAACAACTTAATTAATTAATTAAATTGCATAGGGGGCCGCGTCCCCGAGGTTTCTTTCTACATAGCAAGGGGGCCAGTGCTGATGGTGTTGGTCCCAAACGGGGGTTCGACGGGGCCGCCACGGGGAAACTCGAGGAATCTGGTTCCCGTAAAATCACCCATCCGGACGTGGCCTGAGACGAGATACGCGTGGCTACTATCAGGGTGTCGGCACGCCGGGAGGTCTTGCTAGACTTGTTTTACCATTGTCGAAATGTCTTGTGCACCGGGATTCCGAGTCTGTTGGGGCCTTCCCTAAAATAAGGGGTAATATTATTATTATCTCTGCTGATCGTGAGAGCTTGTGATGGGCTAAGTTGGGACACCCCTGCAGGGTTATGATCTTTCGAAAGCCGTGCTCACGGTTATGTGGCAGATTGGAATTTGTTAATGTCCGATTGTAGAAAACTTGACAGAGGATCCGAAAGTAAAACACACAACTGTGTGAGTAACCGTGACCGTCTCTTTTCACTTTGAGAAGAGAACACGGTGGGGTTATGTTTGACTCGTAGGTAGTTCAGGATCTTTAGCAATCACTACTAGTTGCGCATTTGCGTAGATGCTCATCTTATTCTTGTACTTGTAAGTTAGCTACCATACATATTGCTTAGCCGCTGCTGCAACCTCACCACTTTAGGTCTTCCTACCCATTAAGCTTTGATTGTCTTGTTACCCATGGTTATGGCATTGCTGAGTCCTCGTGGCTCACAGATACTACCACAACAGTTGCAGGTGCATGTTTCCGATGTCTTGACGTGAGAGCGATGATCGTTGTGTTGGAGTTCTTTCTTCTTCAGTCTTGGGTTAGGTTCCGGGTCGGCAGCCTAACATAGCAGATGGATGACGTTGTGCTTTTCATGTCCGTAGTCGGATGTTTTGTATTGAGGTTGTTGTATTCATGTGACTTGTATGTATTGTGGTATCCCCCATGTATGTATGTAATGGTACGATGTAATGATATCCCGAAATGCGGTTGTGCCCCAATCACGTAAGTGTCACGTGATCGGGATAGAATCGCATTTTGGGCCTGACAGCATGATCACTGTATATAGGCATCATGTCCGAGACAAGTAGACCGACTCCTGCCTGCATCTACTACTATTACTCCACACATCGACCGCTATCCAGTATGCATCTAGTGTATTGAGTTCATATGAACAGAGTAACGCCTTAAGCAAGATGACATGATGTAGAGGGATAAACTCAAGCAATATGATGAAAACCCCATCTTTTATCCTCGATGGCAACAATACAATACGTGCCTTGCTGCCCCTACTGTCACTAGGAAAGGACACCGCAAGATTGAACCCAAAGCCAAGCACTTCTCCCATTGCCAGAACTATAGATCTAGTAGGCCAAACCAAACCAATAATTCGAAGAGACTTGCAAGAATATTATGAGCACACATAAAAAGTTCAAAGAAGAACCAAATATCTTTCATAGATAACCTTGATCATAAACTCACAATTCATCGGATCTCGACAAACACACCGCAAAAAGAGATTACATCGAATAGATCTCCTCGAAGACCGAGGAGAACTTTGTGTTGAGATCTAGAGAGAGAGAGAAGAAGCCATCTAGATACTAGCTATGGACCCGAAGGTCTGTGGTAAACTACTCACAACTCATGGTGAGGGCGATGATGATGATGATGATGAAGGCCTCCGTGATGGATCCCCCTCCCGGAACAGGCTCCAAGATGGGATCTCCACGGGGACAGCAGCTACGACGGTGGAATTAGGGTTTTCTCTCTGCCTATGGAGTTTCTGGGGTACGTAGGTATATATAGGAAGAAGAGGGGTAACGGGGGCCACAGGGGCTGCCCTCGAGGCAGGGGGCGCGCCCTAGGAAGGGGGGCACGTCCCGACCCTTGAGGGTGGGCCCTCTGTCCTCTGGCTTGGCCCCGAAGTCTTTCGTGCGTGATTTCCTCCAAAAATATCTCCTGCGAAGGTTTCATTCCGTTTGGACTCCGTCTGATATTCCTTTTCCGCAAAACCCTGAAATAGGAAAAAAAAACAGCAATCTGGACTGGGCCTTTGGGTTAGTAGGTTAGTCCCAAAAATGATACAAAGTGAATGATAAAGCCCATTAAACATCCAAGACTTCATAAATAATAGCATGGAACTATAAAAAATTATAGATACGTTGGAGACGTATCAAGAAGTAGTAAAGTTACTCAATTCAGGAGGGAGTTTTGCAATAATGCAACCCGCGACAAACTTGTCCAGCTCCTTAGCGATGTATCGTATCTCATGGGCCTGGTCCAATATGAAGGAAATATGCCCTAGAGGCAATAATAAAGTTATTATTTATTTCCTTATATCATGATAAATGTTTATTATTCATGCTAGAAATGTATTAACCGGAAACTTAGTATATGTGTGAATACATAGACAAAACAGAGTGTCCCTAGTATGCCTCTACTAGACTAGGTCATTGATCAAAGATGGTTATGTTCCCTAGCCATAGACATGAGGTGTCATTTGATCAACGGGATCACATCATTAGGAGAATGATGTGATGGACAAGACCCATCTGTTAGCTTAGCAACTTTGATCGTTTAGTTTTACTGCTAATGCTTTCTTCATGACTTATACATCTTCCTATGACTATGAGATTATGCAACTCCTGAATACCAGAGGAACACCTTGTGTGCTATCAAACGTCGAGAGGTATGAGACCTCTAACAGTACTTTGCCTACAAGATGGAGGAGAATAGCTCAACCAGTGAGCATGTGCTCAGATTGTCTGGGTACTACAATTGCTTGAATCAAGTGGGAGTTAATCTTCTAGATAAGATAGTAATTGACAAAGTTCTCTAGTCACTATCACCAAGTTAGTAGAACTTCGTGATGAACTAAAATATGCAAGGGATGATGAAAGTAATCCCCGAGCTCTTCACGATGCTGAAATCGGCGAAGGTAGAAATTAAGAAAGAGCATCAAGTGTTGATGGTTAACAAGACCACTTGTTTCAAGTAAAGGGCAAATGGATAGAAGGGGAAATTCAAGAAGAATGACAAGCAAGTTGTCACTCCCGTGAAGAAACCCAAAGCTAAACTCAAGCTTGAAACTAAGTGCTTCTACTGCAAACGAAATGGTCACTGGAAGTGGAACTACCCTAGATACTTGGCGGATAAGAAGGATGGCAAAGTGAACAAAGGTATATTTGATATACAGATTATTGATGTGTACTTTACTAGTGTTCATAGCAACCCCTGGGTGTTTGATACCAGTTCAGTTGCTAAAATTAGTAACTCGAAACGAGAGTTGCAGAATGAACAAATACTAGTTAAAGGTGAAGTGACGATGTGTGTTGGAAGTGGTTCCAAGATTGATATTATCATCATCGCACACTCCCTATACTTTCGGGATTAGTGTAGAACCTAAATAAATGTTATTTGGCATTTGCGTTGAGCATGAATATGATTTGATCATGTTTGTTGCAATACGGTTATTCATTTAAAGTCATAGAATAATTGTTACTCTGTTTACATGAATAAAATCTTCGATGGTTATACACCCAATGAAAATAGTGTGTTGGATCTCGATCGTAGTAATACACATATTCATAATATTAAAGCCAAAAGATGCAAAGTTGATAATGATAGTGCAACTTATTTGTGGCACTGCCGTTTAGGACATATTGGTGTAAAGCGCATGAAGAAACTCCATGCTGATGGGCTTTTGGAATCACTTTATTATGAATCACTTGGTGCTTGCGAACCATGCCTCATGGACAAGATGACTAAAACTCCGTTCTCCGGAACAATGGAGCAAGCAACTGATTTGTTGGAAATCATACATACTGATGTATGTGGACCGATGAGTGTCGAGTCTCGCGGCGAGTATCATTATTTTCTAACCTTCACTGATGATTTGAGCAGATATGAGTATATCTACTTGATGAAGCACAAGTCTGAAATATTTGAAAAGTTCAAAGAATTTTAGAGTGAAGTAGAGAATCATTGTAATAAGAAAATTAAGTTTCTACGATCTGATCACGGAGGCGAATATTTGAGTTACGAGTTTGGTCTTCATCTAAAACAATGTGGAATAGTTTCACAGCTCACGCCACCCGGAACACCACAACGTAATGGTGTGTCCGAACATCGTAACCGTACTTTATTTGATATGGTGCGATCTATGATGTGTCTTATCGATTTACCACTATCTTTTTGGGTTATGCATTAGAGACAGCTGCATTCACATTAAATAAGGGCACCGTCTAAATTCGTTGAGACGTCGCCTTATGAACTGTGGTTTGGCAAGAAACCAAAGTTGTTGTTTCTTAACGTTTGGGGCTACGATGCTTATGTGAAAATGCTTCAACCTGATAAGCTTGAACCCAAGTCGGAGAAATGTGTCTTCATAGGATACCCAAAGGAGACTATTGGGTACACCTTCTATCACAGATCCGAAGGCAAGATATTCATTGCTAAGAATGGATCCTTTGTAGAGAAGGAGTTTCTCTCGAAAGAAGTGAGTGGGAAGAAAGTAAAACTTGATGAGGTAATTGTACCTTTTCCCGAATTGGAAAGTAGTACATCACAGAAATTAGTTCCAGTGATTCCTACACCAATTAGTGAGGAAGCTAATGATGATGATCATGAAACTTCGGATCAAATTACTGCTGAACCTCGTAGGTCAACCAGAGTACGTTCCGCACCAGAGTGGTACGGCAACCTAGTTCTGGAAGTCATGTTACTAGACCATGATGAACCTACAAACTATGAGGAAGCGATGATAAGCCCAGATTCCGCAAAATGGCTTAAGGCCATGAAATCTGAGATGGGATCCATGTATGAGAACAAAGTGTGGACTTTGGTTGACTTGCCCGATGATCGGCAAGCCATCGAAAATAAATGGATCTTCAAGAGGAAGACCGACGCTGACGGTAATGTTACTGTTTACAAAGCTCGACTTGTTGCGAAAGGGTTTCGACAAGTTCAAGGAGTTGACTATGATGAGACTTTCTCACCCGTAGTGATGCTTAAGTCTGTCCGAATCATGTTAGCAATTGCCGCATTTAATGAAATCTAGCAAATGGATAATAAAACTGCATTCTTTAATGGATTTATTAAAGAAGAGTTGTATATGATGCAATCAGAAGGTTTTGTCAATCCTAAAGGTGCTAACAAAATGCGCAAGCTCCATCGATCCATCTATGGACTGGTGCAAGCATCTCGGAGTTGGAATATACGCTTTGATAAGTTGATCAAAGCATATAGTTTTTATACAGACTTGTGGTGAAGCATGTATTTACAAGAAAGTGATTGGGAGCACTACAACCTTTCTGATAAGTATATGTGAATGACATATTGTCGATCGGAAATGATGTAGAATTTTTCTATAAAGCATAAAGGAGTGTTTGAAAGGAGTTTTTCAAAGAAAGACCTCAGTGAAGCTGCTTACATATTGAGCATATAGAGATAGATCAAGATGCTTGATAAGTTTTTTCAATGAGTACATACCTTGACAATTTTTTGAAGTACTTCAAAATGGAACAGTCAAAGAAAGGGTTCTTGCCTGTCTTGCAAGGTATGAAGTTGAGTAAGACTCAAAACCCGACCATGGCAGAAGATAGAGAAAGAATGAAAGTCATTCCCTATGCCTCAGTCATAGGTTCTATAAAGTATGCCATGCTGTGTGCCAAACCTGTTGTGTACCTTGCCATGGGTTTGACAAGGAGGTACAATAGTGATCCAGGAGTAGATCACTGGACAGCGGTCAAGATTGTCCTTAGTTACTGGATGACTAAGGAAATGTTTCTCGATTATGGAGGTGATAAAGAGTTCGTCGTAAAGAGTTACGCCGATGCAAGTTTTGACACTAATCCAGATGACTCTAAGTATCAATCTGGATGCGTATTAAAAGTGGGAGCAATTAGCTAGAGTAGCTCCATGCAGAGCATTGTAGACATAGAAATTTGCAAAATACATATAGATCTGAATGTAACAGACCCGCTGACTAAACTTCTCTCACGAAGCAAAACATGATCACACCTTAGTACTCTTTGGGTGTTAATCACATGGAGATGTGAACTAGATTGTTGACTCTAGTAAATACTTTGGGTAGTGGTCACATGGCGATGAGAACTATGGGTGTTAGTCACATGGTGATGTGAACTATTGGTGTTAATCACATGGTGATGTGATCTAGATTATTGACTCTAGTGCAAGTGGGAGACTGAAGGAAATATGCCCTAGAGGCAATAATAAAGTTATTATTTATTTCCTTATATCATGATAAATGTTTATTATTCATGCTAGAATTGTATTAACCGGAAACTTAGTACATGTGTGAATACATACAAAACAGAGTGTCCCTAGTATGCCTCTACTAGACTAGCTCATTGATCAAAGATGGTTATGTTTCCTAGCCATAGACATGAGTTGTCATTTGATCAACGGGATCACATCATTAGGAGAATGATGTGATGGACAAGACCCATCCGTTATCTTAGCAACTTTGATCCTTTAGTTTTACTGCTAATGCTTTCTTCATGACTTATACATGTTCCTATGACTATGAGATTATGCAACTCCCGAATACCAGAGGGACACCTTGTGTGCTATCAAACATCACAACGTAACTGGGTGATTATAAAGATGCTCTACAGGTGTCTCCGAAGGTGTTCGTGGTGTTGGCATAGATCAAGAATATAAATTGTCACTCCGAGTGTCGGAGAGGTATCTCTGGGCCCTCTCGGTAATACACATCATAATAAGCCTTGCAAGCAAATGACTAATGAGTTAGTCACGAGATGATGTATTACAGAACGAGTAAAGAGACTTGCCAGTAACGAGATTAACTAGGTATGGTGATACCGACGATAGAATCTCGGGCAAGTAACATACCGATGACAAAGGGAACAACATTTGTTGTTATGCGGTTTGATCGGTAAAGATCTTCGTAGAATATGTAGGAGGCAATATGAGCATCCAGGTTCCGCTATTGGTTATTGACCGGAGATGAGTCTCGGTCATGTCTACATAGTTCTCGAACCCGTAGGGTCCGCACGCTTAACATTCGATGACGATCGGTATTATGAGTTTATGAGTTTTGATGTACCGAAGGTAGTTCGGAGTCCCGGATGAGATCACGGATATAACGATGAGTCTCGGAATGTCTGAGATGTAAAGATCGATATATTGGAAGGCTATATTCGGACATCGGAAAGGTTTCGAGTGGTTCGGGCATTTTTCCGGAGTACCGGGAGGTTACCGAAACCCCCCTGGAGAAGTTATGGGCCTTATGGGCCATAAGAAGGAAGCACACCAGCCCACAAGGGGCTGGTGCGCCCCCCTTGGGCAGGAGGCCGAATTGGAATAGGTTTGGGGGGGGGGCTTTCCTTCTCTCCTAGTCCTCCTTCCCTTCCTCTCCTACTCCAACTAGGGAAGGGGGGAATCCTACTCCCGGTGGGAGTAGGACTCCTCCTAGGCACGCCATAGAGGGCCGGCCTCTCCCCCTCCTCCACTCCTTTATATACGGGGGTGGGGGCACCCCATAGACACAAGTTTATCATTGATCTTTTAGCCGTGTTCGGTGCCCCCCTCCACAGAAACACACCTCGGTCATACCGTTGTAGTGCTTAGGCGAAACCAGCGCCGGTAGCTTCATCATCTCCGTCACCACGCCGTCGTGCTGACGAAACTCTCACGTGAAGCTCAACTGGATCAAGAGCTCGTGGGACGTCATCGAGTTGAACGTGTGCTGAATGTGGAGGTGTCGTACGTTCGGTGCTTGATCGATTGGATCGCGAAGACGTTCGACTACATCAACCGCGTCACTAGACGCTTCCGCTTTCGGTCTACGAGGGTACGTACACACACTCTCCTCTCTCTTTGCTATGCATCTAGTAGATAGATGTTGTGTGATCATAGGAAGTTTTTTAAATACTACGTTCCCCAACACAATACATAACGGTTATCAACCATTTTTTAATCATGGGAATGCTCCATAGCATACAACTCGCTTCCAGCATCGGTCTCACCGAACTTAGCTTTGAGTGCATCCCACAAATTCTTGGCAACACACATATGGAGATATGCGTCAACCAGCTTGTCTCCGATCACAGTAAGAACGCCCCCCACAAAGATTGTGGTTGCCTCCCTAAACGCATTCTCCTGTTCAGAAGCAATCATTACCGTGGGAGACACACCACCAACCCACAACACATTCATTCCAGTGAGCAACATGGTGGTCCTCGTCTGCCAATGCTTAAAATGCGTCCCAGTAAACTTTTGGGGTTTCAGAGTAGCCGTGAAGCCATGGGTAAAAATGCCTAAAATAAGGTTTTTGGATTGTTGGAAATATTAGCACTTTTCCTAATGTAATCCACGAGTAAGCAGTAAACATGGCAAATACGATATGTATCTCATACCAATACCTAAGCATGTGAGCACGTATAGTACATAGAACCAAAGCATCTATGAACAACATATATACGGCTAGCACATGAAGGAATAAACGAGGGATGAACAGATCATACCCTCCGGTTGGCCAGGCCAACGCGGCGTGGCAGCAACAACCTCGACGTCGTTGGTGGCCTTCTTCTTGGCGGCGGTGTCTTCGACCATGGTGCCGATGCAGGGGAAGTAGTTGAAGAAGAGATGGACAAAGACGTGGACGAATCAGGAGCAGTTGTTTCGAGGCGCTCCCCAAAAACCTTATTGTCGTTCTCCTGAGCAGGATCTTGAACGACAGGGTTCCGGAGGCACCTGCTCTCCCGACCAACCATGCACGTGGTCGTCAGGATGGGATCGCCGGAAGCAAGACATAGAGAGGGACACTAGATGACGGCTAGGGTTGTGTGAGAGGGAGAGAGTGAACTGAGTTAGGATTCACTCCACTTGCCAGCGCCTTCTTATATAGGTCGTTGGGTATATGGGCCTGGACTCAGGCCCACGACGGAGTCAGCGAACAACCCATGGTCCAACATTTGGGACAGTGGCACTTCCGTAAGTGACTCGTTAATTAATTCAAGATTAATTAACCATCCCCGACCGGCAAAAATAAGCTTCGGCTCGGCTCATTCCCGAAACCGCGGCGCGTGAGAATCGTGACGAGGCAAGGCGTGGTGAGGCAAGGTGGGAGGCGGCGAAGGAGGAGGAGCACATGTGTACATCTCCTATTCCCAAGCTCCCAATAGGATGTGATAGAGCAGCCCTTATAAAGAGGTCTCACTCTTCTTACTATAGCAGTATGGTATTAAAATTCCCACCAAACTTTCCACCACTTGCCGTGCACATTCATGGGCCTTAGAGATTAACCAGGGATTATTGTCTTATATGGACCTAAGCCCATCTATAATCCATCACACATGATGTCCAAATGGAAGGGAAGAAGCTGCCTTCGCGAGGGAATGAGCTTCCCCATTGTGTTCCCGCTTCTCGTGAATGACCTTGAGTGCTCAAAAATATTCACGACGATGATTAATATCTCGAAGAATGGTAGCATAGCCACCTGAAGTTGATGTATCAATGGTCGTCACAACGTCAATGGAGTTGGAGGCAATACATATGGCTCTACATGTAAATCAGCAGCAAGGACCAAAGCCTCGTGTCACGTTCATTTGGGCCAATTACTCTTCCTTTCAGAGAATCTCATTAAAGTCCCCAATACACATCCAAGGCATGGTACTCTCCCCTCCAAGTCTTGATGTCGCTTGAAGCTACATCGGTATTTCCCCAAAGAGGGAGGGATGGTGCAGCACAGCTACGGTAGGTATTTCCCTCAGTGATGAGACCAAGGTTATCGAACCAGTAGGAGAACCACGCAACACTATGTAAACAGTACCTGCACACAAATAACAAATACTTGCAACCCGACGTGTAAGAGGGGTTGTCAATCTCTCCCGGGTAATAGATTGGTAAATAGGTAGATTGATATATGCAAATGGAAGAACGGCAAATAAAAAGCAGCAAAGTATCTTTGTGTTTTTGATAATATAGATCTGAAAATAAAAGTTGCAAATAGAGGTAAAAGCAAATGGCAATATAGATCTGAAAGTATATGATAGGAAAATAGACCCGAGGGTTGTAGCTTTCACCAGTGGCTTCTCTCAAAAAATAGCAACGGTGGGTAGACAAATTAATGTTGGGCAATTGATAGAAAAACAGATAATTATGACGATCCAAGACAATGATCATGTATATAGGCATCACGTCCAAGATTAGTAGACCGACTCCTGTCTGCATCTACTATTATTACTCCACACATCGACCGCTGTCCAGCATGCATCTAGTGTATTAAGTTCATGGAAAACGGAGTAATCCGATAAGAACGATGACATAATGTAGACAAGATCTATTCATGTAGGAATAGACCCCATCTTTTTATCCTTAATAGCAACGATACATGTGTGCCTTGCTTCCCCTTCTGTCACTGGGAAAGGACACCGCAAGATCGAACCCATTACAAAGCACCTCTTTCCATTGCAAGATAAGTAGATCAAGTTGGCCAAACAAAACCCAAATATCAGAGAAGAAATACGAGGCTATAATAATCAAGAATGGATATTAAATCAAGGCAAATCGGATCATAAACTCACAATTCATCGGATCCCAATAAACACACCATAAAAAGTCTTTACATCAAATAGATCTCCAAGAGACCATTGTATTGAGATACAAAGAGAGAAGAAGCCATCTAGCTACTGCCTACGGACTCGTAGGTTTGTGGTAAACTACTCACGCATCATCGGAGAGGCACCAATGAGGATGATGAACACCTCCGTGATCGTGTTCCCCTCCGGTGGAGTGCCAGAAAAGGGCTCTAGCTTGGATCTCGTGGTTCTGGAACTTGCGGAGACTGGAATAAAATTCCGTCGACTTCCCTAGGGTTTCTGGAATATTGAGGTATTTATAGAGCGAAGAGGCGGCGCGGGAGGCCACAGAGGTGGGCACAACCCACCTGGGCGTGCTGGGGGGGCAGGCACGCCCTAGTGGGTTGTGCTCCCCTCAGAGCCCCCTCTGGTACTTCTTCAGCCCATCTTGTGTCTTCTGGCCTAGAAAAAATCTCCAAAAAGTTTCGCTGCATTTGGACTTCGTTTGGTATTGATTTTCTGCGATGTAAAAAACAAGCAAAAAATAGCAACTGACACTGGGCACTATGTCAATAGGTTAGTCCTAAAAAATGATATAAAATGAATGTAAAACATCCAAGAATGATAATATAACATCATGGAACAATAAAAAAATTATAGATACGTTGAAGACGTATCATGTCTCTTTATCATATCTCAGGTCTTGTATCGGAGGCTCCAATCTGCCTCCCAATAAAATCAGGAGAGCCGTCATTGCTCCGTCCTAGGTTGAGACACCCGTGATATTGTGAATAGTTATTTATTTCAACATCGACAGAATTCTACCAAAGCATACATATACAACCACTTCAGCCACTACTACCAACACAAAAACTAAAATCAATTTTAGGGTAAAACAAAGACGTTGTACTTGACTCTTTGGCAGCTGGGTTTCAACTAGACAAATAATTGATGATGAACTTAACACCACAAGATCATAGGGTTCTCGGATTGCCGCGGGACCGCTAATCCTGCGTCAGTTCAAACATAATGTTTCCATGGGACCTGGCGGAGCTCCCTCTTGGAGCCTGCCAATAATGCCATCATGTCTTCCTGTCATAGTGATTCTGACGAAGAAGAAGACCCCCCCCCCCCGAGTGCCGCCATAACTAAGGGTTAGGGACGAGCGACACAACAAGGGGGTATGGAATCCACACGCAGCACCGGCGGAGAAATAGGAGACCGATCTCACCGGCGGGTGGGGTAGGTATCGAATGATCCTAACAGTGGCGGTTGATCGCTGCCGAAGATCAAAAACTCTAAGCTAGAGGGTGATGGCTTCTCGCCCCTCGTTGGTTACCCCAAGTGGAAGGTTGAGATGTAGCGTAGCGGCAAATTTCCCTTGGCAAAGATACCAAGGATCGAATCCCGTGAGACTCCGAGGGTCGACAAGTAGGTGTCAACGGCGCCAGAAACTTAGCGGTTGACGGGACCTGCACACAGATACAGATAACTTTGCTCCCAACGAGTACAGAGGGGTTGTCAATCCCTCCGGCCTTGTTGTTTACAAAGGATCAAACACAAGAGATAATAATGATAGCTATGACTGCAACTAGGAAATAAAAACAGGAAGTAAATAGAAGGTGTGATCAGCGGTGGTAATATGGACCGGGGTCCCATGATGTTCACTAGTGATGTCTCTCCCCCAAAAGACGATAAAACAGTAAAGCAAGGTAAACAAATTACAGTTGGGCAATTGACAGGATTATGTGCGCAAACCAATGCTAACTATGCTGCAAAGAAAGGTAGAGGCTCAAAAGCATGGGCGGTACGCCAAGGCAAGTAGACCGAAATCCATCTGCATCTACTACTAATCATCCACCTTGAGATATCTATCCAGAACATCTCGCTGGTATTAAGTTGCGAATCCCACCCAAAGTGTAAACTCAAAGCAACAGACAACTGCATTAAAAGAACTTTGCGTAAAGTAAACAATCCTTGCACCCGCAAGTACAAGCACCATTGTTTTCTCCCTTGTGGCAACAGCACATCCCCTAGACTCATGTTTCTGTCACTCAAGCTAGTCATCAGGGGGCATGAACCCACAATCAAGCATAACGCTCCCTCTTGGAGTTACTACCTACTACTTGGCCAAAGCAATAAACAGCAACGGAGAACATGCAAGAATTACTCAAGAACAAAGATATAAAAGAGGTGAATCAAATATATTACTCAAACACAATCTGAACATAGTCTCATAATCCATCAGATCCCAGCAAACTCAGCAAAGCAACAGCAGAAAGATTACATATGTGCCTCGATCATGTAGGGCAGCTCACGAGGTCTAAACCATGAAGAGCAAAGAGGGGAGGAGAACATCACATAGCTACTGATCATGGACCCATGGTCCAAGGTGGACTACTCACGACTCATCCGGGAAGCGTCCATGGTGGTGGAGAAGCTCCCGGTGGTGGTTCTCCCCTCCGGCAGGGTGCCGGGAAGAGTTCTCCTGATGCTCCCGATCTTGGAAGCGCTGCGGCGGCGGAACAGAGGCGAGATCGCGAAAAAGGGTTCTGTCCTCGAGGGTTTCGGGACGAGAGGGATATATATGCGAAGGAGGGCAGCCAGAGGCGGAGCAGGGGCCCCAGGCGCCCCCCCTGGCGCGACCAGGGGTGGGGCCGCGCCAGGTGGCCGCCTGGGCCTCCCCTGGCTCCCCTCTGGCCCATCTTTGGTTCTTCGCGAAGCTTCCTGTACGCTGATTTTTCCTGTATTTTCCCTGGAATTTTTGGAGCACTTTTAATATGGGGGAAACCTGAAATAGAAAAACATCAGAAAACAGGAACTGGCACTGTGGTGCACTGAGTTAATAGGTTAGTCCAAATATGATCAAAAGTGTATGGAAGTGCATCAATATCATAGCAATATCACACAAAAGAAGCATGGAGCAAGCAGAAATTATAGATACGTTTTGGACGTATCAACATCCCCAAGCTTAATTCCTGCTCGTCCTCGAGTAGGTAAATGATAACAAGCATAATTTCTGTGGTGACATGCTATCAACCATATAAGAACTTTTTAAGTAAAGCAATCAAGGCATGTAATTCAATTCAAGTCATAACAAGCAAGAGTCTATATTAGCATTGTAACAAGCAACATAAGAACATAAAGGTGCAAGAGCTCTCGCTGTCCGTGACTCGAATGTCTCCAAATGGTGTTTGCGTGCAAGAAAGGGGATAGGGATATACGAGGGAGTAAAACATAGTTTTGTATTGTTGAGAACTTAATCTACTAAAGTTTCACACTCGGTCTTCTTTGGAATCTTATCTTGACTCATCCCCAGACCACTAGCCAGGTACAAGTCAAAATGATCCACTCCCTTTCGATATTTTGAGCACTCATGCAATGGATGAGCGTAAGCAAGAAAGTTGACACTTAGGATGGCAAAGAGAGAAAAATGATGAAGGGGGAAGACAAAAAAGGTGTGAAAGGCTCACATCAATGAGGACAATCATAGGCGAGAGAAAGCCAAATGATAGATATGATGTGAGGAGTAGGGATTGCCATGCAAAGGATGCACATATGAGCTAAGGTAAGCTCTGCAATGGAACTAGTGGGGGTGCATCCAACTTGCTCGCTCAAGAAGACCTAGAGCTCTTTTGAGGAGGCTCATCATTGGAATATACAAGCCAAGTTCTATAGTGTGAAGGTCCCCACATAGCTATATGCATGAATGATAATCTCTATGGAGTACAAGGTATAAGATGAAGTACGAGTGTGGATCTCTCAAAAGGAATAGTAGTGTGCCCCCTTCTCTCTTTTTATTTCTTTTTCTCTTTTTTCTATTTTTTTTTATTTTTTTGTGGCCTCAATCGCTCTTTCTATTTAACTCTCATTTGTCCTCTTTGGGATCTTTTGATTTTGTCCTCTTTGGGATCTTTTGATTTGTCCTCTTTGGGATCTTTTCCTCACTTTAGGGGCAACACTCTATAAATTACAAGAAGTATAGAAGATCTTTCACACTTTACAAGAGTACTCAACATAAAGAAGATGAAACTATCATTATGTATGCAAATGTATGCCTCTACCAGTGTAGCAGGATATGCAATGATACTAGCGCGTCATGTAGCAATGATTAGGGCAGGGCCCAACTAGCATGCGGCTCATCGATCAAGCAAAAGCATGTATGACATGAAGATCAAGTCATGAGAAGATGGATGTTGCATGGCAATGTATCTCGGAAAGGCTATGGAAATGCCTTGATAGGTAGGTATGGTGGCTGTTTTCAGGAAGGATATAATGAGTCTTATGATGACAGAGCGTATCGTGCCTAGGATTTGGATGCACCGGCGAAGTATGCGCCAACTCTCGAGGTGAGAAAGGGCAATGCACGGTACCGAAGAGGCTAGAAAAATATGGCTAGGTGGAAGTGTCAACTTTCGAATACTCACATTAGTCCGAAGAACTCATGCACTTATTATCGGTAACTCTCAATCTAATTAGGAGGTTCACAAAGAGACAAGTACCCCGAGGAGGAGTGTATGGGGGTTTGGTTATCCTTGAGCATCCTCGACTCATGGTACGTGAGTGTACTCTGATATTCGATCCCTCCAAAGATTAGTGATCCATCTAGTAGCTAAAGTTCTCAACTATTTTGTAGGTTTTTGAAAATAAACACGGATTGCCCAAAATACGACATCTATCACTAATAGGCTAAAGCTCTTGACACCAAAAGTTCAGACATTACTCATGGCAATACCTCAAAACTATTGCAAGTTACTACTAAAATTAAATAGCAACCTCAATTACCTACTTTAAGTTAAGACACACAACTCAGTGCAACAGGCAAACTCTCTTAACAAGATAAACATGAAAACTCAAGAGAGTTCAGCAACCAACTAAACAAAAGCTCTTAAAAAAAAGAAAAGCATGAAAACTAAGAGCTAAACATGATAGCAGCTATGGAAAGACAAAGAACACACACAACAAAGATAAGCATGAAAATCCTATGTTGTGTTCTAGGTTGAAGTGGAGCGTGTTTCTCTCCCACACAAAGAAAGCTGGGTTCTAACTTGTTATGAACAGCAAGCAAAGCTAAAGAAAACTAAAAAAAGGAAACTAAGAGCAAGACGCTCCAAGCATAGCACATAACACATGAAGTGATAAATATAGTGAAACGAAAGACGAACTGATAATTGTTGATGGAGAAGGGTATGCATGGGGGAATCCCCAAGCTTAGACGCTTGAGTCTTCTTGAATATTTCTTGGGGGTGCACGGGGGCATCCCCAAGCTTGAGCGTTTGACCCTCCTGAATCTTCTTTTATCATCTTCCCTCGCACACTTGAGAACTCCCTTCATACATAACTCATCATAATCTGATTAGCGAGGTTAGTACCCACAATAAAATAATTTTTCCCTAATGGAAATAAAGATAATCTTGAATAGCTACTGTTTCTCAAGATTGCCAAAAGGTTTTTGCAAAGAAAAAGCAAGCTCAAGGTTTGCAAAACGAAGAAAAGGCAAAACAGGACAGAATCTGTGAAAAACAGACCAGCAGGTAGTAAATAATTTGTTCGGGGCACTTCTGCAACTCAAATCAAAAAACTCAGAACAGACGCTCGAAAGCCAATTGTATAGAGCACGCTGTCAAAAAAATTTAGATCAAAAAGATGATCTGGTGATTTTATTCGAATTTTTCTGTCCAAGGACAGAATCTGTTTTCTGGACAGCACGTCACAACTTTTGAACTTTCTTGCAATCGGAGGCTAAACTTGGCACAAAGCTGAAAAGAAAAGATACAATGATGATGCTACTGTAGTAACAAACATCAAGACACAACAAAAGCAAAATAAAACCTAATTCGTTGTGGGCTGCCTCCCAAAAGCGCTTTCTTTTATGCCTTTAAGCTAGGCATGATGCAAAAAGAGAAGATCAAGTTTTATCAAGAGTAAGAGAATAGCTAGCCCGTGTAACGGACTCAAAAGGCAACTTAATCTTCTTTCTAGGGAAGTGTTCCATCCCTTTCTTGAGAGGGAATTGGAATTTTATATTCCCCTCTTTCATGTCAATGATAGCACCAACGGTGCGAAGAAAAGGACGTCCCAAAATAATTGGATATGAAGGTTCACATTCAATATCCATAATAGTAAAATCAACGGGAACATAATTGTCATTGACAATGATAAGAACATCGTCGATCTTCCCCAAAGGTCTCTTTACGGAAGAATCAACAAGACGAACACCAAAAGAACAAGGATCAAAAGGTTTCAATTCAAACATATCATACATTCTTTTGGGCATAACGGAGGTACTAGCTCCAACATCACATAAAGCATAGCAAGAGAAGTTATTCAACTTAATTTTAATCATAGGATCCCAACTATCTTCTAGCTTTCTAGGTATGGAGGCTTCTACCCTAAGCTTCTCCTCCCTAGCTTTGATGAGAGCATTAGTGATATGCTCCGTGAAGGCAAGATTAAGTGTACTAGTGTGGGGATCTCTAGACATCTTGTGAAGAAAACCAATAACTTCAGAAAGGGTGCAATTATCAAAATCAAGGTCACTACTATCAAGTAAAGTGGTAGTGGTGTCCTTTAGGCTCACTTGTTTGGTAGCTTCTATGGTTATAGGAGTTTCTTCTTCTACGGTTGAGGTCATAGCATCACCATTAATAGGTCCAATGGGACTAGGAGTGCATTGGGTGCTAAGAGTTTGGATATCCTCAACAAATTGGATAGTAGCAAAAGTGTGGTGGGTAGGAAGGCTCTTAATTCTATCTTCTTCCTCCTTTTCTCTAGCCCATCTCTCTTTAAGTTTAGCCATCATCCTAATGTTTTCATTAATTTGCACTTGAATAGCATTCATAGGAGTGGTCTTCCTCTCCTCAAGAGGAGAAGTTCTAATTTTAAGCAACTCTACCTCATGGGCTAAATTGTCTACCTTCGAAGAGAGATTACCTAGTTTGTCTAGTTTTTCTTCTACACTCTTATTGAAGGCCTTTTGGGTAGTGATGAAGTCTTTAAGCATAATCTCTAGTTCAGAAGTGGAGTTCTTGGTGCTAGGATAAGTATTGTTGTTCCCATAGGAATTAGAGGGGAACGGTTTAGGGTTGCTACCAAAATTACTCCTATAAGCATTGTTATTGAAATTGTTTCTAGAGATAAAGTTCACATCTACTTGATCTTGAGCAATCAAAGAATTTAAAGGAACATCATGAGGATCAATAGAAGATTGCTTGGAAAGTAGAGACATGATCAAGTCAACTTTTTCATTTAGGGAGGAAATCTCCTCGACAGAGTTTACCTTCCTACCTGTTGGAGCGCGTTCGGTGTGCCATTGGGAATAATTGGTCATCATCTCGTCGAGAAGTTTCGTGGCAGCACCAAGTGTAGTTGACATAAAGGTTCCTCCCGCGGCCGAATCTAACAAGTTCCGCGAGGTAAAGTTCAAGCCTGCATAAAAAGTTTGGATAACCATCCAAGTAGTCAAACCATGAGTAGGGCAGTTCTTGACAAGAGATTTCATGCGTTCCCAAGCTTGGGCAACGTGTTCATTATCCAATTGTTTAAAATTCATTATGTTACTCCTTAATTGGATAATTTTAGCAGGGGGATAGTACTTCCTAATAAAGGCATCCTTGCACTTGTCCCAAGAATCTATACTATTCCTAGGCAAGGATTGAAACCAGATTTTAGCTCCTCCTCTCAAGGAGAAAGGAAAAAGCTTAAGCTTAACAATATCACCATGTACTTCTTTGTACTTTTGCATATCACAGAGCTCAACAAAATTATTTAAGTGCAAAGCAGCAGCATCCCCAGCACCGGAGAATTGATCTTTCATAACTAGGTTCGGCAAAGCAGGTTTAATCTCATAAGAAGGTGCTGAAGTGGCAGGTGTAGCAATAGGCGTGCAGATAAAGTCATTGTTGTTATGACTAGTGAAGTCACACAACTTGGTGTTCTCGGTGGAACCCATAGCAGCAGCAAGCAAGATAACTATTTTTGTGATTTTTGGTAAGGGACACTAAAGCAAAAACTGAAAGGTAAACTAACAAGACTTAAAAAGCAAAGATAAAAGATAGCGTGCAACTCCCCTATCTTGAAGAGTGGAGTCCCCGGCAACGGCGCCAGAAACTTGCTTGATGGCTTCTCGCCCCTCGTTGGTTACCCCAAGTGGAAGGTTGAGATGTAGCGTAGCGGCAAATTTCCCTTGGCAAAGATACCAAGGATCGAATCCCGTGAGACTCCGAGGGTCGACAAGTAGGTGTCAACGGCGCCAGAAACTTAGCGGTTGACGGGACCTGCACACAGATACAGATAACTTTGCTCCCAACGAGTACAGAGAGGTTGTTAATCCCTCCGGCCTTGTTGTTTACAAAGGATCAAACACAAGAGATAATAATGATAGCTATGACTGCAACTAGGAAATAAAAACAGGAAGTAAATAGAAGGTGTGATCAGCGGTGGTAATATGGACCGGGGTCCCATGATTTTCACTGGTGATGTCTCTCTCCCAAAAGACGATAAAATAGCAAAGCGAGGTAAACAAATTACAGCTGGGCAATTGACAGGATTATGTGCGCAAACCAATGCTAACTATGCTGCAAAGAAAGGTAGAGGCTCAAAAGCATGGGCGGTACGCCAAGGCAAGTAGACATAAATCCATCTGCATCTACTACTAATCATCCACCTTGAGATATCTATCCAGAACATCTCGCTGGTATTAAGTTGCGAATCCCACCCAAAGTGTAAACTCAAAGCAACACACAACTGCATTAAAAGAACTTTGCGTAAAATAAACAATCCTTGCACCCGCAAGTACAAGCACCGTTGTTTTCTCCCTTGTGGCAACATCACATCCCCTAGACTCATGTTTCTGTCACTCAAGCTAGTCATCAGGGGGCATGAACCCACAATCAAGCATAACGCTCCCTCTTGGAGTTACTACCTACTACTTGGCCAAAGCAATAAACAGCAACGGAGAACATGCAAGAATTACTCAAGAACAAAGATATAAAAGAGGTGAATCAAATATATTACTCAAACACAATCTGAACATAGTCTCATAATCCATCAGATCCCAGCAAACTCAGCAAAGCAACAGTAGAAAGATTACATATGTGCCTCGATCATGTAGGGCAGCTCACGAGGTCTAAACCATGAAGAGCAAAGAGGGGAGGAGAACATCACATAGCTACTGATCATGGACCCATGGTCCAAGGTGGACTACTCACGACTCATCCGGGAAGCGTCCATGGTGGTGGAGAATCTCCCGGTGGTGGTTCTCCCCTCCGGTAGGGTGCCGGGAAGAGTTCTCCTGATGCTCCCGATCTTGGAAGCGTTGCGGCGGCGGAACAGAGGCGAGATCGCGAAAAAGGGTTCTGTCCTCGAGGGTTTCGGGACGAGAGGGATATATATGCGAAGGGGGGCAGCCAGAGGCGGAGCAGGGGCCCCAGGCGCCCCCCTGGCGCGGCCAGGGGTGGGGCCGCGCCAGGTGGCCGCCTGGGCCTCCCCTGGCTCCCCTCTGGCCCATCTTTGGTTCTTCGCGAAGCTTCCTGTAAGCTGATTTTTCCTGTATTTTCCCTGAAATTTTTGGAGCACTTTTAATATGGGGGAAATCTGAAATAGAAAAACAGCAGAAAATAGGAACTGGCACTGTGGTGCACTGAGTCAATAGGTTAGTCCAAATATGATCAAAAGTGTATGGAAGTGCATCATTATCATAGCAATATCACACAACAGAAGTATGTAGCAAGCAGAAATTATAGAGACGTTTTGGACGTATCAGAGGGTACGTGGGAAAGCGTTCTTTTTTTTGAGACATATGTTGCTAAAGATGACAACAACCAAGAAGACCATGAGAGACCCACTTCAGCTCACGGTTTGCAGCTTGTATAGTACCAACACACAATTATCCTCTATGTGTTCCTCAAAAAGAAAAACCGTTATGATGGAGCGGGCTGAAGAGAGCTGTCTGGAGCCCATTTGGGTCTCGCGAGGCCTTACACAGTCTCAGGCTCTCAGCCCATTTATTCGAGTTGTGACCTTGCAGCTGAAGCCACGATTTCCTCAGAAATAAAAATAAAAAGCTCGAAGCCGCTAGAACCATTTCTCGCCGAGATGTAATTCGACCTCACCTCTGGGCTACATGCACATTCGCCTTAGTGCACCGGCCGACCTAGAGGTTTCTGACAGGTTCTATAGACTGGTTTGGTCCGATTTTAGAACCTTCCACGTGTTTTTTTCTTTTGCTAATTTCTATGTTTATTTTTTATTTCTTAGGTTTTCACCGTTTTATTTTTATTTTTATTTTTCTCTTTTTTTCAACCATATATACTTTTTTTCATACACATTTTCCATATTTATTATACACTCATAAGATTTTCTATACACGTTAAAATTTTTGCAAATACAGATCCACATTTTTTCAAATACATATTCATAAAAATATTGAATACATGTTAAAAAACTCAAATACACGTTAAACATTTTTTAATGGCAAGAACCATTTTTGAAAACTTTGTGAACATTTTATTATATTGTATAAAATAAATTTAAATGTCTCGAACATATTTTGAAATGCTTGAACATTTTTTTTAATTTTTATTAGTCTGTAAACATTTTTAAGTGTCATGTATATTTTTATGAATGGTACAAAACCTCTTCTCTTGAGTTACGTTAACATTTATTTTACACTGTATAGACGTTTTAAAAAATGTCAACCTTTTTTCCAAAACGCATGAATTATTTTTATATTTCACTTACATTTTTATGAATGGCACGAAACATTATTTTTGAAATACGCCTGCATTTTTTTACATTGTACAAAGATTTTTTATTAAATTTCATGAACAATTTTCTTGAAACACTTGAATGTTTCCAAAATGTCACGTACTTTTATTTTTTAATGCTATCAACATCTTTTTTTTACATTGTATAAACATTTTTTGAACCCACGACACATGTTTTCAAATTTTAAGAAAAACATTTTTTCCATTAAAATATATATGTAAAATGTAGTAAACAAAAAGGCGTCCATTATTGCAGTGTGGATACCAATTGATATCTCAACACCTGGGCACCGACCGCATTACTATAGGCCAAGTAAGCTCACGATGCATGATCGCTACCGTGGCATCGATCAAGTCCATGCGGCAAATGGGGAAGGTATGGAAATATCCCTTATTAGCCAGCTGCAATTTCATACCCATGGTCGTCATTTACATCTTAAGAATGTCTTGCACATACCATCCACATCGAAAAATCTTATTGTTGCTCATAAACTTGCTCATGACAATAATGCTTACGTTGAGTTTGGTCTAAATTTATTTATATTAAGGATCAAGTAACAGGTACGGTGCTGCTTCGTGCCAGGGTAGGGGTGGCCTCTATCCCCTACTATGCAAGTTGTTGGTCAATGCGCAGCAAACTCCGTCAGGAAACAAACCATCTTCCACTTGGTGGCATAGGCGCCTAGGACACCCCTTGTATTGGTGGTCGGCAAAATTCTTAAGGAAAATGGTCTTCCTTTCTCCAATAAAATGCATGAGTTAGTTTGTGATGCTTGTCGAAAGCCAAAGATCCATCAGCTACCTTATCCTAGTTCAACTAATGTTTCTAGTGCTCCATTAAAGCTCCATTTTATTGTATTTATTGTGTGGAGTACAAAGTACAAGATGATCTACCTCGAGATCGTATGTGAATATATGATTCTCTACCCTGTGCTCTAAACCCCTCGGCTTATATAGGGAACCGGAGGTATCTAGGGTTACATGTAGGTCGGTTACATCTAGGTATAAACATGTCAAAGATTCAAATGTGTGTTGGAGTATGTGCCAAGTCTTCGAATGATTCCATCTTGAGCACGCCTTGGGGCATGGCGGTCTTGGTCCATTTGTTGATGATTCGGGGGGGG
>LR738715.1:699596536-699637795 GCA_902687465.1 Secale cereale
GGGTCCTCGGTCCAGCCCACTATGATGGGGCCGACGTGGTCAGCAACCCCTAGTCCAGGACACCGTCAATTAGCCAACCACAAGCATCAACATTATGGTGTGAATCTTGGTGTCACTTCTTAGGCAAATCCGATGTTTCATGCTAGAACTAAGCATAGTGAAGTTGACTATAACTTTTTCAAGGAAAGAGTAGCTATAAGTTACTTCATATTCGGTTTATACCCACAAGAGACCAAGAGACAGATGGGTTTAAAAAGCCCCTGATAGTAAGGCGACAAGAAGCTTTCTGACGCAATCTCAACTTAGATAAGTTGTGATTGAGAGGGTATGTCCAAATAGCTTGTGTTCCATACGTGTAGGGCCTTGGGTTGTTGTAATATTTCTGTGTAATTCTCTATGTTCGGTTGTAGATAGATATGGCTTACTTGCATAGCGTCGTGATAGCCATGTCTGATCTCAACCGAATGTAGATCTGTAATCCGTTGAGCCCATATAAGCACTCATGAGTCCATGTCGTCGAATCCTATATATATAAATAGTTGATCCTCACTGACTCAATTATCTTGACATGCAACTATGCCAACTCATTATGTCACCATGCATGCATCACTAAATTTAATTCTCTCAATATGTAACTATAGCACTATGTATGGGAAAAGACCCACTTTAAAATGCATCATGCATGTTACTTATATTAAATAAATTTTCAAAAACTACATAATAATCAAACATATTAAATTATATGTTCTTGAGATCTAATTCTCATTTTGCTAATCAGAATACTAAAGTTTCATACGCCAAAGCTGGTAGAAATCACTGCATCCCATTCCGGCTGCAACGCGCGGGTATATCTCTAGTATAGTATAGTAAACATACTCTTCCACCAATTTTACATGGAGGCCGAAGTTATTAAAAAAAAAAAATGCAGGAGCATCCAACAGATAACTCAGCGTCTTATCATGCACATGGCAAATGGCGTTATACCTCTTCATATCCCCAGTGCTTTATTTACTACAGTCGTGCGAGCAATTCATAGTGCTCATCAAATTTGGACGGAAGTATACATAGTTAATACAGTACGTAATATCTGCGTGTCTATAGCAGAACTGCAAAAGTGAATCATTTGCTTCAGGAAATTCATGCTCGATCGAATGGTGGATGAGTGGAGGCTTCAGCTCCGCCGCAGTGTCGCCGCGGCGCCGGGCTTCTCCCAGACGGCGTAGTCGTTGCCGTGCGCCGAGGTCACGAACCCGGCCGGTATCACCGCCCCGACGTCGTACCTGGACCCGATCTTCACCACCACCTTGCCGTCGATCTCGGCGACGTAGGCGTCCCCTTGGTGCATGAGGATCTTGAGAGCGCTCGTGGCCGTGATGCCGTTGCGCTTCCTGATCGCCACCAGCGCCGCGATCTCGTCCTTGAAACCCCAGGTGAAGAAATGGTCGTAGAACTGCAAACCACAAACACAAACAGTTGAAGAAATGTGTGCAAGAGTGACAGCTGAGTTTCTCACTTGAGAGCTGGTTCATGTGCTTACGATGCATGGGATGCCGGGGTGTGTGAGGATGTAGGCGTAGCCCTGCATGACCTTGTCGGAGGGGAAGGGCCACATGGCCTGCGTGGAGCCGGTGTCGTGGTTGTCGACGAAGGTGACGGCCTTGGCTGGCCACCACCCCATCACGCCGGGGGCCTTCCCCTGCGAGTCGATCAGCCGCCACAGCTCGCCCTCCACCGCGGCGTTCAGTATCCCTTTGGTCGTGAAGTCGAACACCATGCCCGCCGACGCCGCGCCGCCCACTTTGTCCACCCAGTTCACCAGATTCTGCCGGTGCGCGTCCTGGTCGTAGCTGGGCTTGCCGTCGCCGCCGGTGGCCATGTTGTCCCACACCTCCGCCACGGCGAGGCTTGGGGACGTGCCGTCTATGTACACCTTGGCCATCTCCGGCGAGTAGCCCTTGGCGAAGTCAAAGCGCCACGCGTCGAAGCCGAGGTCGCTCTTGAGCCAGAGGAGCCACTCCTTGAGCTCGCGCTGCACGCGGTCGTTGAGGTGGTCGATGTCGGGCGCGGCAGCGAAGTCGGCGCCGGTGTCGAGGTTGGCGGTGCCGTCGGAGTAGGTGGTGTCGTCGCGGCAGATCATGTGGGGGCCCCAGTCGAGGCGGCCGTCGGAGGTGCCGCCCTCGAAGATGCAGTAGATGCCGCGGCTGTCCTTGTAATCGGCGCAGCGGTGGTTGATGACGATGTCGGCGATCGCCTGCACGCCCTTGCCGTGGAGCGCGCCGATGAGCGACTTGAGCTCCGCCGCGTTGCCGTACTTGGACGCGTCGATGTCGTACAGCCGACCAGGCATGTAACCTGCGCCCAAGTCGACCGTTTTAGTTTGTACTCCCCCCGTTCCATAATAGATGACTCAACTTTGTACTAACTTTGTTCTAAAATTAGTACTACAAAGTTGAGTCATCTATTTTAGAACGGAGAGAGTATATCTATATATACTTGATCCTATTTGTACATTTTGTTTCTCGTCACTAGTACTCCCTCCATTTTTATATATGCAAGTCAGTTTTTCTTTTCGTTTACTGGGATCATTAATACCACACATACATGCAAGAACTCTGAGTGGAGGAAGTAGCTGATTGTCATTATGACTACATGCATGCAACTATTAAAGAGGTTGCTAGTACGAGAAAATATCATTAATTTTGCCTCGATTACTGTTGGTGGCCTTGTATAGATGCAAAACGTATATTCCATAGTGGCCTTGTATATAAAAATGGAGGGAGTAGTATAAATATCTTTTGCAATCGCAATCAAATTTAGCATGTTGTCCACGCCACACCTCTATGATTCCTTCGCTTTCTCTTTTTTGGTTGCCTCTTGATGTTGAGACACGGATGATTTATGGGAAGAGGGAGGGAGAGACCTTGGGTGGAGACGGAGTGCGACGGCGGTGGCAGCCAGACGTGCGTGACCCCGGCGGCGGCGATGTCGTCGACCTTGCCCATCATCATGTTGTACCACCCGCCGCTCTGCTTCCACGACTCCCAGTTGAACCCCTGCAACAAGATTATGCCATGACAAACATCCATTAAGCTCTGGAGCTCAGATTCTTTTCCTCACAGACACAAACTAAGCCAAAACTAATAGTACTACTCAGCACTACATAAATCAAAAGGGAACTATGAGCGTGCGTACCTGAAAGAGGACTTGATGGCCGGACGCCAACCCGGCGAGAAGCAGCAGCAGCAGAGAGAAGCAGCACAGGTAGTTGCCGTTCTTCCCCATCGTGTCCTTCACCGGGTGAATGAATGATTGGGTGACTGGCTGATCGATTGATGGCAGTGGATGGCATGGCAGTATTTAACGCGAGCTACGTACCGTGGAGTGTTGCTTGGAGGCTTTGCATGGATACCAGACTCTGTTACGTGAAAAGGTGCAGCCGATGATGGTCGAGTCAATCCGGGGCGGCACAAACTCATATCCAAGTTGGGGTCGAAACCCAGCCTTTGCCCTTACCTTTTCGGATAACTGTTTTTTCAACTGGAAATAGGCATGGGCGCGAAGAAAGACGGGGAGGAAATGAATTGAACATAGTGCAAGATCTTTCATGTTTCCATGGCAGGAAACTCGGTGCAAAATACATCTGTACGAAGATTTGAGACTGATAGACTGTTGTTAATGTGGTTACATCAACAGGACACTCCTTTTTGGGGTGAGGAACCAACGGTGGAGAACGAAGCCGTAGATGAATATGATGTGCAGATATCTCCAAGGTTTTTGGTGTGTGTACGCGACGACGCATCGGAGGCCCGAGCTTAAGGCGTGCTGTCAGTGTCGCGTGACTTGGAGATGGAGAGCGAATGTGACAGAGACAGTACGAGCACTCCCTGCCACAGAACACGATCGAGTAAGAATTGCTTAAGGCCGTACATTATCGTCAGCAAACACGAGAGGTCGCTTACACCAGCGTCGTGCTGTCGGAGTATTCCATGTAGCATGTACCACGTCGAAGTTGTTATACTGCTATACACTTCCGGAGTGGAATTCTCTGGGGTTTATTGCAAGTACTAGAAGCGAAAATTCATAGGCTCGTACTGCAAGTTTTTTTCGTCCAGACAGGTGATTAGTTGCCTGCATGTTCTTGAGTTTTTTATTCTTTTTTTTTTTAAGGGAGTATGTTCTTGAGTTAATGCAGTCTATAGGCGTGCCTCCAGAGATACCAAGACGGCAAAGGCAGTGGCCAAGTGGAGATCCAAATCTACATGCCGGTATTTGCAGTTGTAATGGTCAACCTTGGCGACTCCACAGAGGTGGCAAAAGTATGTTGGCCCGATATGTGTGTCGGACCGGTGTGTGTTTCACACCGGCAAACGACTTGGTGGAGGCCTTCGGCTTTTATATGTTAGACTTTGATGCAAAGTATGTTAGAGCATCTCTAGCGGACTTCTTAAAATCTCAAACTGTAAAATTAGGATGCGGGTTGGTAAAAGTGTATTTTAAGGGTTTATTTTAGCTGCGGTCGAATAGATACTATAAAACAAACTGTAAAACTGGGATAAAGAGCTTCTTCCTCCGGTCCGGTCGCTACTGTCCCTTCCCCCAGCCGGTCGCGCAGGCCACGCTGGTCGCGTCCAACCCCGTCGGCCGCGCCCGATCGCTCGCAGGCCATGCCGCGTCGCCCGTTGGCCGCGCCCGTCACCGCGCTAGCCACGCCCAGCCTCGCCGGCCACGCCTCGTCGCCTACGTCGTCCGCGCCCAGCCTTGCCGGCCACGCCCCGCCGTCTCCGTCGTCCGCGCCTTGCTCTATTGCCAGCCCAGTCGTGCCCCTTTTCCTACCGCGTCGGGAGGATTCCGACGGACAGACTGAGGTCAGGGGAGGCCACGGCTATGTCGAGCTCGTCCAATTCGAACCGGCGGTGATCGATTGCGGCGCCTAGTGGTCTTTTCTGGTGAGTGGTGATGAATTCCGGGGAGTTCAGGGCGGATTCCGGCAAACTCCGCGGTGGCGTGTTTGCTCCGACGAGGTTTGACCGGTATACGGGCCCCCCTAGATTCGGCCTTCCAACCTCCAAAGATAAGGATTTCGGGTGTGCATTTTCGATGACCCTTAAAAAAATTACGGGTTGGACCACTTTTACGGTTTCTGTTCCAGACACTTTTTTCGCCCAAAACTATAAAACGCACAATTTTTACGGGTTTGACCACTTATGCGGGGTCTGCTAGAGATGCTCTTAGGTATTCGGCTCAGATTATCGGCACCGCTTCATCAATTGGATATGAGTAGGGACAGATATTGTTAAGATGGTGGTTTCAGACTTACTGATATGTTACTTTATAAGGTTTTTATGAATAATTAATAAAATGTCTGCATGCATCGCCCACATGCAGAGGCGGGGATCATCCACCGTTTTGAAAAAAAGTTGGCCGGATAAACACTAATGGCGCTGATAGAAAAGTGAAGTAAGAGGTTTGGATAAGGCTACGCCCACGAAGTATATAGTATGTTTGGTTCGTGTCTAGAAGCCACACTGCCAAAAAAATGTTACAAATCCAATGCCAGATTTTAAGCACGGCGAATTGAACGTTTGCCATGCTTGATAAAGAAAAATGCCATCTCTTGACAACATAATTTGCCATCTCGGGCGTTCAATTTGCCATGCTAAAATATCTAACATTCAATTTGTAGTGAAATCCCAAAATAATGTGATAAGCCAAATTTTGGTCTTTGTTTGGATTGTTGTTAAAAGTTTGGCATGAACATGCCAACTTGCTGTTCCATTTTTGCCAACATTTGCCAAATCATTTTTTCTTTGGAAAAGAGGGTAAGACCCCTTTTGCCAAATCATGGACAAGCAAAACATTGATCCAAGTTTTGGCTAGCCGCATATTCGGCAAAGGGAATTTTGACTCGAACCAAACATATTGTTATAGCCATTTTGAGGTAGCTCAGCAATACATGATAGTGCCACTAATGACCAAACTGCGAAATGTGCGGTCGGCTTAGTTAGTTGTGTTCACTTCTGATGCACCCCGACAATTGTTTTGAGTATCCTCTCCCTTCCCGAACCAGGTCGCAAAGTGCACCCAGTAGGCCTTAAATCATCTTAAATATCAATGTTGACACCAGCATTAACAAGAATTGTGACTTGTTCGTCGAAGCATTGGCCATAACCTTGTCCAGGCAAGACGGTATGCAGATCGTAGAGGCTTTCACTTGCAAGGAAGCACTAGCATCGACCAGCGACATATCATTCCCGATGATAGTGGTGGCGAGTTAATGCCTATAGGTGAAAGGCAATACACCAGACACATGAAGCCATCATATGTTGCGGTGACAGAAGAGATCAGGGCATCTAATAGGAGTTCCGGCAAATGAGGCTAGCTCACAGCTCCACCCCCTTCGTTGGGGCATCATGTTTGGCGTGTGAATCCACTTGGTGGCATCGACATTCCCTTCATGTTTAACTCTAAGTAGTCCTAGCCACGGGCAGCCCGCCCCGAACGGCCCGGCCTGGCCCGGCGTGAAAAAGCCCGACCTGGCCCGGCCCGAAGCTGCTCCCTGGTCGGGCTCGGGCCTGTATTTTGAGCCCGAAGACTAGGTCGGGCCGGGCTCGGGCCCGCTGTTTTTGACGTTTCCTGAAGAGGCCCGAGGCCTGGTGGTCTTTTTGCAGTGGCGGGCGGGGCTCGGGCCTACAAATTGGCCCGGTGGCCGGGCCGGGCCGGGCTCGGGCTTGAGGTTTTTTCCTCAGGCTTGGTCAGGCCCGGCCCGAAGCCCTGCCAGGCCCGGTGGATGGCCAGGTATAACTCTAAGTAACAAATGAGAAAGTTTTGCAAAAATAAAGAATGAAATTTTGTTCCATGATATATTATTTTAATTTTGTGTCTCTAATTACAAAACGTGAAAAAAAAAACATTGGTGCGATAGGACAATTCATATATAAATACAAATATTTATGTAACTTAAAAAGGTTCAAGTATTTTCTAAAAGTGTTCGTATACTTAGAAAAATTATTCATGGAATTTGAAAAAGTGTTGTAGATTTTAAAAAGACTATTTAACTAAAATTGTATATTTTTTTAATAATAAATTTCCTGTATTTGAAAGGTGTCAATATATTTATAAATATTCATGCAATTTTCAAAGTGTTCATGCATTTTCGAAATTTTCATGTAACTTTATCAAATGATCACATATTTTCAATAAATTTTCATAAATTTTATAAAGTGTTCAAATATTTTCCAGAAACATTTATAGAATATAAATAGCTTCATACATTAAAAAATGTTCATGTAATTTGGATAAAGTGTTCACAACTTTTGTAAAACATATCAATATACTCCCTCCGTAAATAAATATAGAAGTGTTTAGATCACTACTTTAGTGATCTAAACGCTCTTATATTTCTTTACAAGAGGGAGTACTTGTGAAAAGTCTTAAGGTATGTTCAAATATATACTTGAACTGTGTCAGAGTTACCCTTGTGTCCAAGCGAGACAATGTCTTGCTTGACGTGAGACGGTAGCGCGTCTCGCCTCAAGCAGCTGCTAGAATGGACCGGCCTGGCGCAAACCACATGCCTCCAACGCTCTTTTTTTCATCCGTATTCACATTTCTGAGTTTGTTTTGTGCTTTAGTTTTTTACCTTGACCATATATTTCGGAATATTCTAATATATTATATATATAAATCATTTCACATAAAATTTAAAAAATGCTAATTGCGCATTTGAAAAAAGTTAGACATGTATATAAAAATATTTCTAATGTATTTAGAAAATGCTAAACATGTACATATGTTTTCCCTGATGTATACAAAAAGTATGCAATATGTATGGAAAAAAGTAGACATAAAAAATGTTTTAATTTTTAATCATGTACTTAAAAAAGTTTAAACACATTTATAAAAAGTGTTCCTGATGAAAAGCAATGTGTATGAGAAAGCAGTCCTAAAAATATATAAGTTTGTATAAATGTTATTCATGTACACGTAAATTGTAGGATGTGTATGAAAAAGTTAATATCAAAATATATGTTTAAAAAATGTTAATAATTTATTTTAAGAAAAGTTCAACATGTAAACCGAATGTCTCTACAATGTAAAAATGTTGGCTTAGGTTAAAACATGTTTATTGCCATTAAAAATTGCATGTTGCACTTTAAAGAAATATTCCGAAATATGTATTGGTTATAAAAATGTCGATAAAAATGTTTACTTAGTTTTAGAGAAATTATTATTTCCATTAAAAATGTTCAATATGTATTTCAAAGTATTGACCGTGTATTTCAAGAAATGTTCAAAAGCATATATTAAAAGAAAAATATACATCGTGTATTTGGGAACTGTTCAACATATATCAAAACAATGTTTGATGTGTACATAAAAAAACTATATTGTGTACTTAAAAGAGTAGACATCTATACCTACTAATAAAGCGAGGTGCGTTTCTCCAATTTCTTCCTCCGTTCACCGTCGAACAGATTTTTTTTCCTACCCGAGGTGGTACTAAATTTTTGTGCATCTATCCGCTATAAAAAAAAAGGTTTGTCCAGAATTCTCTAATTGGGCCGCGCGGGTCCTGCCCAACAAAGCCAGCCCAGTAATTATCCTGTCCATGCAGTTGGAAAGACCTCATTTCCCTCTAGTTAGGGTTTTTCTCCTCCCGGTGGCGATCTTGCGCCGTCGTCGAGTTCTTGGCTTCCCTCCCGTCGATCTTGTCCCGAACACGCCTGTGGAGCGACCAAGGGGCGATCCTTGGGATCGCTGCCCGCTCCTGGGCGGTGTTTCCTGGGAGCGACGGGGTTTTAGGGTTTCCTTAGAAGGCCCGATCTACGTCGGGTTAGTAACCTCCATGGATTCGACCAGGGCTTCTGCTTCCTCGGTGGTTAGCGATGTTGAAGCAATGATGAAGGAGCTAGGATTGCGCGAGGAGGATCTGGATGACGTGGTGTTCGACGAGAAGGAGGCGCCACAGGAGGCTGCCAGATGGGTTGCCCTAGTTCGGGTAAACACCATGAAGAACTACAGCAAAACTTGGTTCTATCGCAATATGAGAGCAGCATGGGACATCGTACAGGAATCGAAGTTCAGACCATTAGATGATAATCTATACACGGTGCAGTTCTCTTGCTTAGGCGACTGGGAGAGGGTCATGAACGAGGGACCCTGGAACTTCAGAGGAGATGCAGTGATTCTGGTGCCTTATGACGGAGTCACCAAACCTTCGCTAATCAAGCTTGACTACATCGACATCTAGGCTCAGATCCATGACCCGCCGGACCTATATGCACATCTCGCTGGCCCCTCGCAGCTAAAATTGGTGAGGTGCGGCATGTTGAACAGCCGTCTCAGGATTTTACAGGGAACTTCTACCGCGTGTGGGTTCGCATCAAGGTTGATAAACCTCTGAAGAACGCTGTATCGATGATAAGAGATGGCAAGCGTCAAATCTACAGAGTCAAGTACGAGAGGTTGCCGGACTGGTGTGCTGTATGCGGGATGATGGGGCATCTATACAAGGAGCATGGTAATGGGATTCACCCTCCCTCTGCTTTGGTTTTTAAGGACCTACGGGCCACTTGGTTCATGCGGTCTGGAAAAGGGCCAGGAGAAGGACGAGGACGCAGGGGAGGCCGCCGTGGTGGCCGGTCAAGTGGTCGAGCTCGGACCAATGGGAGGGAAGATGAGTATAATGGCGAGGGGTATTCTGATGAGGATGACGCTGAAGACTCACAGGGGGATGCGATCATGGAGGAGAACAACAGAAAGAGGGCGATCATGATTGACAATTCGCCCAAGGGAGTTACTAGTGGCATGACTGGAGAGGCGACTACATCAGATGGGAACCAAATGGAAATTATACCGCACGGAGCTACTGCCCCCAGCCCTCCTCCAAAGAGAGACTCCAAGCGCAATAAGAGCTCAGAAGTTAAAGATGGTATTCTGTTGGGGAACGTAGTATTTTAAAATTTTCCTACGATCACGCAAGATCTATCTACTAGATGCATAGCAACGAGAGGGGAGAGTGTGTCTACGTACCCTCGTAGACCGGGAGCGGAAGCGTCTAGTGACACGGTTGATGTAGTCGAACTTCTTCGCGATCCAACCGATCAAGCACCGAACGTACGGCACCTCCGCGTTCAGCACACGTTCAGCTTGATGACGTCCCACGAGCTCTTCATCCAGTTGAGCTTCACGGGAGAGTTTCGTCAGCACGACGGCGTGGTGACGGATATGATGTATTCACCGGTGCAGGGCTTCGCCTAAGCACTGCAACGGTATGACTGAGGTGTGTTTCTGTGGAGGGGGGCACCACACACGGCTAAAACAATTCAACTTGTGTGTCTTTGGGTGCCCCCTTGCCCCCGTATATAAAGGAGCAAGGGGGGGAGGCCGGCCGGCCCTTGTTTGGTGCGGCTAGGGTTGCAATCCTACTAGGAATATGATTGCAATCCTATTCCTAGTAGGAATCACCAAAAGAAGGAGGAGAGGGAAAGGAAGAAGGAGAGGTGGCGCCCCCCCCCCCAATCCTAGTCCAACTAGGAACCCTAGGTGGGGCGCCGGCCAGCCCTATGGGCTGCCTCTCTCTTTCCCTTAAGGCCCACTATGGACCATCCCCCCTCGTAGGGGGTTCCGGTAACCCCCTCCGGCAATCCCGTTAAATCCGAAACTTTTCCGGAACACTTCCGGTGTCCGAATATAGTCGTCCAATATATCAATCTTTATGTCTCGGACATTCCGAGACTCCTCGTCATGTCCGTGACCTCATCCGGGACTCCGAACTACCTTCGGTACATCAAAACTCATAAACTCATAATACCGATCGTCATCAAACGTTAAGCGTGCGGACCCTACGGGTTCGAGAACTATGTAGACATGACCGAGACTCATCTCCGGTCAATAACCAATAGCGGAACCTGGATGTTCATATTGGCTCCTACATATTCTACGAAGATCTTTTATCGGTCAAAACCGCATAACAACATACGTTGTTCCTTTTGTCATCGGTATGTTACTTGCCCGAGATTCGATCGTCGGTATCTCTATACCTAGTTCAATCTCGTTACCGGCAAGTCTCTTTACTCGTTCCGTAACACATCATCTCGTGACTAACTCATTAGTCTTTTGCTTGCAAGGCTTATTATGATGTGTGTTACCGAGAGGGCCCAGAGATACCTCTCCGACACTCTGAGTGACAAATCCTAATCTTGATCTATGCCAACACCACGAATACTTTCGGAGACACCTGTAGAGCATCTTTATGATCACCCAGTTACGTTGTGACGTTTGATAGCACACAAGGTGTTCCTACGGTATTCGGGAGTTGCATAATCTCATAGTCATAGGAACATGTATAAGTCATGAAGAAAGCAATAGCAGTAAAACTAAACGATCATAGTGCTATGCTAACGGATGGGTCTTGTCCATCACATCATTCTCCTAATGATGTGATCCCGTTGATCAAATGACAACTCATGTCTATGGCTAGGAAACATAACCATCTTTGATCAATGAGATAGTCTAGTAGAGGCATACTAGGGACATACTGTTTTGTCTATGTATCCACACATGTACTAAGTTTCCGGTTAATACAATTCTAGCATGAATAAAAGACATTTATCATGATATAAGGAAATACAAATAACATCTTTATTATTGCCTCTAGGGCATATTTCCTTCAGTCTCCCACTTGAACTAGAGTCAATAATCTAGATTACAAAGTGATGATCCTCACACCCATGGAGTCATGGTGCTGATCATGTTTTGCCCGTGGAAGAGGCTTAGTCAACGGGTCTGCAACATTCAGATCCGTATGTATTTTGCAAATCTCTATGTCTCCCTCCTTGACTAGATCGCGGATGGAATTGAAGCGTCTTTTGATGTGCTTTGTTCTCTTGTGAAACCTGGATTCCTTCGCCAAGGCTATGGCTCCAGTGTTGTCACAAAAGATTTTCATTGGACCCGATGCACTAGGTATTACACCTAGATCGGATATGAACTCCTTCATCCAGACTCCTTCATTTGCTGCTTCCGAAGCAGCTATGTATTCCGCTTCACACGTAGATCCCGCCACGACGCTCTGCTTGGAACTGCACCAACTGACAGCTCCACCGTTCAATAAAAATACATATTCGGTTTGTGACTTTGAGTCATCCGGATCAGTGTCAAAGCTAGAATCGACGTAACCGTTTACGACGAGCTCTTTGTCACCTCCATACACGAGAAACATATCCTTTGTTCTTTTCAGATACTTTAGGATGTTTTTGACCGCTGTCCAGTGATCCACTCCTGGATTACTTTGGTACCTCCCTGCTAGACTTATAGCAAGGCACACATCAGGTCTGGTACACAGCATTGCATACATGATAGATCCTATGGCTGAGGCATAGGGAATGACTTTCATTTTGTCATAGAAGAGTTCAAGATTTCTGGGCTTGGAATGAGGAGAGGCGAGGATTGTTCACTGTCCGTTCTGCCTACCGCATGTTGGTGAGGATCAAGAATGAGAGGGAGGCTTGGCGAGATGGAAGGGAAAGCACTTCACATGCGATCACGAGCAAGGGTAACTGGAAGGATATATGGAGTCTGCAAGTTCCGGCAAAGTTGAAACTATTCCTTTGGCGGTTAGCACATCATTCAATACCATCAAGGGAACTGCTCCATCACAGGAACATGGCTACGTCACCGGGATGCTTGTTGTGCGGTTCGCAGGATAACTGGCGCCACGCCCTCTTGAGCTGTCCTATGTCCCGATGTACATGGGCCCTCTCATCAGATGCTATTCTTGAGCAAATCAGTGATAACCAGGATGAAGATGCCAGGAGATGGATCTTCACGATGTGCGAAAAACTTGATAGTGATGAGTTCTTGCAGCTTGCAGTGTCCCTATGGGCGATATGGAGTGCCAGACGAAAAGCTCTCCACGAAGGTATCTTCCAAAGCCCCAATGCAATTAGCGGGTTCATAAACTCTTACATGGCAGAATTACGTGCACTGGATACAAACACAAAATCTGGGCAGTCTCGGGCTCCTCCTGTTGGCAGAACATGGGTGCCCCCCTGTTAACATGGCAAAGATCAATGTAGATGCAGCAGTCAGCCGCACGAGCAGATACGGTGCTGTGGCTGCTATTAGCCGAAAGCAGGATGGACGTTTTGAGGGGGCTTCTCTCGTTGTAATCCCAAATGTGAGCGATCCAGCTACGTTGGAGGCCATGGCGATTAGGGAAGGTATTGCCCTCTCTTTGGACCTGAACAACCAGAGAGTCTATATAGCATCAGATTGCAAGAATGTGGTGGCTGAGATTAAGGAGGGTAGCAGTGCGAATTATGGAGCGATCATCCAGGAGGTGAAGTTAGGAATGAGTGCTTTTATCTCTTGTAATATAGTTTATGAAAGTAGGAGCTCGAATTTCGAGGCTCACAACCTAGCAAAGCATGCTTTACGTCTGGGACCGGGCCATCATGTTTGGCTAGGTCATCCGGGGGATCTTCCCTCCGTCCCTGTAAACGTGGTGACGATTTAATAAACCTTTGTGTGGTTGTCTCAAAAAAAAAGTTGGAAAGACCTCATTTGTTGCACAGGGCGCAAATAGTTAAAGCTACGCACTGGTCCCCCAAGAGTGGCCCGTCCCGTTTTTATTGTTTCGAATGTTTTGTTTATATTTTTCTTTTTTCTGTTCCTTTCTCTTTCCTATTTCACTTTCATATTTTGCTTCTTTATTTTTATTTTTTCCGTAAACTAAGAATTTACAAAAATACTCAGAATTTAAATTTGTGTTCAAGTATTCAAAAACATTTCCTAATTAAGACAATTCTGTTTTAAAAAATATTCGAAACTTAAAAAATTTGTTTCAGAATTTTCTTCCCATTTAAGAAATGCTCCTTTTGTTTTTAAGAAAATTGATTTTTTCTAAATTGTTTGACATTTTTTATGAAAATTAAATTTTATAAAATGTTCCACATTCAAAGAATATTCTTATTTTAGCTAAATATTCGCAAATACAAAATAAAGTTTGCGTAAAAGAATTTATTTTCCAAAATTGATCTAAATGATCCCTTTAAAAAATGAAAAATGTTTTTATTTTTATAAAGTATTGATGTTTTCAAGATATTATTTGTTTATTTCAAAAATTATTCCCGTTTCTAATTTTATTCATGTTTTTTCCAAAAATATACAGAATCTTCAAAAAAGAATGTTCGCATATTTTGAAACTCATCGGTATTTCAATTTTTTTAAACATTTCCTAGAATATTCGGCAGTTCATATTTCTTTGGATGTTCAAAAAGAACCTTATAATATTTCGAATCTGACTCTAGTTTATTTTCTTAAATATATGCACTGGCCATTGGTTAGGAGCATGCATTTGTCCTATGTTGGTTAGCTATAAATTAAAGAAATTGTGGGCATGTGCCAGTAAAGAGATATGTTGTGAGCATGTGATCGCTAAAATAATCAAAGAGAATAAATCATCATAAAGAAGGAAAATTCATCCGGTTACGCCGTTGTGGGAGAGAGTGGTCGAAGCATTTGTGTCCCAAACATCGCCGCACATCCACCAAATGAGGAGGCATGCACAATCCTGAGATGTAGGCGGACCAGGAGCAAAAATGGCACGAGTTGGATGCTCACCGCAACGCAGACCAACCCATCACTATCAAGATTTGGCGGGCCAAACATGTCCAACAAGAAGACCACAACTCCATTCTCTGTCACCTACCGTTGTGGAGACCATTTGTGGTGGACACATCAATTATCTTTCCCATTGCTTGTCGCCAAAACAATATCTCGATCGAAACCCAGCGAACAAAAAAAAACCTACAAAATATGGAGCCAAAACCAGTACAACGACCGAAAGAAAACCACAAGCGTCTCGATCGAAACCCAGCGAACGAAAAAAAACACACAAAATGGATTAGTCCAATAGCTACACAGGGGGTAATCCTTCAAGCTTGACGGACACTATACTCGCTATAAGCGAGATATAGTCTTCACATTCTCCAAGCGGCATATAGCACCTAGGCAGAATAGGGGCCCCGTTGCGGAAAATGCATAGGAGCTCCTGGATGCTCCACACCCCTATATGAATATTAAATTCAAAAAATATTAGCAAAATTTAGAAAAAACCTGGAATCTCGGGATAACAAATCTGGATGCCCAATCTACCCCCGTGTGATGTTTCGTGAAAAAGTACTAAGAAATGTAGTTGTGATGAAGAAAATACAGTCCGACCTACGATCCACCCAAACAAAAAAGATTGTACATAGGAATTTTGTTGTCTTTTTTACCGAGAGTACCATGAATGTCATTTTTTTTGCGGAACTTCGCACGTGACTAGATTGGGCACCCATGTTTGATATCCCAAAATCCCAAATTATTTTTTGAATTTTTCTCGTATTTTTTGAATTTAATGTTCATATAGGGGAGGGGGTGGGGGTGGAGCACCTAGGAGCCAAAAATCCACATCCGTCACGTTGCAAACTACAACACTCTTCCTACAATTGGGCTTAAAACAGGACTAATTCCAGGTCTTCCCCTATTATCCCGATGACTTGAAACAGAAAACTATAACAAGTCCACACAAACTTCAAATGGACCACGGTACCATGCTTTGAGTAATCTTTGGCCCATTTATATACGGATATTGAAAGCCTAGGAGGAATTCTCTGTGTTTGGACTCCCACAGAAAAAAGTTTGGACCCACTCAAGGTGGGGCCCGTCTGAAGTGGAAGGCTAGAAAACAATGGACCAAACGGATTGCACAAGGTGCAAGTTTACTTAACACTGGCTAATTGCTCATGCGTTAGGCAAACATATTTTAGTATTTAAAAATATCAATTGTGAGTGCCTCAACAGAGAGTTGTGAGTATTTTTTTCTTCGGTAGGATTATTTGGAAGAATGTGAAGATGATGAAAAGGGAGTGAGAGATTTAGAAGAAACCCACATAAATGATACTTTTCCAAAATTCAGGAGATTCTCACTTGTGGTATTTAGTTGCAATACACATGCTATAGTCAAAACTGGAAAAGAATGATACTCTTCATAATTAATGTGATCTTTTTATCTAGCATTAGATGCTACTTGATATGTTTCATAAATTTAATGGAAGTTGTTTTTTGTTTTAAGAGAATGAGTAGGACAAGGAAAGGAAAATATCGACCTCGTTCAGATTATTTTAGATTGCTATATAACGCTGATAAAATTTTATTTTGTGCCACATCCGACATCCATTGAGATTACAAAAAAAAAGTACAGAAAACCAAGCGGGGATGAGGGTGTCGGAGGAAAAAGTCGGGGGAGGAGGTGAAGCGAACCTACCAATTCCCCTTTAATAGTAAAGATAATGTCGACGGGGGAATCACTCGAGATGGTCGTCGAGGGGCAGCAATGGCAGTTTGACGGGATGAGCACGGCTTGTTGAATCTATTGTGGTGCTTGAAGGAGAAGGACTGCTTGATCCAGTCAGTTTAGAGGTGATGGAATGCAATGAGGGAATTGCTCTAGCTCAAGATCCTAATAGCACAACTGTTCTAGTTGCTTCAAATTGTCTGGAGATGGTTACCAATCTTCATAAAAATGACCCATGTGCGTATGCAATGATTTTAAGGGAGACTGATCATCATTCTAGGGCACTTCATGAGGTGTCAGTTGTCCATGAGAACAATGATTCAAATGACGAAGCTCGTAGCTTAGTTAAGACAGTGACTGCCCTCAATTTAGGCCGGCATGTTTGGCTTGGCATATTGAATGAAGAAATACCCATTTTCCACGAAAAAAATCTTTATATTAAATCTTCAAAAGAAAAGCCATTGTAGGAAGAAAAACTTTGTAGGAATACGTTGTGCTTGACTAGCCAAAAACTTCAGATGTGAAACACAAGAATGTGAAGATAATGTTCTATTTTTGGCTCTTGATTTACATGCATGCAGTTTTTTTATTCGCCTAATTGATGCCTTACATCGGGCTTCCGCCCAAAGATTGGATTCTACAACTTACTGCTTTCCAGTTTAAAGACCCACCCGCATCCTTGGCTCCGTAATTTGACCAACATAACAGGAGTTATTATCACAACAAATATACTATTAGAAACAACAAATGTTATATTTTCTAAGGGTATAACTTTTGTGACATACAACTTATATTATATTGGTCGAATTGTTGATCTAGGATAGGCATCGGCATTTTAAACCGGAAAGGAAGACAAAGTTGATTTTCTTGTGCCTGCACATCATGCAAAAAATTCTAGCAGAATCCCTGCAAACCAAAAGGTCCCTCAACATAAAAACTTTGAACGCACAAGACACTTCTACTTTTCATACAACAAAAGTTTCTTGAGTTTTTGAGGAACCACTAACTATGTGTAGCCACTTCGTGTGGAGGAAAGATGATCCATGGATTTTGGTTGCAACCGAGTGGAAATGTTTCTGTAACCGGCCAGGCTCGATGACGATCCAATGATAGAATATGAGATTGCATCGTTTTATCTTGTTAGTGCATGGTTATTTCAAGTTCTGTGCTCCTTTTATTGTTAATTTGTGTACGACGTACTGGATGATTAATACTCAACTTAATCATTATGGTTGTCATCATGAGTTAGTAAAAAACACCCTTTATAAAAAAATCAATATGGCTGTGTGCATTATTTTATGGAGAGGCCAGGGTAAACCCTCCATAAAACATTTAGACATAGAAATGATCATCACAAGTACAAAAATATATATGATAGTAGCAGCAAGTAGCTCACAATCAAAGTCACAGCAGATCATACAATACACAGCCGAGCACTACGACACGTTAATTACACATTGAACTAAATCGTGTGCACGAGGCCACAACATATCACAAATACAAACGCACAGTTTTCTTCTTATTGTGGTAACTTGATGGATCACTTGATATATAATAAGCTAGTAGGAGGGATCGCCGTGATCGATTATCCGAGGCGCAGGTCGTGGGAGCCGCCGTAGGCCATGCCGTGCAGGTTGGGCTGGCTGGGCACCACGCGGAAGGCGTACATGTCCGCCGCCGAGCCGCCGCCCATGGCCACCGCTGCCACGCCGTCCCACCCACCCGCCGCCGGGTTGTCCACGAACCCGTACGCCGGGTCCTCGCGCATGCCCTGCATTCACACGCGTGCACATTCATCATCATCAGCTCGGATTCATGCATGATGCTTGCGACATTGCTAGGGAGCGAGAGAGCTCACCAGCTCCTGCTGCAGATTCTTGTATGCCTCCTGGGAGTGCTTCACCTGAACATATGCGGTGGATTCCGAGAGAAGCATGAATTAGTACACGAGGGTAACAAGCTGCAGGGGTTAAATACATGCGTATATTTATCGTACACCAGAAGGCACCGAATGGCAAAAGCCAGCTGAGTCTATATCTCTAGATATAAAAGACATTACAGTCTTAGCCATGTCGCGGATACACACAATTTGACATGGGTTTATTGCTTGTCTAACTGCATTGTCATTGAGAAACCTCTCAAGTAAAAAAAGACGTGTTCAGAATGAGTAGGAAAACCTGGCAAGTTTATATGAAGGACCATGGCATGCAAGCAAACTAAGGGCCAGGGGTTTCCTATAGGTTGTGCATGCTCTTAGTTTTGTCCCTCTAGCTATAGGTTCCTCCATACATCCATGTACTCCCTCCGTTCCTAAATATTTGTCTTTCTAAAGATTTCAACAAGTGACTACACACAAAGCAAAATGAGTAAATCTACATTCTAAAATATGTCTACATACATCCTTATATTGTAGTCCATTTGAAATGTCTAAAAAGACAAATATTTATGAACGGAGGGAGTAGAATATAATGGTGCTACCACATATGCATGCATGCCATGTGTCCATGCTGACGAGATGTATAGTTCCAACTAAGCATTGTTTCTAGGGGAATTGTGGAAAATCCCTTTTGATAAGTAGGCAACTTCAATTACGATAATCTTTATGTCACACAATTTTTTCTTCAAAAAGGAGGTTAAACCTCGGGCCTTTGCATCATTGTGATGCACACAACCATATATATTAATTATTAATCAGTGTACAGAAAAAGGCAACAATGGCTAAAGCACTACAAGATAAATCACGCAAAATAAAAGCTACAAAAAGGAAAACTGTAAGAGTCACTGGCAGTATAAACTACAAAATAATAATAATCAGATTCCGCGAGGATTCCAACCCAATGGGTAAGATTTGTACCCGTACTTCCCACCAAACTTAGTTAGACATAATTGCTAGGTCCAGATATATTTGCCCGGAAAAAGAAAATAAGGTTCAGATACAATTGAACCTACAAAATAAAGTACAAATAATACAATCGTCACTCAACAAAAAAAACTTCCAGATACATTCACGACTTGTACAAGTTTTTTTTTTAATCCATACTTAGCCGAATAAAAGGCCTTTGTAGAAAAAGTAAAAATTTAGGGGTGTATTATCTACTCATACATGTACTCTACATAAACATCAAGACCAAAACACACATAAAATTCCACCAACAAAGAACAAACAAAAAGTGGCGTAAAAATCAGAAGGATGGAAAATAAGATTGTAATTGTAGTTTGTCCCTTTTTTCTTGACAACACAAAAAATGTTCCACATATGTGCATGCATGGTGTGAAGTAATGCAACAGAATTAAAAATCACCTTGAGGAATCTAGCATGCACATAAAATTATGAGTTCTTTCACGATGAAATCACACCTTAATTTATATATCTTCACATATATCTATTCCTTCTGCTCAATAATACATGTAATTTTGGATCTTTCATGGTGTCAAAGTGCAAGTGTTACTGTTACATTTCTATCAACATGTTATTGAAAATTCCATGAATTATTTAATGATGGTATTTCTAATTGGTCAATATGATTCATATTCTATATATTCATGCTTGAAGTTAAAGAAGTTTGAGTACACCCATTCTAGTTCGTCATCTATTTTCGAATGGAGGCCGCTGGTTTTAACTACCAAGTGTGGCTAGCTTGTTTGTTTAGCTACTAGTTCCCTGCTGCAGATTGTTGTGGATATACTCCTTGAACATCAATCATGCTCAATTCACACGAACTTCCAGAAGTTAAACTTATATTTATACTATGGTAGTCAGTTTATCTCATATTAACTTAAGTATTGGTCTTCACTATGACTTTAAGAGTAGGCAGTGACTAGAACATATAGGCTGGATTTCCTCTTTTGGTCTTCATATTAACTTAAGTGTTCGTCTAGAACTGTTGCACAAGAAAAAATGTTGACAAAAAGAAAAGGCAAGAGAAGCCATCTTTCCCAAATACGGAGTACAGTATACTCGCTGCACTCTTAAGTACACATCATTCTGTACATAGGAATGACCTTTAAACTTTGACCGCCATCGTTACATGAATATTGTTAAAGAAATATTTCAATGATTTCACTTTTACATGACTAACATTTTTCTAGCTCAGCACATTGAAAGTTGCAGAAACTTAACTTGACTAAAACATTGTGCGTATTTATATCACCTAAGGAAGGTAGTACAAATCAATTACATGCATGTATACTTGATGGGACAACATCTATTTAATTTGATTAGTTTTTTTTGTTACACGTGCATGTACTTTACAAGAAGCTTTTACATGGATGATCGAAGAAAATGAATATATATGCACTCATCAAATACTCCCTATGTTTTTATTTACTCTGCATATTAGCTTTAACCTAAGTCAAATTTTATGAGTTTTACCAAGTTTATCGAAAAAAATCTCAAAAATTTCACAATAAAAAATATATATGGTATGCAAATATTTTGTTTGATGATTCTAATGGTATTGACTTGGTATTGTGGATGTTAAATTTTTTTTTTGTATAAACTTGATCAAAGTTTAGAAAATTTGACCAGAGACAAAGCTAATATGCATGTGAAGTGAATAAAAACAGAGGGGGTGCCATTATGTAAGACTATTGTCATCTAGTGCGAGGACCAACTGTTTTATCGTTTAGATTAACATTGTAGATCTCATATGTCTAAGCAATTGTTCATCCAACACCACTACAAAAGCCTCCAGCCATATAATCCCAATGGGTATAGAGGAAACTCATGTGGTTGAGATAGGTTTAACATTGTTAGAGTTCCAATTTTTTGCCAATCTTCCGAAGAGCTATTGACTAGATCTGTATGTGGTCCTTACTTCAATAGTAGAAGTACGGGAGCTTCTGAGCTCTGGGGCAACCATATGGAGATGGTTGAGGCCTTGAGGGCTTTGTTCAACCGGTTTGAATGGCAGTCTAGTCATTGGATGAGTAAAACCTATGTGATTTATTTGTTGGATGCGGTTGTTTCCTTACCATATCATCTTTATAACAGATTTAAAAAATCTTGCAATAAGAATGTCGTGCACCACTCAATCTAGGGGCCGGGGGTTTAATCTCCTTTTTGAAAGAAAAACACACACACAATCCTTTCCCTAAGCGCCTATATCAATGCCACACGGACCTAGAACATGAACGGATCATGAAACCAATTTTAGCTTCACATTGACGACTGGTATAAAGCATTACACCCAGGACTACGCAAAGCTGAAGAGAGCGGATCATATATACGCATGTCAGTACGCAAAACAAAAGAAAGGCGAAAGTTCTCTGCCATTCATTCAGATTGAAAAGCCAACAGGGCGTATAACTAAAGGCTTGGTTTCCATAGTTCCGCAAACCATAAAGCCTCGTCGCCGGTCCTCATCTACAAGGGGTATCATGGCGCTGTGCAATCCCATAAAAATCCGTGTTTGACATGCTACCTCCAGATAGCCGGGGGACCGAACAAAGCAGCCATGCACGCTCATGCACCCATGCATCTCTAGGCGGCCAGCTACTGATCGACCATCTAGCTAGGCTTAGCAGGAGATACGTGTGGATGCATGAGAGATAGCCCCAAGATTATTGTCCTTTGCTCTTTCTCAGTTCCAGCTTATGTGTTTCTGTCAAAAGGAGACAGAGCACTGCATCTATTGCTAATCGATCGGCATCGCGCTGTTCATGTACGTGTGTGTGTGCATGCATGGAAGCACATGACATGCATATACTCTACACCGAGATTTTTCCAAAGGCTCTATACTATGTAGCTGATTAGCTACGCCAAGATTTGGATCTAGAGTTATAGATGTTCGTGTGTAGGGTCTCGAGCTGTCGAAGTGAGGGAGTTGAATGTGTAAAATGCAGACACGCATGGCAGTGCACCGTGTACATTGGCATGCAATGTGTTTGTTTGAGGCGTGGAGGTGTCTGTCAGATCTTTGCTTCCACCGATCACTAGCTAGGTTGAATGTTCAACCATATAAGGGTTGGGAGATGGATGTGTGTTTGGGCAGGCTCTAAGCTAGCTAGAGCCTAGAGCTGCTAGGTTATGGTAGTGGTTAATATGCAATTCACTTGTAACGCCATGCATATGATGCAGCTCACGAAGTACAATTAATGGTCATACATATCTAGCTAGACGGACTTTCTCAAAAAAAAAAAAAGTGACCGAATGATAGTACAATACAGAGATCTGGTGAACACATGGTGTTTGAGCAGTGGCATGGAGAACTAGCTAAATAAAGAAACTGTAACAAGTGGCAGCTGACACAAGGCAAGGTAAACGAATTGGGGAAAGATCTAGTTTTGTGGAGATATGTGTGCACCAGAACAGTCATGTACACCAAATTGGGCAACTCCTGAAATTTCCGAGCTACCGAAAAAACTACTTCTCAATCCATAGAAAACAGTTTACAATAATTTTCTATAGAAGATCTGACCTTCTTCTTGTAGGTTTCAGTCTGCGTGGTGATCACATGATACTGCAAAATCAAAACGAAAACAACAGACAAAGGAAAAGAGGATTAATTAAGATGTTAATTATGTTGTTAAAGGAAGCAATACATGAGATGAAATTAAACAAGAGAAAAACCCAACCAATTCTTTGGAACTAGCAAGAAAAATCAATCACTATCGTCCTAGAGATAGAGAACTCGTGTAGATCTACGACAAAAAGGGGCTAGCTACTCAGCATGAAATATGCACGGATTGGACGGCAGATGAGCGAGCAAAAACAGACAGATCCAGCCAGGAATCAAATCCTAAATCGGTCAATCTGGTAGCTAGGGTTTGTACGTGCATGCCTTCCTCTGGCGAACCTCCTTGAGAGCGGCATCGACATTTTGCTCCAGGTCGCGCAGCTCCTCGAACTCCAGCGCGTCCAGATCTTCACCCATCCTCTGCCTGCGATGGGTATACACACAAACAGTATGTTAATTCAAGTCAATCTCGACATCAAATCAATCTAAAAATTGCCGGAGCTGGAGAATCCCCATGAAGCAAAAGACTCCCCATGAAAGAATGGTTCGGATATAAAGAAGGAAAGAGGAAAGTGATTGACCTGATCTCGGTGCGCAGGTTCCGATTGATGTCCTTGAGATGGCTCAGCGTGCGCTGCATATTCTGCGACGAAATGAAATCGAACCAAAACAAAATCAGCCAAAGCAAAAGATCGAGCCGTGAAGCACTGGAAGATGGAGCTTGGACTCGATTAGATCTCATGTCAAATCACAAGAAAACAAGGAATGATTAGCTAGCTAGCTAGCAATTAAAAGGGAAAGGAGAAAGTGTTAGAGCTAAAGAAAAAGATGGATGCAGGCAAAAGAGAAGCAGCAACCTCATACTGCTCGATCCACAGGCTGGTCCCGATGGCCTGCTGGTAGCGGTCAAAGATCCCCTTGATGCTGGGTACGTACATACATGGAGAAGAACAAGACCAAGCTGGCTTATGTTAGAGAGGCAGAGGCAATTAAGCAAGCAGCTAGCGAGGGAATGGAATTGAAGCAAGAGAGACATGGATGCTCCGGGTTCGTACTCGGTGCCGGTGCTGCAGAACTCGTGGTACTTGCCGGTGGAGGAGAACATGATGATGGCGACCTGGGCGTCGCAGAGCACGGTGAGCTCCCGCGCCTTCTTCATGATCCCCGACCGGCGCTTGGAGTAGGTCACCTGCCTGTTGGTGGCGTTCTCGATCCGCTTTATCTCGATCTTCCCCCGCCCCATCTCCGCCGGCCGATCCACCTCCTCCGACCCCGCAATCGCGCGCGCCACCGCGAGCCGGCGAGCAAAAGCTAGGTCGACCGACGCAGCGACGGGTGGAGAAGAAAGAGTATGGTGGAAGGAGAGGAGATCGGCTAGCTGCTGCTGCTGCTGCTTCTCGAGCCGCTGGTTTGGTTTAGTAAAGGAGGTGGATGGAGGTGGTGCCGAGTGTGCGTGCGCATTTCGGGGTGGTGAGGACGGTGGTGGGTGGCGCCGATGGACGGGGACGGTTGCCGAATCCGTGAAAGGCGTGGGGAACCGCGCCGTGCCGGCCCTACCCCGCCCGCGCGCACGGGCCGTACGTCTACTACGTAGTAGCCCCGTAACGCGTATGGTTTTGAGCGCCGTTGCGTGCGTGCGGGGCGGCCGTGGTTTTGAGCGCCGGCCGGAGGCGGGCGCGGGCGTATGCCCGGGGGATATATCGCCGTGGCCGGGCAGCGCTCGGCACAACGGTTAGCACGGTTCGGGCTCTGCGGCCATCATTGCTTCGCTGCTTTGCCTAGCTTGCCGGTCTCTCGACTCGAGGCATGCGCATGCAGAAAAGAGGCCCCTATGGCTAGCTACCATTCTCCCCTGCATTTTCAGCTTAAGAAAAAGTATTTCCCCTCTCTTTTCTTCTTTTGTGTAGAAGAAGGGGCATTCTATCATCTTAATTCTTTGGGGCATTTATCTGTTTTTCAGGTCAGAGTTAACATTTCTAGTATCATTTTGTACATAAAGCTAACAATATCTCTCTTTTCGCGAAAAGGCTACCATTTCTCTAAGTATTGCTCTGTGGTGGCGGATCTAGAAATTCAATAAAGATGATGCAAGACGGATCCCATGGGACGGTGTACCTCGTCGGATCTGTCATGCTGCGGGACACGGATTCAATCTGCCAAGTCCCGGGTAACTTTACCATTGGATTGAAAATGGACGGTAGCACCATGTAGCACATGACACCGTAGAATATATCACGTAGCACATATAACTATCCATGTTCATCAATCCACTAATTCTAAACAATAGGTGGCTAAGTCATTATTCATAATCCAAGCCACTGTTTCATCATTGGTCTTTCGGGGCAGGTGCTCGGCCAAATCGTCTCTTAGGTTGGCCATTGGCACCGGTTCTTTGTTGGTGTGCGACGTTGACTACATATGCTTCATATCTGCATCCTCGTGGCGCGCCAACTGCCTTCAATTTGTGGATGGGGATTCACTGAAAGCTTTGCATGGCAGTGGCCACTGTTATGCCTTCGAGTGATGTTATGCTTCTTGGAGGTCCAGCGTTGTCCCGATTTGGGCTGACCTCCCCGTGTTTACCTACACTTCCCAATGATCTTGTCGTTTCATTTGTCGATGTGTGATGGTTATCGGTAGCAAGGTTAAGTTGTGGGTTGATGGTTGGAGCACTACCATAAGCTTTGCTTGGGTTCGGTCACTGCCGGCGATGATAATGACCTTGGGTGGCGTTCCTCCCCTTGAAGGCATTGCTTGAAGCCAGCCCCCCCTCCCCCACCACCACCACCACGACCACCACCGCAAGACCCATGAACCCTAGTAGTTTTTTGGCTGTGCATCGGGTCACTATTGATGTGTTTGGGGATCAATGGTTTGTACAGTTTTAATGTCACTGGGGTGCAATTGGAATATTAGTTAATTCAAAGGGATCAAGTGAACATATGTTCTCATAGTTATTATACTACATTTGCTTATTCCGTGCATATTTTGAGGTTCTTTCCCTTTTGAATGTTTGCAATGTTGGAAGCTTCTCCTGGCCGGTTATGGTTTTATTATTTCAAAGTCGGGCTCATTTGAGCATGCCATATGAAGGGTCAAACAATATGTAATGAAGGACCAAACACTAAATATTTTTCTGGGGAATTTAGAGGATATGCCAAGCATATGCATGCATGCACTTGTGTGATCATTCTCGATGAGTGGGGGGTGGGGGTGAGGGAGTCCTGGATTAAGGGGTCCTCAGGTGGCCGGATCGCTCATTATGGGTCGGACTAGAGGGCCGCAAAGATTAATCCATGAAGACTATCTCCCATATCCGGGTAGGACTCACATATGTGTAAAATAGCAAGTTTAGAGTCCGGGTGTAGTACTTTCCTTCCTCTGCAAGGTGACCATGTACAAACCCTAGGTCCCTCTGGTGGATATATAAACCGGAGGGCTTAATCAGTAGAGATAACATAATCATAGCCTAGACTTTTAGGGTTTAGCCATTACGATCTTGAGGTAGATCAACTCTTGTAACCTATATTCATCAAAATCAATCAAGAAGGAAGTAGGGTATTACCTCGATTGAGAGGGCCCGAACCTAGGTAAACATCGTGTCCCCAGTCTCCTGTTACCATTGATCCTCGGACGCATAGTTCAGGACTCCCTACCCGAGATCCGCCGGTTTTGAAACCGACATTGGTGCTTTCATTAAGAGTTCCACTGTTTCATCGCCCGAAGGATTAATGGCTCGCTTCGTCATCAACGACGGCGCCACCACCGAGGGAATCTTTCCCCCCGGACAGCTTTTCGTGTTCGGCGGCTTCGTGCATCCTGCCAACACTGAAGGCCACCTCGAGCAGGTTGACAGCTACGCCCCTGGTCATCAGATCAGATTTGGAAGCCTAAACTACGTTGCTGATGTCCGTGGAGATTTGATCTTCGATGGATTCGCACCATGATAGCTGCTCCCTGCCACGACGATGAACATGACCTAGATCTGTTATCGGACCCCATCCAGGGGAAAACACTTGCGGCAGCTCTGGCCTTAGATCCGAAGCAGATCGCCTCATCCAAGGACGGGAAGATCAACCCCGCCACGGAGACTGCAGACTTAACAGCATTCGAGCCGCACACAGCCTTGAGCGGGATTCCCTCACCGGAACTCCGGACTCATCTCCGAATACAAGTTCCGAACTTTTAGGATCTGCGTCTTTCGGGCTTGATCGAGCGGTTGTTACCGAACTCAGCCCTGCAGATGTACGAACACATGTCCGACGCTCGCCCTTAGACGAAGCGCTGGACTTACTAAAATCTCTCTCTCTAGTAGAGAATTCCTAGCCGAATCATGCCCAGTTCGAACTGGGGGTTGAGGACAGGGAATTTTGCTTCCCACCCACCACCCACTTGGTAGCCACGGTTGAGGACTTAACCGATCTATTAGATTACGCTTCCGAAGATATTGATGGGATGGACCACGATGCCGAAGCCGATCTAAGTACGAACCCGCCCGCAACCGGGCGATGGACGGCTACCTCTACATACGATGTATACATGGTGGACACACCAATGAAAAGGAGGGCGACGGTGATACCAATCCGGAACAGTACAAGCCCATCGACGACCCCCCCCCCCCAAACGCCGGCGTTAGAAGTGTCGATCTTGATCCCATAAGGGGAAAGAGAGTAACACTATTACCGAAGACGATGACGACCCGAAGCAAGCCAATGACCCCGTGGAGCCAGCGGTAGAGCATGACGAACAGGAGGATGGCAAACATAGTCCAGAACTGCTGACCGATCATAGCGACGCAGATGACAGCAATTATCAACCTGTCTCCAAAGAGGACATAAGCTTGGGAGACGAAGAATACATCGTCCCAGAAGAACCGCTCGAACAAGAGCGCTTTCAACATCAGCTCATTGCCACCGCAAGGAGCCTAAAGAAGCAGCAACAACGGCTTAGAGCCGAACATGACACGCTCAATGAAAATGGAATGAAGTGCTAGACGTTGAAGAACGATACAACTATAGAGGCCAAACAAAGAGCTATCCCAAACGCAAGCTACTGCCCCAATTCGACGATGAGGCCCCAGCGCCAATTCTGCCAAAACATGATCAGTCCGATCAACCGGACCGACCACCCCCTGGACGGGACAAGGCGGCTAGCAATGCCGTACACAAACCCGCACCTCCTCACCATAAATGCAAGTATACAACGGCTCAAGGCCATAAGTATGATCTACGTCAGGACCTGAATAAAAAGGCTGGCCAGACCAGGTCAATCTACAGACCTAGGGAACGTACCCACACACGAAACGACAGCTATCAAGCCAAACAAACCGGCACACTCCAGTTCGGAGCCAACACTGAACACTAATGTCGTCCAAACTACACCACGATATCGCATAATACAGGGGTGCCTCTCATCCCCTGTGCTTCACCGATGAGGTGATGGATCATGAATTTCCAGAAGGGTTTAAACAGGTAAACATCGAGGCGTACGACGGAACAACGGACCTCGCCGTATGGATAGAAGAATTTATTTTTCACATACACATGGCTCGTGGAGATGATCTCCACGCTATCAAATATTTACCTCTCAAGCTGAAAGGACCAGCTCGGTACTTGTTAAACAGCCTGCCAGAGAACTCTATTGGAAGCTGGGAAGAACTCGAGGATGCTTTTCGGGCAAACTTTCAGGGGACTTATGTCTGGCCCCCAGATGCTGATGACTTAAGTCATATAATCCAGCAACCCATGGAGTCAACCCGCAAGCTTTGGAATCGGTTCTTAACGAAAAAGAACCAAATTGTAGAATGTTCGGAAGCCTTAGCGGCATTCAAGTACAGTGTCCGGGACGAATGGCTGGCTAGACACCTCGACCAAGAGAAGCCGAGAACAATGGCAGCCCTAACCACACTCATGACCCGCTTTTGCGCGGGCGAGGTCAACTGATTGGCTCGTAGCAGCAACATCTCCAGCGACCCTGACATATCTGAAGTCACGGATGGCAATGGCAAGCCACGGCACAATAAAAATAAGCGTCGAAACAATACTGGAAGCACATATGACACGGCGGTAAATGCCGGATTCAGTGGCTCCAGGTCCGGTCAACGGAAGAAGCCATTCAAAGGAAACAGAGATAGTGCATCCAGTTTGGACAAAATACTAGACATGCCCTGCCAGATCCATGGTACCCCTGATAAACCTGCAAAGTATACAAACCGTAATTGTTGGGTCTTTAAGCAGGCCGGCAAGCTAAACGCCAAACACAAGGGGAAACGACCTCAAAGTGAAGACGAGGATGAACCTCGCCAGCCGAACATAGGGGCAGAAGAAATTTCCGTCGAAGGTGAAAACCGTGAACATGATCTACATCACCCATATCCCCAAAAGGGAGCGCAAGCGCACACTCCGCGACATCTACGCCGTCGAGCCTGTCACCCCCAAGTTCAACCCATGGTCGGCTTGTCCGACCACCTTTGACCGTAGGGACCATCCAACCAGTATCCCTCACGGAGGTTCGGCGGCCTTAGTGCTCGACCCCATAATTGACGGGTATCACCTTACTCGAGTCCTTATTGACGGCGGCAGTAGTCTCAATCTGATATACCAAGACACTGTCCGTAAGATGAGGATAGACCCGCCAAGAATTAAGCCCAATATCACTACCCTTAAGGGAGTGATACCAGGTGTAGAAGCCCGCCACACGGGCTCATTAACATTGGAAGTCGTATTCGGCTCCCCCGATAACATTCAAAGCGAAGAGTTAATCTTCGACATCACTCCGTTCCGAAGTGGCTATCACGCACTATTCGGAAGAACGGCCTTCACCCACTTTAACGCAGTCCCGCATTATGCCTACTTAAAGCTCAAAATGCTTGGACCACGCGGCGTCATCACGATCAATGGAAATATGGAGCGTTCCCTCCGTACGGAGGAAGATACTTCGTCCCTAGCAGCCAAGGTCCAATGCGGCTTATTTAGTCCAAACAGTTCATCGGTCATCAAGACCATAGACACGGGTAAACGTGTCCGGTCCGCACTACAATGCGGTAGCTCAGAAGAACCTGAGCTCGATTAGCAGTTGCGCCCCTGTCGACTGACCCATAAGGTGGTAGCATATGTACCTCACAAACACAATTATGCCCTTAAAATACCTTGGGCGGCGATGGGGGCACACAACATATAAATAGTCCATACTTCGGCTAGACCCTATTCGGACTCTAAAATACATCTTCTTTTTCAGAAGAACCTACATTGTTTACGGCCGTACATGATACTCTTTTCCCGAATTCTACCTTTTTATTTTTATTTTTTACATGTGGCCATCATAATTCTCCCTCTCAAGGATATGGTATCAAGAAGAAAAAGGTGCAGACATGCAACAAGGCCACATATTGAAATTTCTTTTTTAGATACAGGCTCTGTGTAAACCCTTTTCTTCTCTTTTATTCTCTTTTACTTTTTGGCATGTCAAATGCCCGAGGCTGTTATTGAAGGAAATATGCCCTAGAGGCAATAATAAAGTTGTTATTTATATTTCCTTATATCATGATAAATGTTTATTATTCATACTAGAATTGTATTAACCGGAAACTTAGTACATGTGTGAATACATAGACAAAACAGAGTGTCCCTAGTATGCCTCTACTAGACTGGCTCATTGATCAAAGATGGCTATGTTTCCTAGCCATAGACATGAGTTGTCATTTGATCAACGGGATCACATCATTAGGAGAATGATGTGATGGACAAGACCCATCCGTTAGCATATCACTATGATCGTTTAGTTTTACTGCTATTGCTTTCTTCATGACTTATACATGTTCCTATGACTATGAGATTATGCAACTCCCGAATACCGTAGGAACACCTTGTGTGCTATCAAACGTCACAACGTAACTGGGTGATCATAAAGATGCTCTACAGGTGTCTCCGAAAGTATTCGTGGTGTTGGCATAGATCAAGATTAGGATTTGTCACTCCGAGTGTTGGAGAGGTATCTCTGGGCCCTCTCGGTAACACACATCACAATAAGCCTTGCAAGCAAAAGACTAATGAGTTAGTCACGAGATGATGTGTTACATAACGAGTAAAGAGACTTGCTGGTAATGAGATTGAACTAGGTATGGAGATACCGACGATCGAATCTCGGGCAAGTAAACATACCGATGACAAAAGGAACAACGTATGTTGTTATGCGGTTTTGACCGATAAAAGATCTTCGTAGAATATGTAGGAGCCAATATGAACATCCAGGTTCCGCTATTGGTTATTGACCGGAGATGAGTCTCGGTCATGTCTACATAGTTCTCGAACCCGTAGGGTCCGCACGCTTAACGTTTGATGACGATCGGTATTATGAGTTTATGAGTTTTGATGTACTGAAGGTAGTTCGGAGTCCCGGATGAGATCACGGACATGACGAGGAGTCTCGAAATGTCCGAGACATAAAGATTGATATATTGGACGACTATATTCGGACACCGGAAGTGTTCCGGAAAAGTTTCGGATTTAACTGGATTGCAGGAGGGGGTTACCGGAACCCCCTACGAGGGGGGATGGTCCATAGTGGGCCTTGAGGAAAGGAGAGAGGCAGCCCATAGAGGCTGGCCGGCGCCCCACCTAGGGATCCTAGTTGGACTAGGATTGGGGGTGCCACCCCTCCCTCTTTTCCTTTCCCTCTCTTCCTTCTTGGTGGACTCCTACTAGGAATAGGATTGCAATCCTATTCCTAGTAGGATTGCCCTAGCCGCACCATAGGAGGCCGGCCGGCCCTCCCCTCTTGCTCCTTTATATACAGGGGCAGGGGGGGCACCCAAAGACACACAAGTTGAATTGTTCCAGCCGTGTGCGGTGCCCCCCTCCACAGAAACACACCTCGGTCATACCGTTACAGTGCTTAGGCGAAGCCCTGCGCCGGTGAATACATCATATCCGTCACCACGCCGTCGTGCTGACGAAACTCTCCCGTGAAGCTCAACTGGATCAAGAGCTCGTGGGACGTCATCAAGCTGATCGTGTGCTGAACGCGGAGGTGCCGTACGTTCGGTGCTTGATCGGTTGAATCGCGAAGAAGTTCGACTACATCAACCGCGTCACTTGACGCTTCCGCTTCCGGTCTACGAGGGTACGTAGACACACTCTTCCCTCTCGTTGCTATGCATCTGGTAGATAGATCTTGCGTGATCATCGGAAAATTTTAAAATACTACGTTCCCCAACAGTGGCATCATGAGCCAGGTCTATGCGTAGATGATATGCACGAGTAGAACACAATGAGTTGTGGGCGATACTAGTCATACTGCTTACCAGCATGTCATACTTTGCTTTGGCGGTATTGTGAGATGAAGCGGCCCGGACCGACATTACGCGTACGCTTACGCGAGACTGGTTTCACCGTTACGAGCACTCGTTGCTTAAAGGTGACTGGCGGGTGTCTGTCTCTCTCACTTTAGCTGAATCAAGTGTGGCTACGCCCGGTCCTTGTGATGGTTAAAACAACACATACTTGACGAAACATCGTTGTGGTTTTGTATGCGTAGGTAAGAACGGTTCTTGCTAAGCCCGTAGCAGCCACGTAAAACTTGCAACAACAAAGTAGAGGACGTCTAACTTGTTTTTGCAGGGCATGTTGTGATGTGATATGGTCAAGACATGATGAGTTATACGGTTTTGTATGAGATGATCATGTTTTGTAAAGTTATCGGCAACTGGCAGGAGCCATATGGTTGTCGCTTTATTGTATGAAATGCAACCGCCATGTAATTGCTTTACTTTATCACTAAGCGGTAGCGATAGTCGTAGAAGCAATAGTTGGCGAGACGACAACGATACTACGATGGAGATCAAGGTGTCGCGCCGGTGACGAAGGTGATCATGACGATGCTTTGGAGATGGAGATCAAAAGCACAAGATGATGATGGCCATATCATGTCACATATTTTGATTGCATGTGATGTTTATCTTATTATGCTTCTTATTTTGCTTAGAACGACGGTAGCATTATAAGATGATCCCTTACTAATTTTCAAGGTATAAGTGTTCTCCCTGAGTATGCACCGTTGCGAAAGTTCGTCGTGCCGAGACACCACGTGATGATCGGGTGTGATAAGCTCTACGTTCAAATACAACGGGTGTAAGCCAGTTTTGCACACGCAGAATACTCGGGTTAAACTTGACGAGCCTAGCATATGCAGATATGGCCTCGGAACACTGGAGACCGAAAGGCCGAGCGTGAATCATATAGTAGATATGATCAATATAAGATGTTCACCATTGAAACTGCTCCATCTCACGTGATGATCGGACATGGTTTAGTTGATTTGGATCACGTGATCATTTAGATGACCGGAGGGATGTCTATCTAAGTGGGAGTTCTGTAAATAATATGATTAAATTGAACTTTAATTTATCATGAACTTAGTCCTGGTAGTATTAGCATATCTATGTTGTAGATCAATAGCTCGCGATGTTGCTCCATGTTTATTTTATATGTTCCTAGAGAAAACTAAGTTGAAAGATGTTAGTAGCAATGATGCGGAATTGTTCCGTGATCTGAGGATTATCCTCATTGCTGCACAGAAGAATTATGTCCTTGATGCACCGCTAGGTGACAGACCTATTGCAAGAGCAGATGCAGACGTTATGAACGTTTTGACAAAAGCTCGGTATGATGACTACTTGATAGTTTAAGTGCACCATGCTTTACGGCTTAGAACCGGGACTTCAAAAACGTTTTGAACGCCACGGAGCATATAAGATGTTCCAAGAGTTGAAATTAGTATTTCATACTCATGCCCATGTCGAGAGGTATGAGACCTCTGACAGTACTTTGCCTACAAGATGGGGAGAATAGCTCAACGAGTGAGCATGTGCTCAGATTGTCTGGGTACTGCAATTGCTTGAATCAAGTGGGAGTTAATCTTCCAGATAAGATAGTAATTGACAAAGTTCTCTAGTCACTATCACCAAGTTAGTAGAACTTCATGATGAACTATAATATGCAAGGGATGACGAAAGTAATTCCCGAGCTCTTCGCGATACTGAAATCGGCGAAGGTAGAAATCAAGAAAGAGCATCAAGTGTTGATGGTTAACAAGACCACTTGTTTCAAGTAAAGGGCAAAGGGATAGAAGGGGAACTTCGAGAAGAATGACAAACAAGTTGTCAATCCCATGAACAAACCCAAAGCTAAACTCAAGCCTGAAACTAGGTGCTTCTACTGCAAAGGAAATGGTCACTGGAAGTGGAACTGCCCTAGATACTTGGCGGATAAGAAGGATGGCAAAGTGAACAAAGGTATATTTGATATACAGATTATTGATGTGTATTTTACTAGTGTTCATAGCAACCCCTCGGCATTTGATACTGGTTTAGTTGCTAAAGAGTAGTAACTCGGAATGAGAGTTGCATAATGAACAGAATCTAGTTAAAAGTTGAAGTGACGACGTGTATTGGAAGTAGTTCCAAAATTGATATGATCATCATCGCACACTCCCTATACTTTCGGGATTAGTGTTGAACCTAAATAAGTGTTATTTGGTGTTTGTGTTGAACATGAATATGATTTGATCATGTTTATTGCAATACGGTTATTCATGTAAGTTAGAGAATAATTGTTGTTCTGTTTACATGAATAAAACCTTATATGGTCATACACCCAATTTAAATGGTTTGTTGGATCTCGATCGTGTGATACACATATTCATAATATTGAAGCCAAAAGATGCAAGGTTAATAATGATAGTGCAACTTATTTGTGGCACTGCCGTTTAGGTCATATTGGTGTAAAGCGCATGAAGAAACTCCATAGTGATGGACTTTTGGAATCACTTGATTATGAATCATTTGGTGCTTGCGAACCATGCCTCATGGGCAAGATGACTAAAACTCCGTTCTCCGGAACTATGGAGCGAGCAACAGATTTGTTGGAAATCATACATACCGATGTATGTGGGCCAATGAGTGTTGAAGCTCGCGGAGGGTATCATTATTTTCTGACCTTCACTGATGATTTGAGCAGATATGGGTATATCTACTTAATGAAGCACAAGTCTGAAAACATTTGAAAAGTTCAAAGAATTTCAGAGTGAAGTAGAGAATCATCGTAACAAGAAAATAAAGTTTCTACGATCTGATCGTGGAGGAGAATATTTGAGTTACGAGTTTGGTCTTCATTTGAAACAATGTGGAATAGTTTCACAACTCATGCCACTCGGAACACCACGGCGTAATGGTGTGTCCGAACGTCGTAACCGTACTTTATTGGATATGGTGCGATCTATGATGTCTCTTACCGATTTACCACTATCGTTTTGGGGTTATGCTTTAGAGATAGCTGCATTCACGTTAAATAGGGCACCATCTAAATCCGTCGATACGACACCTTATGAACTATGGTTTGGCAAGAAACCAAAGTTGTCGTTTCTTAAAGTTTGGGGCTGCGATGCTTATGTGAAAAAGCTTCAACCTGATAAGCTCGAACCCAAGTCGGAGAAATGTGTCTTCATAGGATACCCAAAAGAGACTGTTGGGTACACCTTCTATCACAGATCCGAAGGCAAGATATTCGTTGCTAAGAATGGATCCTTTCTAGAGAAGGAGTTTCTCTCGAAAGAAGTGAGTGGGAGGAAAGTAGAACTTGATGAGGTAATTGTACCTTCTCCCGAATTGGAAAATGGAACATCATAGAAACTAGTTCCAGTGATTCCTACACCAATTAGTGAGGAAGCTAATGATGATGATCATGAAACTTCAGATCAAGTTTCTGCTGAACTTCGTAGATCAACCAGAGTTCGTTCCGCATCAGAGTGGTACGACAACCCGGTTCTGGAAGTCATGTTACTGGACCATGATGAACCTACGAACTATGAGGAAGCGATGATGAGCCCAGATTCCGCAAAATGGCTTGAGGCCATGAAATCTGAGATGGGATCCATGTATGAGAACAAAGTGTGGACTTTGGTTGACTTGCCCGATGATCGGCATGCCATCGAAAATAAATGGATCTTCAAGAGGAAGACCGACGCAGACGGTAATGTTACTATTTACAAAGCTCGACTTGTTGCGAAAGGGTTTTGACAAGTTCAAGGAGTTGACTACGATGAGACTTTCTCACCTGTAGCGATGCTTAAGTCTGTCCGAATCATGTTAGCAATTGCCGCATTTTATGATTATGAAATCTGGCAAATGGATGTCAAAACTGCATTCCTGAATGGATATCTCAAAGAAGAGTTGTATATGATGCAACCAGAAGGTTTTGTCGATCCAAAATGTGCTAACAAAGTATGCAAGCTCCAGCGATCCATCTATGGACTGGTGCAAGCATCTCGGAGTTGGAATATACGTTTTGATGAGGTGATCAAAGCATATGGTTTTATACAGACTTTTGGAGAAGCCTGTATTTACAAGAAAGTGAGTGGGAGCTCTGTAGCATTTCTAATATTATATGTGGATGACATATTGTTGATTGGAAATGATATAGAATTTCTGGATAGCATAAAAGGATACTTGAATAAGAGTTTTTCAATGAAAGACCTCGGTGAAGCTGCTTATATATTAGGCATCAAGATCTATAGAGATAGATCAAGACGCTTAATTGGACTTTCACAAAGCACATACCTTGATAAGATTTTGAAGAAGTTCAAAATGGATCAGTCAAAGAAAGGGTTCTTGCCTGTATTACAAGGTATGAAGTTGAGTAAGACACAATGCCCTACCACTGCAGAAGATAGAGAGAAAATGAAAGTCATTCCCTATGCCTCAGCCATAGGATCTATCATGTATGCAATGCTGTGTACCAGACCTGATGTGTACCTTGCCATGAGTTTGTCAAGGGGGTACAATAGTGATCCAGGAGTAGATCACTGTACAGCGGTCAAGATTATCCTTAGTAACTGGATGACTAAGGAAATGTTTGTCGATTATGGAGGTGATAAAGAGTTCGTCGTAAAGGGTTACGCCGATGCAAGCTTTGACACTAAATCCAGATGACTCTAAGTATCAATCTGGATGCGTATTGAAAGTGGGAGCAATTAGCTAGAGTAGCTCTATGCAGAGCATTGTAGACATAGAAATTTGCGAAATACATACGTATCTGAATGTGACAAACCCGTTGACTAAACTTCTCTCACAAGCAAAACATGATCACACCTTATTACTCTTGGGTATTAATCACATAGCGATGTGAACTAGATTATTGACTCTAGTAAACCCTTTGGGTGTTGGTCACATGGCGATGTGAACTATGGGTGTTATTCACATAACGATGTGAACTATCAGTATTAAATCACATGGCGATGTGAGCTAGATTATTGACTCTAGTGCAAGTGGGAGACTGAAGGAAATATGCCCTAGAGGCAATAATAAAGTTGTTATTTATATTTCCTTATATCATGATAAATGTTTATTATTCATGCTAGAATTGTATTAACCGGAAACTTAGTACATGTGTGAATACATAGACAAAACAGAGTGTCCCTAGTATGCCTCTACTAGACTGGCTCATTGATCAAAGATGGCTATGTTTCCTAGCCATAGACATGAGTTGTCATTTGATCAACGTGATCACATCATTAGGAGAATGATGTGATGGACAAGACCCATCCGTTAGCATAGCACTATGATCGTTTAGTTTTACTGCTATTGCTTTCTTCATGACTTATACATGTTCCTATGACTATGAGATTATGCAACTCCCGAATACCGTAGGAACACCTTGTGTGCTATCAAACGTCACAACGTAACTGGGTGATCATAAAGATGCTCTACAGGTGTCTCCGAAAGTATTTGTGGTGTTGGCATAGATCAAGATTAGGATTTGTCACTCCGAGTGTTGGAGAGGTATCTCTGGGCCCTCTCGGGAACACACATCACAATAAGCCTTGCAAGCAAAAGACTAATGAGTTAGTCACGAGATGATGTGTTACGGAACGAGTAAAGAGACTTGCCGGTAACGAGATTGAACTAGGTATGGAGATACCGACGATCGAATCTCGGGCAAGTAAACATACCGATGACAAAAGGAACAACGTATGTTGTTATGCGGTTTTGACCGATAAAAGATCTTCGTAGAATATGTAGGAGCCAATATGAACATCCAGGTTCCGCTATTGGTTATTGACCGGAGATGAGTCTCGGTCATGTCTACATAGTTCTCGAACCCGTAGGGTCCGCACGCTTAACGTTTGATGACGATCGGTATTATGAGTTTATGAGTTTTGATGTACCGAAGGTAGTTCGGAGTCCCGGATGAGATCACGGACATTACGAGGAGTCTCGAAATGTCCGAGACATAAAGATTGATATATTGGACGACTATATTCGGACACCGGAAGTGTTCCGGAAAAGTTTCGGATTTAACTGGATTGCCGGAGGGGGTTACCGGAACCCCCTACGAGGGGGGATGGTCCATAGTGGGCCTTGAGGAAAGGAGAGAGGCAGCCCATAGAGGCTGGCCGGCGCCCCACCTAGGGATCCTAGTTGGACTAGGATTGGGGGGGGGCGCCACCTCTCCCTCTTTTCCTTTCCCTCTCTTCCTTCTTGGTGGACTCCTACTAGGAATAGGATTGCAATCCTATTCCTAGTAGGATTGCCCTAGACGCACCATAGGAGGCCGGCCGGCCCTTCCCTCTTGCTCCTTTATATACGGGGGCAGGGGGGCACCCAAAGACACACAAGTTGAATTGTTCCAGCCGTGTGCGGTGCCCCCCTCCACAGAAACACACCTCGGTCATACCGTTACAGTGCTTAGGCGAAGCCCTGCGCCGGTGAATACATCATATCCGTCACCACGTTGTCGTGCTGACGAAACTCTCCCGTGAAGCTCAACTGGATCAAGAGTTCGTGGGACGTCATCAAGCTGATCGTGTGCTGAACGCGGAGGTGCCGTACGTTCGGTGCTTGATCGGTTGAATCGCGAAGAAGTTCGACTACATCAACCGCGTCACTTGACGCTTCCGCTTCCGGTCTACGAGGGTACGTAGACACACTCTTCCCTCTCGTTGCTATGCATCTGGTAGATAGATCTTGCGTGACCGTAGGATAGTTTTAAAATACTACGTTCCCCAACAGTTATCGGCGTAATCTATAACCTCATGGCTCGCCGTATTAAACATGATATAAAAGAAGCAGTCTGGTTCCAATTCGCTTGGAGTTTTTTCTATTTTTACCACATGTATTCTCCACCCCCAGGTCATATCACCGCACATGCCTTAATACATGGACACCATGGGTTGTACTTAGCCTGGCGCGCCTCCAAAAAAGTCCGAACACCTATAGGGAACTGTTCGGCGTCCTGGATATTACATTATATGCATTGGCTCTCTATCATGTCTTTGGTCTATAGTTGGGTTGCCCGGCTCCTGCGCTTGCCACCTTACGTTCCTCATTATTCGGCTAAGGTAGTAAAGGGAGAACTACTGCGATTGTACTTCTGGTTCGTCCGGTCAAGTACCTCAGTAGAGAATGCCGAAAACTGACTGTCATGATGAGGCGAGAGCCGGTTAAGCGATTCGGCGACCTAGTGTTATACTACGATCGATAGCGATCCAGTCCCTTTTATACGAGGGTCTGGTCTTCGCACAACCGCGTCAAACAGGCACCGTAGTTCAGAAAGCCTGGTACGCACCATGGGCTAGTACTTAGCCCCACTAGTCAAGCTCGTATGGCTAAGTGAAAGCAATAAAGCCGCATAGTCTGATTGCCTGGTTCGCTCCGCACACACCTCCTATACGGACCAAGACATTGGATAAAGAGTGTTCATGCGTGTTACCGAGCACTCCGGTAATATTTACACGGGGGCTAAAGCCGACGACTGGAAACTTTCAAATTTAAATAAACAGCCGCACAGGAGGAAAAATTCGCTCATGAATATAGAAGCGCAAAATTTATATACATCGACACATAGGCTTACTCCTTACAACCTGAATACAATCACTCAAAGATTGGATCCTTTGAGAACTGGCCCTCTACAAAGCGGGCTCCTTCTAGGACGTCGTCAAAGTACCTTTCGGGCTTGCGGTGATCCTTGCCTTCGGGAGGGCTAGCAGTTGCTATCTCCGTGGCCTTCATCTTCGCCCAATGCACCTTCACGCGGGCAAAGGCCATCCGAGCACCCTCTATGCAGGACAAGCGCTTAATAGCGTCGACCCGTGGACTCGCTTCGACGAGCTTCTTCACCAATCCGAAGTAACTACTTGGGGTTGGATCAGCGGGCCATAGTCGGACTATCAAGTCCTTCATGGCCGAACTCGGCATGTTGTGCAGCTCGACCAGCTGCTTCATTTGGTCATTGAGGGGCACCGGATGATTTGGCGCAAGGAACTGCGACCAAAACAGCTTCTCCGTGTTGTTCCCTCCTGGGCTCGGAAGTATTGGGCGGCGTCGGCGATGCTCCTCGGGAGATCCGCAAACACGCCCGGAGAACTCCACAATCGTATCAGCCCAAGACACCTCTGACCTCCGAAGATGCTCTGCAAGAGAAAAACCTTACCAGCTGCTATTTGACGCGCTTGTTTAATCTCCTCCTGAGCACTGTATGATTCAGTCCGCGCCTCCTTGGCAGCATTAACTTCTGCAGTAAGTTCGGATGCTTGGTCTGAATTCGTCTGCTCCAATGCATCGCATTTGCAAATGGCATCTTGCAGCTCAACCTCGACTTCGGTCACCCGAGCCTCGTGCTGTTGACGCAGGGCCTTCTCGGCCTCCAGGTCGGCATCCGCTTTATCAGTGGCTGCCTTGCTCGCTCTGGCCTCCTCTTTGGCCGTCGCAAGCTCGTCCTTCAGGGCCTCGACCGTAGCTGCGTCAACTATTTCACAAGAACACATAACACAAGTTAGTTCACGTTCACACATATAATATGTTAAATTTTTTATTTCCTAAACCCGCATACCTTGCGTTTCATCGAAACGCTTGTTGACGCGGTCGAGATCTTCATCAGCTATTTTAAGCTTCCGATTTAACTCAAAAACTTCTGCGGTTTGGGTAGATGCCGCTACTAAAGAAGCCCATTCAAACACAATGTACAGACTTCAGCTCAATCATATGCTATAACATGGATACTTCGTCTGATTCTGTTCAGAATCAAACAAAGCATCAGGGGCTACTGTATATATATATATATATATATATATATATATATATATATATAATGTTACTATTCATCACCCGGGTGCAGAATAAGTTATTCTTCACACGAGGTAATCTTACGACTGTTTCATTATAAATTACATTTGAAATACAAATATTTACAATCATATTGAATCACTACGTAAAATTTGGCAGAAAAAAACAAAATCGAGGTCATAAGACCAGGAAAATTGCATTTTATGTATATTTTACACTATACTTTTACATGTGTAATTTTACGTAACATAAAATATTTTTACGGCGATTATATATTTTCTTACGTTCTCTTCTTACGTATGAAATGAGATAAAATTTACGGAACGTAAAATTACGATGCATTG